>JAQQTP010000037.1:0-1250000 GCA_029884605.1 Ormosia emarginata
ATGATGCATATGTTATGCATGTAGACTCAATGTCCTACTCCATGGAGGTTTTCACAATTTCAAGAAGAATGCTCTGGTTAATTGTCAGCCTTAGCCCAAAGACAATCTCCCAGTTGTCAAAAAGAATCGTGTTATTGTCAGGTATCGTCAATGTGTTGCAACGGACTACATCGCCAAGTGACACATAGTCTTTGCCAATCTCAATCCACTGGTTGACCGCCGTGCCTTGACGCCCCCAAAATCCATCATAGACCTCACTATCAATTCTCATTCCCTCTTCAACCACAAGGGTCACAATAGCATCAGCTATTAATTTTTGTTCAATGCACGAATATCTCAATGCAATTTTGTTTCAATTCATCATATGCCTCAATGCATATTTTCCAATTTCATTATATGCCTCAATGCATATTTTTCAATTTCATCATATGCTTCACTGCATATCTTTCCAATGCATATTCAATGCACCAATGTCAATCACAGGAAAAATTCATCATTTCTAATGCATGTTCAATGCACCAATTCCAATCACAGGCAAAATTCATCATTTTCTCATACAATGTCCATACACTGGTTCAACAATAATCATACTATATATTCAACAGTGAAATCATATTATCACGTTTTCATAGTCACAAAACACTTTCGTCGTGTTTTCACAATCGCGCAACATTTCTGTTATATTTTCACAATTCTGCAACATTTCTGTTATATTTTCAAATCACGTATTGATTTTTCCACATTTTTTCAATCACGTAAAAATATTTACATGTTTTCTCAAATCGTGTAGTGATTTTTCACCATTTTCAAAATCGCATAACTTAAAAATCATTCTTTTAAGTCGCGTAAATCATTTTCCATCATTTTCGAAATATTTAAACGCTTTCCAAATCGCGTAGAAATATTTTAACGTTTTTCAAATCGCGTGAAAATATTTAAATGTTTTTTTCAAATCGCGTAGCTTAAAAATCACGTTTTTAAGATACGCAAAACATTTTTCACCATTTTACAATCACGTAAAATATTCTTCAATATGCCAAATATTATTTTGGACTTTTAAATAAATCAATGTTATTTCCAACACGTTTTTAAGATATGTAAAACATTTTTCAACATTTTTTCCTTTAAGAAATCCTTTCCTCAAAATAATATGACTTCTCACATTATTTTCCACATTTTCTTACTCAAAAAAATCATTTTCGCAATATATTTCACAAATTCACCATTTCATTGAATAAAATCAATGTTTCTAATTTTAAAAAAATTACTAATGCTCTCCAAAACTCAAAGGATGAGTTACACATTAGAAAATATCAAATCACTATTATATTCTCCATTTTTCTCAAATCAATTCTAAAATCAATTCTCTTCAAAATAAATTGAGGTTCAAACACTTTCAACCTCTTTTTGTCTTTCATAAACGAAATTCCATCTTTCAAGTAACAAAACTCCTTGTTTCCATTTTTCTTTAATCCTTGTACTAAAACACTTTGTTCAAACACTTTGTTTCCACTTTGAAATCACTTTGTTTCATAAAACCAAAACTATTTCATCTCCCAAAAACCATGGAGTCTTTGGCCATTGAAGCCATCATTTCTTTTATTCTAAATCAATTAAGTTCCATTCTTGTTTTTACACAAACAAAACCATTAAAAATTCCTTAACAAAACCATGAGACTCATGATCTTAAAAATCAATTCATTTGTTCATTTTCATGTTTCACTTTCTCTGCATATCCTTAAAATTATCAACTCATTACTCTTTTCATTTAAAACTCATGATTAATAAAATACTTAGAATATTTTTATTCAAAAATGTCCTTCAGGCCGTGTACCTCTATGGTTCTTTGGAACCAAAATTATTTTCTTTTCTATTATCAAATCATGGCATACATATACATAATCATCATATATATCACAAGCATGCCATAAACAAAAATAATAAATCATGCAAATCATATCAAGCATGTAAACACAATTAAACCATACAAAACACATAAACCACATAAACACATAACACCCATAAATAATTACATGACCATGGATATGAATCCTCACATGGATTCACCATCCATCAAATACAAAACCATCTCTTACCACCATGCTTGGTTGGTGAGATGGATCTCCCTCTTACCTCTTGAAGAATCAGAAAAAGCTCCTTGCTTTGCACTTTGATCAAGATCTCCACCAACAAAAGTTTCTCAAATACCCTATAACTTTGCTCTTGAAGAAAGTCCTTGAAGATGAAAGATTTAGAAAAAGTCTCCAACATGAAAGTTGCTTAGAATATCATGTAGATTCAAGATCTATGGTTGGATGAAATTAAAAAGTGATGGAAGGTGGTTCTATGGGTCATGGCTGAAACTTGCTTGGAGAAGGGATGGAGAGAAAAGTTTGATGAAGTCTTGGCTTTTTGGATAAGACAAAGATGAATTATGATAGCAATAATGTGGTCTTCAACTTTTCTAAGCTCTTAAGCTTCTCAAAACCTTCCCCCCCTTCCATATGCACTCAATAAGTGACCATTATTACTAGCCATTATTTGAAGCATTCCTAGCCATTGATTAGATCAATGGTTAGGATTAAGGTCGACTTTAAGTTAGAAGACTTAATCTAGGCCATTGGATCTTTCTCCTTGAAATTCTAGCCATTAGATGTGTCTCCAAAATTAAGGGTCAAGATTGCTCCTTCAAACTTTGCATCCAATGGTCATAAATAGTCCTTGTCACTTTTTAAGACCAAATCTCCACCCTTGATTAAATCAATGGTAGATCTCCAACACTTTTTAAGACTAAATCTCCACCATTGATTAAATCAATGATTAATATTCAAAGTCTTCCTTATTAAGCTTGTCTTTACAACCATTGATTAGATCAATGGTGAACATCCAAAGCTTCCTAAGTTTATTCCCACACCATTGATTAAATCAATGGTGATCATCCAATGTTTCTTCATTAAGTTTGTTTCTCAACCGTTGATTAAATCAAGATCAAGTCTCCACCATTAATTAAATCAATGGTGGATATCCAAACCACCAATGTTGACTTAAGCAGTATAATATTTATTTTTATATCTGCTGTAACCCTATGAATAATATTTTTACTATATTTTTATCGCCCGATAATTAAATACAGTACAAAACACAGTAAAAGCAATTTTCTAAAACTATTTTCGGATTCAGGTTTAGTAAGATCCCCTGTCTCCATCTCAACAGTACAAATTTTTCTGTGTGTAGAAAAATTTTCACTTTGTAGGACCCACCTAGGCCCACGTAAGGCCACCTAGGCCAACAAACAACCCAAAAACGATCAGAGAAATATAAAAATTTCATAATCATCCACAAAATCATAAAAATTATAAAACTTATGAAAATCAAGTCGGATTAGTAAAAATCATTAAGGATTTTCAAAAAGAAATAAAATACGAAGGCTCATATACAACCCTAAAATAATATTAAAATAATAAAAAAACGTAAAAATTCTCAAAAATTCCTAAAAATCACAAAAATTATAAAATTCACAGAAGTCGAGTCGGATTATTCAAAATAATTAAGAATCGCCTGAAATAAATAAGATACGAATTTTTGGGGTGTTACATCTATCATTTTCTTCATCTTCCATAAGGCTCTAAAGCTTACAACTTTAAGGTAAAAGTTCATGACTTTCTTACTTTTCCATCTCATTTTCGTAATCCATGGTCCCTTCGGTGATCATGGATACCTTTTTCAAGTCTTGATTGTGTTTCTTGTGAGTTTTGATGTCCTTAGGGTTTTCTTGAAGGAGAAAAACGAAAATCAAGAACAAAGGAGCTTACTTTCTTGAGTTGTCTTCAAGAGGTAAGAGGGAGATTACTCACTTCAACCATTATTGGTGGTGAGGAGACTTTTGTGTGTTTGTTGATGGAGAAATCCATCTTTGTATGCTCACTTTGTTGGTGATTTTACATGTTTAAGCTTTCTTGAATGTGACTAATGTTTGAATGGTGATCTTGGATATATTGGATATGTTAAATATGCTTGAACATGTTAGGGTTGTTAAATGGAAAATTTGGAGTTTCCTACCCTAACATGGTACCACAGTTTTGAGTGGAATTTTGGGATAAAAATTTGATTTTTGTACACAAAGAAATAAAGCTTATGTGATTTAATGTTGAATGATAATATTGGAAGTAATGAATGAAAAATTTTAAAGGGTTTAATACCCTAAAGGAAGGCCATGGTTTTGGCTTGAAAACATAAGGGATTGGATTGATTTTGGTGAACTAAAATTTAAGTGAATTGATATCAAGAAACTAATACATAAAAGGGAAAGAAATTGGAAATTGGAAATTGGAGGATTTGATAGGCCACGGTTTTGATAAAAAATAAAGATGGTTTGGAGTAAATTTTTTAGTAATGAAACTTATATAATTAGACATTAAAGGATTGATGATCATAATGGAATTGATGAATGAAAAATCTAGGTTTTCCTAGCACCTATGAAGGTTATGGTTTTGATAAGAATTTAAGGATGTAAAATTTGATTTGGTATAAGAATTAAGTGAAACTTAAGTGGTTAAATATTGAAAAATAATGTTAGATTCAATGAAAGGTAAATTTGGGAGTTCCCCACATTAAGAAGGAGCCACGGTTTTGGCTTGAAATTCCTAAGGTTGGAATTGAATTGTGTGAAACAAAACCTATGTGATTAATTATAAAACTAGTAAGACATAAAATTGAAGTTTTGAGAGTTTCTTACCCTAATGTGAGGCCACGGTTTGGCTTGGATTTTGAGAATTTAATTGATTCCATATGGAATAAAAGCTAAGTAATTAGGTATCAAGAGACTCATGCATAATATAGAAAGAAATTTAGAACCTTGAAGGCTTGTGAGGCTACAGTTTTAAGGGTTAGTTAACCTAAGGATTTTCATAATTGATCAAGACTTAAGTTCTTGGAAATGTTAAACCCTTAATGGGGAATGGTGATAATTAATGGACCATGAACATACATTGATGTTGAGAAGTGATTCTATATTGTTGTAAGACCTTATGTGGGGCTGAATATTTATTGATGGATTTCTTGAGGAAACTATGATGTATTGACATTGATAATAAATTATATACCGTTGTGGTATTGAATATGATAAATGCATCGTTGATAAACATACATGATTGGACATTGTGTCGTCATGCATATGTATTGTCTGTTGGACATTGTTGAATGGCGATGTATGCCTAGGAGTTGAATAACACCTTTGTGCAGGTGCGAATAGACTAAGCGTAGGGTCATATGTGTTGGCCCTGGGGGCATCGGGGTCTGGGTGCCTCATCATGGACAGTTAAGAGCTCCTCTGTGCCATGGGATAGACCGATGCAAACACACCGACGATCCGGACCGGGACGCTGTCCTTTGTCGCGATCAACTGTTGAGGTGCCATGTATAAGCCATTGTTGCGCAAATATTTTATGAGATAAAGCACACTATTTTAAAGGCTAGCAATATACTGGCATTACTCCTTGATCATTCACTCTGAAAATGTTGATGTCTAGCTCTATGGAGTAAGATTTTGGTACCATAATGCATTGTGTATTGTTCATTGTCGATCTCATAAATTGTTGAGCATGAACACTTGTGACTGTGAAAGTAACTGTTTTACTTCTGTAAATGATTATCTGATTGACGTGCTGATTATTGGAAACATTGTTGTGATCTGCCTGTTGTTATTGATTCTTACTATTGTTAATAATTGTACTGCTTTACTATAAATTCTACTGTTAATGTTAATGAATATATGAACTGTGTTGCTATGTGAGCGCCTTGCGTCATGTTATTTTCTTACTGCCATAATAGTAATGAAAGTTTAGTGTCTCATCTCTTTATTTCATTACTCTGTCTTATGATGCGTTGAATAAAGACTGTGAAGAGCCCAAGTTGGATTTACTTAGTTATTGTTGAGGAATCGACTTCTGTTTCATTGTGATGGCGTCTGGACAAGCTCCTCTGTTACGTACTGTGGATACAGTTTCTTAGTGGCTTGGAAGCCTAGCATTTTGACCGTGAAGCGGGGCATGTTACTTACATTGGAGATATGACCCTTGTTCAGTGTGGTAATGAACTTGGAGCTAGTACGAACATATCTTATGTTCCCGTACGTGTGGAGTTCCCTATACCCATTGGGGAGATGTACAGTAACCGCCGCCTCTTTCCTAGAGAAGTTTCAATTATGATGCATGTTCGTGCTCCTATCCATTTGGACGTGTCACAAGGGCGAGTGTTACCCATCGAGAATGCTGAAAAAGATCGGGTATAGGACCATTCCATTGATGTGTTAAACTTCGGGGATGGCCGAACTTTCATATGGTAGTTGTATTAGGTTATGTGAAACCTGAGTTTAATATTGTTGTAAGCTATTTTATGCATTGATTATGGATATGTATTTTATATTAAACTAATGTTGTATTTGGATTGTAAGTCAATATAATTGTATTTCATGTCGTGGCTTGTATTTTCTATTTACACATAAGGGAAACAAACTTTAAAATTTGTAAATTACTGATATTGAGGTTGTGACATGCCTGGGTTTAGTGACTATGGCGTAATGACGATTGTGTCGTGGTTATTATATCTAGGTGCGTTACACCCCTAAATCACATAAAGCTTTACCACTGAATTGACTCCTAATTAAGCATGGTATAGTAAAGATTCTCGGGCCTTTCAACTTTGGAGGTAGTTTATTCTGCAAAATGGCACTGCATTCCTCAGTGAGTGCCACCGTTTCATAGTCCCCCAGTCTTCTCTTCTTGGATAGGATGTCCTTCATGAACTTCATGTAACTTGGCCTTTGTTCTAATGCCTCTGCAAATGGAATATTTATGTGAAGCTTCCTGAAGACTTCCTGAAACTTTTGGAATTAGGCATCCAACTTTTGTTTGGCTAATCTGTTGGGGAAAGGCAGAGGTAATATATGAGGTCTGTCTTCCTTCTTCTTTTCAAGAATCGTGGTTCCTTAGTCTTCCTTGTATACAATCTCCTTATCTTGTGTGACCTCGGCATCATCCACAAGCAGTTTGGTATTGGGATTACCTTCTATCTCCTTTCCACTTCTAAGGGTAATGGCATTGCAGGCTGGTGACTCCTTGGGCTCGCCTCTTGGATTACTGACAGTGTCACTTGGGAAAGTCCCCAAGGGCCTACTGTTTATAGCATTTCCCAACTGACCCATTTAGGTCTCTAGTGCTCTCATTGAAGCCGTTTGGCTTTGAAGTATGACATCATGCTTGGCCAAATGAGCATCTGTCTTTGACATATAAGAATCAGACTTGACCATGAAATGCATGAACATGTTTTCAAGGGATGGTTTCTTGACTTACATGGGAGGTTTGGGCTGCGAAGGGGAACTAGAAAATATGGTTGTCGTTCATTACCCGCCACTGAAGATGATGCACCTTGATTGTCTCTCCATGAAGAGTTTGGATCATTTCTCCATCCTGAATTATATTGATGCAAATAAGGATTGCTTTGTGGTGGATAATAGTTCCCAGCATACTGTGCATTCTCCAAGATAGAAGGGCACCTGTCAGTAGCATGATTATCACCACATCGTTCACAAAGCACAAAGGGGCTTGAATAAGGACTTGCTCCCAGACTATCCAACTTGCTAGCAATTGTAGCCACTTGAGCAGAAAGTGAGGTAATTGCTTCAATATCTTGCACTCCAAGCATCTTCTTTGGAAGATTTATTTGGGAAGGCCATTGATTGTTATTTGCTACCAAATCTTCAAGAAGTTGGAATGCCTCATCAAAGGATTTGCCAAGCAATGATCCACCTATAACTGCATCCATTATTGGACGGTGATGAGGAAGCAGCCCTTTATGGAAGGCATAAATTTGGTGCCATGGAGGAATCTTGAGATGAGGGCACCTTCTCAAGAGATCCTTGTATCTCTCCCATGCATCATACAAGGTTTCAGAATCAACTTGAGTAAAGGTGGTAATGTTATTCACCATCTCTGCAGTCTTAGAGGGTGGGAAATATTTGTTAAGAAATCTGCCACAGACATCGCTCAGGTGCATATGGATCTTACCGGTAGAGATTGTAGCCAACTCTTGGCTCTTTCTCTAAGAGAAAAAGGAAAAAGCCTCATTCGAATGGCGCCTTCAAAGACTCCATTATCCTTGAATGTGTCACAAATCTCTAAAAAAATTGATAACTGAGCATTTAGATATTCACTAGGCAAACCACCAAATTGCACTGACATCTGGATCATTTGGATAATGGCTGGTTTAATTTCAAAGTTAATGGCTGGGATAGGAGGCCGCCTTATGATTAATTGTAGATTATCCATATGAGGAGTTGCGAACTCCCTCAAGGGCCTCATATAATCATTAAAACCAGTCATGGTACTAGTACCTGAAATAATGAAAGAATGAAATTTTGATTAAAATGAACTAAGAGAAAACTTGAATTAAAACTAATGTTAATTTTGGCAGGAAACATAAATTAGTTGTTATCCCCGACAACGGCATCAAAAACTTGTTAGACCTTTTGTGTACTACAAGTGTACGGGTCGCGAAAGTAATACAATGATGAGAAAGATCGTTTCCACAAGGATAATGGGTAATATCAAATGCCAAATATTAACTAATAGCTTAATGAATTTTAGTCAAGCATATATCAAATGTGAAGATTTTGTGTAGCCAATTCTTAAAGACTAAAAAACAATAAACTGGGAGAAAAAGACAGTGATGAGAGCATAGGGACTCCTTCTTCACCAACTACTTTACTTGGCAACTTGCAACCACTTTAAGCAACTTTGATAACTAGTTTTGTTAGCTTAAGAAACTACATGAGCTAAAAGCCTATGTCTAGGTCATTTAACTCTGTGTCATTTACCTAGCTCACTATGTGTCCATGAGAACTAGAGCAAACACCATGCATTAAGGTTGATTCTTAACAAATGCTATACATGGCCAATAGGTATATGTCTATCCTATTAGCAAATTAATTCACTCAACATTAGAATGAAATTAAACATGCATCACTCATATCCATGATCTAAAATCTAAATTCCTATGTCTAGTTCAAAAGATTTTATCAAAAACACAATAAATGTTGGCCAAACACCTATGAGCATTAAGAGAAACATCGATGAATAAAACCAATCATCATTATAGACTTAAAAGGTTACAAAGTCACTAATATACATAGAAGGATCCAAAGGAATCCCTAAAAACAACTTAGCTATCCATGAAACACGAAAATCTCAAGAGAGATTCCATGCCCATGACCTAAAAACAGAGGGATTAAAGAGAAAAGAGAGAAAACATAATAATGTGAGCTTGGGATGATTGATCCTCCTTGGATGATGGTGGTTTTGTCTCCAAATCTCTTCAAAGCTCTCTAAAATGACGAAAAACCAGTGCTTGCTGCGTTTTGTCTCATCTCCCACCTGACCTCTGTCAAAATATCTAATGAAATAGTATTAATAGACAAGGCCCGCCAACTCACGCTGTGACATCACCATTGTTGTGCCACGGCGTGAATGCCTACGTGGTTAAGTGAAACCAGTGCTGACAAACGTGCATTGTGGCATGTCATCCTTTACACTGCGGCGCTCTGGCCTCTGTCTTCAGTATGCGCAGCAAGCAGACAGCGAGACGCCATGACGTGCTAAACCTTGTGCCACGACGTGATAAGTTGGAATGTATGCTAAGCTCCCTCCTCTAATGTCAGGCCTTGACTTACTTCATTTTATCAGTTTAGAACCCATCCTGCCATATAGAAGTCACCAAATTAATCACAAGTGTAAATCAACTTAATTGAACAAAGAATAGACAAGATTTTAGCAAGATTGGAGAGGAAGACATTAATGTGAAATTTGAATAAAAAGTGAGGGAAAAGTCTTCCCATTATGCCCAAGCACAAGGACTAAGGGATCAATATATCACCAATATGGGGTGCAAAATAACTACATTTTATGGAGTTATCACTTGTGTTCTTTCAAATTTTGGTAAGTTTATGTTATCAGCAAAAAGAAATTTTAAAACTCATATTTTATGATAGTAAACTTATATATAATTTGGTTTTTACTTGTTTAGTGGTAGTCTTAAAAGTAATGCCCTACGGAGGGTGTTACAATTGGTTGGTATCAGAGCACGGTTAGTCTTTTTCATTTTTTGGTTAGGACTGTCTTACTTGTGTTATGTGTTCTCTGTGTTTTGGTTTCTGAAAGGAGACTATGTTGATTAGAATGATTACTTTGGTTTCCATTGTGTTTTGATTTGTCCGTCTTTGAAGGAAGACAATGGTTCGTGGTAGACGTATAAGCATGGAAGCAAGACGTGACACTGATAGAACGGCTGCAACTATGGAAGCAATGCAGAGAACAGCTAACATAATAGTACAACAGGAGTAGAGGGTCACTCAGCAGTAGGAACTGGAAGTTGAGGTTCAGAATTTGTTGGAGGAGAGTTAGTTTTGGGGTAGATTTGTATTACCTAGGTTTCAAAGGTGGAATAATAGAAAGGTAAATGGATTTCAGTGAAAAATGTATTCACAATCACCAGGAAATCAATAGCAATAGCGAACGAGTGGAGGAAGTGCTAGTAGCAGTAAACCTAGTCAGATGGTGGTACCTTTACAAATATGTAAGAAGTGTGCAAAATGTAAGGTCCCGGGACCGCCTGTAGGATTGACGAGTGTCTCCACAAACCAACACGGGTCTTTTCAGCGTGCTTTGTCCTCACTCACACGCATCCTAAGAAACTTCCTAGGAGGTCACCCATCCCACAATTGCTCCAAGTCAAGCACGCTTAACAATAGAGTTCTTATGTTCTAGGCTCCCAAAAAGAAGTTGCAACTTGTTGATATAGCTACGCTTAATCAATTCCTTTAAATCATCCTCAACTATGCAGTCTCATACCTGCACAGTCTCTGAATCCTTCTCATTCCGGTGTGAATTCAGTTTATTCATGTGTCCCTTCGCCTAGAAGCCTGCCAGGAGTCGCTCCTTGTCCATGCTTCTCTTACATCGGCGTCCACTCCCCACCCTCGTTGGCCCCGGTTTCACATGCCCACCAGCTTTCGCTTGGTTCATCCCCCAACCATACCATACTAGGAGATGTCCTGTCTCTGATATCATTTGTAACATCTGGGAAAAACATATTATACTTTTATATGTGTACAAAGGTATCATATGACTTGTTTGATATGTCAGTGAAGTTTTGTGACAAATTGAGTTAGTTTAGGCACTTTGTTGCAACTCTGAGTGTGAAAAGTAGCCTAAAATAACTCAGAAAATAGCATAAACTGCTATTTGAAGGGAAACAGGCGTGGATAATTTATTTCTAGGTCACAAATGAGCTAAATAAAGTGTGGTTAAAGTTTGAGAATTTTTGGAGTTAGTTTGGTATTTTTAGGCATACTGGTTGTGCATTTTAATATCGGATTGACCCCCATCAGATATGGAAAAATAAGATAAAGGTGAAACATGATTTTTAATGAATCTTAGGATTTATTTCGAGTCTGTTGGAATTTAGAATACTAGATTTAGAGGAATCTAAGTGTTCTTAGCAGTATGGGAATTTTGCTATAAGTAGCAAAATGCTACTCATGGCAGAAAAGAACCAAAATAGAAGAAAGAAAAGAAAGAAAAAAGAGAGAGAGGAGAAGAGAGAAACCGAAGGAAGAAAGAGGAAGAGAAAGAAAGCAAAAGGGAAAGATCCAAGAGTAAGTTCAAGGCTTCAAGATCTTCATCCAGCAAGAGGTAGGGGTTCTTAAGCTCTAACTTCATCTTCTTCCTTTTTTTCCATGTTAAGCCTATTTGAGGTTTAATGTGTCATTTTGAGTTCTACAGATGTTGTAGGTGTTTTTCTTGTTTGGATGAGTTATAAATGAGGTTTATGACTTGTTCATGCTAAGAGTTTGAATTAGAAACAAAAGATATCCATTTTTAGACCTTTGATGCCCAAAAGAGGGATTTTGGTTAAGGTATGTGATTTTGATCCATAATCCAAATTAAGAGGTTTTAGTTAGTGATTGATATTTCCTATGTGTTAAAGGACTAATTAAGGACTTAGAATCACTTAGAAATTAGATTGAAATGACCAAAATCCAAGAAAAGAATTAATGGAATAGTACCACAGTTTCTGCAGAATTCTGCAAAATCTGAGTTCTACATCTCATGTCGCGGCATGGCCTGAGGCATGAGCATGCCATAGTGTGGATCATGGCATGCCGCGACGTGGGGCAATTTTCTGCCCAGAAGTTGCACTCGAGAGTTGGGCGCCACAGCGTGCACAGTTTTATGCTGCGACGTGAGACCTTGAAGCTTCAAAAATGTTGTTTTCGAATGTTTTAAGTCCTTTAGGTGATAGAATCCTTTGGCTATGCCTAGTAGAATGTGTTGAGGCACTAGAGAGGGTATTTCTTAGATATAAAAACCTAGAGGCATACAAGGAAAGATAAGAGTAAAGTTGTGCATCCATTAGACATGAATTGCCATATATCAAGAGTTTTAGTTTCTTAAGCAACTTAAAGTTGCACAGATGTCACAAGAGAGATGATAAGAGATTTAAGAAGCAAGATGGCAATAGTAGAGTGCCATAGTGCCTAATTGGCAAGAGTTAAGGGCCAAGGTGTCGAGTTGGCAAAAGTTAAATGCCATAGACCCTAGCTGGCAAGGGTGAATGCCATAGTGCGTGAAGAGCTCTCAAAGAGTGAAAGAGAGTTAGTAATGCAAAGATAATAGTGTACTAAGTCTAGTTGGCATTGGTTCTATGTCGTAGTGCATGAAGTACTCTCACAGAGAAGAGGTAAAGTTAATAATGCAAAGATTGACTTAGTATGAGGTCATGTGGTGGTTATGTTAGAGTTAGGGCATAACTCTACATTTACACACACATCACACTTCACATATGCTTGTTATCCCTAGAGAACAGGTAGTGGAGACATCCACTCAGTTATGGTGACGATATCCACCTAGTTAAGGTAGATTACTTGGTGATCTACGGGTGTAGAAGGTCATGTGTTGTGATAACAGACTTCGTTCCTAAACAGTAGGCTATAAGGGGTCACACGTTATCATGGCAAAATTCCTTTCGCCTAGGGGAATAGTTAAGTATTCATGACATTGCACCTGTAACACCCCAAATTTTATTTACTTTATGATAAATGATCATTTTCTAATATTTGTGATTTTTTGGAATTTTTCTGGATTTTTCTGAGAACACGGAATATTTTAATATTATTCCTCATTTTGCATGCAAACTGAGCGGAGCCGGGAAAATGAGATATTTTTTTCTCGAGAACCTTGATCTATGAAAACGTCGACGGGGGATCTTACTAAATCCGAGGCTGGACACGGTTTACGAGGTTTCATGTTTTTTGAGAAATTTTAACAGATGAAATAACAAAACGTTGTGTAAATTTAATCTATCAGATAAATTAATACTGACTTCTGTCGACTGTAGTAATTGTCCATTAGATAATAATATGTATTAAAAATCCTATCACATAATCCTAATATAATCTACTTTAAGTCTAATCAAACCCACTTTAATTCAAATTTATTGTATTTTAATCAAAGCTTCTTTGAGAAGCTTTGACTACCAAATGACCAAGTATGCCCTTAGCTTGTTGGGGAAGCCAAAACTTCCCCTTTCTCTCTTTCCATTGCTGTGGTAATGCTTGCCTTGGGGAGGCAAAAATTTGCCTCTACACTTAACCAAATATTCACCAAAATTATCACTTCTCCTACAACACTTTCTATCTCTAGTTTTCTTCTTCAAAATTCTCTCCACATTCTCTCTTCTTCTCCTTCTTGGCTACGAAAATTGCGGCCCCTTGAGTGACCATTTTCTTTTATTTTTATCTTCACCAAGACCATTTCTATACTCACCTTAACCTCCTCTACCTTTTCTATTTAGAAATTTTCTTCAAAATCCAACATTTTCTCCATTGTCATCCAAGACAAAGCTTCAAGCTTTAAGGTAAAGTTTTCATTTTTCTTCTTCTTTCTCTTCATTTTCATGCTCCATGGTCTCTTTGATTACCATGGATCTCTTCTCTTTCAACCCTTGATGTTGATTCATTGTCTTGAAATTCCTAGGGTTTTGGAAGCTCAAAACCGAACCCACCAAGGAGCACCTAGGAAGCCATTTTCGTGATTCTCCTTTAAGTAAGAGGGAGACTACTCACTTCAATCATTTTTGGTGGTGAAGGAACCTTTATATGCTTACTTTATTTTGGTGATTTTGTATGTTTATGTATTCTTGAGTTGGATTAATGTTTGAATGGTGAACTTGAATGTATTGGATGTGTTAAAAATGCTTGATCATGTTAGGGTTGTTAAATGAAAAATTTGGAGTTTCCTACTCTAATGTGATGCCACGGTCTTGACTAGGATTTAGGGATATAAATTGGCTTGTATGTATAATACAATGAAGCTTATGTGATTACATGTTAAATGATAATATTATAATTAATGAATGGAAAATTTTAAGGGTTTAATACCCCAAAGTGATGCCATAGTTTTGACTTGAATCTTGAAGGATTGGATTGGTTTGGTGTGCACTAAAATTTAAGTGATTAGATATCAAAAGACTAATGCATAAAATGTAAAAAAATTGGAACCATGATGGTCTAGCGAGGCCACAATTTTTAGAGAAAATTTAGAGTTTAAATGATGCCTTGATGCATCCTTGAAGATTAAGAATTTAGAGACATGCATAATCCATAATTAAGTGAAAGAATTAAATTGAGTAATAACTCTTGAGAGTGTTACGATTTTGAAGGGTTACCTAACCTAAAAATTATCATAATTGATTTAAGTTTAAGACTTTGAAAATATGGACTTGTGATAATAAATATACCCTAAATACATATTGATGTTGAGGATTGATTCTATGTTGTTGTGATCCCCTATGTGGGACTAAGCAATTGATAATATGCATTTGATGGACTTATGACAAGTTGATGATGATTATATATATATGCCATTGTGGTATGTTTATGATGAATGTATCATTGATAAACATGTATGATGTATATTGTGTCGTCATACATATGTGTTGTCCATTAGACATTGTTGGAAAGGCTATGTATGCCTAGAAGTTTGAATAACACCTATGTGCGGGTGCGAATAGACTAAGCGTAGGGTCATAGTGGTTGGCCCTGGGGGGGTCAGGGTGCGGGTGTCTCATAACGGGCAGTGGTAGCTCCACTGGGGCCGTGGGATAGACCGATGCAAACACACCGACGATCCGGATTGAGACGCTGTCCTATATCGCGATCAACTGTTGAGGTGCCATGTATAAGTCATATTGCGCAAATGTTTTTATAAGATGAGCACACTATTTTTTTAGGCTAACGAGATACTGGCATTACTCCTTGATCATTCACTCCGAAAATGTTTATGTCTAGCTCCATGGAGTAGGAATTTTGGTACCTTTTGCATTGTGAACTATCAGTCTCATAATTCATTGTGCATAAGCATTTATAATTGTGAAGAATATTTATTATTATTACTGCAATAATTATTTGATTGTTTGGAAATATTAATGTTGTTTATCTGTCGTTGATAGTCTTTAATACTATTTACTGTTGTTATGCTCTTACTGTCAATCTTAATTATTACTGTAATTGGATATATGAATTGTGTTTATATGTGGGCGTCCAGCGCTGTTTCGTTTTCTTGCTGCCATTTTAGTACTGAAAGCTGAGTGTCTCACCTCTTTCTGTATTTCGATACTTTTTGTTTATTTATATGATTCTGAGAAGACGTTCGTGAGGAAGAGAAGGAAACAACTGAGTTTTCGGGTTTCTAGCCGCACTACGACTAGAGCTGTTAAGGATGTCGTCACGCCCTCACCGCTTCTGGGGTACGTGAAGTTGACCTTCCATGGAGGACCAAATTATTGGCACCTACATGTGCAGATTGATCGATGTGTCTACTGCGGGGAGCTGACGGTGTCCTTATCTTGGGGTCGTTATGACGCCCCTATCTTTGATTTTTCAGCTTTTGTTATTTTAGAATTTTACCTACCCGTGAAGGATATGTGGACTGATATGTTCTACACCCCTCAAGAGGATTCTTTCCTCTCCACTGCTCAGGCTTTCACCCGAAATTCGGTCGCTCCGATGGTGATTTTGTCGGATGAAGAGGACCCTGAGGAGGACCCGGCTACGGTCCCTTCTCATCAGTCTTAGGGGTTGATACTATAGGTGGCTCTGATGGCTAACCGTTTATCTTTTTGGGGAAGCTTGATGTTTTGCTAGTTCATGAGTGTAAATTTATAACTATCTTGGGTGGGTAAAGCCTTTACTTTTTGTATATTTTGTGATGTAACTGAACAGGCTGATGCATATATATATATATATATATATATTGTGAATGTATGATTATAAATTCTGTTTCAATTCTATCGCATTGATAAATGTTATTATCTCCTTACTATTATATTATACAAAAAAAAATGAGTACAGACATTTCAATACTCGATTATTTTATCATCCAAGAATACAAACTATTTAATCTTATGTTAATAATGAACTGGGTCTTAATTAATCAATGTAACTATTATTTTTCACAAATTTATTTCGTGTCTTTAGTATTATGGTGTGACGTTCCTTCTTCACGGTATTAAGAAAAAGGGGCGTTACAGCACCTACACTATCATACACTTTTCTTTGAACATAAACATACATCATCTCATCATTGCATTATTTAATATTATTTGGATTGGAATTGTATTTTGTTGTGTATGTTTGCTTATTGCATTGTTGCCTTCTGTGACAGTTGTATGGGCAGTTGTCTGGTCGATGATTTCAAATGATTATATGGGCGATTGTTTGATATCATCGTGATTTCGATTATCAGAACAAAAGTATAGTTTGCTAAAGAACGTTACATAAAGAGAGAGTTGTAATTGTTTCTTATGCAGGAAGTATTAGTTCAGTTGGGTTTATTCATTGTGAATGTTTAAACTGCTAGTTTTGGTATACTTATACTGAGAAATGTGATTTCTCACCCCATTGTTGCCATGTAATTCCAGGTAGAAGTTCATCCAAAGACAAGAAGAAGAAGTATGAAGACAAATATAGTTTTTATGCTTTCTAGTTTAAAGCTTGTATTTATTTACAGGTTTTTAGTTTGTTCAGGAAGTTTATGTATACAATGAGCCCTTTAGTGGCAGTGTGATATGTATAACTTTTAGTTTTCCGCAAAGCTCTCCATTATTATTTGTTTAAATGATATGAATTAGTATTATGTTAAGTTAGAAGTAGCATCACTAATACTGCTTATCCAGGCATATTCTGATATACTAGGTTATTGGTATTAGGGTGTTACACAAAAGTTCACGCAACAAAGAATTGTACAATCAAGGAAAAAGTTTGTTTCAAGTGTGGAAAGTCAAGACACGTGTTTAGGAATTGTACTTCACAAAAGAAGAAATCTTCCGTTAGTGATAAATGTGCTTCAAAATCTCACATAAAAGGAAGAGTTAATAATCTGAGTGGAGCGGAAGCATCCAGAACTAAGGACCAAAACGAGGGAGATTGTGCCATAGGAAGTGATCATTTGACTATGTTGTATAATTCAGGGGGCAACCCATTCCTTTATGGCTTATGATTGTGTGGATTGATTAGAGTTATTTGTGTCATCGTTACCTTTTGACTTGTTTATTTCTACTTTTATTACTAAACCTATTATTACTATCCAGTTGATAAAATTATCCTATTTCTGTTTACGACCAAATCTTTTCTGTTAATTTGATTTGTTTACCTCTTTCACAAAATAGATGTGATCTTAAAAATAGAATGGTTATCTTCCAACCATATCATGTTAGATTGTACCAATAAAATTTTAGTGTTCTAGAAAACTCATTCCTAAATATCAAATTCTGTTGGATATGTCCAGTAACACATCAGATAGTTTTGCTACCTTTTTCTTTCTAACTTTCATAATGTCTTTCATATATCACAATTGCAAGAAAGTATATTCCTAATCTAATCCATATCATAGTATCAGATATAGTACTGTTAAAAAAGAACTTACTTTGTGAGACACTTCTTGTAAAGATCGAAGGTAGGAGAGTGAAGTAGTTCAGAGGAAAAGAAGTTGCATTTCTAAAAATGATCTGGAGTAAGGTGACTGAAGATGCAACGTGGGAGCTTGAAGGCAGAATGAAGAAGTAGTGTCTGCATTCGATCAAAGTCTGATCTCGGAGAAAAGCGATGGATGGTGGTAGAGGTGGACGTGTGAATACTAGACGTGATAAAGAAGTCATGGTTGCGGTTGCTGAAGCTATGGAAAGGATGGCAGAAGTTATGATACAACAAAGTCAGAGTGCTGCTCAACAGCAGGAAGCGACGATTGATGCACAGAATTTGTCAGAGTGTCGCCGCAATAGTCCGCCGCAGTTTAAAGGAGAATTTGATCTAGAGAGAGTGAGTCTTTGGATCAAGGAGCTAGAAAAGATCTTTAGTGGAATGGGATGTACCGATGAAAGGAAGTTAACCTATGCTACTTTTATGCTTGTTGGAGATGCTGAGGATTGGTGGGCAGGAACGCAACAATTGTTAGAAGCTAAAGGCCGAGTTGTCACAAGGGAAGTCTTTTGGAGTAAATTTCTAGAGAAGTATTTTCTAGCCAGTGTGAGACACGCAAAGGAGATGGAGTTCCTTAGACTGAAGCAAAGAGGAATGACGGTTAGCGAATACACCGCTAGGTTTGAAAGCCTATCAAAATTCTCATGGTACCTTCAACTTCAGCTCGATGAGGAATGGAAGTGCCAAAAGTTTGAAGAAGGTTTAAGGCATGACTTGAAGCGAGCAGTACTACCCTTGGGGATAGACCAGTTCCCAGCCTTATTGGACTAGTGCCATAGAATTGAAGAGTTGGACCATTCTCAAGATATGATAACCCACAACTTTGGACCATCTCGGTTCCAAAGGAGGAGTAATAATAACAACGATCGATTTTGGGGGGAACCGTATTCACAACCGTCAGGGAGTCGCCAACAACAGTAATATCAATGCCAACAGCCAATATATGGAGGAAGTGCTGACCATAGTAGATCCAGCCAAATCGGGGCAGTCATACCAAAATGCATGAGGTATAGAAGGGATCACATAACAAAGGAGTGTCGGTTCATGGGAATCATCTGCTTCAAATGCGGGAAACCCAGACATATTTCTAGAGACTTCACTCAAAGACAAAGCCTTCTATTAAAGATGTACGTGCTTCAAGACCCCAAGTAGGAGGAAAGGTCAATACAATAAGTGGAGCAGAAGCCTCTCAATCAGAAGGTCTGATCAAGGAAATTATGCCGTAAGAGATGATCCTTTAACTGTATTGTATAGTTTGGGGGGATGGGGAAACAACTTTTTTTTATGGCCTGTGATTGTGTAAATCGATTAGGGTTATTTGTGTCTTGGTTATCTTTTGATCTGAGTATTTCTACTCCTACTGTTAAACCCTTTTGTAGCTACTCAACTTTGCTTAAACTATCTTATTTCTATTAAAGATCGAATCTTTTATATAAATTTAACTTGTTTGCTTCTTTATCAAATCAATGTGATTTTAGGAATGGATTGGTTATCTTTTAATCATATCCTATTAGACTATTCCTGTAAAACTTTAGTGTTCCTTGAGGCATAAAATTTTGAAATCTCAATAGCACCATACCGAATGTCACCGTCAGAATTAGTTGAACTAAGAAGCAGTTGGTGGAGCTGTTGGGAAAATGATTTGTGAGACCTAGTGTATCATCATAGTAAGCCTCAATGTTGTGAGTCTAGGAAAAGGAAGGAATTATTGTGGATCCATCCAAAAGTTAAAGCAGTCTTACAATGGTAAAGATCGAAGACCATAACATAGATTCGTAGTTTAGTTGGATTAGCCAGTTATTATCGAATGTTTATTGAAGGATTATCCGAGATAGCTGGGTGAAATTACACGAAAGAATCAAGCTTTTGCATGGACTGATGCACGTGAGGAACGTTTTCAAGAGTCGAAAAGAAGATTGACTTCTTCACCAGTGTTGATTCTACCTGATCCCGGCGAACCTTCTGAGATATATGTGATGCTTCATATTAGGGTTTAGGATGTGTGCTTAGGCAAAATAGGAAAGTAGTGGCGTGTATTTCAAGGTAATTGAAAGAACATGAGAAGAACTACCCTACACATAATTTGGAATTAGCTGTCGTTGTGTTTGCATTAAAGATCTGGAGACATTTTCTATATGGAGCATCATTCAATGTTTTCAGCTATCACAAGAGTCTGAAGTACCTATTCGACCCGAAGGAGTGGAATATGAGACCTTATACAGATGACGATGTTGAACACCTTTGTGTTGGCACCAAGATGGGAAAGTTTTGTGTTAGGACCCTAGCTTGTACATCTAACGACGGAAAGAGTTAAGGTAATCTAGAATGGTGTAGCTGGAGATGCAACATGGGAAATAGAAGACAAAAATGGAAGGGCAATATTCGTATTTATTCTAAGGTATGATGAATTTCGAGGACGAAATTCTTTTTAGAGGGGAGAGTTGTAACACCCTGAAAATTTCTTGTTTTCTGTTATATATGCTTTTTATAATATTTGTGATTTTTGGAAATTTTTGTGAATTATTTAGGTGATATTGATTATTTTATTATATTTCTCGATTTGCATGCGCATTAGGCAGGGCTAGAAAAATAATATTTTTCTGAGGCTAGAAAAATTTGGATTATGAAACGGGGTCGGAGGATCTTACTAAACCTGAAGCCGGACATAATTTATGAAGTTTTCGTTTTTCGAGATTTTATCTGACAAATAAAATCTGGATACGTCCTATTATCCAACGGACAATAAATATTGGATTTGTTAACTATAACATTTGTCCATTGGATAATAGCTTGTAGTAAAGTGTTCACTTTTTTTGACATCATCCTTGTGACATCACCTTGAGACATCACCTTTGACTTTCTAGAAAAGTGAAATTTGGCTCCCTAAGGAAGCTTTGCTTGAAACTTGGTGGAGAAGCTTGTAATAAGCTTGTTGGAGAAGCTTTGTGCCAAGCTTATTGGAGAAGCCAAATTCTCTCTCTTCCTTTGTGATGGTCACGGTTTTGGAAGAAAAAAATATGACAAAATGTCATCTTTTCACTTAAGCTACATTCACCTTTCCATTTCAAAAAGCTATCACATTTTCTCTCATTTTTCTCTTCTCATTTTCTCTCCATGCTCCACGGCCATACCCTCCAAAATACCCTTCACCTTTGTTCAGTCTAAATCAACCACATATCTTGGAGAGTCCTAAGCTTAATTCATCACTAGTTCATCCTTATTTCACTTTCATAGAAGTGAAAGCACAAAAGTTCTCTCCTTTCCCTCTATATGAAGCTCACGCCCTCACAGCCATAATCCACCCTTCATGTTTGTTTGGTTATACTTAACCACACATCCTTGATCTACACCTTTTTTGGAGACTTTTCTTTGTTGTAGACTTTTTCCCATTCATCCATCTTCATCTATTTTTCCAAGCTCTAGTTTGGAAGCTCAAAGGTAAGATTTTTGAATCTTTCTTTCCCTCTTTCTTTTTCATGTCCTAAAACCATCATCTTGATCAATGGTTCTTTCTCTTTCAAGCCTTAGAAGTTAACTTTCTATGCTTGTTTTGTTCTAAAGGGTTAGTTCTTGGTGGTGGTGGTGGACGAAATCATCAAGAAACATCAAAGAGCCTTCTTTCTTGTCATCTCTTTCGGTAAGAGGGAGAGTAACCTCATCAACCATTTTGGTGGTGAGAAACGAAATTCTATGTGGAGAGTGAGAAATCCATGTGAGGATTTACCCACTTTATTGTATGGCTTATCATATTTTATGCTTATTTATTCCTTAAAATTTAATTGCTTTAATATGATGATTGAACTTGTTGTATGAGTTTTTGGGTGATTTTGTTCTTATTTGTTTCATATGATTTTATGGCTTAAAAATATGCATGATATGATTTGTTTATATCTTTAATAGTATATATGAACTCGGTGTGTAAGAACTTGCTATGAAGTAAATGTGATGATTGGAATGTGATGCATATCATGAATCATGCATGAATGGTGAGAGAATTTTGGTTCCTAAATACCTAGATGGCTCATGGCCATAATGGCTAAAATTGGGTAATTCAAGTTAAAAATATTTTATTAAGTTGGAACTTATATGATTTGGTGTTAAAAAATTTGATTAAAGGATTTCAAGATGGTTTGATACTTAAAATGTTTTATTTAAGAAAGTTTTTGTTTGATAAAGGTGATGGCAAAAGGATTTTCTTAGTTTTGATTTAATAAAAAATAAGTGACTTTTTTGAAAAGTGTAAAATAAGTGGAATGATGGTTTGATACTTAAAATGTTTTATTTAAGAAAGTTTTTGTATGATAAAGATGATGGAAAAAGGCTTTTCTTAGTTTTGATTTAAAAAAAAATGGCTTTTGTGAAAAGTGTTGGAAAATCTTGCTTTGAGGAGTTTTAGTAAAGAAACCTTGGATTTAAGACTCAAATTTTCTATTTAACTTAGGAAGTTTCGAAATAAAGTTTAGAATTTCAATAAGTGCTTTATGAGATTGAAAAATATTAATAAAATCTTAAGCGTTCCAAAAGTGTTGATTTTGAGCTTTGCGATTGAGAAAAATGTTTGAAAATGTTTACAAAATTTGAAAACATAGCAAAAGTACTTTGTTAGTTGAGAAATTCAGTGATTTGCTTTTGGGCCGATGTACTGGACTCTATGATGTTGGAAAAATACTTTAACCCTTTGGTGGCTCATTCCTTTGTGAAAGGTTATGTTGTAGACAAAAAACATTGCATGAAGTCTTGAGATTTGTGTTTGTTGTGACCCGGAGATGAATTACACCTTAGTGCGAGTGTGAATAGTGTATGGTGACGGCCATATGGTAGACCTTGGGGATGTTGAGGTACGGTTTTTCGATTGTAACACACCAACGATCTCAATTAGATGTTCTGTTATTTCACGATCCGGTGTAAAATGTCTTGTATAAGTCATGTTGCGCATCGAGAAAGTATTTTAGCACTTGAATTGAGGCTGACGAGATGCAGACATATCTTCTGGATCATTCACTTCGAAGGTTGTTTGGTTTAGCTCCATGGAATAAGGGTCTGTCCATTGTGGTTGTGGTATGGTTAATATCATTTTGTTGTGCATGGTCAGTATACACATTGTCCATAGACATTATTATGATGTGATATTGTTATGATATAATATTGTTGTAATCTTTTGGTATATTGATGCAACATGTGCTTGTCGAATTATCTGTTGTGTTGTTTATTGAATTAAATTATTAACATATATTATGACTATGTTGTTTGATATCTGTATTTGAATGGTATTGATTGCCATTATTGTTTCTGCACTGCTATGTGGTATTGATGTTAGGGATCTCACCTCTTTATTGTCTTGTTCTATTTATATGTTTATCTTTTGTAAAGTTCGTCGTCGTAGTGAAGTGAAGATCTTCCTTGGTTATGTGAGGACGCAGTGTTGTGGAGGTATCATCGTATGGCGTGCCCATCTTGATGCAGGTGTTTTGAGTATTTCATTAAGTTTATTATCATGCTTATAAGTAGAACCCATCACGGGGTTTGCTACTTGTCTTTTATATATGTAAGTCTCAAGTATTGTAAGATGTTGATGAACTATATCATGTTTATATAAGTTGTGTATTGATCAGTTAATTATAACTTGTGTTCTTTCAAATTTTGGTAAGTTTATGTTGTCAACAGAAAGGAATTTTAAAACTCGTATTTTATAATAGTAAACCTATCTATAATTTGGTTTTTATTTGGTCAGTGGTAGTCTTAAAAGTAATTGTAACACCCTCCCTAGGGTATCACATGTCTGACTCCCGACTCATAATCTGAAAAGAAGTTCGCACAAAGTTTGAGTTATAAAAGATGGGTTTTAAAATTTCTTTCTTACTGAAACATAAACTTACTGAAATCCATAAGTATTACTGAAAATATATTTTAACTGATTAATATACAATATTGACACCAATTAATATTTAACAATTTAAAGAGAAATATAAAACTAACAGACTCTTTTTAACAGTAGCAAACCCTATAACGGGTCCTACTTAATAGCACGGTACAACACTAACGGGAAAACTTAACATACTTATTCCTTCTTGTATCCATCTTGATGCATCAGACATCTGTTCTATGTCAACACTGCACGCTATCAAATCTGGAATAGTCATTCTCTGATGTTGTCTCCGAACTCAGAATATCTACCTCCCGGTATGTCTAAGACAACTCATTCCTTCTACTGTTTAATTTTAACAATACAGACACAGCAAGACAACATAACAAAGAGGTGAGATCACCTACACCAGTACCAACATGGCAGCATAGAGATAACACAAAACAGCAATATCATACAGATAGATCATACCACAATTATGATCATGCCATCAACATTAATTAACTATCATCATCTAAACATTTATTAATTCAATTATCATAAACAACAATTATGATAATGCCCTCAGCATTATCATCATCATCATCATCCAAGTATTCAAAACAATTGTCATAGCTAATATTCCTCAATTAATATATCACACAGATATAAATGTTCAGATTATGCATGTACATAAGACTCGATTTTCTACTCCATGGAGCTAAACACAGGTCGGAGAAAATGATCGAAAAGATCTGTCGGTACCACATGCCTCAGGCTACGTGCTATAATCCTCATTTTGATTTTGCACATCTAGCATATACACGACAGTTTTTATCAGATCTTGAATAAGAATAGTGTCTCGGTCAGGATCATCGATGTGTTGCATCAATCTAACCTACGGGAAGAAGCACGACCAACCACCCGTGTAAGCAACCCGCACCCTGATGCCCCCAAGGTCAACAAGTGACTTACACTACGCATATCGCATCCACTCAAGAGGTGTGTTTCTCCTAGGCAATCAGCCATATCCAGTCCTCATCGGACCATTCCAATGCATGTATAATGCACCAAATACCAATCACAGGTATAATACTAATCACAGGTATATCTCATAATTTCTCAAATATAGTTTATACAATGCACGAATATATCAGTGCAAGTCCAACCACAAGGGCCATTCTTTTCAAATTCGTTTGTTCAATTAAATCATATGCCTCAACGCATATTTTTTTCCAATGCATCTAAAATGCACCACGTGCCAATAACAGGCAAAACTCGTTGTTTTCACAAACAGTATCCATACACTGATTTTACAGTAATCATACTATATTTTTCAATAACAAAATTATGTTATCATGTTTTCATAGTTGTAAAACACTTTTACTGTATTTTCACAATCGCGTAACATTTCTGTTACGTTTTCACAATCCAAAAACGTTTCTGTTATGTTTTCACAATACCATAACACTTCTTTTACATTTTCACAATACCGTAACATTTTTGTTACATTTTTAAAATTCCAAAACGTTTTTATTACATTTTCACAATACCGTAACACTACTCTTACATTTACAAAATTTCGTAACATTTCTGTTATGTTTTCAAAATACCACAACTCTTCTGTTGCACTTTTAAACCACGTACAAATTTTTCAGTGTTTTTCTTAATCACGTAAAAACATACGTTTCTCAAATCACATAGTATTTTTCCACTGTTTCAAAATCGCGTAACTTAAAAATCATTCTTTTAAGTCACGTAAATCATTTTCCATCATTCTCAAAATATTTAAAACACTTTCCAAATCTCATAACAGTTTTCTGTCATTTTCACAATCGTGTAAAAATATTCTATCACTTTTAAATCACATATTAATTTTTCAATAGTAGTTCAAATTACGTAAAATATTTAAACGTAATTTAAATCGCGTAGAAATATTTTACTGTATTTCAAATCATTTTTAAGATAGGTAAAATAATTTTTTCACCACAATTTCATTACAAAAATATTTCTTAACTTTCAAAAATTCTTTTTCAACTTTTCTCAAAATAATATAACTTTATACTTCATTTAATATATTTTCTTACGTAAGAAAATCTTTTTCCAAAATATAATCTACAAAAAATCATTTTTCCATTGATATAAATCAACGTTTGAAAATTTAACATTTTTTTTCTAACGTATTTCAAAATTTGAAAATAAATTCTACGTTATTAAATCTTCAAAACACCATTATATTCTCCATTTTTTCCAAATCATTTCCAAAATCAGTCTTTTTCAAAATAAATTGAAATTCAAACGTTTTCAACCTCTCTTTGTTTTCCGTAATGAAAATTTCTGTTCTCTCAAGTGATAAAATACTCTGATTCCCTTTCCAAATTCCTTGTATTAAATCAAGTTACGTTTTCATTTTGAAAATCACTTTGTTCATAAAAATCAAGGCATTACAAACCTTCTAAAACGTGGACATGACTATTGAAACCATCAAATATTTTTCCTTCTAAATTGATATGGTTTTACACAAACAAAACCATTAAAATTTTGTTTTCAAAACCGTGTGATTCATGTTCATAAAAACCAAACCCATTTGTTCAAATTCATTTTCACTTTCTTTGCAAATCCTTTTTCACTTTATTTGCAAATCCTTAAAATCAACATTTGCCCGTTTCATTCAAAACTCATGTTTAGAAAAACACTTAGGATCTTTTTACACAAATAAATTAATAAAAATCCTTCAAAACCACGTTATTGTTCTCTTGAAAAACATATCCTTTGTTCATTTTCCATGCTTTTCAAATCAATCAATTTTATTCTTCCATGAAAATATTAAGTTATAAACACCTATGTTGAGGTGTCTTGGCCGAAATTCTAATTGTTCTAGGGACCCAAAAATTAATTTTCCTTGTTCTTAAAAATTTTCAACATAAACCCAAATCATGAGTGTCAAAACCGTGACCACTCTTCCTTGGCCATTGGAACCAAAAATTTATTTTCTTTCCATATTCACATCATGGCATACATATACATATTCCATCATAAATTTCACAAGCATGCCATATACTTATCATGCATATTATAAGCATACCATCAAAGCCATAAAATCATGCAAAGCATACCAAGCATAGACAAATAATTAAAGCACATAAACACCCACAAATAAATTACAAGACCATGGATATGAATCCTCACATGGATTCAACATCCATCAAATATATAACCATCTCTCACCACCATGCTTGGTTGGTGAGATGGATCTCCCTCTTACCTCTTGAAGATCTTCAAAAACTCCTTGTTTTGCTTCTTTTTCCAAGTCCTTCACCACCAAGGGCTTCTCAAATACAAGACAAAATACATAAAAATTAGTATACTAAGCTTGATTAAGAGGAACCATGGATCAAACATGGTTTAGATCATGAAAAAGAAGAGAAGAAATGAAGTTTCTTTACACTTCACCTCAAAAACCTTAGAACTTTGCTCTTGGAAAAACTCCTTGAAGATGGAAGATTTAGAGAAAGTCTCCAACATAAAAGTTGCTTAGAATATCATGTAGATTCAAGATCTATGGTTGGATGAAAATAAAAGAGATTGGAGAGTGGATTTAAGTGTCTTGACCGAATGGTGTGTTTAGGAGAAAAGAATGGAGTTTTTTTTGTGTTTTGCTTTGGAGAAGATGATAAATAGAAAGGAAATTATGATACAATGATAGAAAACAACACTTTTGGCCTTCTTTGAAGTGTATGGCATAGCTCATATGGAGAGAAAGAAGAGAATATATTTTTCTGAGTCTTGCTTTAGAAAAATCAATGAATGATGAAGATTGATCAAGATAGGTAATAATGGTCTTCAAACTTTTTCTTTGGCCTAAAAAGCCTACTCAAAAATTGTCTCCTCCTACCTTTGCATTTCCAAAACCGTCCCCCCCTCCAAACACTCTCCTAAGGATGCAAACAAATCAATAATAATGCATGTTGACCAAGACAAAGTGATAGAAAATGATAGGAATTGATTTGTAATAATTTGCCTCACAAATGGATGCATTGCCGTGGAGAGTGAGTGAGAAATGAGTGAATTATTGTTAGAAGAATGACCAAGTAAAATGAGTAAAGGAATTGGCCCCCTTTAGAGTGCATGGCCGTAGCTTGCATGGAGAGAAAGAAGAAAATATTTTTGCTTTAGGAAAATGATCAATAATTATGTATAATTGATCAAGACATCTAATAATGACATAAAGTTTTTCTTTAGCTCCAAAATGAAGCTCAAAAACCGTCCCCCCCTTCATCCTTGCTTCTTCAAAGTTGTCATCTTTTTCAAGCCATTATTTGAAGCCTTTCTAGCCATTGATTAATTCAATGGTTAGGATTTAGGTAGACTTTTGATTTAGAAGACTTAATCTAGGCCATTGGATCTTTCTCCTTTAAATTCTAGCCATTAGATGTGTTTCCAAAATGAAGGGTCAAGATTACTCCTTCTTACTTTTAATCCAAGGGTCATAATTAGTCTTTGCTACTTTTTAAGACTAATTCTCCACCATTGATTAAATTTACATCCAATCGTCATAAATGGTCCTTGTTACTTTACATGACCAAATCTCTACCCTTGATTAATTCTAAATCCAATGGTTATAAATAGTCATAGCCACTTTATATGACCAATTATACACCATTGATTAAATCTACGGTTGATATTGAAGCCTTCCTTATTAAGCTTGTCTAGATTAAATCTCTACCATTGATTAGATCAATGGTTAATATCCAATGCTTCTTCATTAAGTTTATTTCTTAACCGTTGATTAAATCAATAATGGATGTCCAAGCCATTAATGTTGACTAGGCAGTATAATATTTATTTTTATATCTGTTATAACCCTATTAATAATATTTTTATTATATTTTTATCGTCTGATAATTAAATACAGTATAAAACACAGTACAAGAAAATTTCTAAAACTGTTTCCGGATTCAGGTTTAGTAAGATCCCCTGTCTCCGTCTAAACAGTATAAATTTTTCTATGCGTAGAAAAATTTTTACTTTGTAGGACTCACCTGGGCCTACGTAAGGTCACCTGGGCCCACATAGGACCACCTGGGCCCACATACAGTCAAAAAAATTCATAATCATCCACAAAAATCACAAATATTAGAAAACATATGAAAATCAAGTCAGATTATTAAAAATAATTAATAGTCAAGAGAAATAAATATTTAAAGATTTTCTCCGGCGCGAAAATTATTGTTTTCCTGACACGGAGTAAATCACTCAAAACGATCAAATACGCTGACAGAATAAACAAAATAATTTTACAGTGCACAGAAATTACTAAACAGTAAAATTCTATTAACTGACAAAATTATTGTTTAAGAGATAGGAAATTCAGGGTGTTACAGTAATGCCCTACGGAGAGTGTTTCATGGAACAAAAGGGTGTTCTACCTACCCATAAAATAGTACAAGGAACAAAAGGGCTTCTTGGAAATACTCAAATAACATGTGTTTTCTAAAATAAAATCTTTTAAGAATCATTGCATGAGAATACTTTAGGATTCCATTAGGCATAATTATACATCACCATGTATTGCATAAAATTGGCAATTATTTGGGCAATTGCCTTGTTTTTAATAAATGTGGAGATTAAGGATAAAAGCTAGTTAAAAAAGGTTGAGAATAGTTTTTAAAGTGAATTAAGTATTGTTCCTAGTATGATGATAAATGTTTAAAGTACATGTAGTTTGAATTAATTGTTATGTAATAAATGAATTATTTTATAATTGAATGAACTGTCTATTTTGGAAAGGAAAAACACATAGTTTTGACTTATGCCACCTTTCCAAATATTAGTACAAATTGGTTTTTACCCCAAAGCAGCTGGATTTACCATGATGTCACAATATAAAATTTTACTACTGAGAATTATTAATTCTCACCCCAGTTCTTTTTATGTTTTCCATGATAAATCTGGAGGAGGATCAAAGCAAGCTAAAGGCAAGGCGATGAAGATTTAGTTAAGTTGTTATTATAATAGTTTTGGTTATGTAATTATATTTATGGTTCTATAATTAAATTATTATGACTAGATCTTTGTATAAGTTGTAATCTCAGACATATCAGATAGATTTCTATTAAATAGCAAGTTTCCTGAGGTGTAAAATATCTTGCTCTCTTACTTCTATAAAGGCTCTATATATTTATTCGTTAAGTAGATTTTAAACAGGTTGTAAATTACGCTTAAGTTAGAAAGTGACATACTAATTCTATTTACTTAGTATACATAGGGTATACTACTGTGAATGGAATTAGGGTGTTATATCTTGGTATCAGAGTAGTTCTTTTTGTTGAGCAGTGGAATGGACTGACTATGCTTTTGAGCATGTTTAGATGTTTTGGTTTGTGTTGTGCATTCTTTTATCTCAATGTGAGATATGTGAATAGAATTGCATGATAGCCTTAGGATTGAATGTTAATAATTACTGGCACATTGTTACATGATATTGAGTCTGACTAACTCAATATGTAATGTTCTATGTGAACATGAAATTATAACACCTCCTAGGTGAATATAGGAGAATAGGAAAGCTTTTTCAAAAGGTAATTGTGATATATCTGAGATAGTTAGGTCATTGATGAAAGCGATGAGAGAACAAAGTGTCGCCACCGGAGAACAGACAGAAGTTATTAATAGAATGATGTGGGAGCAGACTGAGACTATTAGTAGTATGAGGAAAAAAAGGAGACCAAATTCACCAGTTGATGATGACAATAATGATTTTGGAAAGAAGGTACAAAATAGAGTTAGTAGTTAATTGATGTTGCTTTCTCAATTATGTGATTAGAACAAAAGAGCTCAAGGTTTGAATAGTGAATATGATGAAAGAACTAAAGAACTAAAATGTCAGCAAGAAATGTGTCTCAAGGTTTTAAAGGATACATAATTAGTTGAAATGCTAAAGTAGAAAATAGAGAGGTTAAGTGCAATGAGGAAGATATTCAAGGTAATAAGTTGTCCAGATGAACAAAAGGTGTTGTTCACTTCTTTTATGTTAAAGGGAGAAATGGAGTGTTGGGAATTGAGCATACATCATGCAGCAGAAAACAAAATTCCCACTAAGGATTCATGTGAAATAGACCATAATCCGAGTTTTTAAATGAGTTTACCTCTTGAAGCATGATAAACACAAGCAACGTGAATCACCAACACCATAATAGCGATGATGTTTATGCGGTATCCACATGAATAGACTCATAAACGTCCTACGTCCGCAAAAGGAGTCTCATGTCTCTTAATTAGTGGTAGCTGTGAAGAGAAAAGAAGGAAACCTGTCACTCTCTCACCCATTTTCTATAGGTATGGCTAGGGTTCTGTAATGCATAGTTAGCAGCCTCCTTAGCAGTACTATTTATAATAGTGACTACCTTAAGTGAGTATAAGTAGTAGTAAGGTAAGTTATGCAACCCTAAACTTATCTGTTATGAGTCCAGCCCACGATTGAATCCTAGTCTAACTTGGATTCTAATTGCTCCAATTTAGTCTTCTCTATGTGTGCAACACTATAGGTTCTTAAGACATTGGCAATAATATTAAAATCACATTTTAATATTATAAGCAGTGAGCAGTATCTAGCAACACTTCGCTGCTACCCAAGTAATGAGAATGTTAGTGATTTGACATAACCTATCTGTGATCAATGTTACCGTGTAGTTTAGTCCATTTGTCTAGATATCTAGATTGAACACAAGACATGGAACGTGTCACCCTTGTATAGTTTAAACTTCTGTTTCCTGATACTCCAGTAGATGTAGTAATAACAAATGAGATCAATATCTCATATTGACTCATTTAAGCATGGTCCTACATTTCGTAGTCTCACTCAATCAGGGGGCCCAAAGATATCACTCATGTTATATAGGAGGGACAAATCTCATCTAGGTCACTCACATCCCTCCATATGATTCGCGGTATGTCCAATAACTAACTTTGTAATCATCTTATTACAGATGACGTTTGATGGCACTAAAACATACGACACCTCATGTAGGAATCGTGGTGATTTCAGGTCAAAGGACCACATACACTATTATCACTATGAGAATTGCTTATGACATTCACATAACGATCCATGTAGCATTCTCATGACAAGTCTGTCCAATATATCATTACTCTAATATGTATCTATATGAAGACTTGATATCTCATATCCATCACCCGTGAGATGTGACCATTAGTCTACGTACATACTAGTCTCAATGCATTATTGTCATCCAGATTAACAATAATACTTGACTAGGGACATTTAAAATAGTGTTCTGTTTCTATCCGATAGGATCTCACGATCAAGTCATCCACTTGATATCCTATGGCATCAAACTTACTATTCTAAGGACTTTATTATATATATCATAAATAACACAATAAATGAAATGCCTCATATATTAAATAAATAGCATAATACAATGTATGTAAGATAGTCAAAATAAATTGGCCTCTAGGGCATACACCAACATGGAGCATTGGTGGATGAGTTTGAGATGATTAATGGAAGCTGTTGGTATATAGATGCATTTGAAGGTATTTAAAATGACCTCTTTGATAAATATTTCCTAAAGAATAAGTGAGAAGATAAGAAAAAATGTGATTCTTGAGTTAAAGTAAGGTAGTATGTCCATAAAGTAATATGAAGTACTAGTTTGGTGAATAGTAATGAGTTTATTCTGATGCTTGAAGTAAAATCATTACATAGTAAAGTTAAGTTGTTAGTTATGAAGTTCACTAAAGATGGTACTTGTAATGTGTTGAGAGAACTAAGATGGTGGTAATTGCCATAAGGGAATAGAATTTCCATGAAAATCTAGAGTTTAGAGAGGCAAATTTGTTATCAATTAGAAAATGATATAACATAGTGATAATCAAGGAACAGAGTGAATTAGTAAAGCCTCTAAGAGAGTAAAAGGTCAGATATTGAAGTTAGATTTCAATTTCTACAATATAAAGGAAAGCAAGTTCAAGTTGGAATATGGATTCAAAAGTATACGAAAGTTGAAAGTAATATAGAAGTAAGCCAAGTTTGATAGGTCATTTAGTATATTATACAGGAAGTAAAACAAGGAGATTAAATGAAGAATTTTCTATAGTGGATTATTTATTAAGGCACATAATGGTATGATCTTTCAATCTGTGTTAAGAAGAACATTTTTGAAGGTCATAAATTTCCAAGATTGAAATGGAGTTATGTTTCCTGAAGATATATGGTAAAGATATGCTTGTAAACATAGAAGTATTCAACAGAGTTTATTGTGGAGTTCCAATTCGATTCTACATGAGATGTGGTGTCGTTAGATACTATAGAATTAAGATATTGGTGTAGAAGTGAAAGAGCAGAAACATGGTCATTTTGAAGTTTTTAGTTTGTTTTTTTTCTCTAGTGTTCTTTCCGAATCAGATCAAGTGGTAACTCGAAAAGAATAATATAGAAAGTTGTAAGTTTGGATATATCAATTGGTTGAATTCGCAAGTTTTCAAAGATACATCAACTGTGAAAAGGAAAGACAATTATATTTTGAATGAGATTCTCATGAGCCACATATATATTACTGTTATGTTTCTTGAGATAGGAAATTGAAGTTCAAAGGCCCTTTTTTTACATAATATGCAGATACACCTGCAATAATCACTAGGTGATGACAATGTTTTGCCTGTTAAATTATTGTAAAGAAGAATGTAAGCAGTTGTAAGACTAGTGTTCAAGAAGCTGATGCTTTCTATAGAAAATTTGGAAAGGAAGAAAAACCCAGAAACTTCTCTTGTGAAATGTTATTTGGTTAGAATGGAAGTCTATTCTTCTAAAAATGAGAGGGCATCTTACATTTTGTCAAATAAGACAATGTTTGAAGTTAGATCTTTATTCATGTATGCTCACATGTTAGCTAATGTGGACAAGTATATGGCTAGAGTTATTCCCATTTTGTTAAGACCTTAACACTCAAAATTGACTTAGTAACTACAAAGGTTTAAACTATCAAAGATGTATACTGCCAAGTATGAAAATTACAACATTGTATATGATAAGGAGAAGCCACGTATTCACACAGATGGAAGTCTTGGAAGATTTGGCAATGTTTTGCTTTTGCAATGTAAGGGAAGGAAGGCACTCAAAGAATAAATAAATTAAGGGAATTCCTAATATGGTTGAACTTTTAAGACAACAGGCAAAACAGAGTATTGGTGGAATAGTTAAATAAGACTATTGAGAGTTGTATGTACTTATGTAATGTGGAAGGCATTAAGGGAGATTTTTCTTAAACAACTATTTTCTAAGAAATATAGATGATGATAAAGGAGTAGAATATTTTTGGAACTAAAACAAGGAGGCATGTCCATTGTATAATATGAAGTGAAGTTTGGAGAACTTTTCAAGTTTTCCTTATATGTTAGGATCAATCCAAACGAAAACCAAAAGTGTGTCAAGTTTGAAACTGGATTGAAGGGATAGAAAACAAAAGATTTGTCAGGCCCATGGAGATTAGGGATTTCTCCCACTTTAGTCAAGAAGTATAAAATTGTGGAGACCATTGAATCCAAGTTTCACATTAAGCAAAACATCAAGAATTTTCAAAAGAGAAAAAAGGATAGCCAAAGAGAGCGAAGAATGTTATTTTTTCACCCAATGAATCACAAGATGAAAATGAGCCAAAATTAAATTAGAACTATGAAATCTAAATGATCTAAGTGTAGAAGAAGACAATATGGAGACAAACTTTATTTGGTATACTACGTATGTGATCAACTAGAGCACTATGTCAGCAGGTATCAATAAAGATAGGAAGTTATACTCGATCCTAGACTACAGGTTCCAGAAAGGGTATATACTTTAAGAAGGTACGAAGGGAAGTTCAATCTTCTAACTTTTTACAAGGTAACCCTCGTCAGAAATGAAAGAATATGAATATCTAAGTTTAGTCAAAGGTTGAAATGGATAAGATGGATACAATATGAAAAGGCAACTGTTATGGTTCTTTAAATTATTAGTATGAGCAGCTAAATTTTGGGGACAAAATTTTTAAAAGTAGGGATGAATTGTAACATCCTCTTTTTACATATGTTAAACTTGTATAAGGTTACAGAGATAACTTAATACTTGTTTAACATGCCTGTTAAATTTTATGATGATTTAAGTTAATTTAGGCACTTTGCCGCAACACAGAATGTGCAAAATGGCTAATTTAACTCAGGAAAAATAGTATAAATGCTATGTTAAAGGAAATGGATATGCAAAAGTTATTTCTAGGTCATAAATGTGTGAAAGAAGATGTGGTTAAATTTTGAGGGCAAACTGAGTCAGTTTGATATTTTTAAGGATACCAGGTGAGTATTTAGGTACCGAATTGAGTCACAGCAGATATGAAAAATTATAGAAATGATGAAACAAGAATTTAGATAGATCTTATAATTTATTCTAAGGTTGTTAGAAAGTAGGAAACTTGATTTAATTAAATCAAAGTATTTTTAGCAGATACAAAATTAGCAAAATGACAAAATTGCCTTAATGTTTATCTTTTAAAAAGTGAGAGTTTTCTCTCTTTCTCATCTCCCTCGTATGTCTCAGCAGCAGAATGGGGGAAAAGAAAAATAAATTAATAAAATGGGAGAGGAAGAAGGAGCAAATGAAGAGAAAGAAGAAAGATCAAGGAAAGGAAAAGTAAGATCAAATAGCCATGGAAACCAAGGTAGGGGTCCTTGATTCTCACTCTTTTTCCCTAATCTTCATCTTCTTCTTTGAGTGGTTTGATGAGGAATAGTGGTTCTTGGGTGAGAATAGAGAGTTAATGTTTAATTGAGAAATGAGAAATCTTGAGATCCATAGTTTTATAGTGATGAAACTATAGCTTCTTAGTGAATAGTTTATTGAGATGTAGGCTGTAAATCATTTTGTTTATAATGATTTGATAATGTTTGAATATTTGAATCTCTAGTATTTGATGCTATAGAATTGATTGTTGGTGTTTTGATGTCTAAATGATGATAGAAATTAGTTATGTTGAGTTGGTTGATGCTTCGATTGAATTTCTGGAAAAACTAGAAAGTTACAGGGAAGCCACACACTCCCTAAGTGGAGCCACGACCTCTAATTCTTTACATCTCAGGAAACAGTTCATGATAGCAGGTAGCCTCAGCACAACCAAAGTGGGAACCACAACCCTCTGTCAAAAATAGGTCAAAATGTTTGTTGTAGTGTTAATCTCATATCTTGAGCTATAGATATTAAAATGACCTAATTCTAGTGGCATTTGAAAGCTAACATGTAAGGCTATTTGCATATAAAATTTCAAAATGTTTAAAATTAGGATGCACATTTAGTGCAATCTTGAAAATCAACTTTTTTTAAGGCAAATATTGAGGTGTTTTGGGATAGTTTGAGCTTGAATGGTTTGTGAGCCACGTGTTGATCTCTTTTTGGCTAAGGTTGAGCTAGGATGATATAATAAAAAGGTGTTAGATCCTAATTTTGATGGACTTTGCTATATAATGTATTATGTGTTGTTATTAAATGATGGAATGTTAAGAAGCATATTGATTTATACATGTTATCAAATGATGTTAATGAGCATGATATTGGGAAGCAATATAAAAGGAATAATAAAGGTAGATAAGGTTGAATGAGTCCCTCTTTACAAGCATGTATGATAATGTAAAAAGAGAAAGTTTAATGATTATGGTATTGCTTCCCTATTATGTAATGAAAAATATGATTAAGTAAAAGTTAAAGAAGGAAATATTTTTAATATTATGAATGTTTTGTTTTCAAACTTGTTATTTAAGGTTTCCATGTATTATAAACCTATAACTTGGATAAAAGGGCTCCAAGTGGCTTGGACAAAAGGGCTTCAAGTGCTGAAGTTAAAAATGTTTGGTAGTGCATGGAACAAAAAGGTGTCCTGCCTACCCAAAAAATAATACAAGGAAAAAAAGGGCTTCCTAGAAATACTCAAATAACATGTGTTTTCTAAAACAAAATCTTTTAAGAATCATTGCATGAGCATACTTTAGGATTTTATTAGGCATAATCATACATCACCATGCATTGCATAAAATTGGCAATTGTATGAGCAATTGTCTTTTTTTTTATTAAATATGGACATTAAAGATAAAAGCTAGTTAGAAAAGGCTGAGAATAATATTTAAAGTGAATTAAGTGTTGTTCTTAATATGATGATAAATGTTTAAAGTATATGTTGTTTGAATTAATTGTTATGTAATAAATGAATTATTTTATAATTGAATGAACTATCTGCTTTGAGAAGGGAAATAATGGAGTTTTGACTTATGCCACCTTTCCAAAGATTAGTAAAAATTGGTTTTTACCCCAAAGCAGTTGGATTTACCACGATGTCACGATTTAAAACTTTACTACTGTGAATGATTAATTCTCACCCTAACTCTTTTTATGTTTTCCATGATAAATCCAGAGGAGGATCAAAGCAAGCACAAGGCAAGGTGATAAAGATTTAGTTAGGTTGTTAACATAATAGTTTTGGTTATGTAATTATATTTATGGTTCTGTAATTAAATTATTATGATTAGATCTTTGTATAAGTTGTAATCTCAGACATATTAGATAGATTTCTAGTAAAGAGCAAGTTTCTTGATGCGTAAAATGTTTTGCTCTCTTACTTCTATAAAGACTTTATATATTTATTCGTTAAATATATTTTGAACAGATTATACATTTTTCTTAAGTTAGAAAGTAGCATACTAATTCTATTTACTTAGTATACGTACGGTATACTTCAATGAATGAAATTAGGGTGTTACACTAGGCATCAAGTGAGAGGGGAGAAAAAGAACTTAACAACTTAATAGCTAAGCTGTTGTATGAGATAGGCAGTTTAGTGAACTTCTAAGCTCCTAAGAAGACTTTGATCTTGAATCCTCATATTTCTAGCTTCCAATTATGTTTTAGAAATTCCTAGGATTAATTTAGAACCTTAGTGTAGGCTATTTGACACTCATTAGGTCCTAATTCTTACCAATATGTTGTTAACTTGGTGTCCAAGTAACTTTCATACATACAATTCTACTGGTTTGAGTCCTATCAAGCTTAAATCCACTTTTTTTTTCATGTTTTGACATCAAGCCAATAAGATCTTAGTTTAGTGTCTTCTTTCTCCTTGCATGAAATCCTAATGGTCAAGAGGTAATGATGATTTTAATTCTTTTATTCTAAATACATTTTTAAGCTTAGATAATTAATCTAATTTACTCTTATGCATTTTCTTAAGTCACGAGGGAATTATAAAATTGCCATCATTATCTAAATAACTTTCTCAATTTAAAAAATTATTTTCATAATTTTATCTTATTTATTCTAATTTCTACACTACTTTAAAGTTAATAAAATTTACTAAAGTTATTAAATCTAATTATTTGGGCTATCAAAATTTACTAAAACTCATTTTATTTATTCACAACTTAATTATAAATTGTCTACATTTATTTTTGTTGATTTAGTAATTTCTGTTATTTTTCAAGTCGTTTTAAGCTTAAATTACACTTTACGCAATTGTCGTTACTACAAACTACCATAGACATGCCTAAAAATAAACTAGTAAGTCAAGCAATAATTTAATTATTATTATTGTTCTAGACCGTGATCTGGGATTCTATCCAATAGGATCAACCCAACACGCGTACCAATGGACCCTGCCATAAACACCCCGGCCAAGGCCTTACAACCTCGGACTACACAACATTGGATTATAATGATCACTGGATCTGCGTAGATACATATAATTACCAATTATGATTTTACGAGATCATAGGATCCATAACTGTCTCTAATAGTGGATAATCACCATAACTACGTTCCTATATTATAGGGATGCTCTCCAATGATAAACGGAAGATAATCCTTGACAAGATACTCATCCTAAATACCTACATTCAATATTGATCTCATTACGATTCCTATCACGCTCTATATATACCAAGCTAAGTCAACCTAATCAGATATCTGCTATCTAATTGCATAAATCCTACTAATGCACTACCTGACTTGAGCGTTGGGGTCCCTTTACAAGTACCCACCCCCTGGTTCAATACGCTTGGCAGTAGCTGTGCAAGTAGGAGTCCACCATATACATGCCTTTCTCAGGTACCCTCTGAATTCACTTCAGAACATTAGCACCGTCTGTAGAAAGCTATAAACTTTTATTCCCACGTAAACCATGGTGAGCATGAGACAAAACCAAAGAAGAGCAAGTATTGCACATGCTGCCCCTGGTCAAGCATAGGGCCTAGTAGCGCAACGCAACCCTCCTTCTGTCGCACCACTAGAAACCTCAACTGCTAGAAGCAGGCTCGTTGTCGTAGAAACTCTCAGCGAGGGGCATGAAACTTCGGCCTTCGCCTAGAGTCCCCCCCTCACGAAGGATCTCCGTCTAGGACAGGCTTGTCTTTCCTAATGGTGGGGCCAACAATGCAAACCCAAGAATGAGAATCCACGTGCACACACATCTAAGGATGCCAAACAACGATGCATACCATGCATTCCACTACGAGGATAACATCTAGTCTAAGTTAATAAGGAATGACCTTTGAGAGCTGTTGTGCCAACAAACAGCACTTATCGAAGACCAACGATGCCAGTTGGAAGAACAACGACGTCATTTGAAAGGCTTTAAAAGATCAACGAGGGCAGACAACGATGAGGGTGAATGGGATGTAGTCCGTAATGGCCAAGAAGCACAGTGTGTCGGCACCGAGGTTGTTGTAAACAACACCTCAGCCCCTGGCTGCCAGCAGCAATTCTCGGACGCTTTGATGGCGTACAAGGTTCTATGGAACTTCATACCTCTGCGTAATTTGGAGCCTTATGATGGGACGACAGATCCTCAGGAGCACTTGGATGCTTACACTCAATCGATGCAGCTCTATGGACACACCCCAGAATTACTGTGCCAGGCCTTCCCTCTCTTTTTGAAAAAGGACGCCCTTTGATGGTTCGTTACTCTACGGATAAAAATTACAGGCTGGGATAACCTCACGCAGCGTTTCTTGCTGCACTACACCACCACCAAGGAATGCCCATTCCTTTTCTAGAATTCGCTAAGGAAATGGTGAATCCTTGCTGGAGTACATTAAGAGGTTTAGTCATGCTTGTGTAGGTATAGAAAACTTTGATGACAGGATAGCTCTCCATTATGCTAGGAACGGTCTCCAAACTGACTCAAGCTTTGTCTGGTCATTAGCAAAAAAGAAGCTGGCCAGTCTAGACGAATTCCACCTCCGGGCAGACAAATACGTCAAACTAGAGGAGATCACTAGGGCTAAGGAGAGCTTAGAGAAAGGCGAACCCGTCCAATAGAAAAAGAGCCAGAATTCTAACCAGCCTCGTGATTCCTCTAAGAGTGAAAGGTACCAGCCCAAATATTCTGAGTACACTCCTTTGAACACCCCTCGAGAGACGATCTTGAAGGAGGTCCTTCAAACCGAGTTCCAGGATATCGAGAGGCCACCACCCCTAAAAAGATAGACCCATAAGGACCACTCGAAGCATTGCAGGTGGGATAAAAGCTATGGTCATGAGACAAAAGACTACTATCAACTCCAGGATGTTATCGAGTCCTTGATCAAGGAGGGCCACTTACAAAAATACATCAGTGGCTTTCGTAGAAATGAGGACCGCAGAAGACATAGGGATCGGAGAAGAAGCCATAGTCTAAGACGCAGTCTGAACCAACATCAAAGGAGAAGGAACCGAAGTTCTATAAGAAGATCCTGAATGCCACCACATCGAGATACTGAAATCAGACAAAACCAGAACTAGGATACCCAAGGTGGGGGTAACGGGAAAGATAAGCTTGTCAGTACCATTAGTGAAGGATTCGCAGGTGGGGGCTTGTCGAATAACTCTCGGAAGAAGGCATTTCGGACAACAGTGTTGAGCATTTCTACCTCCTCATGAAGACCACATGCCGAAGACAAGGATACACCACCCATTTCCTTCTCCGATAAGGACTACAATGATATTATCCGGGAACATGATGACCCACTAGTCATATCCGGGGTAATATCCAACGCTGAAGTCTGTCACATCTTTGTCGACCAAGGAAGTTCGACAGATATCATGTTCATGGACGCCTTTGAAAGGCTAGAGTTCCCCCTATCAGCAGTCACACTGTACGAAGGTGAACTGACCGGTTTCTCCAGAGAAAAGGTTTCCCCGGTGGGATATTTTGAAACTTTCTTGACCCTGGGTAATAACAGCATGTACAGAACCGTCAAGGTGAGATTCTTGGTTGCGGATTGTCCCTCGGCTTACAACATCATCATGGGTCATCCTACACTGAATGGCATTGTCGTTGTAGTCTCTACCGCCCACCAGGCCATGAAATTCCTCAACAGGAATAATGAAGTGGTCACGATTGTAACGACCCAAAATTAATACATCCTTACTGTTGATAAAGTTATTCTAATTATCACGATTTATAACTAAATAGGATAAACGAGGCAACATTTTCATAAATTTTGCAAGCATGGAAACGAAAGCTAATATTTAACGTGCATATTTTTCCAAACACATTCATCATAATTCAAGTTACCAAATACTTGTTCAAAGTGATATCACAAAATTTGACCTTTGCAAGATCATATACAGGCCAGTAGTTAAAACAACATGAAATAAACTAAAACATCCACACTTTTCTCCTCTCTTCAAGTAGAATATGGAGGAGAAATAAGCAGTAATCAGCAATCAACATAGTTGGGTCAGGCTACAACATGGTCACCAAGGTGGGAGGACCACTTGGAAAGTAAAGTGGCCCGAGAATGTTATAGTTCCAAATTCTGGATGAGCTATTGATGAAACTTGAATTGTGATCTACCCAGTAAACGTGAACAATTTAGTCTCCAAGTCATAGGACTGATTTCCTTCACCCAACCAAACAACGGTGGTGCTCATATCTGCGGGTCTTGAATACCACGATAAAATAACAGGGGGGTGAGAAAAGATTTCTCAATAGGAAAAGACTTAAAAACAGAACTAATGGTGTTCCAGGGGAATCAGTTTTTAAAATAAAATCTTCATGATAGTAATTAAATTAGCGTTAGAAAAATCTTCGATTCCCAAAACATTTTATTTTTACCTTTCGAAAATACCTTCTCTACAAAATAGAATAGATGTTAGAAATTTACAATTAAACGATAAGAAATAATATTACATTTATAGACAACACCATAAATTGTATTGATGGAGAATAGAAACATTCACACAACCAATGTAGCAGTTACATCTCTATAATACTAATTGTATGTAATACAGCAATAAATATCCATACAGATCACAATTAAAAGGTAAACAAGATAACATAATCATAAAAGTATTTTAAGTGTCTTTTATTTAAAACCAACTTCATGGAGTGCTCCTCTGGGATAGCCGATGGACGAGAGTACACATACCTCCCACTGTATGCTCTCCATCATCCTAGAGAAAAAAGGGCATGTCAAAGTAATGCCACCTCTGGAAGTAACCCCTACGATAAACAAAATCACAGTTCAACCAGGACTTGTTCTACCCTGAACAAACATGTGGTCACAATAGCATGACTCCCAAGGGTTTCACCACCCCCCAATCTACTCCTCACATATCATCGTGTAGGCTAATCCCAAGGAATCCTTGTCTTCCCACTTTTATTATATAATTACATATTTCACAAATTGAAAGCTCGTGGTGACATTAAAATGGAACTCATCAAAATAGATTCCAATAATATAATTCAAGGCTCATGGCCATCAACCAAGTTCCAACATCCAATTCCTAATTAAAAATTCCACATGAGCATAGGTATATGATCACTTTATACAATTCAATAAATTCCAAATAGCATAGTTAAAATAATCAAGAATAATCAAGACTATGCCAAACCAATAATATTAATAAAGTAAAGGTATAATAACTCAAACCTTTTATGTCAAGCAATTCCAAACAAGCTTGTATTCTAAAATCAATATCACCATTCCAATAATCATTGAAGCATGGCTGTCCACTTAAGTAAACAACTTACCTTTACATTCTTTCAAAAAGAAAACGTTAGAGACCAATTGTAGACAACATAGAATTTTAGAATTTACAAAGTTGTGAGTTAAATCCAAAACTGCAACATACTCTTAAACAAGGTTTATAATAAATTGTTAGTACTACAATATGTTTAATTTAGAGTGCTTCCTCATAACATAAAAGCTAAAAAACAGAAATTGTTCTTGTTAGAAAAGAATGGAGATTAAAAAAGATAATATAGAGAATTTTGTCAGGAAAAGTTTGTAGAGAAGTGGATGCCTATTTATTTTTCCTACCTTGACCACTTCCCTAATAGAAAGAAAGGTAGATGATGCTTTTTCAATGGTCCACGGTTAATGAAGACAAGAATAGAGAGTGTTTGTGGATATGGTAAATTAGAGAGGGAGTTGGGAGATGCACGACTATGTGGGGATGAAAGTGAAAGAGGTGTGCTATCCAAGGAGAGCTTCAAAGACTTAAAGCTTATTAAAATACCATCCATGGTTTTCTTGGGCAGAAATAAGGTTGCCATCATTACCTTCATGACTAGGCTAGGCCTAGGGATAGCTTGGTAGCAATTTTCATCAATAGAAAAGTGTCTTTGTTGGGTACTTGGAGAGAACATCACATTGACAACTAAAAGTTTGCAAGTTTGAAATGAAATGGAAAAAGGATGAGGTGAAGGATGTGAGGTTTCTGCTACCATCCTATTTCCAACGTGAATCAAGTAGTTTCCAAGTCTTGAGAGGTGTCATTGCATGGAGAAATGAATTGTATGGAAACCAAGTGTCTTACAGTTTTGAGATGCTCAAAATGAGATGTCATTCATCATGTTTCTTGAAGACATGCAGCTGGACATGTTGTGCATAGCTGGTTAAAAGGAAAATTTGTCTTGGAATCTCCACGTTAGTTGTGCCAATTCATGATGAAAAAGGTGTGCTCAGTTTGCATACTTATCTTGGAGTTGATTAAGAGTTTGAAATGTGTCAAATGGGTCTTGATTGAGGTCATGCAGCAGGCCAAATGTTTCCAACCGTGGATGTCTTGGAATGCTAATGAATTATATCACTTTGCATGGCAAGCAAGTCATGCAGCTTACCACATGTTCCAGTCGTGTTTAGCTTGAATTCAAGAGTGAAATTGTGCCATTTCACATGCTGCTCCTTCTTGTCCAGGTCATGGGTGTGTGTGTCATCCATGCTTAGTTATAAGAGTGCAAGTCTTACACTTGGCTTGGAGGTGAGCATGCAGCCCTCCATGTGTTCATTGTCGTGGCTCCTTACATGAAAAAGGATGGGTGTGCTTGACATTTGTCTAGGCATTCTTGATTGAAAGAGAAAAGTGTTATTTCATTTGAGATCATGTATGTGCAGCTGCCTTGTTATTGCCATGGCTATTCTTTAAAAAATTGAGGGAATCTACCATTTTATTCCTTTCTTGACAAGCTTGTGCATGAACTACAAATGTCATCCTTGATTCTTTTTCCTTTGCAGTCATGTACTAAGAGTTGGACAAAAATGTTGTATTTTAGAATAATACCATCCAAGTTGTCACTTGTTGGCTTGCATGATTTCCTCTTCATTTCGTGGCCAATTCATGGAATACCATGATGAGGTAGCTGTGACACTCAAGTGTTTGTCACTTGATTAATTTTAATTCATCACATACCTTGCTTAATAGTTTTTCTAGTTTCACTAAGTTATGATTAATCCTTGATATTTAATTTTGAAAAGATCATTTTCTTGAATTAGAATTAACATTAAGTCTAAATAGAATTCTCTAAAATCAAGTTGCATCCTACTTAGTCTTAGCCGAGAACTTACTTAGGATTTCTTTAAGAAATTCTAATTGAATCAAAATCTTTAAATTTTGGGTTACAAGATACTAAATATTAATTTAATCTTAAAAATCTAAGATTTCATAGGATCACAATTAAGGTACTAAGATTCTAGGATGTTACAACGGTCAAGGGCGACCAGATTGTAGCCCGCAAGTGCTATAACGAGAGTTTGAAAATCAGTAGGGCTTCCAAGAAGACAAAGGAACGAACATCTAGCCCGACCCGTGATCAAGTAAACATCCTGATGACTGAGTTGGATGCACGCGAGGAAATCTGAGGTACTAGACCCCAACCAGAAGGGGAACTGGTCTCGCTTTAGCTCGGTGATATACCAGACCAAGTCACCAAGATAGGTGCAAATCTTGAAGAACATAAGAGGATCTAGTTGATAGAGTTCCTATAGAAAAACAAGGATCTTTTTGCTTGGACATCCACTGACATGCTTGTACTTGACCCTGCCTTCATCTGCCATCGTTTATCTATTAAACGGGATGCAAAGCTGGTCTCCTAGAAGAAAAGAAAAGTAGGCCCCAAGAGACAACGAATTATTAAGGAGCAGGTTAAAGAATTACTAAATAACAGCTTTATCAGGGAGATCTTGTATACCACGCGGCTCTCGAACATTGTCTTGGTTAAAAAGTTGAATGGGATGTGGAGGATGTGTGTGGACTACACCGACCTGAACAAGGCGTGCCCCAAAGATCCATACCCCCTCCCAAACGTTGACTGTGTACTTTTTACATGACGTTTGATTGTGTAATACTTAGCTGGGGCAGCTTGATGTATGGACAGGTCTTTCGGATCATTCTCTCTGATGTTTGTGTTTACCTCCATGGAGTAGGAATGAGTCTGTGTACATTTTCATATATGGTTTGCATCATGATGTGTTTGTTTATAGTAATTTGAGATATTATGTATGATGTGATATTATGGATTATTATATTAATTATGATATCTGTTTGTACTGTCATTTTTTGTACTGCCATATTGGTAATGATATAGATTGTCTCACTTCTTTGTATGTATTTTCTATATTATTATTTGTGTTTCATAAAGATTTTGAGGAAGAGGAAGAGGAGCAGCCTCTAGATTATCAATATCTGGAGGAGCAGCAACCGAGCGAACAGTTTGAGGAAGGCAAGCCTCTAGATCATCCTTACCATTTGGATTGATTTAGTGGTTATGCCTTTGCCTGAGTTTTTGGAGTTTGTGAGACTTGAGTTTCATGGAGGCTCTAAGGCCTGACGTCTACGAGCTAACAAATGTTTGGTTGTTTATGTGGGACATCTGACTGTGTCCCTTCATAGGGAATTTGATAGAGCACTGATGTTTACTACTACTTTTTATTTACATCTAGAAATGCCTTTGACTATTAGGCATTATTGGGGAGGACATTTTCATGCCCCCAGTGAGCTTAGTAGTGTATCGACGGCACAAACTCCTGTCTGTAGAGCTGCGAGACATCCAGAATTTTTGTCATCCGATGATCCATCTGAGGAGGATCCTTCGGAGGGTTAGAAATCTTCGATGTGCACTTGGACATGTTTATATTTTGGTGTGATGTCAAACTTTTTACTGCTTTATTAAATATTTATAGTTTGTAAATTATTTGTATCTTTAAGATAAAAAAAATCATATGTATATTATGGTGTGTAATAATAGTTTATTTTATTTTATGTTTCGTTTTATTTTATTTAATGTTATCATGTATAAAAAGAAAAAAAATTTACAACTCATATTATATATGTACGAAACGTTTTATAACTTGGGTAAAGGTTTATATTTATTATTCGGAAATATGACATCCTAAGGAGGGTGTTACATGTGCTGGTATCAGAGCCCAAGTTAAGTCTTTTGGGGGTTGTGGTTGGGTCTGTTTTTGCTTGTGTTGTGTGATTCTCTGTGATTTGTTTCCGAGAGGTTACATCTGACTTTGCTTTGTCTTGTTTGTTTGATTGAAGAAAAAGATGTCTGGCAGCAGAAGAATACGTGTGAACGTAGAACACAATGTTGATCCGATGACTGCAACTGCTAAGGCTATACAGCGCATGGCAGAGGTGATTACCCAACAAAATTAATGAGCAGTCCAATAGCAAGATGCGACTGCTGACGCTTTGAACTTGTCTGAGTTTAGGCATAACAATCTACCATAGTTTAGAGGCGAATTTGATCCTGAGAAGGCTAGTCTTTGGATCCAATACTTAGAAAGGATATTTGAAGGAATGGGGTGTGCCGATGATTGGAAGGTGACGTATGCTACTTTTATGTTGAGAGAAGATGGTGAAAACAGGTGGAGAGGAACTCGGCGATTGCTGTAAGCTGAGAGAACAGAAATTACTTGAGAGGTATTTTGTGAGGTATTTCTGGAGAAGTATTTTCCTGCTAGTGCCCAACATTCCATTTTCTCACCACCACACAAGGTTGAGGAGATTAAATCTCCCTCTTACCTATAAGGAAGATAAAACCTTCTTGGATTTCCTGTTATGGATTTCGTGCGACTCCCAAAGAAACCCTAATGAACTCAAACAAGTCACAACTATGATTGAAAAAGATAAACCATGGATCAATCATGGCTTATAACTTCAAGAATCAAGTTAGAAATAAGAAACAAGGATTTTTACCTTGTAAGGAAAAAACTTCAAGATGGGTTTCCAAGCTTCAAATGAATTTTTTTGAAGAAACTTTCAAGATGAAAGATGTTTAGAATGATGTTTAGGTTTAGGAAATAGTGTTGGATGAAATTTTAGAAGAGTGGAGCTATGGATTGGTGATGGAGGCCGTGAGCTTCACCAAGAAGAAAGGAGAGAATTTTTGTTGTCTTGCTTTGGAGAATGGTTAAAGATGAGTTTGAACTTAGCTAAAAGTTTTCTTCCTTCCTCCTAAGGCACTTGGCTGTGGGGCTCCCTAAGGAGATGGCCTCCTTGAGTGACTTCTAAGAACTCCTTATGGCCTTATATGTGTTCAAGGGTGGATCTTCAATACTTTATTTCCAAGTTACTTCCTATTGGCCTAAAGAGACAACTCATCTAATGTCTAGAACCTTCTTGAATGTGCTTGGATGGGCTTGGCCAAAATTCAGTCAAGGAGAACTAATCAAGTTTTGATTCATTTTAGTCTCCTAATTATTCTTAAGCCATTCTAGTTAGGTTCAGGTAAATTTAGTTAGGTTTCTTAGTTATTTAATTAATTATTTTGTTACTTAGGATAACTAATCACTTTCTTGATTATGCTATGACATTCTCTAACTAAAATTTTAATGAATGACTAACTAGGTTTATTCTATTTTATTACTACTTGAGCACTTTGGATTAACTCAATTAGGTTTTAAACTAACTTAATCATGTTTTCTACTTACTAATCCATTAAGTCCAACCATTTTTGTTGACTAATTCCTATTGGTATAGAGATTTTCAAGCCATTTTCATTGACTAGCTCTCATTGGGTTAAAATAATTCAAGCCAATATCATTGACTGGTTCACCAAAAATGGGTCTCACAGACTTTTTCGAGTCTATGGTCCATTTGGAGTATAAGCTACTATTTTTAAGACAGTAGGTACTATCCAATAAAATAATATTATAAAATATAAAATATTTTTATTTTACAGATAAATTCAAAAAAATAAAAGATCGATACACGTATTACTCAAAATTGGGTTTAGTAAGATCCTCCAGCTCTGAATAATCATATAAAGATTTTTCCCGACCCGAAAATTATTATTTTCTTGACTCAGAGTAAATCACACACAACAGTCAAATACAATTACACAACAGTCAAATTAATTTTATAAAACACAAAAAACATAAAACAGTACAATCAAGACAAAATCGTAATTTAACCAAAAGTTGGGGTGTTACAACTCTCTCCCACTAATAAAAATTTTGTCTCCGAAATTTATCATACCTTAGAAAAGTTGAGGATATTGCTCCCTCATTTTGTCTTCTAGCTCCCATGTAGCATCTCCTGTTACCTCGTTCCATATTATATAGACATACTTGTACACATAATCAATCACAAATAAAAAGACATTAAACAACCAAGTGAATGAATCCTTATGGATTCTTCACCACAAATACATCCATTTTCTCACCACCACACAAGGTTGAGGAGATTAAATCTCCCTCTTACCTATAAGGAAGACAAAACCTTCTTGGATTTCCTCTTATGGATTTCATGCGACTCCCAAAGAAACCCTAATGAACTCAAACAAGTCATAAATATGATTGAAAAAGATAAACCATGGATCAATCATGGCTTATAACTTCAAGAATCAAGTTAGAAATAAGAAACAAGGATTTTTACCTTGTAAGAAAGAAACTTCAAGGTGGGTTTCCAAGCTTCAAATGAATTTTTTTGAAGAAACTTTCAAGATGAAAGATGTTTAGAATGATGTTTAGGTTTAGGAAATAGTGTTGGATGAAATTTTAGAAGAGTGGAGCTATGGATTGGTGATGGAGGCCGTGAGCTTCACCAAGAAGAAAAGAGAGAATTTTTTGTTGTCTTGCTTTGGAGAATGGTTAAAAATGAGTTTGAACTTAGCTAAAAGTTTTCTTCCTTCCTCCTAAGGCACTTGGCTGTGGGGCTCCCTAAGGAGATGGCCTCCTTGAGTGACTTCTAAGAGCTCCTTATGGCCTTAGATGTGTTCAAGGGTGGATCTTCAATACTTTATTTCCAAGTTGCTTCCTATTGGCCTAGAGAGACAACTCATCTAATGTCTAGCACCTTCTAGAATGTGCTTGGATGGGCTTGGCCGAAATTCACTTAAGGAGAACTAATCAAGTTTTGATTCATTTTAGTCTCCTAATTATGTTTAAGCCGTTCTAGTTAGGTTTAGGTAAATTTAGTTAGGTTTCTTAGTTATTTAATTAATCATTTTATTACTTAGGATAACTAATCACCTTCTTGATTATGCTATGACATTCTTTAACTATAATTATAATGAATGACTAACTAGGTTTATTCCATTTTATTACTACTTCAGCACTTTGGATTAACTCACTTAGGTTTTAAACTAACTTAATCATGTTTTCTACTTACTAATCCATTAAGTCCAACCATATTTGTTGACTACTTCCTATTGGTTTAGAGATTTTCAAGCCATTTTCATTGACTAGCTCTCATTGGGTTAAAATAATTCAAGCCAATATCGTTGACTGGTTCACCAAAAATGGGTCTCACAGACTTTTTCTAGTCAATGGTCCATTTGGAGCAGAAGCTACTATTTTTAAGACAGTAGGTATTGTTCAATAAAATAATATTATAAAATATATAATATTTTTATTTTATAGATAAATTCAAAAAAATAAAAGATCGATACACGTATTACTCAAAATTGTGTATAGTAAGATCCCCCAGCTCCGAATAATCATATAAAGATTTTTCCCGGCCTGAAAATTATTATTTTCTTGACTCAGAGTAAATCACACACAACAGTCAAATACAGTTACAAAACAGTCAAATTAATTTTATAACACATAGAAAACATAAAACAGTACAATTAGGACAAAATCATAATTTAACCAAAAGTTGGGGTGTTACAGCGAGCATTTGATAGTCAAGACAAAGACCTACAACTTTCATGAATGCCACTTTTTGAGATTCTGTCGGCAAGTACGCATTTGGCACCAAATTATTTTGTGCAAGTGAAGACAAGCATTTTTTGCAATCATCCAACTACACCTCAATCATCCACTTAATCATCCACCCACTCCTTAATTATCCACCTACTCCTTAATTATTCACCCACTCCTTAATTATCCACTCACTCATTGTGTACCATCCCAAAAATTAATAATTTCATGATAAATAGTCGTTTTATAATATTTGTAATCTTTGAGAATTTTTTTGGATTTTTTTGTGAATGCAGAATATTTTAATATTATTCTTCATTTTACGTACAAACTGAGCAGAGTTGGGAAAATGAGATATTTTCCCGAGAATCTTGAGCTATGGAAACGTCGACGGGAGATCTTACTAAACCCGAGGTTAGACATGGTTTATGAGATTTCACGTTTTTCAAGAATTTTTAATAGATAAAATAATAATCGCTATGTAAATTTTATCTGTCACATAAATTAATACTGACTTCAGTCAACTGTAACAATTGTCTATTAAATAATAACATGTATTAAAAATCTTATCACACTATCCAAAATCTACTTTGTGTCACATCCATTAGCTTTATTTTTAAAAGAAAGATTAAATTAATCCAAGCTTATAAAAAGGGAAGCTTCCAAGAAATTTCCTCCAATCACACATTTCTCTCCTTTCCCTCCCCACTCACTCCACGACAGACACACTCTGTTGGGGGAGTCAAAAGTGTTTTCTCACTTTTATCACCTCATTTCCATTTTTTTTCTAAACACAAAACACTTAACACTTTTCTCTCTTCTCATTTCCTTCAAACACTCTTCTCTTCTTCTCTTCTTCTTCCTTCTCCACGGTGCACACATATATTGGAGATCATCTCCATTGTTTACTAAACAAATCGCATTCCTTGTTTCCTTCCACCCTTCCAAGGCCATTCTCTTTGGTAGTCATCTTTTGGTTCTTCTTCTTCTTCCATTTTCCACCATTGAAGCTAAAGCTTGAAGCTTTTGAGGTAAAGTCTTCACCTTTCTTCCATTTTCTTCCCATTTTCATTTTTCTTGGTCACCTATGTGATTAAGAACTCATCTTTCCATGATTTGAGTGGACATTGTGGAAGTTACTCACATTAGTGTTTTCTTGAAGGAGGAAAACGAAAATCAAGAGCAAAAAGGAGTAGCACCATTGTGTTGTCTTGAAATAGGCAAGAGGGAGATGATCCTCTTCAACCAATCTTAGTAGTAAGGAAATGTCTTGTGTGTGTTGTTGTTGATTAATGAATCCATGTATGGATTTCTCTCTTTGTTATGTTGTTTTTCATGATAGTGTATTTTGTTGGATTTGTATGACTTATTGATTTCCCTTGCATGATTTGAAGACATATTTGAGTTAACTTGATGTTAAAAATGATATTGATTAGTTTGGTTTGAGTTAAAATGACTTAAAGACTCTGTTTTTATGCAAGTTCGTGCATGGTAATCGATTACACACCATCTGTAATCGATTACTGAGCTTCTGAGTTACAAAATCACGTTTCTAGGAATCATGTAATCGATTACATCTTGTCTGTAATTGATTACGAAGATTCTGTCCAACTGGTAATCGATTACCAGAACTGTGTAATCGATTACCAGGTCCCTGGAGTTACGAATCGTGTTTCTGGGAAGCTATGTAATCGATTACAATCATTGTGTAATCTATTACAGAGGTTCTGTTGAGCTGGTAATCGATTACCAGAGCTGTGTAATCGATTACCAGGACCCTAAAATGAGATTTTGAGTTGAAAATAATGAAAATATGGTTCCTTGTCCCTTGTAACTCAAATATAGATACTAAACCCCAGATTCAAGGATTTTATTTCACTTGAATATGATAAAATTATGTATCCATACCAATAATGGAGAAATAATTTTGAAAATGAAATTTTGGATCCATAACATGGAAATTTCGGTATGTGTGGAATGATGTACATGTATATGTATTGATATTGAGGATTGTTTGATGCAATTGTGAGTTCCCATGCGGGACCAAGTTCTTGATGAAATTATGACATGATGATATTGAGAATGATTTTATACCTTTGTGGTATTACGTATGATAAATGTGTTGTTGATATGATTTATTGACATTAAGAATGAATATATATGTCATTGTGGTATGCTGATGTTGAATGCATTATTAATAAACATACATGATTAGACATTGAGTCATCATGCATATGTAATTTGATAATGATTATATACCGTTGTGGTATTGTATATGATGAACATATCATTGATAAACATATATGACTGGACATTGCGTCGTCATGCATATGTATTGTATATGATGAATGAATCATTGATAAACATACATGACTTAACATTGCGTCGTCATGCATATGTATACCTAAGAGTTGAATAACATCTATGTACGGGTGCGAATAGACTAAGCGTAGGTGCCATATGTTGTTGGCCCTTGGGGCGTCGGGGTACGGGTGCCTCATCATGGACAGTTAAGAGCTCCTTTGTGCCGTGGGGTAGACCGATGCAAACACACCGACGATCCGGATCGGAACGTTGTCCTATGTCGCGATCAACTGTTGAGGTGCCACGTATAAGCCATGATGTGCAAATATTTTTATGAGATGAAGCACACTATTTTTAAGGCTAACGATATACTGGCATTACTCCTTGATCATTCACTCTGAAAAGGTTAATGTTTAGCTCCATGGAGTAGGATTTGGTACCATAATGCATTGTGCATCGTTCATTGTTAATCTCATAAGTTGTTGAGCATGAACATCTGTTAAAGTATCTGTTTTACTACTGTACATGATTTGTCTGATGATTTTGCTGATTTACTAGAAATCCTGTGGTGATTTGCCTGTTGAAATTGATTATTATTGCCGATTGCTGATCTACTTTTACTATAAATATCATTATTGTCATTGATTCTCATTATTGCTTATAACTAAATTGCTTGTGTTATAAATTCTGCTACTGCTGTTAATAAATGTATGAACTGTATTGCTTTGTGGGCACTTTGCACCGTGCTGTTTTCTTGCTGCCATATTGGTATTGAATGTTGGGTATCTCACCTCTTCCCTGTATCCTCGTATTTTTTGTTTTATATTTATATTTAATAAAAAATCGTGAGGATGAAGATGAGGGACCACACCCTTACTGATCGGACTGGACTGATTTATTACTTTCGATATGGTGTCTGGGCGAGATTTCTTCGGTTACGCACGGGTGCAACTTCATGGAGGCATTGATGCCTATCGTATCGACTGAGACATCGAGCGTCATATATGTATATGGGGTTGCAGCTTTGTCCGTTAGTAGTACCTGTCCCATGGTTACTACTGTCTCCCTTTAGTGCTTTTGTACACATTACCCTTTTATTTGAATATATAAGTAATATGTCTTGTGTTATCAATGCATTGTATTAAGGACGAATGTATTATATATTAAATATGTTTTCCTTTAGTGGTTGTACTTCAATGGTTGGATACTAATTATGCATTCATTCGGGGCTCGTACTTTCTGTTTACATATAATGGAAATAATTAAATTTTGAAACTTTCTGTTTGAGACTATGACATGCCTGGATTTAGTGACTGTGGTGCAATGATGATTGGGTCGTGGTTACAAGATCAAGGGGTGTTACACATTGTCCCACTCATTGTCATCTTTTGCTTGTGATGCTCTATAAAAGGTAGCCTTGGCTGCCTATTAGGGTAATCTTGGTTTTAGATCAAGATCATACTATTATATTATTTACTTGTTACAATTTTCTTTTGTTGTAAATATAAGTTATGATCATCTCCCTCTTCCTCTCTCTTTCCTTTTTTTTGCTCATGGGTAACTAATTTTCATCTTGCTTGGGTGAAAGGGTGAAGCTTTTGGTAATAAAATAAGGTTAGATTAATTTCTTTCTTGTGCTTAAGTGATATATTATCAAGTGATCATTATATGTGTTATATTTTGTTTTTAATCAGATTAGAAACCCTCCTTATAAAGTAGAGTTCTTGATTCATTGTAGACAAGTGCACTACTAGAAATTTCTAATTTATAGATGAAATTTAGAGACAGAATCAATTCTGTCTCTATCAGAGATGGAAACAGAGACGAATTTTATGATTTAAAGAGGAAAAATAAAATTTAAAACTTAGAGACGGAATTTAGAGACGGAATTTATCTGTCTCAAAATTTTTCGTCTCTAATTGGTCAATAAAAAGTCAAATATGCTTAGAGATGGAATTTAGAGACAGAATTTACCCGTTTCAGATTTTTTTCGTCTCTAATGTCGTCTCTAATTGGTCAATGTGATGCTTTAAAAAATTAAATATGTTTAGAGACGAAATTTAGAGACGAAATTTTTCTCTCTCTGAATTTTTCGTCTCCAATTATGTGTGTATTTCATCTGTAAATAATTTTTATAGCTTAATTAATATATTTTTTATAAAAGATAGAGATGGAATGTGTTTCTATCTCTAATGTCATCAAAACTAAAGCTTCCTTTCAGAATCCCTACTTCCCAAATTCCTTTGTTCATTTCTCTTTCACCCACCGCACACTCAGCCATATCACTCAACCATTTTCTCATGATTTCCTGATCTTCCTCCTTGTTCCTTCCTCCATACCCATTTTCCCTTCCTCCATACACATTTTCCCCCCCATTCGTGCACCCTCTTCCTTCCTCTATAGCCATTCTTTCATCGTTCCCTCTTTTGAGCACCCACTGCCATCCCACCCACAGCAGCACCTTCCCCTCTTTTGAGCACCCACTGCCTTCCCCTCCAGCACCCACATCACTTCAGATATCGTGTGCCACCCTACTTCATCTCGTCTCAACCGCGACCCACCGCGCTACCCGCTAGGGTAGCCTTCATCAACCTTAGATTTGCCCTTCCATTGCACCCTGAAGTCGTCCCTCTCCAGCCACCACTAAATCGCACAAACCCGTCGCCCTTTATTGTGCCACCAGATGCCATAGCTGGAGTCGCACAAACCGCGGAACTAGCTCCCTATGTCGACGTTCTCCACCTTGAGTCGCATCTGGATCCGTTCCCCTACGAGCCCACGTCCTCCACTGGGTCAGAACCGTGACCCAGCCGCTATTCCTCTACCGTCCTCTACGCCGCTGTCCATTCTACTAGTGGTGGACGACCTTCCCCCTTCTCCATTTTGTTTCATTCTCTAGAACTAGGACCCTTTTTTTTTCCTTTGTTGTGTTTTCAGTCTTGTCTTTTGAGTTTTGATTTGTTTGTTTTGTTAATCTGGTAAAAAGAAAAAAAAAAGGGGGGGAAATTCATGGGACTGGAATAACTAAAACCTGTTTATAACACTTTCAGGTCATGGTGGTGTTCATGTTGCTGAGTATGTCAAGCAAAACTTGTTTAGTAATTTGATCAGTCACCCAAAATTCATTTCCGACACCAAATCAACAATAGGTATGTTATCTCCCACCTGTAGCTACGTGATCCTTTTACCCAATGTTCTCCAATTTGCTAAATCCTGAGAATGACTTTTTTTTTCTGCCAAACTTTCCTTTTCCACAGTTGATGCATATAACCATACCAACTTTGAATTTCTGAAATCAGAAAATAGTTATAACAGAGATGCTGGATCAACTGCTTCCACTACCATTCTAGTTGGTGACCGCTTGCTTGTTGCAAATGTCGAGGACTCCATAGCTATTATATGCATGGGTGGTAATGGTAAGGCTATTAGTGTTATACACATACATGTGTTATACACATTCTTAGATGCGTGTAGTTAATTACTTATATAGTTAAATTGTTTCACATGAATTATAATTTTCTGACACCTCAAGAGGTCATAATTTTTTTAATTTCAAATGTCAATATTAAGAATTATTGTCTATTCTTATCAGTCTCTGGTGAAAGGCTATCCTGATATAATTTATTATTGATAAAATATAAAGGGCATTCATTTGTTTAAGTGTGTAATGTTAGTGCATGTATCGTATGGGTGTATGCATATGTCTATGGCAAGTTCTTGTGCATCTGCTATGAGAGAATCACTTCAACCTTCCTATGTTGAATGATTACTTAATATTTTCCTTCCAATTGTTGTTTCATCTAGCCATTGCTATTTCTCGAGATCACAAGCCAGACCAAACTGATGAGAGGCAAAGGATTGAAGATGCAGGGGACTTTGTTATGTGGGCTGGTAAGCTTATCATGTAGTTAGCTTTTATTATTTAATTTTAATGATTAATCTTGTTTATCACTATTGATAACTTAACGTCACATTTACAGGAACTTAGAGAGTTGGTAGTGTTCTTGCTGTTTCTCGTGCATTTGGTGATAGACTCTTGAAGCAGTATGTTGTTGCTAATCCATAAATCCAGGTGTGTGTCTATTATCCTTGTTGACATCCATTCTTGGATATTTCACATAGTTGTATAAGATTCATCTCAACCTGTGCCTATTTAGGGTGAATGATTAAGTGTATGGTTCACATTGTGTGCATATAAGGTGACATTCAATAATCTGGTATTCTGGTTTACATTTAAATGTAGATTAAAAGTGAGCCAATGAGAGATGCTACTTAGAAAATAATAATATAGATTAGAAAGAGCTTCCTACCAATGAGTTTCTCACTGATACTGGAACCCATCAATTTGTTCTGTAAAAAGAAAAGTGCCAGACTTGCATGACTACATGTAATCATGCATGCACTTATAATTATTTGCACATTGATCTATGAAATTTGTGTGTGTTTTGAAATTCCCACAACTTATATTGGTGAAAGAGTATGATGAAGTGGTAAATCTTATATTGTTATAGTTATTTTGCAATTGAAGATGCAGAGGAGGCAACAAATAAGTTGATGCAAGAAGCATCTCAAAGAGGTAGTGCTGACAATATCACTTGTGTTGTTGTTCGTTTCTTGATGAACCAAGGTGCTTCTTCTCATAGTAGCTCTGGGTAAAGCATCTTTCGGGAGAAGAGTTGTGCATTGCTGAGTGGTGGATCCAAAGATAGGACCTGGCAAAAATTAGTTTATAGTTGGTGATAGGCAATCCCTGTAGCTGTGTACCATACAAGAATAGGAAACAATCAAACTCACAATGGCCCTCTAGCATAGAGTTGTTCTCACTGTCTCGGATACATAATTGGGCCCTATATGTAGGTAGGAAAAAATGGATTTGTGTATGGAGTGTGGTCAGAGTTCTAACTGCACATACAGCATTTAAACGTGGTTCTTTTTGTTAATCTAATTTTCGTATTTTTAGTTATTCCAGTCCCATGTAGCACTTTATCTACATGAATTATGACTTTGATAATGTAGTTGGCTTATGTGAGGGTTACATTGGTTCAGATCTATTTGATCTCTGCAAGAAGGCTGCCTATTTTGCTATTAGAGAATTATTATTTTAATATTCCATTTATGCAAATTTGTATCTTTGATTACTATTTTGGTGAATAGATGTTTCTGTAATTTGGAATTTTATAAAATGGCGTCTAGTTGTGGTAAACCACAATTAGATGCCTATTTTTTTTTAATAAAATGAAGGCATCTAGTTGTGGCAAATTCCAACTAGAAGCTGATTTTTTTAAATATTTTTTAAGATATTAGAGACAGATTTAGAAACAGAAAAATCTATCTCTAATTTTAGAGACGGAATTAGAGACAGAACAATGTCATCTCTAATTTATAGATGGACGTTTTCCATCTCTAAATTAGAGACGGAATTAATTTTCCATCTCTAAATATTTAGAGACACCAGATTTAGAGACGAAACAATTTCTGTCTCAAATTCCGTCTCTAAATATTTAGAGACGAAAATTTATACATTTAGAAACAAAATTTGTTCCATCTCTAAATCTGAAAATTCTAGTAGTGGTGGTTGTAACATCCCAAAATTTATATCCCGATATCTTACAAACATAAGGATAATCAATTCTGGTTATGTCACTTTTAATCCTTAAAACTCAATTTTAATCCATAAAAATCATGCAAACTTTTATAGAGAGCCACGATAAACAAAAAGTTATATATACATCATCGTCTCACGAGACATATTGTAATACATAACCTTTTACACACTGATTCGAGTATAAATAACACGAGTTTTATCTCAAAAAGCATAATAACTACACTATACTAGTCTTCATATAACTTCTTCATCCTTTTAGAAGAACTTGCACCTAGATTTATATGGCAACACAATCGGGGTGAGAAATCACATCTCAGTATAAGTATGCCAAAACCAACAGTTTATACAATCATAAAAATTACACAACCATTAAGTTAACACTTCAATCACAAAAGCACAATAACACTCCCATCTCAGAAGTCCGCCACCGCCCATACAATTGCATGTCATGATTTTGAATGAATGACGACAACCGCCCATACAATTGCCATGCTATGCTAAATTATGTCTAGTGGTTTAGCCAGTGTCCTTTGTTAATGAACCAATGTCCTTTTTCCACCTCAGTTGGTGGTTTAACCATACGTTGAGGTCTAATACTTCCCCATTCCTTACAGTAATCTTTAATGTAGTCATGCCCTTTTCCATATTAAAACGAGCTACTCTTTTACCCTTGTCTGGTATAGGAGTCTCATCCATCATGGGTAGCCTTGCATCAGCTAAAGTATCATTATACTTACCGATTACATTTCTTTCTATGTTTCTTCCTGCAACCTTCTTTATTGCTTCCCCAGATTTGATTGCAGGCATTCTTGTCCCTTCAAAATCTTTTCTCACTCCTGAAAAATCCAATCTACCAAAGACCCCGGGCTTAACCTCATCTATTCTGTCCCTGGAGACCAGAATGGTCTTCCCATTTGGGCCTCTGTATACATCACAGTTTGCCGAATGCTGTTTGACTTCAGCCTGTCTCCTCGGCTGATTCCTCTCCAACCTGCCGAACACTGTGGGCCTATTGTATTCGACCGGTGCATCTTTCTTGACACATTCATTATTTATGTGGGGTCTTTTTAGTCTGTTGAACACAGATGGTTTCTGATCTATTGTTTTGGACTGACCAGACACAGCTAGAGCTCTTCTAGCCCCATTTGGCTCATCATCCACTCTCCTTTGTCTCCACTGGCGACTTATCGGTTGTTTCCATCTTTTAGATGGTGAGCCAAATACTGTCTCCCCGAAGAAGGAAACCATATTAACCCCAGCTAAAGGAAATGGATCTGTAATGACAATCATCTCTTTTTTGGCTAGTTTAAACCTTCCTTCTTTCATGGCTTTTTGTATAGCCTTTCTGAACACTATATAGTTGATGGTAGCATGAGTGTAAGAATTATGCCACTTACAATATTTCTTTCCCTTCAACTCCTCGACTGGGGGAATTTGGTGTCCTTCATTCAGTCTAATATATTGATCCTTTAGGAGATAATCAAATATTTGGTCTGCCTTGGAAATGTCAAATGGATAGTCGACCCTACTCTTTGGAGTTTGGGCCTCCTTTCCTTTTGGGGGTCTTAAAGCTTGGCATGAATATGGTTTTCCTCTCACTATCTCTGCAGCCATGATATCTATCGATTGCTCGGCTGACTCATCTGCTAGATAGTCTGGATCTTCAACATCAATTACACTAATTAGATTAGACCCCTTGTTCTTGCTAGACCTCTTTCTTTCTTTTTCTAGGATGTACAGCTCAATTCTGGAAGCCCTGGAAGCCAACTAACTTAGGTCAGTGCAATTTTGCCCTACTAACTTCTCCCTGAGTTGAGGGTGCATGTTACTAACAGCCATAGAAGAATATTCAACCTCAAACAGCTGCACGACACACTTGCTTCTTAATTTCCTGAATCTCTCCAAGAAATCAGATGCTGGTTCATCCACCAATTGCCTCAGATTCATCATGTCAGCCACAGTCACATCTGGCTGAGGCATATAGAATCTATCATGGAAGCAACGCTCCATGTCAGTCCAGTTTTGTATGGAGTTAGGGGCTAAGGAAGAATACCAAGTAAAAGCCACCCCAGTCAAAGACAAAGGGAACAACTGGAGCTTATAGAACTCATTCTAGTTCGCCTCCCCGCATTGGGCAATGAACCTGCCGATGTGTTCCATAGTGGATTTACCATCCTCCCCTGAGAAAGTGGTAAAGTCAGGAGTTTTAGACCCTCTAGGTAAAGGCATCATCCTATCTACCCACTCAGGATAGGGTTTTTATACAAAGGCTTATCCAACAATCTCAGTTGGATTCCAAAATGCCTCATCATGGTCTTGGCTATCATTTCTGGGTCTATTAGCTGAGGAGCTCTGTCACCTGGATAATTTGGCGCTGGTGGCTGAACAGGCCTCACTAGTCTAATAGGAGCACCCCCTAGTTGATGGGGAACCTAATATTACTGATCCTGAATGGGAATTGCCCCCTAGTTATAGCCTGGATGTGGAGGATTATTCGCCCATGGCTGAGCAATCGGCTGAATTGGGGTCACCTAAGGTACATTAACCCATGGTTGATCGATTCTAACAGGAATAGATTGCCCATAAGGAAATCCCTCAGTTGTACCTATTAGAGTAGGAGGAATGTTGGACCAGGGTAACTCTCCCACATAATCAGGAATATACCTGGGAGGACCCGGAGCAGCCGAGAAAATGGTGCCCCCAGTTGCGACCACCTGTGCACTAGCACCTATCACAGAAGTGTTAGGCGCTAGATACGGCAAGCCAACAATTCCTGTTATCTGGGGGGTCTCCTGGGTACTTATACTTGCCCATATTGTAAGGTCGATTGGATACCACTATTAGGGTGAGGAGGCTGGAACATTGGGACTACCTGCGGCATGCCTAGACTCGCTAGACCGTAGATTGTGGTCCTGCTTGACTCTGTCCGCCAGCAGAAGATTCCGCAATAGCCGAGTGGGCTGAAGCCTCACCTGCATTGGATTGTTTTTTCTCATCCTCTCTAACAAAATGCAGCTCATTATGCACCATGGGTTTCACGATCTCCGAAAGTTGCCTTTGTAACATCCTAAAATTTCTTATCTCTTAAACAATAATTTTGACAGTTAATAGAATTTTACTGTTTAGTAATTTCTGGATACTATAAAATTATTTTGATTATTCTGTCAACGTATTTGATCGTTTTGAGTGATTTACTCCATGTTAGGAAAATGAAAATTTTTGGGCCGGGGAAAACTTTACGTAATTTAATTTTTACCATTAGGTTTTAATTATTTTACATTATCTGATTTGATATTTGTGCGTTTTCTAATATTTGTGATTTTTGTGGATGATTATGAAATTTTTTTTACTGTTTGTGGGCCCAGGGGTGTATGTGGGCCCAGGTGGCCATACGTGGGCCCAAGTGGGTCCTGCAAAGTGAAAATTTTTTTACGCATAGAAAAATTTATACTGTTTAGACGGAGACAGAGGATCTTACTAAACCTGAATCCGGAAATAGTTTTAGAAAATTTCTTATACTGTGTTTGGTACTGTATTTAATTATCGGGCGATAAAAATACAGTAAATATAATCTTTCGTGGGGTTTTCACAGATAAAAATAGAAATTATACTGTTAAGTCCACAATTAGTGGTTATGATAATTTTTGATGGACCAATAGGAAACAAGTCTAATATTGAAGACTTTGATATCAACCGTCGATTTAATCAACGGTGTAGAATTGGTCATATAAAGTGGCTATGACCATTTGTAACCATTGGATGAAGAATTAATCAAGGGTGGAGAATTGGTCTTGTAAAGTAACAAGGACCATTTATGACCATTGGATGTAAATTTAATTAATGGTGGAGATTTGGTCTTAAAAAGTAGCAAAGATTGATTATGACCCTTGGATTAAAAGTAAGAAGGAGTAATCTTGACCCTTCAATTTTGGAGATGCATCTAATGGCTAGAATTTCAAGGAGAAAGATCCAATGGCCTAGAATAAGTCTTCTAAATCAAAAGTCTACCTAAAATCCTAACCATTGAATTAATCAATGGTCTAAAATGCTCTAGATGGTGGCTAATAATGATGACAACATTATTGAATGCATAATGAGAGGGGGGGACGGTTTTATGCTTCTTATGAAGCTAAAGGAAAAGTTTCAATGTTTTATTAGTTGCTTTAGTCAATTATGCTTTGCTTTAGTCAATTATGTTCCTTTATTGTTTTGTTTGCATCCTTAGAAGACTACTTGGAGGGTGGGACAGTTTTGGAGATGCAAAGGAAAGGGGGGACAATTTTGAGTAGGCTTTTTAGGCCAAAGAAAAAGATGAAGACAATAATCTATCACCTTTTCCCATTATTGCAAGTTGCATGCAAAATAACTTAGCAAAAATATTCTCTTCTTTCTCTCCAAGTGAAGCTATGGCCATACACTCCAAAGAAGACCAAAATTGTTGTTTTCTATCATTTGTATCATAATTGCCTTTCTATTCATGATCTTCTCCAAAACAAAACACAAAAACTCCATTCTCTTCTCCTAAACACACCATTCGGCCAAGACACTTAAAACCACTCTCCAATCTCTTTTAATTTCATCCAACCATAGATCTTGAATCTACATGATATTCTAAACAACTTTCATGTTGGAGACTTTCTCTAAATCATTCATCTTCATGGACTTTCTTCAAGATCAAAGTTATAGGGTATTTGTGGTGAAGTGTAAGAAGACTTCATTTCTTCTCTCTTTTTCATGATCTAAGCCAAGTTTGATCCATGGTTCCTCTTAATCAAGCTTAGTATACTAATTTTTATGTATTTTGTTTTGTATTTGGGAAGCCCTTGGTGGTGAAGGACTTGGAAAAAGAAGCAAAACAAAGAGCTTTGGAGGATCTTCAAGAGGTAAGAGGGAGATCCATCTCACCAACCAAGTATGGTGGTGATAGATGGTCTTATATTTGATGGATGGTCAATCCATGTGAGGATTCATATCCATTGTCATGTAATTATTTGTGGGTGTTTATGTGTTTGATTTATTTGTTCATGCTTTGTATGATTTGCATGATTTATTGCTTTTGATTATGGCATGCTTATGGTAGCTTATGGTATATATGATGAAATATGTATGTGTATGCCATGATGTGATGATGGAAAGGAAATCAATTTTTGGCTCCAATGGCCAAAGGAAGGGGCTACGGTTTTGATGCCCTTGATTAGAGTTTATGTTGAAATTTTTCAAGAACAAGGGAATTGATTTTTGGGTCCCTAGAACATGGTAAATTTCTGCCAAGACACCTCTAAATAGGTGTTCACAAATTAATATTTTCATGAAGGATGAAAATGGATGATTTGAAGAGTATGAAAAATAAACAAAGGGTTAGTTTTTCAAGAGAACAAGAACACAGTTTTTGAGGAATTTTTATTAATTTATTTTGTGTACAAAGATCCTAAGTATTTTTCTAAACATGAGTTTTAGACAAAATGGGCAATGTTGTTTCTAAGTGTTTATTAAACTTGATTTTTGAAAAACAAAACGAGAAACGTTAATTTTAAGGATTTGCAAAGAAAGTGAAAAAGGATTTGCAAAGAAAGTGAAAAAAGATTTGTAAAGAAAGTAAAAATGAATTTGAACAAATGGGTTTGGTTTTTATGACCATCGGTATTTCGGTTTTGAAAACAAAGATTTCAATGGTTTTCTTTGTGTGAAAACAGAAATGATAAATAATTGAGTTAGAAGGAAAAATGTTTGATGGCTTCAATGGCCAAATACCCTACGGTTTTGAAAAACCGGTTATGCCTAAATTTTTATGGAACAAAATGATATTTTATAAAATGAAGTGTTTTGATACTCGAAAGATTTGACAGTCTTCAATGAACACGTTCACGGTTTTTGTTAAAGAATTTTTAATGGTTTTGTTTGTGTAAAACCATATCAATTTAGAAGGAAAAATATTTGATGGTTTCAATAGTCATGTCCACATTTTTGAAGGCTTGTAATGCCTTAATTTTTATGAACAAAGTGATTTTCAAAGTGGAAACGTAACTTGATTTAATACAAGGAATTTGGAAAAGGAACCAGAGTGTTTTATCACTTGAGAGAATTTTGTAAACAAAAGACAAAGAGAGGTTGAACACGTTTGAACTTCAATTTATTTTGAAGAAGGTTGTGTTTGGAAATGATTTGGGAAAAATGAAGAATATAATGGTGTTTTAAAAAATTACTAACGTATAACTGATTTTCGAGTATGTTAGAAAATGTTAAGTTTTGAAACGTTGATTTAAAGCAATGGAAAAGTGATTTTTGTGGATTATATTTTGGAAAAGGATTTCTTGAGTAAAGAAATGTGGAAAAAGATTTTCTTGAGTAAGAAAATGTGAAAAATGAAATACAAAGTCATATTATTTTGAGAAAGGTTGAAAATGAATTTTTGAAGGTTAAGAAATATTTTCTGTAATGAAATGGTGATGAAAAATGTTTTACGTATCTTAACAACTTGATTTTTAAGCTACGCAATTTGAAAAATGTATTAAAAAAGATATTGATTTATTTAAGTCCAAAATAATGTTTGGAATATTGAGGAATATTTTACGTGATTGTAAAATGTTGAAAAATATTTTACGTATCTTAAAAACGATTTGAAATACAGTAAAATATTTCTACGAGATTTGAAATACGATAGAATATTTCTACGCGATTTGAAATACGTTTAAATATTTTACGTGATTTGAACTACTGTTGAAAAATCACTACGTGATTGAAAAGTAATGGAATATTTTTACGTGATTGTGAAAATGACGGAAAATCGTCATGTGATTTGGAAAGTGTTTTAAATATTTTGAGAATGATGGAAAATGATTTACGCGACTTAAAAGAATGATTTTTAAGATACGCGATTTTGAAACAGTGAAAAAATACTATGCGATTTGAGAAACGTATATTTTTACGCGATTGAGAAAAACATTAAAAAATTAGTATGTGGTTTAAAAGTGCAACAGAAGAGTTACAGCATTTTGAAAATGTAACAGAAATGTTACAAAATTTTGTAAACATAGCAATAGTGTTACGGTATTGTGAAAACATAATAAACACGTTTTGGAATTTTAAAAATGTAACAAAAGTGTTACGGTATTTTGAAAATGCAACAGAAGTGTTGTGGAATTGTGAAAACGTAACGGGAATGCTGCGCAATTTTGTGAAAACACGACGAAAGTGTTTTATAACTATGAAAATGTGATAACATGATTTTTGCTGTTGAAAGTACCGTATGAATACTGTTGAACCAGTGTATGGACACTGTATGAGAAAATGACGAGTTTTGCCTGTGATTGGTATTTGGTGCATTTTATATGCATTGGAAAGATATGCCTGTGATTGGGATTGGTGCATTATACATGCATTGGAAAAATATGCGTTGAGGCATATGATTACATTGAACAAATGAAAAGATTTGGCCCTTGTGGTTGGACTTGTACTGATATATTCATGCATTGTATAAAGTATAACTAATAAGCTATTTTGGCCCTTATGATTGAAGAGGGAATGAGAATTGATAGTGAGGTCTATGATGGATCTTAGGGGCGTCAAAGTACGGCGGTCGACCAGTGGATATCTGTCTGTGGGCTAAGGCTGGACCATATGCCACTTGGCGATGCAGTCCGTTGCAACGCATTAACGATACTCGACAAGAGCACGATTCTTTTCAACGACTGGGAGATTGTCTGTGGGCTTAGGTTGGGCGATTAACCAGAGCATTCTTCTCGAAATTGTGAAAACCTCCATGGAGTTGTTTTTGAAAAATTGAGTCTATGTGCACATGCATGAATCTGAGCATTTATATCTATTTGATATATTAATTGAGGAATATTGGCTATGACAATTGTTTTGAATACTTGGATGATGATGATGATAATTAGACAATGCTAAGGGCATTATCGTAATTGTTGTTTATGATAATTGAATTGATATATGATTGGATGATGATAGTTGATTAATATTGAATATATTATTGGAAGTCTGGTATGATATCCCTGTATGATATTGCTGTTTGTGTTATCTCTGTGCTGCCATGTTAGTATTGGTGTAGGTGATCTCACCTCTTTGCTATGTTATCTTGCTGTGTTTGTATTGGTAAAAACTATATAATAGATGGAACGAGTTGTCTTAGACATACGTGTGATAAATATTCTGAGATTGGTGACAACATGGAGGAGTGGACATCCAGATTTGATAGCGTGCAGTGTCGACATAGAACAGATGTCTGATGCATCAAGATGGATACAAAAAGGAATAAGTATGTTAAGTTTTCTCGTTAGTGTTGTATCATGCTATTAAGTAGGACCCGTCATAGGGTTTACTACTGTTAAAAAAAAGAGAGAGTTTTCTGTTAGTTTTATATTTCTCTTTAAATTGTTAAATATTAATTGGCATCAATATTGTATACTAAATATATTTTCAGTAATACTTATGAATTTCAGTAAGTTTATGTTTCAGCAAGAAAGAAATTTTAAAACCCATTTTTTTATAACTCAAATCTTTTATGAACTGATTTTCAGATTATGAGTCGGGAGTCAGACATGTGATACCCTAGGGAGGGTGTTACATTAGTTCGTATCACAGCACGGTTTGAGTCTTTTGGGGTTTGTGGTTAGGTCTATTTTGCTTGTGTTGTGTTCTCTGTATTTTGTTTTCCGAAAGGAAACAATGTTATTTATAATGGATATCAGATCCATTGTATTTCGATCCGCACGCCACAAGAAGAAAAAAAAAAAGGGGAAATGGCTCGGGATAGTTATACTTGTGTGGAAGTGGAACATGTTACTAGTAATGCAGTTGCAGCTACGGGAGCAACGGGAGCAATGTGGAAAGATGACTACACGAACAGAGGATCGCTGAATAGCGGAAATTGGAAGTTGAAGTTCAGGATCTAATGGAAGAGAATCAGTCTTGGAATATAAGATGTCGTAATTTTGGAACCTGGTATTTTTTTTAGGATATTGAGAAAGTAATTGATTTCGATGGAAGATGTATTTACAACCAATGAGGAAACCAAAAGCAGTAAGTGATGTGAAAGAAGGTACTTAATGAAGGAATATACGTCAAGGAAACAATTTACGGAAAAGTTGGACACATTTTCCTAGAGATTATGCTCTTTGAAAACAGAGTTTTCTGTTAGTAAAATTTTAGATAGTAAGGAAAGTTGTTACTCTGAATGGAATGGGAGTGTTCTGAGCGGAAGATTTAAACAATGGAGATTGCGTCATTGAAGCTAATCCTATAAACCATACTGAATATTTCTGTGAGCAACCTATTTTGTGTGACATATGATTGAGTAGATCAATTGTATGTTAGAGTTATTCGTTATCCTCTGATTTGTTTATTTCTGTTTCTATTCTTAGCCGATCGAGTTAATTGTGTTGTTCAAATTATTGTTATAGATCAAATCTTTGTGTAGTTTGATCTGTCGTTCAAAATTTTTGTGTTAGTTTGATCTGTTTTATAAACAGATGTGATCTTTGAAAATGGATTAGTTATTTTTCAACTATATCCTATGAGATTATTTCAACAAAGTGTGAGTAATTCAGAGAAAATTTATTCTTGAAATTGGGGTTACATCCAATTCTTTGCTGGATATGTTCGATAACAAATTCGATTCGTTTTGTTCTTTTCCATGATGTTTTCTTTCATCTATTGCAATTGAAGGAATATCTTGCAAGAAAGGATATTCCTATATTTATATCTGTGTCATTGTATCAGAGTGGCGCAGTGGAAGCGTGGTAGATTCTTCAAAAGTTGAAGAGGTTCATCAGTGTGAAAAGTTAAGACGGTAATGGAAATTCGTAGAAGTGATCAGTAGAAGTGAACAAGAGACAAAGAACTTTTATTGGTTAAAATCGTTTGAATAACGTAAGAAGTGAAACTACATAGAAATTGGAAGAAAAGATGGAAGAAGAATATTTGTATTTATTCCGAGGATGTGAAATCATGGTTATTAAATTTCGAGGACGAAATTTCTTTTTAGAGGGGGAGTATTGTAACATCCTAAAATTTCCTATCTCTTAAACAGTAATTTTGACAGTTAACAGAATTTTACTATTTAGTAATTTCTGGATACTGTAAAATTATTTTGATTATTATGTCAGCGTATTTGATCATTTTGAGTGATTTACTCCGTGTCAGGAAAATGAAAATTTTTGGGCCGGGGAAAACTTTATGTAATTTAATTTTTACCGTTAGGTTTTAATTATTTTACGTAATCTGATTTGATATTTGTGCGTTTTCTAATATTTGTGATTTTTGTGGATGATTATGAAATTTTTTTACTGTTTGTGGGCCCAGGGGGTGTATGTGGGCCCAGGTGGCCATACGTGGGCCCAGGTGGGTCCCGCAAAGTGAAGATTTTTTTACGCAGAAAAAAATTTATGCTATTTAGACGGAGACAATGGATCTTACTAAACCTAAATCCGAAAACAGTTTTAGAAAATTTCTTGTACTGTGTTTGATACTGTATTTAATTATCGGGTGATAAAAATATAGTAAATATAATCTTTCATGGGGTTTTCCCAGATAAAAATAGAAATTATACTGTTAAGTCCACAATTAGTGGTTATGATAATTTTTGATGGACCAATAGGAAACAAGTCTAATATTGAAGACTTTGATATCAACCGTCGATTTAATCAACGGTGTAGAATTGGTCATATAAAGTGGCTATGACCATTTGTAACCATTGGATGAAGAATTAATCAAGGGTGGAGAATTGGTCTTGTAAAGTAACAAGGACCATTTATGACCATTCAATGTAAATTTAATCAATAGTGGAGATTTGGTCTTAAAAAGTAACAAAGACTAATTATGACCCTTGGATTAAAAGTAAGAAGGAGAAATCTGACCCTTCATTTTTGGAGATGCATCTAATGACTAGAATTTCAAGGAGAAAGATCCAATGGCCTAAATTAAGTCTTCTAAATCAAAAGTCTACCTAAAATCCTAACCATTGAATTAATCAATGGTCTAAAATGCTCTAGATGGTGGCTAATAATGATGACAATATTATTGAATGCATAATGAGAGGGGGGACGGTTTTATGCTTCTTATGAAGCTAAAGGAAAAGTTTCAATGTATTATTAGTTGCTTTAGTCAATTATGCTTTGCTTTAGTCAATTATGTTCCTTTATTGTTTTGTTTGCATCCTTAGAAGACTACTTGGAGGGGGGGACGGTTTTGGAGATGCAAAGGAAAGGGGGGACAATTTTGAGTAGGCTTTTTAGGCCAAAGAAAAAGATGAAGACAATAATCTATCACCTTTTCCCATTATTGCAAGTTGCATGCAAAATAACTTAGCAAAAATATTCTCTTCTTTCTCTCCAAGTGAAGCTACGGCCATACACTCCAAAGAAGACCAAAATTGTTGTTTTCTATCATTTGTATCATAATTGCCTTTCTATTCATGATCTTCTCCAAAACAAAACACAAAAACTCCATTCTCTTCTCCTAAACACACCATTCGGCCAAGACACTTAAAACCACTCTCCAATCTCTTTTAATTTCATCCAACCATAGATCTTGAATCTACATGATATTCTAAACAACTTTCATGTTGGAGACTTTCTCTAAATCATTCATCTTCATGGACTTTCTTCAAGATCAAAGTTATAGGGTATTTGTGGTGAAGTGTAAGAAGACTTCATTTCTTCTCTCTTTTTCATGATCTAAGCCATGTTTGATCTATGGTTCATCTTAATCAAGCTTAGTATACTAATTTTTATGTATTTTGTTTTGTATTTGAGAAGCCCTTAGTGGTGAAGGACTTGGAAAAAGAAGCAAAACAAAGAGCTTTGGAGGATCTTCAAGAGGTAAGAGGGAGATCCATCTCACCAACCAAGTATGGTGGTGAGAGATGGTCTTATATTTGATGGATGGTGAATCCATGTGAGGATTCATATCCATGGTCATGCAATTATTTGTGGGTGTTTATGTGTTTGATTTATTTGTTCATGCTTTGTATGATTTGCATGATTTATTGCTTTTGATTATGGCATGCTTATGGTAGCTTATGGTATATATGATGAAATATGTATGTGTATGCCATGATGTGATGATGGAAAGGAAATCAATTTTTGGCTCCAACGGCCAAAGGAAGGGGCTACGGTTTTGATGCCCTTGATTAGAGTTTATGTTGAAATTTTTCAAGAATAAGGGAATTGATTTTTGGGTCCCTAGAACATGGTAAATTTCGGCCAAGACACCTCTAAATAGGTGTTCACAAATTAATATTTTCATGAAGGATGAAAATGGCTGATTTGAAGAGTATGGAAAATAAACAAAGGGTTAGTTTTTCAAGAGAACAAGAACAGAGTTTTTGAGGAATTTTTATTGATTTATTTTGTGTACAAAGATCCTAAGTATTTTTCTAAACATGAGTTTTTGACGAAATGGGCAATGTTGTTTCTAAGTGTTTATTAAACTTGATTTTTGCAAAACGAAACGGGAAACGTTAATTTTAAGGATTTGTAAAGAAAGTGAAAAAGGATTTGCAAAGAAAGTGAAGAAAGATTTGTAAAGAAAGTAAAAATGAATTTGAACAAATGGGTTTGGTTTTTATGACCATCGATATTTCGGTTTTGAAAACAAAGATTTTAATGGTTTTGTTTGTGTGAAAATAGAAATGATAAATAATTAAGTTAGAAGGAAAAATGTTTGATGGCTTCAATGGCCAAATACCCTACGGTTTTGAAAAACTGGTTATGCCTAAATTTTTATGGAACAAAATGATATTTTATAAAACAAAGTGTTTTGTTACTCGAAAGATTTGACAGTCTTCAATGAACACGTTCATAGTTTTTGTTAAAGAATTTTTAATGGTTTTGTTTGTGTAAAACCATATCAATTTAGAAGGAAAAATATTTTATGGTTTCAATAGTCATATCCACGTTTTTGAAGGCTTGTAATGCCTTGATTTTTATGAACAAAGTGATTTTCAAAGTGGAAACGTAACTTGATTTAATACAAGGAATTTGGAAAGGGAACCAGAGTGTTTTATCACTTGAGAGAATTTTGTAAACAAAAGACAAAGAGAGGTTGAACACGTTTGAACTTCAATTTATTTTGAAGAAGGTTGTGTTTGGAAATGATTTGGGAAAAATGAAGAATATAATGGTGTTTTGAAAATTTACTAACGTATAACTGATTTTCAAGTATGTTGGAAAATGTTAAGTTTTGAAACGTTGATTTATAGCAATGGAAAAGTGATTTTTGTGGATTATATTTTGGAAAAGGATTTCTTGAGTAAAGAAATGTGGAAAAAGATTTTCTTGAGTAAGAAAATGTGAAAAATGAAATACAAAGTCATATTATTTTGAGAAAGGTTGAAAAGGAATTTTTGAAGGTTAAGAAATATTTTCTGTAATGAAATGGTGATGAAAAATGTTTTACGTATCTTAAAAACATGATTTTTAAGCTACGCAATTTGAAAAATGTGTTGAAAATGATATTGATTTATTTAAGTCCAAAATAATGTTTGGAATATTGAGGAATATTTTACGTGATTGTAAAATGTTGAAAAATATTTTACGTATCTTAAAACGATTTGAAATACAAGTAAAATATTTCTACAAGATTTGAAATACGATAGAATATTTCTACGCGATTTAAAATACGTTTAAATATTTTACGTGATTTGAACTACTGTTGAGAATTCACTACGTGATTGAAAAGTAATGGAATATTTTTACGTGATTGTGAAAATGACGGAAAATCGTCATGTGATTTGGAAAGTGTTTTAAATATTTTGAGAATGATGGAAAATGATTTATGCGACTTAAAAGAATGATTTTTAAGATACACGATTTTGAAACAGTGGAAAAATACTATGCGATTTGAGAAACGTATATTTTTACGCGATTGAGAAAAATGTTGAAAAATTAGTACGTGGTTTAAAAGTGCAACAGAAGAGTTGCAGCATTTTGAAAACGTAACAGAAATGTTACGAAATTTTGTAAACGTAACAGTAGTGTTACGGTATTGTGAAAACATAATAAACACGTTTTGGAATTTTAAAAACGTAACAAAAGTGTTACGGTATTTTGAAAATGCAACAGAAGTGTTGTGGAATTGTGAAAACGTAACGGGAATGTTGCGCAATTTTGTGAAAACACGACGAAAGTGTTTTATAACTATGAAAATGTGATAACATGATTTTTGCTGTTGAAAGTACCGTATGAATACTGTTGAACCAGTGTATGGACACTGTATGAGAAAATGACGAGTTTTGCCTGTGATTGGTATTTGGTGCATTTTATATGCATTGGAAAGATATGCCTGTGATTGGCATTGGTGCATTATACATGCATTGGAAAAATATGCGTTGAGGCATATGATTACATTGAACAAATGAAAAGATTTGGCCCTTGTGGTTGGACTTGCACTGATATATTCGTGCATTGTATAAAGTATAGCTAATAAGCTATTTTGGCCCTTGTGGTTGAAGAGGGAATGAGAATTGATAGTGAGGTCTATGATGGATCTTGGGGGCGTCAAAGTAGCGCGGTCGACCAGTGGATATCTGTCTGTGGGCTAAGGCTGGACCATATGCCACTTGGCGATGCAGTCCGTTGCAACGCATTGACGATACTCGACAAGAACACGATTCTTTTCAACGACTGGGAGATTGTCTGTGGGCTTAGGCTGGGCAATTAACCAGAGCATTCTTCTCGAAATTGTGAAAACCTCCATGGAGTTGTTTTTGAAAAACTGAGTCTATGTGCACATGCATGAATCTGAGCATTGATATCTGTTTGATATATTAATTGAGGAATATTGGCTATGACAATTGTTTTGAATACTTGGATGATGCAGATGATAATTAGACAATGCTAAGGGCATTATCGTAATTGTTGTTTATGATAATTGAATTGATATATGATTGAATGATGATAGTTGATTAATATTGAATATATTATTAGAAGTCTGGTATGATATCCCTGTATGATATTGCTGTTTGTATTATCTCTGTGCTGCCATGTTGGTATTGGTGTAGGTGATCTCACCTCTTTGCTATGTTGTCTTGCTGTGTCTGTATTGGTAAAAATTATATAATAGATGGAACGAGTTGTCTTAGACATACGGGTGATAAATATTCTGAGATTGGTGACAACATGGAGGAGTGGACATCCAGATTTGATAGCGTGCAGTGACGACATAGAACAGATGTCTGATGCATCAAGATGGATACAAGAAGGAATAAGTATGTTAAGTTTTCTCGTTAGTGTTGTACCGTGCTATTAAGTAGGACCCGTCATAGGGTTTGCTACTGTTAAAAAAAAGGGAGAGTTTTCTATTAGTTTTATATTTCTCTTTAAATTATTAAATATTAATTGGCGTTAATATTGTATACTAAATATATTTTCAATAATACTTATGAATTTCAGTAAGTTTATGTTTCAGCAAGAAAGAAATTTTAAAACCCATCTTTTTATAACTCAAACCTTTTATGAATTAATTTTCAGATTATGAGTCGGGAGTCAGACATGTGATACCCTAGAGAGGGTGTTACATCCTTGACATATGATACATCAAGTCATTCATCCCTTGATCAATTTGGTCCCGAATAAATGAAGTGGTCATTATTGTCGGCTGAGGCTGATCAGAGAGCTCTAGCGCTGGGGTAGCAGTTATGGTGGAAGGTGTGGGAGTACCCACTGGTTGGGGTGAAGCGAGCATTCCCAAAGTAGGCAGGGTGCTTCCCTCTGAAGTCTTTCTGCCCCCGTTCTTCTTACTAGGTTGACTTGTATCCATACTGCTAAGGTTTCTACCGGACCTTAGGTGCATACGCCAATAGTGACCTGAATCGAGAGATGGAAACTTCTCAATTTGCTCACCTTAAAGTGTCCCACCAAGCGTGCCAAATTTGTTTACGTGTGAAATAAATTTATCAGCTGAATAAGAATTCAGCCGACGAATACTTATGGATTTTGATAAGAAACATGCGATTTGAACTAAAGGGAAAATCCAACCTTTAGCAAGGGTTCCCAATTTCACTAAAGAAAACGTTTAGTATTAAGGTGAGCTTAAGAAGTCTGAGAATTTGAGGTTAAAGTTGTAATCGGCTAAGAAATAACCTTGCGGAAAATAAATTGCACAAAGTAAAACTAATATAGTAAAGGGCTGAAAAGTTAAGCAAAATAAGCAAAGCTTAAAAGTTATATTGATTGTGATCCATTCCCTTTTCAATTGATACAAATGGTATTTATAGATAAAATTTAACCCCCACCATAGCCAACCTTACTGACTAGAGCTCCTAAAAACAAGTGACTAACTCACGGTTAACCTACCCATGTCTCTTAACCGTTTTGGCCACAACGGGTACCCATCAACAGCTCAACTCTTATTTTTTCGCCATGTTTTGTAGCATCCGTTGGTAACAGTTTTAGTTCTTAGCCTTCCATCAACTTGCAATCCATTATGCTTCAGTTTTTTATTATTTCAATCCTGGTCCATTAACAGTAAGACCCAACCTACCCTTAACCGAGTATTCCTCTACTTATCGGCTATATCCTCCTTCGACTAATCACCCTTAACTAGCCGTTATATCAGCTTACTCTTTTGAATTTATTTTTTGGGTGATAACACACGGATACAAATAGAGTGAATAGATAATAACACTAATAAATAGGTTAGAGAACGCAGGATGTTAATGAGATTTTAAAGATATCCAAATATTATATAATGTTTACAATGTTTGTTAATTTTTTTTAAATATACAATAAATGGGAGAAAAAGCCCAGCCGCTTCCGATGACTAAAAATCGGAGGGAAATACACAGGTTCAATGTACATGAACGACCTGAGGATGGAGAAATTCTTTGGTACTCTACGACAATAGGATTTTTTTTCTCTATACTAGTACCATTTAAGTTATGTAAGTCATTATTCTATTTCATTTTAATTATAATTTTAATACTATAAATAAAATTGTATTTAATGATTCAAGGTAAGAGAAATTTGTTACTTGAGCACCTAAAAATTTCTCCGTTGCCAAAATGACACCGCAACCTTCATCTAACAATGATCAATGGTTCATGGGTGGGTCATCTCCACGTCTGTTGCACATTAGTTCTCGCGAAGCACAACTCACCCCTTTAGATCTTCTTTGTTTGAATAGGCATCAGTTTCCAAAATGCGCTCACGTGACATCACGTGAATGTGGGCCCGTCCTTGCCGAGGTCCATGGACGACTTGGCCGAAGCCGGGAGGGAAGCGAAGCGGGACGAAAAATCTGCATAGCCGTAATCATCGTCCCCCTTCTGTCCCATCCCCTCGTCGAAGTTGCGGGCGTAACTCAAAGGGTCATACTGGAACGACCCTTGCTTCGTGTACCCAGTGGCGCGGTTTCTGTTGAAGCGACGAATGAAGGTCTTCCATTTGGGCCCTGCCACGATCTCCGACCATTCCCGTATCTTCTTCCATCCTTTGGCCCACCACCGCACCTTGTTCTCCGAGGTCCGCACCCGCTCCCACCAGCCTGACCCACACGACAACGACGATGATGACGACGTGGTTGTTGTCATATTGGATTCAAAGCAGGGAATCCAGAAGCAGCAGCCTCTCTTGGCGAACACGATGTCTTGCATGTCGTCGCCAGCGTCGATGGTGATCGTTGACGACGATGACATCTTCACCGGAGAAAGAAGATGATGAAAGGAGAAAGAAGAGAGAAGGGAGAGATGTTTCTTTAAATTTTTGCTTTCTTTCTCCCTCGCTTTCTTCCTTCTTTTGGAGAGTTACAGGATTTTGTGTTCGGGGAAATAATGAATAAATATAGTTGTTTTTCTAGCAAAACGAAAACACCGTTGGAACGGACGTGTTGTTGATTTCTTACCAACTTGACAATACCGGGAAATGCCAGTTGGCAGTTGGCAGTTGGCAGATGTCTAAGCACCAAAGTACTCCCAAACATATAATGGAAAGGAATCTTCCAATCTAAATTAATTACAACAGCTCGTTTTCCATTTTTTTGTCCTTTCTAGAAAGCACCTGTGTTTCAAAATTAAAATAATGCTGAAAAGTAGTATCTGTGACAAGACGGATTTTATGTAAGGTTTTCTAATATAATAATCGACTTATGTAAAAAGAACAAAAATACATTAAATTTTTAAAATTCTCTGTAATATTTTTATTTCCTTTCACTTGGTTAAAACTTAATCGTTTTTGCACCAAATAAAAAATTTAGTTGTTTCTATTTATGTCCGTTTTATATTTCTTAAAATTTTTACACTACAAAATAAAAAAAAATTGAGTTGATTCCATAACATTAATTAACAAAATGAATAATAAATGGTTATATAAGAGAAACTAAATGAACGTACAACAATAAATCATTGTAAACAAGAAAAAAAAAAGGAGAAGGAGCTGTTTGACTAAGCATTAAAAGAAAAAAATGGCACAAGTTGACAATATTGCTAGGAACTTACTGTTAAACAGTCGTAGTGATGGAACCAAAATATTTAAGTAGTTGGGTAAAGAATATGGGAGTTGGGAATTCGAAAATATGACATATCAAACTATCTATCCAAATTCTCAACTCCCGTATACCTCTGTGTTTCGGACCAAGGTTTATTTGAATCATAATGGTTAAGAACAAATCAAAGGCTAATGTTTTAGAGAAAATTTGAAGTCCAACAAGGCAAACTGAAACTGTAACACCCTCCCTAGGGCATCACATTTCTGACTCCCGACTCATAATCTGAAAATATTTTCACACAAGGTTTGAGTTAAAAATATGGGTTTAAAAATTTCTTTCTTGTTGAAATATAAACTTACTGAAATTTATATGTAATACTGAAAAACATATATTGAAACAGATTCATATACAATATTGACACTAATTAATATTTTACAATTTAAAGAGAAATATAAAATTAACAGATTTTTTTTTTTTTTCAACAAGAAGAAACCCCATGTGGTCCTACTAAATAAAGACGGTATAACACAAATGATAAAACTTAACATACTCATTCCTTATCTTGTATCAAACTTGTTGCATCAGAACTATACTCCTTGTCTACTCAAAAACCTTCGAACTTGAGACAAACACTCTTCAATGTTTTCATCAATCTCTCGAGTATCCATCGCCCATTATGTCTAAGACAACTCGATCCTTCTATTATTTGATTTTAACAAGATATAGACACAAAAAACAACATAACAAAGAGGTGAGATCACCTACGCCAATACCAACATGGCAGAACAGAGATAACACAAACAACAATATCATACAGGGATATCATACCAAACTTCCAATAATATATTCAAGATTAATCAACTATCATCATCCAATCATATATCAATTCAAGTATTCAAAACAGTTGTCATAGCCAATATTCCTCAATTAATATATCACACGAGATATAAATGTTCAGATTATGCATGTATACAAGACTCGATTTCTACTCCATGGAGCTAAAACTCGGGTCGGAGAAATGATCGAAAAGATCACGGTACCACATGCCTCGACCACGTGCTATAATCCTCATTTTGATTTTGCACATCTAAGCATATACACGACGGTCTTTATCGATCTTGATTAAGAATAGTGTCTCGGTCAGATCATCGGTGTGTTGCATCGATCTAACCTACGGGAAGAAGCGCGACCAACCACCCGTGTAGGCAACCCGCACCCCGATGCCCCAAGGTCAACAAGTGACTTACACTACGCATATCGCACCCACTCAAGAGGTGTGTTTCTCCTAGGCAATCACCATATCTAGTCCTCATCGGACCATTCCAATGCATGTATAATGCACCAAATACCAATCACAGTACAATACCAATCACAGGTATATCTCATAATTATATATATATATATATATATATATATATATATATATATATATATATTTTACCAATGCATCTAAATTGCACCACGTACAATAACAGGCAAAACTCGTTTTCACAAACAGTGTATGGACACTGGTTCACAGTAATCATACTGTATTTTTCAATAACAAAATCATCTTATTATTTTTTTCATAGTTATAAAACACTTTCGTCGTGTTTTCAAAATTGCTTAATATTTCCGTTTCATTTTCACAATTCTAAAACGTTTCTGTTATGTTTTCACAATTCCAAAATGTTTATATTACGTTTTCAAAATATCGTAACACTTATGTTACGTTTTCAAAATTCTGAAACGTTTCTGTTATATTTTCACAATACTGTAACACTTCTGTTACGTTTTCATAATACAGTAACATTTTTGTTACGTTTTCAAAATACCGCAACTCTTCCATTGCACTTTTAAAACACGTACTAATTTTTTTACGTTTTTCTTAATCGCGTAAAAATATACGTTTCTCAAAATCGCATAATATTTTTCTACTGTTTCAAATTTGCGTAACTTAAAAAAAATCATTCTTTTACGTCCCGTAAATCATTTTCTATCATTCTCAAAAGATTTAAAACACTTTCCAAATCTCATAATAATTTTTCGCTATTTTCACAATCATGTAAAAATAATTCATCACTTTTCTATCACGTAGTGATTTTGCAATAGTAATTTAGATTACATAAAATATTTAAACGTAATTCAAATTGCGTAGAAATATTTTAACGTATTTAAAATCACGTAGAAATATTTTACTGTATTTCCAAACATTTAGAAATATTTTACTGTATTTCAAACCACGTACTTTAAAATTACATTTTTAGGATACATAAATAATTTTTTCACCACAATTTCATTACAGAAAATATTTCTTAACCTTAAAAAAAATCCTTTTCAACTTTTCTCAAAATAATATAACTTTGTATTTTTCACATTTCCTTACTCAAGAAAATCTTTTTCCACATTTCTTTACTCAAGGAATTCTTTTCCAAAATATACTCCACAAAAATCACTTTTCCATTGATATAAATCAACGTTTCAAAACTTAACATTTTCTAACGTATTTCAAAACTTGAAAATAAGTTATACGTTAGTAAATTTTCAAAACACCATTATATTCTCCATTTTTCCCAAATCATTCTACAATAAATTCTCTTCAAAACAAATTAAGATTCAAACCCTTGCAACTTTTCTTTTTCATTTTCATATGAAAGTTCATTTCTCAAGTGATAAAATACTTTGATTCCCTTTCCAAAATCCTTATACTAAAACATTTTGTTCAAACATTTTGTTTCCACTTTAAAATTACTTTGTTTCATAAAACCAAAATTATTCCAACCTCCAAAAAAAATCATAGAGTCTTTGGCCATTGAAGCCATCAAATATTTTTTTTTTCTAAATTGATATGGTTTTACACAAACAAAACCATTAAAAATTCTTTGTTTTCAAAACCGAAATACAGATGGTCATAAAAACCAAACCCATTTGTTCAAATTCATTTTTACTTTCCTTACAAATCCTTTTTCACTTTCTTTGCAAATCCTTAAGATTATCATTGTTATTTTCATTTAAATCTCATGTTTAGTAAAACACTTAGAAACTTTTTACACAAAATAAATCAATAAAAATCCTTCTAAAACCGTATTCATGTACTCTTTGAAAAATAAATTCTTTGTTTATTTTCCTTACTTTTCTAAACATCCATTTTAATCATTCAAGAAAATATTAATTTTGTGAACACCTATCTTGAGGTGTCTTGTTCGAAATCCACCATGTTCTAAGTACTCAAAAATCAATTCTTTTGTTCTTGAAAATTTTCAACATGAACCCTAATCAAGGGCATCAAAATCGTAGCTCTTCCTTGGCTATTGGAGCCAAAACTCAATTTCCTTTTCACCATCAAGTCATGGCATATACATATATATTTCATCATAAATAATATAAGCATACCATCAAAGCCATAAAAGCATGTATAGCATATCAAACATATCATCAAAGCTATAAAATCATGTAAAGCATATCAAGCATAGAAAATTAATCAAAGCTCATAAACACCCACAAATTAATTACATGACCATGGATATGAATCCTCACATGGATTCTACATCCATCAAATAAAATACCATCTCTCACCACCATGCTTGGTTGGTGAGATGGATCTCCCTCTTACCTCTTGAAGATCCTTAAAAATTCATTGTTTTGCTTCTTTTTCCAAGTCCTTCATCACCAAGGGCTTCTCAAATACAAAACAAAATACATAGAAATTAGTATACTAAGCTTGATTAAGAGGAACCATGGATCAAACATGGTTTAGATCATGAAAAAGAGAGAAGAAAATGAAGTTTCCTTATACTTCACCTCAAAAACCCAATAACTTTGATCTTGAAGAAACTCCTTGAAGATGAATGATTTAGAAGAAGTCTTCAACATGAAAGTTGCTTAGAATATCATGGAGATTCAAGATCTAAGGTTGGATGAAATTAAAAGAGCTTGGATGGTGATTTTAGGTACCTTGACCGAATGATGTATCTTGAAGAACAAAGATGAAATTTTTGATTTTTGATAGAAACTTGAAGCTTGAATTTGAAGATCAAGATGAATGATTTTGGAAAAACTCATAACTAGAGATGTTCTTAGAATGATGTATGGATTCAAGAAATAAGGTTGGATGAAATTAAAAATGATGGAAGGTGCTTCTTGGAGAGCTTGGCCGAAACTAGCTCATAGGAGGATGGAGAGAAAATGTTCAATGAAGTCTTAGGCTTTTGGAGGAAACAAAGATGAATTATGATAAAATGAATGAAATGCTTTTTGGCCCCTTCCTCCTATGCATCATTCGTAGAGTGAAGAGAAAAGAATGATAGGAAATGAATTAATTCTAGTCTCCTTCCAAGAAATTTCCTAAGGAAGAAAACAAGAACCATGTAAGATAATTGACTAAAGTCTTCAATTATGGTTAGAAGATGACCAAGTATTATTTTGTATCTTCCAAAATTGATGCATGCATAGTCATGGAGTGTGATGGAAAAATTGAAAGAAAGGTGATAATGCATGAAACATTGATCAAGACTTTAACAATGACATAAAGCACCAAATTAATGCATTTGAATTTTTTTTTTCTTTGTCTTCTAACAAGCCAAAACCGTCCCCCTCCTTGCATGCATTAAATCATGTTGTCATCTTTTCTATCCATTATTTGAAGATCTCTAAATTGATTAATTCAATGGTTAGGATTTAGGTAGATTTTTAATTTTAAAGACTAAATCTAAGCCATTGGATTTTTCTCCTTTAAATTCTAAATTTAGATGTTCTCCAAAATTAATTCAAGATGCTTCTTCAAACTTTAAATCCAAGGGTCATAATTAGTCTTTGTCACTTTTTAAGACTAAATCTCCACCATTGATTAATTCTTCATCCAATGGTCATAAATGGTATTTGTCATTTTTCAAGACCAATTCTACACCTTTGATTACATCTAGGGTTGATATCAAAGCCTTCCTAACTAAGCTTATTCTCACACCATTGATTAAATCAATGGTTATTATCCAAGCGCTTTATTAAGTTTGTTTTTAACCTTTGATTAAATCAATGGTTAATATTCAAACTAAGATTCTCATCCAAGTATAAATCAATTCAAGCTCTCTTTGTTGACTATAAAGATAATATTTATTTTGTATCCTACAAATAATATTTTTCTTGTATTTTTATCATCCAATAATTAAATACAAGTATAAAATACAAGACAAGAAATTTTCTAAAACTGTTTCCTGATTCGGGTTTAGTAAGATCCTGTCTTCGTCTAAACAAGACAAATTTTTCTATGCGTAGAAAAATTTTTCACTTTGTGGGACCCATTGGGCCCACGTATGGCCACATGGGCCCACATATACTTTGCGGGGCCCACAGACAGGAAAAATTTCAAAATCATCCATAAAATCACAAAAATTATAAAATGCACAAATATCAAATCAGATTACGTAAATTAATTACCTAACGGTAAAAATTAAATTACGTAACGTTTTCCCCGACCCGAAAATTTTTATTTTCCTGACACGGAGTAAATCACTCAAAACGATCAAATAAGCTGACAGAATAAACAAAATAATTTTACAGTGCACAGAAATTACTAAACAGTAAAATTCTGTTAACTGTCAAAATTATTGTTTAAGAGATACGAAAATTTGGGGTGTTACAGAAACCCTTTGATAAGTGATAAGATAGCAAGGCACTCAATAGGCCCATGTCGATCAGGTACAGGACAGTGCCTAGGCAATGCTACATAACCTTTTTATTTTGGAAACTAATCTGACTATGTAGCCTGGAAGGCTTTGGATGAAGAAAGCGCTAAAGGTGTTTATACCTCACAAAATGCACCTTCGTGATAGACCTTTTTATTTTGGGAACTAATTTGATTATGTGGCCTGAAAGGCTTTGGATGAAGAAAGCGCTAAAGGTGTTTATACCTCACAAAATGCACCTTCATGATAGATAAGGGATAGGGTTGCCCAAGACCTACATTGCCTAGACGAGATGGCTAGAGAGCTAACCAGGGACATGTCCCTTTCATCTAACGACTTTCTGTAATACCCTAATTCTATATATTGTAGTATACCCTAAGAAGACTAAGTAAGTAGAATTAAGTATGCCACTTGAAACTTAAAACATAATTTACAACCTGTATGATAACTCCATAAAATGCAGTTATTTGCTTCCTATATTGATGGTATATTGATTTTTTAGTCCTTGTGCTTGAACATGATTGGAAGACTTTTGCCTCACTTTTTATTCAAATTCATGTTAATGTCTTCCTACCTAATCTGCTAAAATCCTTTCTATTCTTTGATTGGATTAAGTTGATTTTCACTTGTAAATAATTAGGTGACTTCTCTATTGTAGGATAGACTCTAAACTGATAAAATGAAGCAAGCCAGAGCTTTGCATTAGAGGAGGAAGCTTAGCAAGCATTCCAGCTTTTCATGTCGTGACGCAAGATGTATCACGCCGTGGCATCTCACTCTCTGCCTGCTGCGCATACTAAGATAGAGGCTAGAGCACCACGGCGCAAAGTAGGTAGCGTCGCGGCGCGCGTTTGTCTACTCAGCATTCACTTAACCACGTGGGTAGATAAATACTGTTTCATCAAATATTTTGAGAGAGTTAGGTAGGGAAGGTAGAGAATGCAGCAAGGAGGATCAAGCATCCCAAGTCCACATTATAGTGTTTCCTCTTTTTTCTTTTTAATCTCTCTGTCTTTAGGTCATGGGCATGGAATCTCTCTTGAGATTTTCGTGTTCCATGGATAGCTAATATGCTTTTAGGGACTCCTTTGGATCCTTCTATGTACATTGGTGACTTTGTAGACTTTTAAGTGTATGTTTGGAAGACAAGTAATGGGGGAAAAGGAAAGGAAATAGGGGGAACAGAAATAATTTTATGTATTTGGAAGTTTTAAAATGTATAGGAATTGAATGAAACACATGGGGAATCATTCCTCCCCTCTTTCCCTCAAATGCTTAATTTTTGTTCCCCCCAAAATTGTGGTGGAATGGGAGGAACACATGTTCCGTTCTATCCTGTTAATGAATCTTCCAAACAAAGAGGGAGAAAACTATGTTTCATTCCTTCCCTTTCCTTTCCGATCCATCCCCACCAATTCCATTATGTTCCATTAATGAAAAAACATCCAAAAATAGGATAAGTTTATAATGATGATTGGTTTTGTTCATCTATGTTTCTCTTAATGCTTATAGGTGTTTGGCCAACATTTATTGTATTTTGATGAAATCTTTTGAACTAGACATAGGGATCTAGATTTTAGATCATGGATATGGGTGATGCATGTTTAATTTCATTCTAATGGTGGGGTGATTTAATTCGTTAATAGGATAGACATATACCTATTGGCCATGTATAGCATTTGTTAAGAATCAACCTTAATGCATGGTGTTTGCTCTAGTTCTCATGGACACATAGTGAGCTAGGTAAATGACATAGGGTTAAATGACCTAGACATAGACTTTTGGTTAATGTAGTTTCTTAAGCTAACAAAACTAGTCATCATTAGTGCCTAATATGGTTGCAAGTTGCCAAGTAAAGTAGTTGGTGAAGAAGGAGTCCCTATGCTCTCATTATTGTCTTTTATTCCTAGCTTATCGCTTTTTAGTCTTTAAATTGACTATACACACTCCTCCCAATTTATATATGCTTGAATAGAATTCATTAAACTATTAGCTGATATTTGGCATTAGATATTATTCATTATCCCTATGGAAACGATCTTTCTCATCATTGTATTACTTTCGCGACTTGTGCACTTGCGGTACACAAAAGGTCTAACACTTTACAACATCTATTAATGAGTAAATATATAGAGTCTTTAACAAAAAGTAAGAGAGCAAGACATTTTATACCTCTAGAAAATTATTTTTTACTAAACATCTATTTGATATGTCTGAGATTACAAACTTACACAAAGAGCTATTCGCAATAATTTAATTATAGAACCCTCAATCTAAATATAAAACTAAATTATTACATAAATGTCTTAACTAAGTCTTCATCTCCTTACTTTACGCTTGCTTGAATCCTCCTCTGAATTTATCATGAAAAACATAAAAGAAATTGGAGTAAGAATTTATAATCCTCAGTAGTAAAATTAAAATTGTGATGTCATGCTAAATCCTGTAATGCCCCTTTTTGGAGAGGGACAGTCACACCAAACACGAACAAAAGATCAAATTAAAATACTAAGACCCGGTTTTATATACATATAGATAGTGACTTATTCAATTATAAAGCATATAGTAATTTGGAAATTCTCTTTTAATTGTGTGTGTGTGTATATATATATATATATATATACATACCACATGTACTTATATATGTAACACTCCGAAAATTTATAATTTTATGATAAATAGTCATTTTCTAATATTTGTGATTTTTGTAAATTTTTTTGGATTTTTTTTTAGAATGTGAAATATTTTAATATTATTTTTCATTTTACGTGCACACTAAGCAGAGCCGGGAAAACGAGATATTTTTCCTGAGAACCTTGATCTAGGGAAACATCGACGGGGAATCTTACTAAACCTGAGGCTGAAACATGGTTTACAATATTTTACGTTTTTTGAGATTTTAATCTAATAAATAAAAATCACTATGTATTTTATTATCTATTAGACAATTAACACTGACTACTGTCAATTATAACAATTGTCCATTGGATAATAACTTGTAATAAAAATCCTATCTTATCCAAATGCAATCCACTTTTTGTCCCATCCATCTACTTTAATTTAAAACAATGCTTATTTTAATTAAAGCTTCTCATGGAAGCTTTGACCAAAAATGACTAAAATGCCCAAAGCTTGTAGGAGAAGTCATTCTCCCTCTCCTTCTCTCCTCATTGCTGCGGCTAGGAGCCCATTTTGGTGGGGTCAAAGTTTGGTTTTTACTTTCTTATTTTTACTCCAAAAATCTAATACACAAAAAGCCCTCACACTTTTTCTCTTCATTTCCTCTTCTCACAATTTTCTTTTTTTCTTTCTTCTTCTTCTTCTCCTTCACCCTCTTCACGGTTTGCAGCCCATTGGTGACCATTTTTCATTTTCTTGCTTCACCATCACCATTTCTACACTTTTCTTCTCATTCTAAACATTTTCCCTTTAGAGATCTTCTTCTAAGTCCATCATCGTCTTCACATTTTCTCAAGAACAAAGCTTGAAACTTTGGAGGTAAATCTTTCATTCTTCACTTTCTCTTCCTATTTTTCGTTTCTATGGTCATATTCTTGGCCATAGATCCTTTCCTTTTCAAGCTATTGGTGTTGATTCTTTGATATTGATTTCCTAGGGTTTGTTGGAGCTTTTGGCCGAAAATCATAAGCACTTCAAGGAGGTGATTTTTGTGTTCTTCCTTTAGGTAAGAGGGAGATTTACTCACTTCAACCATTATTGGTGGTGAGAGAACCTTTGAGTGATTGTTGATGGAGGAATCCATAAAGGATTGCTCTCTTTGTATGCTTATTTTTCATGATTGTGTGCCTATTTGATTTATATGGTAATGTTGGTTGTTTTGAATGCCTTGATGATGTTAGATTGCTTGGATTGGATGAATGGAAAATTTAGGGTTTCCTACCCCTTTGGGGAGGTCATGGTTTTGGACTATAAATTGGGGGTTTGGATTTGGTTTTTGTATGAAATGAAACTTATGTAATTAGGTATTAAAATATTGATGCATGTGATGGAAAAATTGGATTTTTGATGCTCTAGGGAGGCTCACGACCTCTAAGGGATTTTTAGGTCCAAGTGGTGCTTTTGTGCATCCTTGTAAATTAAGTAAATTAGAGATATGAAATTAACAATGTGATGGAAGAAATTGGTTGAATATTAGCTCTTGAGAGGCCACGGTTTTAAGGGTTTCTTTGACCCAAAATTTGAGTAATTAATCAAGACTTAGATAATTATGAATGTTGAGTTCATAAAATGGAATTGTGGTTTGAGTTGAATTTTATGAATGTGTGATGTTATTGAGAATTAATTTTATGCCATTATGGGTCTATGTGTAGGACTAAATACTTGTTGATGTTTAATTGACTAAATTGTGGCATGATGTTATTGAGGATTGATTATATGCCGTTGTGGTATATTACATGAGAAGTATGTTGTTGATGAATATACATGATAATGCAATGTTTTATGAGAAACATATTATTGATGAATATACATGATGTACATTGAGTCATCATACATTTGTAAATGTCCGTTGGACTATGTTGTAAAGGCGGTGCATGCCTAGGAGATTGAATTACACCTTAGTGCGGGTGCAAGTAGACTAAGCATAAGTCATGTTGTTGGCCTTGGGAGCGTCGGGGTGCGGGTGTCTCACAATAGACAGTGGTAGCTCCATTGGGGCCATGGGATAGACCGATGCAAACATACCGATGATTCGAACCGAGACATTGTCCAATATCGCGATCTTGTTGAGGTGCCATGTAAAAGCCATGTTGCACAAAATATTATTTTTCTGATAAAGCACTTTATTTTGAGGCTAACGAGATACTGACATGACTCCTTGATCATTCTCTCCGAAATGTTTATGTCTAGCTCCATGGAGTAGGATTTTGGTGTCACTTGCATTATGCATTGTCAGTCTCATATTTCATTCGGCATGAGCACTTACAACTATCATTTTATCTTCTTTACTGTTGTAATAGTTACCTAATTGTTGAACTATTGACTGTTTGAGATATTAGTGTTGTTGATCTTTTATTGCTTATTTTTACTATTACTTATTGTTATCCTTCTCTTACTGCTTATTTTATTATTACTGTTGATGAATATGTGTGTTGTGAGGCTATGTGGGCACCCGGCGCCGTTCTATTTTCTTACTGCCGTATTAGTAAAGAATGTTAAGTGTCTCACCTTTTTTCCTGTATCTCTATATTTTTATTCATTTATTTGCTTCTGAGAAGACATCAGTGAAGAAAAGGAAGCGCCTGAGTTTCCTGGCTTCTAGCTTGATCACAACTAGTGCTACTTGAAGATGTCGTCACGTCTGCGTAGGTTTTTGGGATATGCGAGGATGACCTTTCACGAAGGTCCTGACTATTGGCATATAAACTTGTGTACGGACTGTTGCATCTACCACGAGGAGTTGACATTGTCACTAGCTTGGGGTCGCTATGACCCTCCTATTTTTGATTTTACTACTTTTGTCTACCTAGAGTTTTACCTACCTGTTCGTGATCTGTGGGATGATCTCTACTACACCCCACAGGAGGATTCATTCCTATCCACTGCCCGAGCTTCTGCTCGAAATTCGGTCGCTCCGATGATGATCTCATCTGATGAGGAAGACCCTGAGGAGGATCCTGCTACGGTTCCTTCTCGTCAGTCTTAGGGGGCTAGTATTGTCGGTAGCTATTGATGGCTATCCGTATATCTTTTTGGGAAGCCTGATGTTTTGCTATTTTGATGGGCTGTACATTTGTAATCATCTTGGGGTGGGTAAAGCCTTTTGCTTTTTGTATATTTGATGATATAATTAAAGCCGATGCAATTTTATATATATATATATATATATATATATATATATATATGGATGTATGATTTCCTTTCATACTGATTTTGTTTATTGTAACTATGTTTTATTATTCTCTCACTTCCACGATAACAAAAAAAATAATATAGTAAATAATAATATACATATGTTTTAATATCCAATTAATACATAATTACTTACTGGAAGATGTTTATTTATATACTAAATGAACCGGGTCCTAATGTATGTTTTTATTTAAACTTTTTTGCATTTTGTTTCACTTTGTTATGGTGTGACATACATTCTTCTCTTAGAAAAAGGGGCGTTACATTGTCTTGGTATCAGATCCCTGGTTTGAATTTCCTTTTGGGTCTTGTGGTTTTGGACTGTCATGTTTGTGCTGTGTGATTCTCTGTGTTTGGTATTCCGAGAGGATGCATCTGACTTTTCCCTGTGTTTTGTATAGTTTGGTTTGAAAAAGCGATATGGCTCCTAGAGGGGATATGACTGCAACGATTGAGGCGATTCAAAGGATGGCTGAGGCAATGCTGCAACAGAATTAGCAGAATGCTCAATAGTAAGAGAGAGTTGCACAATAGTTAGAAGCTACTGCCGATGCTCAAAATTTACCTGAATTTCATCGTAATAACCCTCTACAATTCAAGGGAGAATTTGATCCTGAGAAGGCTACTCTTTGGAACAAGGAGCTGGAGAAGACATTTACGAGTATGAACAATGCTAATGACAAGAAGGTGACTTATGTTGCGTTTATGTTGGTTGGAGATGCGGAAGACTAGTGGATTAAAGAATAGAGACTATTGGAAACTTAAGGTCAAACAATTACTTGGGAGGTATTCAAAGAGAAATTTTTGGAGAAATATTTCCCTGTAAGTGCCAAACATGCTAAAGAGACGAAGTTTCTTAGTCTAAGACAAGGGAACATGACAGTTGGAGAGTACGCCCTGAAGTTTGAAAGCTTGTCCAGATTCTCAACTTATTTCTAACACCAGCCAGACGAGGTGTGGAAATGTCGGAAGTTCGAAGAAGGGTTGAGGCATGATGTGAAGAGAACTGTTATAACATTGAGGATTAACCAATTTTCAGAACTGCTTGATACGTGTCGCTCGGTGGAAGACCTAGACCAAATGCAGGACACGAGGAACCACAACTTTGTGTCTTTTCGGTCCCAAAGGGGAGGCAGCGGTAATACTTATTGTTATTAGAAAAAGCCTTACTCAAGATCACCTGGAAATCAGCAACAACGACCACAAGATGGAAGTCCTGGTGGAAGTCCTGGTAGAACTGGTCATACTACAGTGCCTACGCCAAAATGCTTGAAGTGCGAGAAGGAGCACTACATGAGAGATTGCACAATTAAAGGAATTATTTGCTTCAGATGTGGGAAGACTAGACATGTTTCTCGTGATTGCAATCAAGCTAAGGCTGAGCCTTTAGTCAATGCTGCAAGAGCTGCGAAACTGCAGGCAAGAGGTAGAATTTATACCCTGAGTGGTGCTGAGGCCTCCAAATCTAAAGATCTTATACAAGGAGAAGGTATCATAGAAGGTAATCTTTTGATTGTACTATATGACTCTGGGGCAACCTATTCTTTCATTTCCTATGACTATGTGAAAAGACTTGGTTTACCTGTGTCTTCTTTTCTTTTTGATTTGACTGTTTCAACCCCTATTGCTAAACCTGTTGTTACCACTAAAGTTTGTTTAGATTGTCCTTTGATTGTTGAAGGTCGAGTCTTTTCTGTTGATTTGATCTGTTTACCTCGATCCTAGTTAGACATAATCTTAGGAATGGATTGGTTGTCTTCTAACCATGTCTTATTAGATTGTTCGAGTAAAATCATAGTTTTCTCTTTGGATAAGAGTTCTAGATTTTTGATGGCCAGCCAAGTGAAAGCTTTCTTGAAAGAAAGAGCTCAAGGATATATGATATTGTCTTCTTTAAGAGTCGAGAATGAGGCTGATGTGAATGCAATTCCAGTGGTTAGAGAGTTTCCCGAAGTATTTCCTGAAGATGTACCTAGTTTACCGTCGGAGCGGGAGATCGAGTTTACCATTGACCTTGTGCTTGGATCTGGTCCTATTTCTATAGCACCCTACAAAATGTCACCAGCAGAGCTAGTTGAACTCAAGAAGCAATTAGAAGAACTCTTGGAGAAGCAATTTGTTAGACCCAGTGTATTCCCATGGGAAGCGCCAGTATTGCTAGTCAAGAAGAAGGATGGTACTTCGCGATTGTGTGTGGATTGTCGCCAGTTGAACAAAGTTACGATCAAGAATAAGTATCCACTTCCAAGGATAGATGACTTGATGGATCAACTGAAAGGAGCAGCAGTGTTTTCTAAGATCGATCTGCGATCGGGCTACCATCAGATCAGAGTAAAGGTGGAAGACATTCCCAAAATAGCTTTTCGTACTCGTTATGGTCACTACGAGTACTTGGTGATGCCTTTTGGTGTGACGAATGCATCTGTTATATTTATGGACTATATGAATAGAATCTTTCGTCCTTATTTGGACAAGTTCATTGTTGTCTTCATCGACGATATCCTAATCTATTCTCAAAATCAGGAGGATCATGCTGAACACCTTAGCATAGTTCTTCAGATTCTGAAAGAAAGGAGGTTGTACGCCAAATTGTCAAAGTGTGAATTTTGGTTGGACGAGATTAAGTTTTTAGGCCATGTGATCTCAAAGGAAGGAATAGTAGTAGACCCATCAAAAGTGGAAGCTGTTCTGCAATGGGTGTAACACCCCAAATTTCTGTATCTCTTAAACAGTAATTTTGAGTTAAGCAATTAATTTTCTTGTTTAGTAACTTTCGTGCACCTTTGTAAAATTATTTTGTTTATTCCGTCAGCGTATTTGATCGTTTTGAGTGATTTACTCCGCGTCAGGAAAATAAAAATTTTCGGGCCGAGGAAAACTTTGCGTAATTTAATTTTTACCGTTAGATAATTATTTTACGTAATCTGATTTGATATTTGTGCATTTTATAATTTTTGTGATTTTATGGATGATTTTAAAATTTTTCCTATCTGTAGGCCCCGCAAGGGGTATGTGGGCCTAGGTGGCCATACGTGGGCCCAGGTGGGTCCCACAAAGTGAAAATTTTTCTACGCATAGAAAAATTTGTACTGTTTAGACGGAGACAGGGGATCTTACTAAACCTGAATCTGAAAACAATTTTAGAAATTTCTTGTACTGTATTTTATACTGTATTTAATTATCAGATGATAAAAATACAGTAAAAATATTATTTGTAGGATACAAGAATAAATATTATATTGCGTAGTCAACAAAGAGAGCTTGACTTGATTTATACCCTTGGATGAGAATACTTAGTTTGAATATTAACCATTGATTTAATCAAAGGTTAAGAAACAAACTTAATAAAAAGTTTGGATAATAACCATTGATTTAATCAATGGTGTGAGAATAAGCTTAGTTAGGAAGGCTTTGATATCAACCATAGATGTAATCAAAGGTGTAGAATTGGTCTTGAAAAATGACAAAGACCATTTATAACCATTGGATTTAGATTAAATCAAGGGTGGAGATTTAATCTTAAAAAGTAACAAAGACCATTTATGACCATTGGATGAAGAATCAATCAATGGTGGAGATTTGGTCTTCTAAAGTAGCAAAGACTAATTAAGACCCTTGGATTTAAAGTTTGAAGAAGCAATCTTGACCCTTAATTTTGAAGACACATCTAAGGGCTAGAATTTAAAGGAGAAAAATCCAATGACCTAGATTTAGTCTTCTAAAATTAAAAATCTACCTAAATCCTAACCATTGAAGTAATCAATGGTTAGAGATGCTTCAAATAATGGATAGAAAAGATGACAATATTAATGCATGCAAAATGCAAGGAGGGGACGGTTTTTGTAGTGTTTTGGTGACAAAGAGACAAGCTTTATGCATGTCTTGATCAATTAGTCATCATTCTTGACTATTAGTGACTACTTGCACTCCAAGGAATGCATGAAGGGGGGGCACGGTTTTTGAAGACTTTAGACTATAGGAAAGTGTTTCATTACTATCATCACTCATTCTTGGTCATTTGTGATCATTTCAAAAACTTAAAACACTTAGAAAAAAATTCTCTCCTTCTCATTCTCTAAGCTCACGGCCATGGCACCATCATCTACCTTCCATCACTCAAAAATTTCATCCAACTTGATTTTCTAAACCTAAACACCATTCTAAGAACATCTCTAGTTATGAGTTTTTCCAAAATCATTCATCTTGATCTTCAAATTCAAGCTTCAAGTTTCTATCAAAAATCAAAAATTCCATCTTTGTGCTTCAAGAGAAACCATTCGGTCAAGACCCCTAAAATCACCATCCAAGCTCTTTTAATTTCATCCAACCATAGATCTTGAATCTACATGATGTTCTAAGCAACTTTCATGTTAAAGGCTTCTTCTAAATCATTCATCTTCATGGACTTTCTTCAATATCAAAGTTATTGGGTTTTTGAGGTGAAGTATAAGGAAACTTCATTTTCTTCTCTCTTTTTCATGATCTAAGCCATGTTTGATCCATGGTTCCTCTTAATCAAGCTTGATATGTTAATTAACTTGTGTTTTGTTTTGTATTTGAGAAGCCCTTGGTGGTGAAGGACTTGGAAAAAGAAACAAATCAAGAAGCTTTGGAGGATCTTCAAGAGGTAAGAGGGAGATCCATCTCACCAACCAAGCATGGTGGTGAGAGATGGTATTTTATTTGATGGATGTGGAATCCATGTGAGGATCCATATCCATGGTCATGTAATTAATTTGTAGGTGTTTATGAGCTTTGATTAATTTTCTATGCTTGATATGCTTTGCATGATTTTATAGCTTTGATGATATGCTTGATATGCTATACATGCTTTTATGGCTTTGATGGTATGCTTATATTATTTATGATGAAATATATATGTATATGCCATGACTTGATGGTGGAAAGGAAATTGATTTTTGGCTCCAATAGCCAAGGAAGAGCTACGGTTTTGATGCCCTTGATTAGGGTTCATGTTGAAAATTTTCAAGAATAAAAGAGTTGATTTTTGAGTACTTAGAACATGGTGGATTTCGAACAAGACACCTCAAAATAGGTGTTCACAAAATTAATATTTTCTTGAATGATGAAAATGGATGTTTAGAAAAGTAAGAAAAATAAACAAAGAATTTATTTTTCAAAGAGTACATGAATACGGTTTTAGAAGGATTTTTATTGATTTATTTTGTGTAAAAAGTTTCTAAGTTTTTTACTAAACATGAGATTTAAATGAAAATAGCAATGATAATTTTAAGGATTTGCAAAGAAAGTGAAAAAGGATTTGTAAGGAAAGTAAAAATGAATTTGAACAAATGGGTTTGGTTTTTATGACCATCGGTATTTCGGTTTTGAAAACAAAAATTTTTTAATGGTTTTGTTTGTGTAAAACCATATCAATTTAGAAGAAAAATATTTGATGGCTTCAATGGCCAAAGACTCTATGATTTTTGGAGCTTGGAATAATTTTGGTTTTATGAAAACAAAGTAATTGTAAAGTGGAAACAAAATGTTTGAACAAAATGTTTTAGTATAAGGATTTTGGAAAGGGAATCAAAGTATTTTATCACTTGAGAAATGAACTTTCATATGAAAATGAAAAAGAAAAGTTGCAAGGGTTTGAATCTTAATTTGTTTTGAAAAGAATTGATTTTAGAATTGATTTGAGAAAAATGGAGAATATAATGATGTTTTGAAAATTTACTAACGTATAACTTATTTTCAAGTTTTGAAATACGTTATAAAATGTTAAGTTTTGAAACGTTGATTTATATCAATGGAAAAGTGATTTTTGAATTATATTTTGAAAAAGAATTTTGAGTAAAAAGAAAAATATTTCTTGAGTAAAGAATCTGTGGAAAAATATTTTCTTGAGTAAGAAAATATATTAAATGAAGTATAAAGTTATATTATTTTGAGAAAAGTTAAAAAGGAATTTTTAAAGGTCAGAAATATTTTTCGTAATGAAATTGTGGTGAAAAATTATTTACGTATCTTAAAAACGTTATTTTTAAGTTACGTGATATGGAAAAATATTTCTATATGATTTTAAATACGTTGAAATATTTATACGCGATTTGAATTACGTTTAAATATTTTACGTGATTTGAACTACTGTTGATAAATCACTACGTGATTGAATAGCGATAGAATATTTTTATGCGATTGTGAAAATGGGAGAAAATTGTTATGAGATTTGGAAAGTATTTTAAATATTTTGAGGATAATAGAAAATGATTTACGTGACGTAAAAGAATGATTTTTAAGTTACGCGATTTTGAAATAGTGGAAAAAAATACTATGCGATTTGAGAAACGTATGTTTTTACGCGATTGAGAAAAACGTTAAAAATTAGTACGTAGTTTAAAAGTGCAACAGAAGAGTTGCAACATTTTGAAAATGCAACAGAAGTGTTGTGGAATTGTGAAAACGTAACGAGAATGTTGCGCAATTTTGTGAAAACATGACAACAGTATTTTATAACTATGAAAAAATAATAAGATGATTTTGTTATTGAAAAATACAGTATGATTACTGTGAACCAGTATCCATACACTGTTTGTGAAAACAACGAGTTTTGCTGTTATTGCACGTGGTGCAATTTAGATGCATTGGTAAATATATATATATATATATATATATATATATATATATATATAAATTATGAGATATACTTATGATTGGTATTGTACCTGTGATTGGTATTTGGTGCATTATACATGCATTGGAATGGTCCGATGAGGACTAGATATGGCTGATTGCCTAGGAGAAACACACCTCTTGAGTGGGTGCGATATGCGTAGTGTAAGTCACTTGTTGACCTTGGGGGCATCGGGGTGCGGGTTGCCTACACGGGTGGTTGGTCGCGCTTCTTCCCGTAGGTTAGACCGATGCAACACACCGATGATCCTGACCGAGACACTATTCTTAATCAAGATCTGATAAAGACTGTCGTGTATATGCTAGATGTGCAAAATCAAAATGAGGATTATAGCACGTGGTTTGAGGCATGTGGTACCGACAGATCTTTTCGATCATTTCTCCGACCTGAGTTTAGCTCCATGGAGTAGGAAATCGAGTCTTGTGTACATGCATAATCTGAACAATTTATATCTGTGTGATATATTAATTGAGGAATATTGGCTATGACAACTGTTTTGAATACTTGGATTGATATATGATTGGATGATAATAGTTGATTAATCTTGAATATATATATTATTGGAAGTTTGGTATGATATCTCTGTATGATATTGTTGTTTGTGTTATCTCTGTGCTGCCATGTTGGTATTGGTGTAGGTGATCTCACCTCTTTGTTATGTTGTCTTGCTGTGTCTGTATTGTTAAAATTAAACAGTAGAAAGAATGAGTTGTCTTAGACATAACGGGCGATGAATACTCTGAGATGGGTGACAACAATAAGGAGTGGACATTCAGGACTCGAAGGTGTACAGTGTTGACAAAGAACAGATGTAGAACAGATGTCTGATGCAACAAGATGGATACACAACAGAATAAGTATGTTAAGTTTTAACGTTAGTGTTGTACCGTGCTATTAAGTAGGACCCGTCATGGGGTTTGCTACTGTTAAAAAAAAAAGAGTCTATTAGTTTTATATTTCTCTTTAAATTGTAAAATATTAATTAGTGTCAATATTGTATGTGAATCTGTTTCAATATATGTTTTTCAGTATTACATATAAATTTTAGTAAGTTTATATTTCAACAAGAAAGAAATTTTTTTCCCACGTTTTTAACTCAAACCTTTATGAAAACATTTTCAGATTATGAGTCAGGAGTCAGAAATGTGATGCCCTAAGGAGGGTGTTACAATGGGAAAGGCCGAAAACAGTGACAGAAATTCGAAGCTTTGAAGGATTAGCTGGATATTACCAAAGATTCATTGAAGGATTCTCTAAGATAGCTGGGCCTCTCACTCAACTCACAAGGAAGAATCAAGCTTTTGAGTGGATGGATGCTTGCGAAGGAAGTTTTCAAGAGCTGAAGAGGAGACTAACTACTTCACTAGTGTTAGTTCTACCTGATTCAAATGAACTATTCGAAGTGTATTGCGATGCTTCATACTAAGGATTGGGGTGTGTACTTATGCAAAGCGAAAAAGTGGTGGCTTATGCTTCGAGACAATTACTAGTGCATGAGAAGAACTATCCAACACACGATTTAGAGTTAGCAGCTGTTGTATTCGCTTTGAAGATATGGAGACATTTTCTTTATGGAGCGACATTCAACGTCTTTAGTGACCACAAGAGCTTGAAGTATTTGTATGATCAGAAAGAGTTGAATATGAGACAACGAAGGTGGTTGGAATTCCTAAAAGATTATGATTTCCAACTTCAATACCACCTTGGAAAAGCAAATGTTGTGGCAGATGCCTTAAGTCGGAAAGCGGTCAGTGTTTCTGCTATGATGATTAAAGAAAATGATTTGATAGAGCAATTTAGAGATATATAGTCCTTTGTGGAGTTGGCACCTGGAAAGATCTGTATGAACATGGTCACAATCTCAAATGACTTAATGGAAGATATTCGAGAGAAACATAAAGTTGACAAGTTCTTACAAGAAGAAAGGGAACTGATAAAGCAAGGTGGTACAACAACATTGGAGGAAGGAAATGATGGAATCTTAAGGTTCAGAGGTAGAGTTTGTGTACCAAAGGATTAAGAACTCAGGAAGTATATACTTGATCATGCTCACACGAGTCAGTTGAGTATGCACCCAGGAATAACCAAAATGTACCAAGATTTGAAGAAGTTATTCTGGTGGCACAGAATGAAGAGAGATATTGCTAGATGTGGGTCTTCCTGTTTGGTTTGTCAGAAAGCAAAGGTTGAACATCAAAGACCGTTAGGAATGTTACAACCCTTAGCTATTCCTGAATGGAAATGAGATAGTATTGTAATAGACTTTGTGGTTGGATTACCAAAGACCAGAAAAGGTTATGATTCGATATGGGTAATTATGGATTGACTAACAAAGTCAGCACATTTCCTACTAATCAACATAAGGTATTCATTAGAGAAACTAACCCAACTGTACATTGGTGAAATTGTTAGATTACATGGTGTGCCTACCAGTATCATTTCTGATAGAGATCCAAGATTTATATTAAAGTTTTGGCAAAGTCTTCAAGAAGCGATGGGAACAAAGTTACGTTTAAGTTCTGCATATCATCCTCAAACCGATGGTCAATCAGAGAGGACAATTCAATCATTGGAAGATTTACTCAGAGCTTGTGCTTTGGAGCTAATTGGAAGTTGGGATGAAGTTTTACCATTGGTAGAGTTCACCTACAACAACAGTTATCATTCGAGCATAGGGATGGCACCCTATGAGGCTCCATATGAGCGAAGGGGCAGAACACCTTTATGTTGGTACCAGGACGGAGAGTGACTTACTGTCGGACCTGATCTCATACAACAAATGACTGAGAAAGTCAAGATGATTCAGAAGAAGATGAGGACGACTCAAAGTCGACAAAAGAGCTATGCGGACAAAAGGAGAAAACCTCTTGAATTTGAAGAAGGAGAGCATGTGTTTTTGAAAGTCACGCCTACGACTGGGGTCAGCCGAGTTCTTAAGTCTTGGAAGCTTACTTCTAAATTCCTTGGACCTTACCAAATTCTTTGTTGGGTAGGTTCAGTTGATTATCAAATAGTTTTACCATCTTTTCTTTCAAATCTTCACAATGTCTTTCATTTGTCATAACTTCGAAAATATATTTCTAGCCCTGATCATGTCATAGCACGTGATACGGTACAATTAAAAGAGAACTTAACTTATGAGACAATTTATGTAAGGATTGAGGATAGGAGGATGAAGGAACTCAAAGGGAAAGACATCCCATTGGTAAAAGTGATCTGGAACGAAATAATCAGAGATGCGACGTGGGAGTTAGAAGACAAGATGAAGGAGTAATACCCACAACTATTCTAAGGTATGAAAATTTCGAGGATAAAATTTCTATTTGAAGGAGAGAGTTGTAACACCTCGAAAATTTATAATTTTATGATAAATAGTCATTTTCTAATATTTGTGATTTTTATGAATTTTTTTGAGGACGTGAAATATTTTAATATTATTTCTCGTTTTACGTACACACTGAGCGGAGCCAGGGAAACGAGATATTTTTCCTGAGAACCTTGATCTGTGGAAATGTCGACGGGAGATCTTACTAAACCCGAGGCTGAAACACGATTTACGAGGTTTTATATTTTTTGAGATTTTTTATCTGATAAATAAAAATTGTTGTGTATTTTTGATAACTCTACAAAAGTAGAGTTAAATGATCACTAATTGTGTTAATTTGTGTTAGTTTCCTTGTATATTCTTGATATCTTGAGCTTGAATTTGATTGTTAGAGCTTTAGTGGAATTGGAACCTATTGAGCACTCTTTTGATTAATATTGACAAGCTTTAATGAATTGATTTTAGAATTATTACTCACTTGATATTTCATGCTTGATAGGTGGTTGAACCTCATGATTCATGAAGAGTTTGAAGAATGGAGATAAAGCTTTAAAGAAGAGAAGTGGAGAAAAAGAAGAGTGGGAAAGCTCAAGAAAGATCATTGAATTGAGGGAGCAAGATAGGAATCCAAGAAGTCAAGTATTGGTTGCATTTTGATGAAGAAAAAGTGTTTAAATGAAAGCCATATACTATGCCTCGGCCTCCAAAACTATGCATCGGCATAGTATATCAGTTTTGGAAGAATCCTGGCAGGAGGCCGCGGCATCCTCTTCGAGGTCGCGGCATCATCTTTGCGATGCGCACCAGAGGCCGAGGCATCCTGGAAGGAGGCCGCGGCATCTGTTAAAATTCTGCTACGTCGTTTTGGCTCCACAAAGAGGATTTTTAATGGGTTAGGGCATCCATTTCGTGTGGGATTTGATTCTCTAACACTACCTGGGCATTTTCTGAGCTTGGGCAGCTGTGGAGGACCTCAAGAAACCTAGGGAAACTTGATTTGGAGAGGAGGCAACAAGGAAGTTCTTGGAGATTTGCTTGCTTTTCACCATTGGAGCTAGTTTGTGCTTCATCTTCTTCATCATTTCTCTTTGGTTTCTTTTGGGGTTTTCTCATTCTTCTTGTTTTGGCTTAATGGATGTATTATTTGGTTTGATTGATTATTCCCAAATGTTGAACATGAGCTAAATTGGTTTCTAGGATTGTAACTCCTATTGATATGTAGCTTGGATTGTTGAATGTTTGTTTACCCATTTCAATGTTATAAGAGGTTTTTATCCATTCTTATGCTTCATGCTATTGATTGTTTGGCCACCAATTGGTAGATATTTGGGTTTGATTTGAACTTGGGAAAGGGAAATTGAACCTAGAACTAGAATGGGTGACACATGAACTTCCAACCCTAGGGTTGAATTTGGAGGTGTTGTTCTAAGACATAGGGATATGCTTAGGACCATGTGTAATCTTGCATAGAACTTGTTCGATATAATGCTTCTTTGTTAATTGATTCTAATAGGGATATTGTGTTGATTAAGAAGGAAAGAACATATCGCCATCGGGAGAGGGTATGTTTACATTAGAGTTCTAGATTAATTCTTCAAGTAACATTGATTGGGCTAATGGGTATGATTTAATCCAAGTGAAATATCAAGAAGGGTTACAATCCTAGGTTTTTACCATTGTGAGAATTTGATACTTTGTCAATTCTATTACTTGCTTATCTTTTATTCCAAGTTAGATTGCTCTGAATTTTATTCTTTTTAAATCAATTATTGTTGTTTGGATATTAGTAAGGCTTCCTATACTAATACTTAGTTGGAAAATTAGTTCTAGTCCTCGTGGGTTCGACTCGTACTTTTCACTCTATTACTGGAGCGACGTGTATACTTGCACGAATTTTCTCATCAATTTTATTATTTATTGGACAATTAACACTGACTACTGTCAACTATAACAATTGTCTATTAGATAATAGCTTGTAGTAAAAATCCTATCTTATCCAAATGTAATCCACTTTATGTCCCATTCATCCACTTTAATTTAAAACAATGCTTATTTTAATCAAAGCTTCTCATGGAAGCTTTGATAAAAATGACTAAAATGCCCAAAGCTTGTAGGAGAAGCCATTCTCCCTCTCCTTCTTTTCTCATTGCCGCGGCTAGCAGCCCATTTTGGGGGGGGGTCAAAGTTTGGTTTTTACTTTCTCATTTTTACTCCAAAAATCTAATACACAAAAAGCCCTCACACTTTTTCTCTTCATTTCCTCTTCTCACAATTTTCTTTCTTCTTCTTCTTCTTCTTCTCCTTCACCCTCTCCACGGTTTGCAGCCCATTGGTGGCCATTTTTCATTTTCTTGCTTCACCATCACTATTTCTACACTTCTCTTCTCATTCTAAACATTTTCTCTTTAGAGATCTTCTTCTAAATGCATCATCTTCTTCACCTTTTCTCAAGAACAAAGCTTGAAACTTTGGAGGTAAATCTTTGATTCTTCACTTTCTCTTCCTATTTTTTGTTTCTATGGTCATATTCTTGGCCATAGATCCTTTCTTTTTCAAGCTATTGGTTTTGATTCTTTGAGATTGATTTCCTAGGGTTTGTTGGAGCCTTTGGCCGAAAATCATAAGCACTTCGAGGAGGTGATTTTCATGTTCTTCCTTTAGGTAAGAGGGAGATTTACTCACTTCAACCATTATTGGTGGTGAGAGAACCTTTGAGTGATTGTTGATGGAGGAATCCATAAAGGATTGCTCTCTTTGTATGCTTATTTTTCATGATTGTGTGCCTATTTGATTTATATGGTAATATTGGTTGTTTTGAATGCCTTGATGATATTAGATTGCTTGGATTGGATGAATGGAAAATTTAGGGTTTCCTACCCCTTTGGGGAGGTCACGGTTTTGGACTATAAATTGGGGGTTTGGATTTGGTTTTTGTATGAAATGAAACTTATGTAATTAGGTATTAAAAGATTGATGCATGTGATGGAAAAATTGGATTTTTGATGCTCTAGGGAGGCTCACGGCCTCGAAGGGATTTTTAGGTCCAAGTGGTGCTTTTGTGCATCCTTGTAAATTAAGTAAATTAGAGATATGAAATTAACATTGTGATGGAAGAAATTGGTTAAATATTAGCTCTTGAGAGGCCACAGTTTTAAAGGTTTCTTTGACCTAAATTTGATTAATTAATCAAGACTTAGATAATTAGGAATGTTGAGTTCATAAAATAGAATTGTGGCTTGAGTTGAATTTTATGAATGTGTGATGTTATTGAGAATTGATTTTATGCCATTATGGGTCCATGTGTGGGACTAAATACTTGTTGATATTTAATTGACCAAATTGTGGCATGATGTTATTGAGAATTGATTATATGCCATTGTGGTATATTACATGAGAAGTATATTGTTGATGAATATACATGATAATGCAATGTTTTATGAGAAATATATTATTGATGAATATACATGATGTATATTAAGTCATCATGCATTTGTAAATGTCCGTTGGACTATGTTGTACAGGCGGTGCATGCCTAGGAGATTGAATTACACCTTAGTGCGGGTGCGAGTAGTGTAGCACCCCTAGATTTAATTTCCACAACACAATCATCATTACACCATAGTCACTAAATCCAGGCGTGTCACAGTCTCAACATAGATCTTTTCGAAAATTGCCATTGTACATAAATAGAAAATATGAGCCTTGAATGAAACATATTTAGTACTCAACCATATAAAATACAACCACTGAAGGAAAAACATATTTCATATATAATATATTCGTCCTTAACACAAAACATTGATAACACGAAACATAGTACTTACATATTCGAATAAAAGATGACGAGTACAAAAGCACTAAAGGAGAAAAGTAGTAACCCTGGGATAGGTACTACTAGCAGACAAAACTGCAACCCCATATATATATGTGACGCTCAGAGTCTTTGTTGACAAGTCTGGCATCAATGCCCCTATAAAGTTGCATGTACGTAACCGAAAATCTCGTCCAGATGCCATATCGAAAATAATGAATCGACCCAGTCCAATTAGCAAGGGTGTGGTCCCTTTTCATCTTCCTCACGATCTTTTATCAAATATGAATATAAAACAAAAATACAAGGATACAGGAAAGAGGTGAGACATCCTACTTACATTACTAATTATGGCAACAAAGAAACAAAACAACGTAGAATGCCCACAAAGTAGAGCAACAACATTAAATAGTAATAATCACATATGATAAAAGAAACAACAACAGAGTCTTAGATAATGAACAATTAAAACATTTTCGATAATCATGACATCAATAAAATAATAGTATAATCATCATATAAATGAGTGCTAAATGATATGATATAAATGAGTGCCATATGATATACGGACTCACAATACCGACTCACAATGCATGTGCACTTGGCACCAAGGTTTTCTATTCCATTTCAAAGATGAATGTTTTAGAAGATCTGTCCCCTTCAATGACAGTCTATGCCGGACCACGAAGTGAATAGTGTTTGTCGATTCCTCGTCAGTGCGTTACAATTGGCTTTCTGACCAGGGGTATATAAGGTGATAACATCATCACTAGAGGGAGCACCGCGCCCTAACGCACCCAGAGATCCTTCCACTGGATCACACTATAAACAATTCTCGTTCATTCAACACAAAAAGAATAAGGATTTATCTGACCCGTAATACATGCAATCAGCTTTCACCGTGCCTTACGCCCCCTATAGATCCCTCGTAGACCACACTATTCAATTCTCATTCATAGGCTCATACAGCCTTTTAATAATCATTGACTAAGCAATTTGTTCAATGCATACTAATTCAATGCATAATCTTAGGCTCATCTAGCCTTTTAACAGTCATCGACTGAGCAAATTATTCAATACAAATATGCATAACTCATGCCATCATTGTACTGTCCCCAATGATATTAAAACAATCACCCATACAATTGTCTAATACCATTAGTATCAATGATAGTACATAACCGCCCATACAATTACATAATAACACTGTTTCATCCGGTTTCAGCACATCGGCACAATAACCAAAGGTGTATAATGTTCAAAGCATGTTGACACCATGCACAATCATGTATATCTAACAATAATGATATATTTTCCATAACACGCCATAATTTGGCCAATTTAAGCATCAACAAAATTTTAGTCCCAAACACGGACCCATAATAGTATAGTATTAATTTCTCAAGAGTGATAACACACTTTTTAAGGTTTATTTCGGGTTTCATTTTAAATCAACAATTCTTATGAGATCATTACAAGTTTTGCTGTAAGTCACGTCTATTATGAAAATCATTATGAGGTTACACTTTAATTAACATCTCTTATGAATTCATTTTCTAGAGGGATTCTCTTGAAGTCCTTATTCAATCTTCATTCCTTTAGATTGATCAAGTTCCTTAATCTAATCAATTATGCTCACCTAAAATTACTCTAAGGTTTTGCAAGTCTCACAAACTCTCTTGTTCTTCCCTTATGTTCAAATTCATTCTAACCCATAAAATAAAGTCTTATTCTTTATTCTTTTCATTTTATGAACTCTTAACGAATCAACAATTTTCTAATCATCTAAGTCTCCATTTTAGTACTACATTTTGTGGCATTTTGCCTTAAGAATCCATGAGCCTCATTATACCAAAGTCTAACCCTTTTTCTTTTACCACAATGTTGATCACTTATTATTTAATCACTTAAGTCCCAAGGTTGCATAAAGAATCACAACTTAAACCAATAAATCTCCTAGAGGCCGTGAGCCTCCCAAGTGAGAAGTCCCAAATTTTTTTTCCAATACAATTATCAATTCTTTAACACCTAATCACCTAAGTTCCAATATCTCCAAAAACAATCTTGGATCCTCAAAACTTACCCTAAGGCTGTGACCCCCAAAAGTGGCAGAAAACCCTACATTTTTCCATACATTAATCCAAACAATTTAATATACAATCCATAGCCATCAAAACATGCAAAGACAACAAATAACTCATACAAGTCCAAATAAATACACAATCATGAAAAATAACACAACAAAGAGAGCAATCCACATATGGATTCCTCATCAACAACACCAAAAACATTTCCTCACTACCAAGATAGGTTGAAGAAGATTATCTCCCTCTTACCTCTTGAAGACAACACAAGAAAGTAAGCTCCTTTGTTCTTGATTTTCATTTTCCACCTTCAAGAAAACCCTAAGGACTTCAAAACTCACCAAAATCATCATCAAAGCTTAGAAAAGGAACCCTTGATCACCTAAGAGATCAAGAATCATGAAAATGAAGAGGAAAGGTGATAAAGCTATGAACTTTACCTTAAAGTCTCCAACTTTGAAGCTTGATGGAACAAAATGAAAATGGTGGATTTTGGTGATGGTCACAATATGAAAGCTGCTTAGAATGGTGTCTAGATTCAAGATCAAGGATTGGTTGAAAGAAAAGAAGATGAATGAGTGGTCTTGAGGGGTGAGGCCATGAGCTTCACAAGAAGAAAGGTGAGAGCTTTTTGCTTTGTCTCTTTAATAGGAATGATGAGATGAACAAATAAGTAGTTGAATGAAGTGAGGTGAAGGGTTTGGCCTCCTTCAAGCCTCCATGGCCGTGGGGTTGGAGAGAGAGAAGGAGAAGAGAAGAAGAGAAAGTTGAGATAAAAAGATGAAGATGGGAAGTAGAGAGAGAAAGTGTCTTGGAAACTTTTGAAAGAAAGAATGAAAGTGATAAATGGAAGAAGCAAATTTTGGCTCCCCAAAAAGTGCCCAAACCGTGGAAACAAGGAGAGAGAGGAGGGAAAAGTGAGCTTCTTGCATGCTTAGGAAATTTCTAGGAAGTTTCCTCTAAAGGTTCTTCAAGAAGCCAAAGCTCACCTTTTTGAAAAAATCAAGGTGATGTGACATAAAGTAGATTTCATTTGGATAAGATGATAGGATTTTTACTACAAGTTATTACCCAATGGACAATTGTTATAGATAGCAAAGCCAGTATTAATTGTCTAACGGATAATAAATTACACAATGATTTTTATTTTTATCTGATAAAAATCTCAAAAAATGTGAAACCTCGTAAATCGTGTCTGACATCGGGTTTAGTAAGATCCCCCGTCAATGTTTCCACAGTTCAAGGTTCTCGGGAAAAATATCTCATTTCCCCGGCTCCACTCAGCCCGCACGCAAAAGGAGGAATAATATTAAAATATTTCACGCTCTCAGAAAAATTCAAAAAAATTCACAAAAATCACAAATATTATAAAATGACTATTTATCATGAAATTATTAATTTTCGGGATGTTACAACTCTCCCTTTCAAATAGAAATTTCGTCCTTGAAATTTTCATTCCTTAGAATAAACATGGACGTAGTTTCTTCATCTTATCTTCTAACTTCCACATCGCGCTTCTAGTCACGTCAATTCAGATCACCCTTGCCATTGTGATCTCTTTGCCTCAGCGTTGCTTTGCTCTCCTAACCCTGACCTTTACAGGAAGTATCCCATAAATCAAACTCTCTTTTAATTGTACTTTCGCGATTATGACATATAGAAGATATTATGAAAATTAGAAAGAAAGGATGACAAAATCAGTTGATAGGTTGCCGGACTAATCCGAAGAGGAATTTGATATAGTCCGAAAAATTTAAGAGTGAGTATGCTGGCAACTTAAACAAGATGACACACATTTAGCAACGTCTCTCTTTATCCCTTGCTACCAATACTTCTATTTTAGATCTTGATATATCTTGGTCGCTCTGGTGTGTATACTCAATTTACTCGTGTGAGCTTTATCGAAGATTAACTCCTTGAGTTCTGAATCATCTGGTATACAGACCTTATCTGTGAACATCAAGACTCCGTTGAATTCCTTCCTCACACTCTAATGCCATGCCTTGCTTTAATAGCTCCTTCTCGTTTTATAGAAATTAGTCACTCTTCTACTTCTCTTGAATCTTTCCCAACAGATCATTTGAAATAGCGACTATATCTAGACATACCTCATCCGGTGTCATTTCCAATGACAACCACCTGTCCTTGAATTACTCTATTAATTCCTTCTTCTTGACTACCATAATAAAGATATTAAGTAGTTTACGGTTCAAAGCATCTGCCATGACGTTTGCTTTTCCAAGATGATACTAAAGCTAGAGGTCATACTCTTTCAAAATTTCTAGTCACTTTCCCTGTTTCATGTTCCGTTCCTTTTTGTCGAACAGATACTCCATTCTCTTGTGATTGCTAAAGGCATTGAACGTTGTCCCATACAGAAAGTGTCTCCATGTTCTCAGACTAAATACAATTACGGCTAACTCCAAGTTATGAGTTAGACATTTCTCATCATATACCCCCAACTACCTCGAGGCGTAAGTTTTAGCTTCCTAACTTTGCATGAATACACATCCTAGACCTTGATGTAAAGTATCACGAAACACTTCAAGTGGTTCCTTGGGATCAGGTAGAACTAAAACTAGTGGAGTAGTCGAATATCTCCTCAACCTTTGAAAACTTCTTCACGTGTTAGTCCATAGAAAAGATTGATTCTCTTGTAAGCTGAGTAAGACATTCTACTGTCTTGGAGAATCCATCGTCGCTCCTTCGATAAAACCAACTAACCTTGCAAGTTACTAGGGTATTATGGTCTCCAGTCTTTCCTATTGTAAAACTGCTTTTACTTTTGATGGACTCACAACAATTCCCTTCCTTCGTAATTTCATGACCCAAAGTTTAACCTCCTCAACTAGCATTTGCACTTTGATAATTTGGCGTATACTTCTTTTCCTTTAAAGTCTGGAAAACTATATCGAGATATCTAACATGTCCCTCCATATCTTCGAGAACAAATCAGAATGTCATCGATAAAGACAACGACATATCTGTCTAGATAAGGAAGAAAGATCGAATTCACGTAATCCATGAATACGACAGAAGCATTTGTTACTCCGAACAACATCATGAGATACCCATAATGTCTAAAGCATGTTCGAAAATTGTTTTGGGAACATCTTCAAATTCCCACGAATCTAATGATAACCAGTACGTACATCTATCTTGGAGAAAACAACGACTCCCTTCTCGCTGATCCATCAAATCGTTTATCTTCCTCCGAGGATACTCATCCTTGATTATAATCTCGTTCAATTGGCGACAGTCCTCATCTCACCAAGAAGTTTCATTCTTCTCCTTAACTGACAGCATTGTAGCTCATCATGAGAAACTCATTAACTACAATAGTAACATTCATATTCCCATTGCTTTTGTCCTTCACAAGAGATAACATGTATCCTTGGATTCCTTTTCCTCACAAAGCTTCAATTTTATTAACTGTTACGAATTCAAAACTCTTAGTTTCAGGAAACACTAAGGTTTTCATTGGAACGATCTAATAGGATATAACTAGAAAAATAACTAATCTATTCCTAAAATCATGAACTCTAATAGGTGTGATTTTAGGTAAACAAGTCAAATCAACAAAAGATTCGATCTTTAGTAGAAATAGGATAGGTTAAACAAATTTAAGTATCAAGGACAAGTATTAGTAACAGAAGTAGAAATAACTAAGTCAAAGATAATTGAAGACACAGATGAATCCAAATGATCCATACGGTCATACGCTATAAAGAAATGGGTTGCCCCTAGAATTGTACAACACAATCAAAGGATCATCTTTCGCGGCATAATCTCCATCGTTTAGATTTTCAATCTGGGAAACCTTCGCTCCATCCAAGGTGTAAACTTTCCCTTCAGCTTGGGATCTTGAAGCACATGCATTATTAACATAAGACTTCTTCTTCGCTGAAGCACAATGTTTAGAAACGTGTCCGGGCTTTCCGCACCTAAAGTAGATTATCCCTTTGATCTTACACTCCCTCGTTAAGTGGTCCTTTCCACATTTCTTACATCTTGATAAAAATGTCAAGGTCTGACTGGATCTACTGCCATTAGCACTTTCTCCATGAGTTGGATGTTGCTGTTGCTTCCTTGATAATCGTGAATACGATTTTCGCTTAAAAGGATTAACCTTTCTATTGTTCCTTCTTTGGAATCTAGGCAGTCCAAGGTTACCCCAAAACTAACTTTCCTCCAACAGATGCTGAACCTCAACTTCTAATTCTCGCTGTTGTGTAGCCCTTTGATCTTGTTGAGTTGTCAACTCAGCTATCCTTTGCATTTCTTCTGTAGTCGCAGCCATACTTTCATTATCTCATCCTGCGCTCATATGCATATGTTCACCACAAGCCATTGCCCTTGCATGTCTACCACGAGCCATTAACTTTCTTCGACGACGGACAAAACATGACACAACAAAGCAAACGTAATTATTTCAAACAACATTGCTTCTTTTCGGAAACCAAACACAAAGAATCACACAATCTAACCAAAATAAGCTCAATCCATGAATCCTAACGGTCTCCAACTTGAGCTTCTTCATTTTGCCTTCTATGGCGTAACCTCCTGTAAGTCTTTAACTCCCAAACTTACACCAGTCATTCCTTTTCTCCAGAAGATCGATTTTCCAAAACCTCTTGATCTCCTTACTAAAGAATTCCTGTTCTCCTAATATAGTACGCCTAGTTGATGTCATAGTTTCCTGTACACACAGAACATTACATATTGAGTAGGCCAATCCTCAATATCATTCAACTGTATAACAGTAGCTACTAACATTCAACCTATGTCAAGCCATGCATTCCTTTCTTATCATCTCAATCAAGAGACAAGGAAGTGCACAACATACAAAAGTTCTAATATGCCTAAACATAGCAAGTCCATACCCCAGCTCAACAGAATGAACTACTCTGAAACCACCTAATATAACACCCCTAAATCTAATAACCATGACACAATTATCATTACACCACAGTCACTAAATCTAGGCGTGTCACAGTCTCAACATAGATCTTTTCAAAAATTGCCATTGTACATAAATAGAAAATATGAGCCCCGAATGAAACATATTTAGTACTCAACCATATAAAATACAACCATTGAAGGAAAAACATATTTCATATATATTCGTCCTTAACACAAAACACTGATAACACGAAACATAGTACTTACATATTCAAATAAAAATGACGAGTACAAAAGCACTAAAGAGGAAAAGTAGTAACCCTAGGATAGGTACTACTAGTAGATAAAGTCACAACCCCATATATATATGTGACGCTCGGAGTCTTAGTCAACAAGTCAGGCATCACTGCCCCCATGAAGTTGCACCCGTACATAACCAAAAATCTCGTCCAGATGCCATATCGAAAATAATGAATCGATCCAATCCAATTAGCAAGGGTTTGGTCCCTTTTCATCTTCCTCATGATTTTTTATCAACTATGAATATAAAGCAGAAATATAGGGATATAGGAAAGAGGTGAGACATCCTACTTACATTACTAATTATTGCAGCAAAGAAACATAACAGTGCAGAACACCCATATAGCAGAGCAACAACATTAAATAGTAATAATCATATATGATAAAAGAAACAACAACAGAGTCTCAGATAATGAACAATTAAAACATTTCAGATAATCATGACATCAATAAAACAATAGTATAATGATCATATAAATGAGTGCCAAATGATATGATATAAATGAGTACCATATGATATGCGGACTCACAATACTGACTCACAATGCATGTGCACTTGCTACCAAGGTTTTCTATTCCATTTCAAAGATGAACGTTCCAGAAAATCTGTCCTCTTCAATGACAATCTATGCCGGACCATGAAGTGAATAGTGCTTGTTGGTTCCTCGTCAGTGCATTACAATCGGCTTTCTGACCAAGGGTATATAAGGTGATAACATCATCACTAGAGGGATCACCGCGCCCTAACGCACCTAGAGATCCTTCCACTGGATCACACTATAATCAATTCTCATTCATTCACCACAAAAAGAATAAGGATTTATCTGACCCGTAATACGTGCAATCAGTTTTCACCGCGCCTTACGCCCCCTATAGATCCCTCATAGACCACACTATTCAATTCTCATTCATAGGCTCATACAGCCTTTTAATAATCATTGACTGAACAATTTGTTCAATGCATACTGATTCAATGCATAATCTTAGGCTCATCTAGCCTTTTAACAGTCATCGACTGAGCAAATTGTTCAATGCAAATATGCATAACTCATGCCATCATTGTACTATCCCCAATGATATTAAAATAATTGCCCATACAATTGTTTAATACCATTAGTATCAATGATATTACATAAGCGTCCATACAATTACATAATAACACTAATCCATCCGGTTTTATCACATCGGCACAATAACCAAAGTGTATAATGTTCAATGCATGTTGACTCCATGCACAATCATGTATATCCAACAATAATGATATATTTTCCATAACACGCCACAATTTGGCTAATTTAAGCATCAACAGAATTTTAGTCCCAAACACGGACCCACAATAGTATAGTATTAAGTTCTCAAGAGTGATAACACACTTTTTAAGGTTTATTTCAGGTTTTACTTTAACTCAACAATTCTTATGAGATCACTACATGTTTCGCTTTAAGTCACGTCTATTATGAAAACCATTATGAGGTTACACTTTAATTAACATCTCTTATGAATTCATTTTCCAGAGGGATTCTCTTGAAGTCCTTATTAAATCTTCATTCTTTTAGATTGATCAAGTTCCTTAATCTAATCAATTATGCTCACTTAAAATTACCCTAAGGTTTTGCAAGTCTCACAAACTCTCTTATTCTTCCCTTATGTACAAAATCATTCTAATCCATAAGATAAAGTCTTATTCTTTATTCTTTTCATTTTATCAACTCTTAACGAATTCTAATAATCTAAGTCTCCATTTTAGCACTATATTTTGTGGCATTTTGCCTTAAGAATCTGTGAGCCTCATTATAACAAAGTCTAACCCTTTTTCTTTCACCACAATGTTGATCACTTATCATTTAATCACTTAAGTCCCAAGGTTGCACAAAGAATCACAACTTAAACCAATAAATCTCCTAGAGGCCGTGAGCCTCCCAAGTGAGAAGTCCCAATTTTTTTTCCATCACAATCATTAATTCTTTAACACCTAATCACCTAAGTTCCAATATCTCCAAAATCAATCTTGGATCCTCAAAACTTACCCTAAGGTCATGACCCCCAAAAGTGGTAGGAAAACCCTACATTTTTCCATAAATTAATCTAAACAATTTAATATACAATCCATAGCCATTAAAACATGCAAAGCAACCAATAACTCATACAAGTCCAAATAAATACACAATCATGAAAAATAACACAACAAAGACAGCAATCCACACATGGATTCCTCATCAATAACACCAAAAATGTTTCTTCACCACTAAGATAGGTTGAAGAGGATTATCTCCCTCTTACCTCTTGAAGACAACACAAGAAAGTAAGCTCCTTTGTTCTTGATTTTCATTTTCTACCTTCAAGAAAATCCTAAGGACATCAAAACTCACCAAAATCATCATCAAAGCTTAGAAAAGGAACCCTTGATCACCTAAGAGATCAAGAATCACGAAAATGAGGAGGAAAGGTGATAAAGCTATGAACTTTACCTTAAAGTCTCTAACTTTGAAGCTTAATGGAACAAAACAAAAATGGTAGATTTTGGTGATGGTCACAACATGAAAGTTGCTTAGAATGGTATCTAGATTCAAGATCAAGGATTGGTTGAAAGAAAAGAAGATGGATGAGTGGTCTTGAGAGGTGAGACTGTGAGCTTCACAAGGAGAAAGGTGAGAGCTTTTTGCTTTGTCTCTTTGATATGAATGATGAGATGAACAAATGAGTAGTTGAACGAAATGAGGTGAAGGGTTTGGCCTCCTTCAAGGCTCCATGGCCGTGGGGTTGGAGAGGGAAGAGGAGAAGAGAAGAAGAGAAAGTTGAGATGAAAAGATGAAGATGGGAGTAGTGAGAGAAAGTGTCTTGGAAACTTTTGAAAGAAAGAATGAAAGTGATAAATGGAAGAAGCAAATTTCGGTTCCCCAAAATATGCCCAAACCGTGGAAACAAAGAGAGAGAGGAGGGAAAAGTGAGCTCCTTGCATGCTGAGGCCTCTAAAGTTTCTAGGAAGTTTCCTCTAAAGTTTCTTCAAGAAGCCAAAGCTCACATTTTCGAAAAAGTTACGGTGATGTGACATAAAGTAGATTTCATTTGGATAAGGTGATAGGATTTTTACTACAAGCTATTACCCAATGGACAATTGTTATAGATAACAAAGCTAGTATTAATTGTCCAATGGATAATAAATTATACAGTAATTTTTATCTTTATCTGATAAAAATATCAAAAATAGTGAAACATCGTAAACCGTATATGGCCTCGGGATTAGTAAGATATCACATCGATGTTTCCACAGTTCAAGGTTCTCAGGGAAAAAATCTCATTTCCTCGGCTCCACTCAATGTGTACGCAAAATGAGAAATAATATTAAAATATTTCACACTCTCAGAAAAATCCAGAAAAATCCAAAAAAATCACAAATTTTTAAAATGACTATTTATCATGAAATTATTAATTTTCAAGATATTACAAGTAGACTAAGCGTAGGTCATGTTGTTGGCCTTGGGGGCGTCGGGGTGCAGGTGTCTCACAATAGACAGTGGTAGCTCCACTGGAGCCGTGGGATAGACCGATGCAAACACACCGACGATTTGGATCGAGACGCTGTCCTATATCGCGATCTTGTTGAGGTGCCATGTATAAGTCATGTTGCACAAAATATTATTTTTCTGATAAAGCACTTTATTTTGAGGCTAACGAGATACTGGCATGACTCCTTGATCATTCTCTCCGAAATGTTGATGTCTAGCTCCATGGAGTAGGATTTTGGTACCACTTGCATTTTGCATTGTCAGTCTCATATTTCATTCGGCATGAGCACTTACAACTGTCAAATTATCTTCTTTACTGTTGTAATAGTTACCTAATTGTTGAACTGTTGACTGTTTGAGATATTAGTGCTGTTGATCTTTTATTGCTTATTTTTACTATTACTTATTGTTATCCTTCTCTTACTGCTTATTTTATTATTACTGTTGATGAATATGTGTGTTGTGATGCTATGTGAGCGCCCGATGCCGTTCTATTTTCTTATTACCATATTGGTAATGAATGCTGGGTGTCTCACCACTTTTCCTGTATCTCTATATTTCTGTTCATTTATTTGTTCTGAGAAGACCTTAGTGAAGAAAAGGAAGTGCCTAAGTTTCCTGGCTTTTGGCCTGATCACAACTAGTGCTACTTGAAGATATCGTCACGTCCGTGTAGATTTTTGGGATATGCGAGGATGACCTTTCACGGAGGTCCTGACTGTTGGCATATAAACTTGCGTACGAACCGTTGCATCTACCATGGGGAGTTGACGGTGTCACTAGCTTGGGGTCGCTATGACCCTCCTATTTTTGATTTTACTACTTTTGTCCACCTAGAGTTTTACCTACCTGTTCGTGATCTGTGGGATGATCTCTACTACACCCCACAGGAGGATTCATTCCTATCCACTGCTCGAGCCTTTGCTCGAAATTCGGCGCTCCGATGATGATCTCATCTGACAAGGAAGACCCTGAGGAGGATCCTGCTACGGTTCTTTCTCGTCAGTCTTAGGGGGCTGGTACTGTCGGTAGCTATTGATTGCCATCCATATATTTTTTTTTGGAAGCCTGATGTTTTGCTCTTTTGATGGGCTATACATTTGTAATCATCTTGGAGTGGGTAAAGCCTTTTGCTTTTTGTATATTTGGATGTATGGATGTATGATTTCCTTTCATGGATGTATGATTTCCTTTCATGCTGATTTTGTTTACTGTAACTACGTTTTATTATTCTCTCACTTCCACGATAACAGAAAAAAAAGAATATAGTAAATAATAATATACATATGTTTTAATATACAATTAATACATAATTACTTAATGGAAGATGTTTATTTATATACTAAATGAACCGGGTCTTAATGCATGATTTTATTTATACTTTTCCACATTTTGTTTCACTTTGTTATGGTGTGACATACTTTCTTCTCCTAGAAAAAGGGGGTGTTACACTGTCTTAGTATCAGAGCCTCGGTTTGAGTTTCCTTTTGGGTCTTGTGGTTTTGGATTGTTTTGTTTGTGCTGTGTGATTCTCTGTGTTTGGTATTCCGAGAGGATGCATCTGACTTTTTCTTGTGTTTTGTATAGTTTGGTTTGAAAAAATGATATGGCTCGTAGAGGGGATATGACTACAACGATTGAGGCGATTCAAAGGATGGCTGAGGCAATGCTGCAATAGAACTAGCAGAATGCTCAACAGTAAGAGAGAGTTGCACAACAGTTAGAAGCTACTGTCGATGCTCAAAACTTACCTGAATTTCATTGTAATAACTCTCTACAATTCAAGGGAGAATTTGATCCTGAGAAGGCTACTCTTTGGAACAAGGAGCTGGAGAAGATATTCATGAGTATGAACTGTGCTAATGACAAGAAGGTGACTTATGCTGCGTTTATGTTGGTTGGAGATGTGGAAGACTGGTGGATTGGAGAATAGAGACTACTGGAAACTTAAGGTCAAACAATTACTTAGGAGGTATTCAAAGAGAAATTTTTGGAGAAATATTTCCCTGCAAGTGCCAAACATGCTAAAGAGACGAAGTTTCTTAGTCTAAGACAAGGGAACTTGACAGTTAGAGAGTACGCCCTGAAGTTTGAAAGCTTATCCAGATTCTCAACTTATTTCTAACACCAGCCAGACGAGGTGTGGAAATGTCGGAAGTTCGAAGAAGGGTTGAGGCATGATGTGAAGAGAACTGTTATAACATTGAGGATTAACCAATTTTTAAAACTACTTGATACGTGTCGCTGGGTGGAAGACCTAGACCAAATGCAGGACACGAGGAACCGCAACTTTGTGCCTTTTCGGTCCCAAAGGGGAGGCAGCGGTAATACTAATTGTTATTAGAAAAAGCCTTACTCAAGATCGCCTGGAAATCAGCAACAACGGGCACAAGGTGGAAGTCCTGGTAGAACTGGTCAGACTACGGCGCCTACGCCAAAATGCTTGAAGTGTGGGAAGGAGCACTACTGGAGAGATTACACAATTAAAGGAATTATTTGCTTCAGATGTAGGAAGAATGGATATGTTTCTCGTGATTGCAATCAAGCTAAGGCTGAGCCTTCAGTCAATACTGCAAGAGCTGCAAAACTGTAGGCAAGAGGTAGAATTTATACCTTGAGTGGTGCTGAGGCCTCTAAATCCAAAGATCTTATACAAAGAGAAGGTATCATAGAAGGTAATCTTTTGACTGTACTTTATAACTCTGGGGCAACCCATTCTTTCATTTTCTATGACTGTGTGAAAAGACTTAGTTTACCTGTGTCTTCTTTGCTTTTTGATTTGACTGTTTCAACCCTTACTGCTAAGCCTGTTATTACCACTAAAGTCTGTTTAGATTGTCCTTTGATTGTTGAAGGTCGAGTCTTTTCTGTTGATTTGATCTGTTTACCTCGATCCCAGTTAGACATAATCTTAGGAATGGATTGGTTGTCTTCTAACCATGTCCTGTTAGATTGTTCTAGTAAAACCATAATTTTCTCTTTGGATGAGAGTTTTAGATTTTTGACAGCCAACCAAGTGAAAGCTTTCTTGAAAGAAAGAGCTCAAGGATACATTATATTGTCTTCTTTAAGAGTCGAGAATGAGGCTGATGTGAATGTAATTCCAGTGGTTAGAGAGTTTCTCGAAGTATTTCCTGAAGATGTACCTGGTTTACCACCGGAGCGGGAGATCGAGTTTACCATTGATCTTGTGCTTGGATCTGGTCCTATTTCTATAGCACCCTACAGAATGTCACCAGCATAGCTAGTTGAACTCAAGAAGCAATTAGAAGAACTCTTGGAGAAGCAATTTGTTAGACCCAGTGTATCCCCATAGGGAGCGCCAGTATTGCTAGTCAAGAAGAAGGATGGTACTTCGCGATTATGTGTGGACTATCGCTAGTTGAACAAAGTTACGATCAAGAATAAGTATCCACTTCCAAGGATAGATGACTTGATGGATCAACTGAAAAGAGCAGTAGTGTTTTCTAAGATCGATCTGCGATCAGGCTACCATCAGATTAGAGTAAAGGTGGAAGACATTCCCAAAATAGCTTTTCGTACTCATTATGGTCACTACGAGTACTTGGTGATGCCTTTTGGTGTGACGAATGCACATGTTATATTTATGGACTATATGAATAGGATCTTTCATCCTTATTTGGACAAGTTCGTTGTTGTCTTCATCGACGATATCCTAATCTATTCTCAAAATCAGGAGGATCATGCTGAACACCTTAGCATAGTTCTTCAGATTCTGAAAGAAAGGAGGTTGTACGCCAAATTGTCAAAGTGTGAATTTTGGTTGGATGAGATTAAGTTTTTAGGCCATGTGATCTCAAAGGAATGAATAGTAGTAGACCGGTCAAAAATGGAAGCTGTTCTGCAATGGGAAAGGCCGAAAATAGTGACAGAAATTCGAAGCTTTGTAGGATTAGCTAGATATTACCGGAGATTCATTGAAGGATTCTCTAAGATAGCTGGGCGTCTCACTCAACTCACAAGGAAGAATCAAGATTTTAAGTGGACGGATGCTTGCGAAGAAAGTTTTCAAGAGCTGAAGAGGAGACTAACTACTTCACTAGTGTTAGTTCTACCTAATTCAAATGAACCATTTGAAGTGTATTGCGATGCTTCATACCAAGGATTGGGATGTGTGCTTATGCAAAGTGGAAAAGTGGTGGCTTATGCTTCGAGACAATTACTAGTGCATGAGAAGAACTATCCAACACATGATTTGGAGTTAGCGGCTGTTGTATTCGCTTTGAAGATATGGAGACATTTTCTTTATGGAGCGACGTTCAACGTCTTTAGTGACCACAAGAGCTTGAAGTATTTGTATGATCAGAAAGAGTTGAATATGAGACAACAAAGGTGGTTGGAATTCCTAAAAGATTATGATTTCCAACTTCAATACCACCCTGGAAAAGCAAATGTTGTGGTAGATGCCTTAAGTCGGAAAGCGGTCAGTGTTTCTGCTATGATGATCAAAGAAAAGGATTTGATAGAACAATTCAGAGATATATAGTCCTTTGTGGAGTTGGCACCTGGAAAGATCTGTATGAACATGGTCACAATCTCAAATGACTTAATGGAAGATATTCGAGAGAAGCAGAAAGTTGACAAGTTCTTACAAGAAGAAAGGGAACTGATAAAGCAAGGTGGTACAACAACATTGGAGGAAGGAAACGATGGAATCTTAAGGTTCAGAGGTAGAGTTTGTGTACCCAAGGATCAAGAACTAAGGAAGTATATACTCGAACATGCTCGCACGAGTCTGTTGAGTATGCACCCAGGAATAACCAAGATGTACCAAGATTTGAAGAAGTTATTCTGGTGGCACGGAATGAAGAGAGATATTGCTAGATGTGTGTCTTCCTGTCTGGTTTGTCAGAAAGCAAAGGTTGAACATCAAAGACCGTTAGGAATGTTGCAACCCTTAGCTATTCCCGAATAGAAATGAGATAGTATTGTAATAGACTTTGTGGTTGGATTACCAAAGACCAGAAAAGGTTATGATTCGATATGGGTATTTGTGGATTGACTAACAAAGTCAGCACATTTCCTACTAATCAACATAAGGTATTCATTAGAGAAGCTACCCCAACTGTACATTGGTGAAATTGTTAGATTGCATGGTGTGCCTACCAGTATCATTTCTGATAGAGATCCAAGATTTACATTGAAGTTTTGGCAAAGTCTTCAAGAAGCGATGGGAACAAAGCTACGTTTAGGTTCTGCATATCATCCTTAAACCGATGGTCAATCAGAGAGGATAATTCAATCATTGGAAGATTTACTCAGAGCTTGTGCTTTAGAGCTAATTGGAAGTTGGGATGAAGTTTTACCATTGGCAGAGTTCACCTATAACAACAGTTATCATTCGAGCATAGGGATGGCACCCTATGAGGCTCCATATGGGCGAAGGGGCAGAACACCTTTGTGTTGGTGCCAGGACGGAGAGCGACTTATTGTCGGACCTGATCTCATACAACAAACGACTGAGAAAGTCAAGATGATTCAGGAGAAGATGAGGACAACTCAAAGTTGACAAAAGAGCTATATGGACAAAAGGGGAAAACCTCTAGGATTTGAAGAAGGAGAGCATGTGTTTTTGAAAGTCACGCCTACGACTGGGGTCAGCCGAGTTCTTAAGTCTAGGAAGCTTACTTCTAAATTCCTTGGACCTTACCAAATTCTTTGAGGGGTAGGTCCAGTTGCTTATCAAATAGCTTTACCATCTTTTCTTTCAAATCTTCACAATGTCTTTCATGTGTCACAACTTCGAAAATATATTTCTAGCCCTGATCATGTCATAGCACCTGATACAGTACAATTAAAAGAGAACTTAACTTATGAGACAATTTATGTAAGGATTGAGGATAGGAGGATGAAGCAACTCTGAGGGAAAGACGTCCCATTAGTAAAAGTGATCTGGAACGAAACAATCGGAGATGCGACATGGGAGTTAGAAGACAAGATGAAGGAGTAATAATCACAACTATTCTAAGGCATGAAAATTTTGAGGACGAAATTTCTATTTAAAGGGGAGAGTTGTAACACCTCGGAAATTTATAGTTTTATGATAAATAGTCATTTTCTAATATTTGTGATTTTTATGAATTTTTTTGAGAACGTAGAAAATTTTAATATTATTTTTCATTTTGCGTGCACATTAAGCGGAGCCGGGGAAACGAGATATTTTCTCCGAGAACCTTGATATGTGGAAATATCGACAGGAGATCTTACTAAACCCGAGGCTAAAACACGTTTTATGAGGTTTTACGTTTTTTGAGATTTTTATCTGATAAATAAAAATCGCTGTATATTTTATTATTTGTTTGATAATTAACATTGAGTACTATTAACTGTAACAATTGTCCATTGGATAATAACTTGTAGTAAAAATCCTATCTGTGGTGTCCCGGGGCCGAGAGGGAGGGGAGTGGACCCCGGTGTAAGAGAAACACGTACAAGGAGCGGCTCCTGGCAGGCTTCTAGGCGAAGGGTCCCATGAATGAACTGAATACGCACCAGAATGAGAGGGATTCAGAGACTGTGCAGGTATGAGACTGCATAGTTGAGGATGACTTAAAGGAATTGATTAGGCGTAGCTATATCAACAAGTTGCAACTTCTTTTCGGGAGCCTAGAACATAAGAACTCCATGGTTAAGCGTGCTTGACTTGGAGCAATTGTGGGATGGGTGACCTCCTGGGAAGTTTCTTAGGATGCATGTGAGCGAGGACAAAGCACGCTGAAAAGACCCGTGTTGGTTTGTGGAGACACTCATCAATCCTATAGGCAGTCCCAGGATGTTACAGATAGTATCAGAGATGGGACCTCTCCTAGTACGACGTGGTTCGAGGACGAACCAAGCGGAAGTTGGTGGGCATATGGTGTCTCGGGACCGAGAGGGTGGGGAGTGGACCCCGGTGTAAGAGAAACACGTACAAGGAGCGGCTCCTAGTAGACTTCTAGGCGAAGGGTCCCATAAATGAACTGAATACGCACTGGAATGAGAGGGATTCAAAGACTGTGTAGGTATGAGACTGCATAGTTGAGGATGACTTAAAAGAATTGATTAGGCATAGCCATATCAATAAGTTGCAACTTATTTTTGGGAGCCTAGAACATAAGAACTTTATGGTTAAGCGTGCTTGACTTGGAGCAATTGCAAGATGGTGATAATCACATATTTTATTCATTAAGAAACCCTTATGTTTAGTCATTTACACTCTCCATATTCTTAATTAATTGAGTTTGGTATGATTTTGTGAGTTTGAGCTCAAATTGGTCCTAATTGAATATTTTCAGCATTATTGAGATTTGACACTGTTTCTATATTTTGGCCATAACTTGAGTTCATGATATCGATAATCATGAATTTTACCTTGTAGGAAACATAGGAGGAAGATCTACAACTTTTATGAAGAGTTGGAAGTCCAATTCAGATGTCTAAGGGACCTAAGTTTACATGGAAGTCAGAATACGAGTTCTGTCACTAGAATCCGAACGGTGTGCACTCATAAAATCATATCCCAAGAGACTGCATAGTTGAGGATGACTTAAAAGAATTGATTAGGCATAGCCATATCAATAAGTTGCAACTTATTTTTGGGAGCCTAGAACATAAGAACTTTATAGTTAAGCGTGCTTGACTTGGAGCAATTGCAAGATGGTGATAATCACATATTTTATTCATTAAGAAACCCTTATGTTTAGTCATTTACACTCTCCATATTCTTAATTAATTGAGTTTGGTATGATTTTGTGAGTTTGAGCTCAAATTGGTCCTAATTGAATATTTTCAGCATTATTGAGATTTGACACTGTTTCTATATTTTGGCCATAACTTGAGTTCCTGATATCTGATAATCATGAATTTTACCTTGTAGGAAACATAGGAGGAAGATCTACAACTTTTATGAAGAGTTGGAAGTCCAATTCAGATGTCTAAGGGACCTAAGTTTACATGGAAGTCAGAATACGAGTTCTGTCACTAGAATCCGAACGGTGTGCACTCATAAAATCATATCCCAAGCTGTAATAATGGAGATGGGCTGAAATTTGGATATTTGATAGTTAAGACCCAAATAAACAACTTTCATGAAGAACACTTTTTGAAAAAATGAAGTCTAATGGGTCAGTTTGAGCCTGCAAGTCGGAACAGAGGTGCTGAAGTTGGGTTTGAGTGACCTGCGGTATTCGGGCCATATCTTAGGCTGCAGGAAGCCAAATTGGACGATCCAGATATGCATGTTATAGCCAAGACAAAGATCTACAACTTTCATGAAGAGTACTTTTCGTGGATCTGAAGTATAGTTGGTCGTTTTTGGCTTCCAAGTCAGATGTCAAAATTTTCGTCCTCAACCACTCCTCTCACCAACCCACTCAACCACTCCACTCACCAACCCACTCACCCACTCCACTCACCAACCCATTCAACCACTCCACTCAACCACTCCTCTCACCAACCCACTCATCCACCCACTCCCCTTTGTCATTTTGTTACCCTAGACTTCTATAAAAGGGCACCATTGGTTATCATTAACAACAAGTTGTATTCTCCTTTAATTCTCTTATAGTTTCTTCTTGTTTCTTCATAGTTTCTCATAGCTCTTGTATATTTTGATGATTTTCTTCATTGTAATGGAGAGCTAAGTTACTTTCAGTCAATTCGGGACTCTTGAAGAGATTGTGGTTTGGATTCTTGAGACCTTGGTTATGTAATGTATTTGATTTATATTTGAATTCCTCTCTCTTCTTCTTCTTCTTCTTCTTCTTCTTCTGTTTTGTTGATCTTGAATACATGAATGGTGATTGTTTATGTTTGATCTGATTTGATCTTGGTTTAAGATTAAGTATTGTGATGAAACTTAGAACCTGATTAATCGAACTAATCACATAATCGAAGATTGAAATTTGTGATGAAACTTAGAACTGATTGATCTAAACTAATCACATAATTGAAGAGGTTAGGTTACTGATTGGTGCCTAGGTTAATTGAATTCGATGCTTAAATTGACATATATCTACATGAATGGTTCGATTGCAGATTTGTGTTTATCACTTGTCAACTGAATTCTGGACGATTGTCTAGTGTGAATTCTGGACCTAATGCTGAGATCTCGGTTAGATCCAAGTTAACCATTCAAATGTGCTTCAAATGTTTGTTGAAAGGTTTATGATTGAATTCACCCAATCTCGGATAGATTTCTGAATTAACTATTCTTCTAATTGTTATTTCTCTTTAAATCTTGTCATGCGATCCTTGAACCATCAAAACCCCCTTTTTCTAACTTTCACTTGATTTGATCAAATTGCATCTATGATCCTTGAGGAGACGATCCGGTGTTGTTCACTATACTACAAGTTTAGGTAATAACTTCGGTTATAATTTTGACCGAGTTCAAGGCTCGTCATAAAATTTTTGCGCCGTTGTCTTAGGGGATTAATAAGTGTAATCTTTTCATTTTAAGTGTTTTTACTAATTTTTGCTTTTTATTAACTTTTCTAACATTTTTATCCATTATCTAGTATTGTTCATACTACACTAACAATTTTTTTTCTTAGATTTCTGAATTTCTCTAGTGAAGGAAAGATCGGAAAACTGGTGATTATGGGTAGTTGATACAATTTTCGAACCGAACGTGCCTTAGAAAAATATGAAACTTGGTGGTGAAGAAAAACAACACGATAAACAAGACTCATAGTAAATTGTGAGGTCAACCCTGGTTTTTCGAAATTCTATCATTTAGACCATTTTTTTTAATTTTTTTTTATTTTTTATTGCATTTTCTAGTTTCATTTTTATGTAGATTTTGTCTTGTGTTGCTCCCATAAATTTTAAAAATGTTTAGATACATTAACTAGATTTATTTTTGCATATTTTGAGTGTTGATCCCATACTAACTCTTTCTTTTTAATTTTTTCTTTTTCTTTCATTATCATTTTGTTGCATTCTGTTGCATTTTAAGGATACAATGGACCATGCATAATGGAGTCAAAACTTGAGGAATTGACTTCTTTGGTAAGACATATAGTAGTGAGACAACAATCACCTGTGCAGGAAGCTACACTTGTGTGTAACATTTGTTTTTGTTCATCTCACCCCACATATGCATGCCCTACACTTCAGTATGGTAGTTCTGTTTTTCCAGATCAATTTGTTGCAAAGAACCTGGTTATTTTCCGATGACCAACAGTTCAAAGAAGAAGACAACAGAGTTATGACCCCTTCTTCAACACATACAACCCTAGCTGGGAATACTATCCAGATTTGGGATATGGTAATACGGCATCACTACAGCAACAATCATTTCAATATGAGCAGTCATTCCAGCAGATAACAAGTCCATTAACCACAAAACTTGAGCCTTCATGGGAGGACTTGATGAAAACCCAAATTGAGTTCCAGCAGAATTTCACTGCCACTATTCAGGATTTAACAACCCAAATTGACCAGTTGACAACCACTGTTAATGAACTGAGATGTCAAGAGTCAGGCTAACTCTTTCCCCAAACAATTCCCAACTCCCTGCATTCTAATCGTTATATTGATTTACATGTAGACTTAGTTGAGGAAACTCATGATGAGTTGTGTGCTGAATTTCCTGATTTAATTGGTTTTGATGATTCTATCAATTGCAACTCATGTGCTGATCATGATGGTGATATAAAATGTGTTGTGTGTGCTGAAATTTCTGCATATTTGAAAACTAATGATTCTGTTTACGCAGGATCTAATGATATAGAAGGGTCTATCAACAATGTAGTTGCAGAATCTGAAACATATAGGGAGGTGGAGTTGAAGGCCATTGAGGAATTTTCAAAGAAAGAGGAAAGTCAGCAGATGCTAGTAACTACTGAAGTGGATTTTGTTTTTAGGCCATGGTCCAGCATTATCAATGAAAGCAGGATTGCAAAATTACACGTATTGCATGCCATTGGTGAAGTCAAGGAAGACCAATGGGACCCCAATGTGAACCCTCATGCTTCAAGCTTCACTTGGTCGTTACACTTCAACCAATGGGACCGTAGTGGAAGCTATCATGTTGTGTCAACCATAACTTGGTCATCACGTTTCAACCAATGGGATCCTGGTGGAGTCTTTTCACCAACCTCACTTAATAAGACCAATGGACACCGCCTCAAACAGTATCATGAACTTCCAGAGAATGCAGAAGTGGAGGTGATGAACCTTCTCCATCCACATTATGAATAAAAAAAAAAAAAAAAAAAAAAAAAAAAAAAAGAAAAAAAATAGTTGTGTGCCCGACAATGAGGTAGGTAGTGCCATTAAATTTTGTCACTCGGAAGCATGTGGAGGTCACTTTTTTCTTCAGCGACAACAACTGCGAAAATCTTGCAGTATGGATTTTATTGGCCTATTTTATTCAAGGTCTGTTACACCTTTTGCAAAAGCTGCAGAAATTGGTCAAAAAAAAAGTTCTGCTTTGAGATTATCATCTGCACCTACTCCTTGGAAAATTGAGATCTAGATGGTGCGGTTCTTTTGTTGTCAAACACGTGTATCCTCTGGGGCCGTAGCTATTGAGGATCCTAGGAATGGTAATGCGCTTAAAGTTAATGGACAAAGACTCAACCATTCCTAGAAAACCAAGTTCTTGAGTTCTTTGTGTTGCCGGTTAAGTGGCGGATACGATACTCCGTGACTCTCAAGTCGGTTTATTTTTCAGTTTCCCAAAATAACTGAACCCTTCTTCTCCTTCAAAATGGATGTCATTCTTTCAAACCTGAGAAAATATTTTCCTTCTCTTTCTCAAAATGCTCTGAGAAAGATCTACAAAGTTCGATGTGCAAAATTAAGACTGTTAATGCACAAAGGTATGCCAGAAGATGTACGCTGGATAATTGAAGCAAAGGTCCGATTAGCAGGTGAGTCCTCAATTTCATTTGACTCATATATGCCTGGTCTTGGAAGAAGTTCATATTCTAAAAGGAGAAGAGCAAAAAGGTTACAAGTCTGTCACAAATATGGACGATGGAATTGTAACATGCAATGTCATTCTTTGGGGATGGTTTCCGCAAATAGATCCTTCAATAAGAATGGATTGAGTAAGGAGTCATTAGATGATATCTTATTGACTCTTGAGACACATTCTTATGGATTGGTGCATCGTGAAATTCTTAAATTGTGGAATCTCTTCAAGGATGAAGAAAAACGCTACAGTCTTGGGAATCTGACTCTAAAAGACCCTGTTTGCCAATTTATAAGAAAATTGGATGGGAAGCTTATCCTCGACTCATAGAAGACGTTTAAGCCGTTACTGGATGTTAAACCAAAAGCAGATGTGAGCCATATCCACAAACAATCTGTACATATCATCCTCTTCTTCTTCTTCATGTCATCTTTCAAAAAAAAAAAAAAATAAAAAAAAAACAAAAAAACAAAAATTATGTATACGTCTTAGGGTTGGCTTTGGTAACACAAACCGTGAATGGGGAAATGCATGCATCCTAATTCAGCCTTCTTAATTGAAAAACAAAGAAGGTAGATTGTATCCCACATGTGAGGTAGCCAGTCGTATTATGGCCACTTGTCCCTTTTGGGAGCCCTATGTTGTGCTAGTCTTGAATGGTTCGAATACTAGTCAACAATGCTTTGGCACAAAGCCGAAAGAGCAGACTACCTCCATCCCAATCTTAAGTAAGTATACACTCATCTTTCATCAAGTTTTTCTAACAATTTCAAAAAAAAAAAGGGTTGTGATGACTACTACACTCATGACGCGCAGTATAAAGATACGCCATGGAAACTGTACATACAAGTATGTCATCATTTTCTATTTCTTTTATCTTTGTATCATTTTGTTGTATTTTAATTTTTGTACAGACGATCCTTTGAGCAGGGTCCTTCAGGGGTTTCTAGACTTCTTTACCTTGATGGTTTTCTTGAAAAAAAAACAAAAAAAACAAAAACAAAACAAAACAAAACAAAAAAAAACAAAAAAAAAAGATTCTATGTTTCTTAATTTCAACCTTTTCTGACAACAGCCAACCTACCCTCATAGGTGTAATTATTCCCCTTTCCATTCTTTTTCCTATTTAAACACTCCATTTTCTCCATTTTCCTTCAACTAAGAAACACTCAAAGGGAGGAAAAGTATAGAATGGGGCCTCCTATTCGTAACCTAAAAAATGTCTGTGTTTTTTGTGGGTCGAGTTATGGGAAGGGATTAGAATTTGTAAACGTAGCTAGCACTCTTGGTCGATCACTTGTTGCGAGGAATATTCATCTTGTATATGGGGGAGGTTGTCGTGGGTTAATGGGGGCTATATCACTTGCTGCTTTTATAGGAGACAGTCAGGTTTTAGGTGTTATTCCTAAACCTTTAGCTGAAAATAACATCACTGGAAAGACAGTTGGAGAAGAAATTCAGGTAACATCTATGCATGGACGAATGAAAACAATGGTTGACAATTCTGATGCATTTATTGTCTTACCAGGTGGTTTTGGTACTTTGGAAGAAATTTTTCAAATTGTCTCTTGGGCCGAATTAAACATCCACCATAGACCCATTGGTTTGTTGAATGTTAATAATTACTTTGATCTTCTGCTATCTTTTCTTGACAAAGCTGTGGAACAGAAATTTATCACTCCTTCGGCAAGATAACTTCTTATCTCTGCCTCCACTATTGATGAGCTCATTGATAAATTAGAAGCTTTTGAGTATGTACCTGATCAGGCATTAGCTCAGATAGATTGATCAACAGGAAGCAGCGAAGGAAGTAACAAGAAACAAAAGCTAGATCTGCAACTTCATCTTTAATGGGTTTGATTTTATTGAACTTTGTTTCTGTTTAAATTTGTGTCAGCTTTCTCTAACAGGTAATATCTTCTATCCTTTACTCATCTATATTTTAACATTGAGGACAATGTTGTGATCTAGTTGGGGGGTGGGAAGGATAGTTGACCCAAAAAAAAAAATTGTTATTTTGTTTGGAAAGTATGATATGATTGTCATGTACTTATTAAACCAATTAGTGATGGCAGAGTAAGGAGTAATTTTACTCTTGAGACGCATCTTAATTGGTGGCAGAGTAAGGAGTTTTTTTAGGTAGTAATTAATTAGTACTAAAGTTTTATTGTTTGATTTCTTTTCAGGGTCTGATGCGGCACTGACAGTGTGTTTCTTTTCTGCTTGGCGTTGATTCACTTCTTATCAGGTTGTGTTGCTCTTTTCTATATCTCTCTTTCACATTGAAGGCAATGTTATATTAAGTGTGGGGGAGAGATTTCAGCATGTTCTTTTTGTAAAAAAAAAAAAAGAGAAAAAAAAGGGGTTCATTGCATGATTGAATAACTTTTCTCCCTTCTTGAACTGATATGCTTGGTGATGGATGATTGAATTGATGAATTGAGTTTGATGGATGCATACCTTGTGAGATTTTGAGCCTAATGGATGGATTCAACATTTATGCCATTCTCTTCTTTCTTGTGTGATTTTCACTCATGTTAATGACCACTCTAGAACTTGCTTTGATTCTTTTTGAGGCTACATTTCACTTGCATGCATGAACATGATTGAGGCCCTCTTTCTTAATTAGCTAGTTTAACCAAATAGTCAACCTTGTTTCCAATATGATATCAAGCACTCTTTTGACTTCTTGAAAATTCTCTGATTCCTGCCAACCTTGTATATTTTCCTTTTCTTAACCCCTTTGAGCTTATTTGACCATTCCTTGTTTCTAGCTCATTATGTGCCTTAAATGAAAAATCGTGTTCTTACTTTACCTTAGGGAATAAAAGAACATTAGCTTGGTTAATGGATGAGTTTTTGAACAAGTGTGGGGGTGTGTGTACAAAATGGTTGTTGAAAAAGGAAAGAGTGCCTAAAAAAATGAAAAAAAAAGTGTATGTATATAGTTATATTCATATATATAAAAAAAGAAAAGGATTGGGAAATGAATATGTAAAAGGATGAACTTTTATGCTTGTTATTTGAACTCAGCTCTCATTTGCTTTTATTCTCTTTGGTATTTATCTTCTCATATCCATTTTATCCTCTTCTGTTACCTTGACCTCACTACAACCTTGAATAAAGTCCTCATGATTTGTGTGTGCATGTGTTTTGAGTAGTGGAGAAGTAGAAGATAAGCAAGCTTATGGCAGTGCTATTTTCATGGGTTGAATTGAGTGAAATACCTACCTTTTAAACACTTGAGAGATTGAGAGGGAATCTTGTGAGGATCTATCATTCTCAATTCATGTTGAAGATACCTTGTTTGTTGGTTTGAGATGTGGAGAATTGTTAACTCATGAATGTTTTGATCCCTTGAACCTTTGGTTGTTCTTCTTGATTGTAAAATTTTGGGCTCTTGAATATCGTTGGAATTTAAATTTTTGTTAATCTCTTATGTCCTTGTTTTGGTCTTTAGTTTTGCCCAGGAGTGCAAAAAGCTAAGTGTGGGGGAATTTGATAATCACATATTTTTTTCATTAAGAAACCCTTATGTTTAGTCATTTACACTCTCCATATTCTTAGTTAATTGAGTTTGGTATGATTTTGTGAGTTTGAGCTCAAATTGGTCCTAATTGAATATTTTCAGCATTATTGAGATTTGACACTGTTTCTGTATTTTGGCCATAACTTGAGTTCCTGATATCTGATAATCATGAATTTTACCTTGTAGGAAAGCTAGGAGAAAGCTCTACAACTTTGATGAAGAGCTCGAAGTCCAATTCAGATGTCTAAGGGACCTAAGTTTACATGGAAGTCAGAATACGGGTTCTGTCACTAGAATCCGAACGATGTGCATTCATAAAATCATATCCCAAGCTGTAGTAATGGAGATGGGCTGAAATTTGGATAGTTGATAGTTAAGACCCAAATAAACAACTTTCATGAAGAACACTTTTTGAAAAAATGAAGTCTAATGGGTCAGTTTGAGCCTGTAAGTCGGAACAGAGGTGCTGAAGTTGGGTTTGAGTGACCTGCGGTATTTGGGCCATATCTTAGACTGCAGGAAGCCAAATTGGACGATCCAGATATGCATGTTATAGCCAAGACAAAGATCTACAACTTTCATGAAGAGTACTTTTTGTGGATCTGAAGTATAGTTGGTCATTTTTGGCTTCCAAGTCAGATGTCAAAATTTTTGTCCTCTACCACTCCTCTCACCAACCCACTCAACCACTCCACTCACCAACCCACTCACCAACCCATTCAACCACTCCACTCAACCACTCCTCTCACCAACCCACTCATCCACCCACTCCCCTTTGTCATTTTGTTACCCTAGACTTCTATAAAAGGGCACCATTGGTTATCATTAACAACAAGTTGTATTCTCCTTCAATTCTCTTATAGTTTCTTCTTGTTTCTTCATAGTTTCTCATAGCTCTTGTATATTTTGATGATTTTCTTCATTGTAATGGAGAGCTAAGTTACTTTCAGTCAATTCGGGACTCTTGAAGAGATTGTGGTTTGGATTCTTGAGACCTTAGTTATGTAATGTATTTGATTTATATTTGAATTCCTCTTCTCTTCTTCTTCTTCTTCTGTTTTGTTGATCTTGAATACATGAATGATGATTCTGTTTATGTTTGATCTGATTTGATCTTAGTTTAAGATTAAGTATTATGATGAAACTTAGAACTGATTGATCTGAATTAATCACATAACTGAAAATTGAAATTTGTGATGAAACTTAGAACTGATTGATCTAAACTAATCACATAATTGAAGAGGTTAGGTTACTGATTGGTGCCTAGGTTAATTGAATTCGGTGCTTAAATTGACATATATCTACATGAATGGTGCGATTGCAGATTTGTGTTTATCACTTGTCAATTGAATTCTGGACGATTGTCTAGTGTGAATTCGGACCTAATCTTGAGATCTCGGTTAGATCCAAGTTAACCATTCAAATGTGCTTCAAATGTTTGTTGAAAGGTTTATGATTGAATCCATCCAATCTCGGATAGATTTCTGAATTGACTGTTCTTCTAATTGTTATTTCTCTTTAAATCTTGTCACTGCGATCCTTGAACCATCAAAACCCCCCTTTTTCTAACTTTCACTTGATTTGATCAAATTGCATCTACGATCCTTGAGGAGACGATCCGGTGTTGTTCACTATACTACAAGTTTAGGTAATAACTTCGGTTATAATTTTGACTGAGTTCGGCGCTCGTCAGATGGGTGACCTTCTGGGAAGTTTCTTAGGATGCGTGTGAGTGAGAACAAAGTATGTTACACTATCTTATTTAAATGCAATCCACTTTATGTCCCATCTATCCACTTTAATTCAAAACAATGCTTATTTTAATCAAAGCTTCTCATGGAAGCTTTGACAAAAAATGACTAAAATGCCCAAAGCTTGTAAGAGAAGTCATTCTCCCTCTCCTTCTCTCCTCATTGCCGCGACTAGGAGCCCATTTTGGGGGATCAAAGTTTGGTTTTTACTTTCTCATTTTTACTCCAAAAATCTAATACACAAAAAGCCCTCACACTTTTTCACTTCATTTCCTCTTCTCACAATTTTCTTTCTTCTTCTTCTTCTCCTTCACCCTCTCCATGTTTTGCAGCCCATTGGTGGCCATTTTTCATTTTCTTGCTTCACCATCACTATTTCTACACTTCTCTTCTCATTCTAAACATTTTCTCTTTAGAGATCTTCTTCTAAATCCATCATCTTCTTCACCTTTTCTCAAGAACAAAGCTTGAAACTTTGAAGGTAAATCTTTGATTCTTCCCTTTCTCTTCCTATTTTTCATTTTTATGGTCATATTATTGGCCATAGATCCTTTCTTTTTCAAGCTATTAGTGTTGATTCTTTGAGATTGATTTCCTAGGGTTTGTTGGAGCTTTTGGCCGAAAATCATAAGCATTTCAAGGAGGTGATTTTCATGTTCTTCCTTTAGGTAAGAGGGAAATTTACTCACTTCAATCATTATTGGTGGTGAGAGAACCTTTGAGTGATTGTTGATGGAGGAATCCATAAAGGATTGCTCTCTTTGTATGCTTATTTTTCATGATTGTGTGGCTATTTGATTTAGATGGTAATGTTGGTTGTTTTGAATGCCTTGATGATGTTAGATTACTTGGATTGGATGAATGAAAAATTTAGGGTTTCCTACCCCTTTGGGGAGGTCACGGTTTTGGACTATAAATTGGGGGTTTGGATTTGGTTTTTGTATGAAATGAAACTTATGTAATTATGTATTAAAGGATTGATGCATGTGATGGAAAAATTGGATTTTTGATGCTCTAGGGAGGCTCACAGCCTCTAAAGGATTTTTAGGTCCAAGTGGTGTTTTTATGCATCCTTGTAAATTAAGTAAATTAGAGATATGAAATTAACAATGTGATGGAAGAAATTGGTTGAACATTAGCTCTTGAGAGGCCACGGTTTTAAGGGTTTCTTTGACCTAAAATTTGAGTAATTAATCAAGACTTAGATAATTAGGAATGTTGGGTTCATAAAATAGAATTGTGGCTTGAGTTGAATTTTATGAATGTGTGATGTTATTGAGAATTGATTTTATGCCATTATGGGTCCATGTGTGGGACTAAATACTTGTTGATGTTTAATTAACCAAATTGTGGCATGATGTTATAGAGGATTGATTATATGCCGTTGTGGTATATTACATGAGAAGTATATTGTTGATGAATATACATGATAATGCAATGTTTTATGAGAAACATATTATTGATGAATATACATGATGTACATTGAGTCATCATGCATTTGTAAATGTCCGTTAGACTATATTGTAAAGGCAGTGCATGCCTAGGAGATTAAATTACACCTTAGTGCGGGTACGAGTAGGCTAAGCGTAGGTCATGTTGTTAGCGTTGGGGTACGGGTGTCTCACAATAGATAGTGGTAGCTCCACTGGAGCCGTGGGATAGACCGATGCAAACACACTTATGATTTGGATCGAGACGCTGTCCTATATCGCGATCTTGTTGAGGTGCCATGTATAAGTCATGTTGTACAAAATATTATTTTTCTGATAAAGCACTTTATTTTGAGGCTAACGAGATACTGGCATGACTCCTTGATCATTCTCTCCGAAATGTTTATGTCTAGCTCCATGGAGTAGGATTTTAGTACTACTTGCATTATGCATTGTCAGTATCATATTTCATTCAGCATGAGCACTTACAACTGTCAAATTATCTTCTTTACTGTTGTAATAGTTACCTAATTGTTGAACTGTTGACTGTTTGAGATATTAGTGCTGTTGATCTTTTATTGCTTATTTTTACTATTAGTTATTGTTATCCTTCTCTTACTGCTTATTTTATTATTACTGTTGATGAAAATGTGTGTTGTGATGCTATGTGAGTGCCTAGCGCCGTTCTGTTTTCTTACTGCCATATTGGTAATGAATGCTGGGTGTTTCACCTCTTTTCCTGTATCTCTATATTTCTGTTTATTTATTTGCTTCTGAGAAGACATTAGTGAAGAAAAGAAAGCGCCTGAGTTTCCTGGCTTCTGGCCTGATCACAACTAGTGCTACTTGAAGATGTCGTCACGTCCGCGTAGATTTTTGGGATATGCGAGGATGACCATTCACGGAGTTCTTGACTGTTGGCATATAAACTTACGTACAAACCGTTGCATCTACCACGGGGAGTTGACGGTGTCACTAGCTTGGGGTCAGCTATGACCCTCTTGTTTTTTATTTTACTACTTTTGCCCACCTAGAGTTTTACCTACCTGTTCGTGATCTGTGGGATGATCTCTACTACACCCCATAGGAGGATTCATTCCTATCCACTACTTGAGCCTCTACTCGAAATTCGGTCGCTCCGATGATGATCTCATCTGATGAGGAAGACCCTAAGGAGGATCCTGCTACGATTCCTTCTCGTCAGTCTTAGGGGACTGGTACTGTTGGTAACTACTGATGGCTATCTGTATATCTTTTTGGAAAGCTTGATGTTTTGCTATTTTGATGGGCTATACATTTGTAATCATCTAGGGGTGGGTAAAGCCTTTTGCTTTTTGTATATTTGATGATGTAATTAAACAGACTGATGCAATTATATATATATATATATATGGATGTATGATTTCCTTTCATACTGATTTTGTTAACTGTAACTACGTTTTATTATTCTTTCACTTCCACGATAACAGAAAAAAAAAGAATATAGTAAACAATAATATACATATGTTTTAATATCCAATTAATACATAATTACTTAATAGAAGATGTTTATTTATATACTAAATGAACTGGGTCTTAATGTATGATTTTATTTATACTTTTCTGCATTTTGTTTCACTTTGTTATCATGTGATGTACCTTCTTCTCCTAGAAAAAATGGCGTTACAATATACATCAAAAGTCTTAGAAAAGCATAAATAAAAGTTCCACATGCCCAAAAAGTGTTACATACATTAGCCTTCCAAAAAGAACAAAACATCAAGCCCACAAAAAGCTACACACCACATGCCAAAGTTTAACAACAACGGGAGAGGACCCTCCGATGGGTCTTCCTCCGTCTCATCGGAAGATAAAACTACCGGAGGAGGCACTCTCTGATGGACAGGAGTCCGTGCAGAGGACACCTCACTGTCCTCACGAGGGGTATAGTTCAGGACACCCCAAAGCTCCCTGTCAGGCATGAAAAACTCCAGGTGTATAGTAGTATCCAAAGAAAATAAGGGGACATCATCCCTAGTCCTACGGATAATAACAGAAACGTCTCTAGTATATCTGATACACTCCGAGTTCCAGTCAATCTTCTAGGCATTTGATCTGCCATAGAACAAAACACTTACGTAACCCAAAAAGCTTTGACCTAATGCCATCTCGAAAACAGAAGACTAATTTGACCAAAATCTAGGAAACGCAGGCTCTTCCGTCTTTACAGAAGCACAAATATATAAACAGAATAACAAAGTAAAGAGGTGAGATATCCAAACTCACAAAATCAACAATCAAAGCTTGGAAACGGAACCCTTGATCACCAAGGTGACCAAGGATCACGAAAGAGAAGAGGAAATAAAAAAGTCATGAACTTTACCTCAAAGCTTCAAACTTTAGGGCTTTATGGAAGAAGGTGAAGATGGAAGATTGAAGTGGTGGTCACAAAAGGAAAAAGGTTCTAGGTGATGAGTAGAACTAAGAAATGAGGTTGGTTGAACAATAAAACTTGGATGGCCAAAAATGGTGGTTTGGCCATGGGGTTGAAGAGAGAATGGAGAGGAAAAGTGAGCTTCTTGAAGGTGATTCCCACAAGAAAGAAAGCCTTCAAATCAAGATGTGGTTTCAAGCAAAATGGTTGCTTGAAATCAATCAAACATGAAGGGTGGGAGGATGGTGGTTACCATGGAATTAAAGAGGAGAGAAGGAAGATGAAAATGTGAAGGAGAAAAGTGAGAGAGGAGAAATGTGGAGAGAGAAAGTGATAGAAAACTTTTGAATTTTGAAAGTGTGAAATAAAATGTGCTTTTGGTGAAAATGTGACAACTTTTGCCACTCTTTTTCCTTCTCATTGTCGTGGACATCATGAGTCCTCTAGAAGCTTGGTGCAAAGCTTCCTCGAGAAGCTTTGTTAACTTTTTGCAAAAGTCAAAGTGATAATGTCACTTTGATGATGTCATTAAAGTGTTCTCTAAAAAAAAGATGACTAACATTCTACTAAAGTTATTATCCAGTGGACAATTTATAGTTAACAAAATCGATATTTATTGTCCAATGGATAATAAAATGTATTGTGATTTTATTTATCAAATAAAATCTTGAAAAACAAAAATTTCGTGAACTGTGCCCGGCCTCGAGTTTAGTAAGATCCCCAATCGACATTTCCACAATCCAAGGTTTTCCAGCCTTGGGGAAAATATTTTATTTTTCTGGCTCCGCTCAGCGTGTACGTAAATTGAGAAATATATTAAAATAATCAACGTCACCAGAATAAATCACAAAAATTCACAAAAATCACAAATATTATAAAATGACTATACAACATGAAACAAACAATTTTCGGGGTGTTACAAATCCAGCCACTTCAGGAAAAAACCAATCTTTAACATAATATATGGAAAGATGGCATAAGCCAAAAAAATTCAATCCTTTGTCTTCCCGAGGTAGACAGTTCATTTAATTACAAAATAATTTAATTATTACATAAAAGTTAATTTAAACATCATGTACTTTAAACAGTTATCAATATACTAAGAATAATACCTAACTCACTTTAAGTATAATTCTCAACCATTGTTAACCAACATTTATCCTTAATCTTCTCATTTAATAAAAATAAGACAATTACTTATACAATTGCCAATTTATGAAATGCATGAATGCATGGGTATGCCTAAGATATGCCCTAAGGAATGCTTGTGTTATGATTTTACAAAACAAAATTTGTTTTAGAAAACACATGTTATTTTAAATTTCCAAGAAGCCCTTTTGTTCCAAGAAGTCCTTTTGTTCCAGGAAGCCCTATTGTTCCTTGTATTGTTTTTGGGTAGGCAGGACATCATTTTGTTCCTTGCTCTACCAAACATATATATAACCTTGGCATTAGGAGCCTTTATGTCCCAGCTATAGTGTTACAATATATGGAAATAAGAAATAACAAGTTTAAAAATCCTAAAGTATATTTATGCAATGATTTCAAAAGATTTTATTTTTGAAAACACATGTTACTTGCACCTTTCTAGGAAACTTTTGCTCTGGGATGCCCTATTGTTCCCTGTATATCTTAGGTAGGAAGGAGTAGGACGCCCTATTATTCCTTATCCTCCTTACACTACCTGGTATATGTGGTTATCTTCTCCCACAGTAGGATTAACCCTTAATATCATATTGGGTATAATCATTATCTTCTCCTACAACAGTAAGATTAACTCATAATACCTATAACCTTGGCACTAGGAGCTCCCTTTTTGGCTCAAGCCTTAGGGTCATTCATACATGGAAATTTGCAAGCAACAAATTTGAAAACAAACATGCAGTAATGTTTAAAAATCATTTCTTCATTCACTTTTCACATAATCACATTCTCTTTGTGTAACACCCTCAAAAAACATGTTAGACTTGTAAAGGGTTATGAAGGTAGCCTGATGCTTGCTTAACATGTTAGTTTAGTTTTGTGACAAACTGTGTTAGTTTAGGCACTTTGTTACAATACAGAAGTTGAAAAGTAGCTTAAAATGACTCAAATAGTAGCATAAATTGCTAACTTGAGGGAAACAAGTATAGATAATTGGTTTCTAAGTCACAAATGAGTTAAGTAGAGTGCAGTTAGAATTTGAGAACAATAAGAGTTAGTTTAGTATTTTTAAGCATACTAATTATGTTTTTAATTTCGGATTGACCCCCAACAAATATGAAAAAATAAAGAAGTGGTGAAACATGAATTTTAATGAATCTTATGATTTTTAGCTTAGTAAAACCAAGTTAGTCATCTATGGCTTAAGATAAATCTTTTTGAGATCATTTAAGGAGCTTGAAAAATGAGTTGGAGTTAGAGTGATTTTTAGCCTAAATCTATGCCTAAGGGAATTAATAGGTTGTAAAAGAGTTACAACGAGTTTAGGGGCCCAGATTGGTGTTAGAAATCATAAGAAAGCTGAGTAAAGTGATTGAAATAGTGAGATTTTGGGTGCTGGTGTAACATCCTAATACTGATATCTAGATATATCTCAAATATATGGAAATAAATAAAGATAACCAGTACTAGAGATATCACTTCTACATACTACATACTAACATATATCCATAATAACAACTGAGTGATTATAGAAAGCCTTGAGAGATTGTGAAAAACTTAAGCTAATACATACACACACACACACACACACACACACACACACACACACACACACACACACATATATATATATATACACACACGCACACACACACACACACACACACACACACACACACACGATATATATATATATATATATATATATATATATATATATATATATATATATATATATATATATATATATATAACTACTCAAAACGTACAAAGTAAATATAAACTTATACATAAGCTTTGTCAACTGAAGCATATAAAACTATACTAATCTTCATGCTTCACCTTCATTCACTTAACAGGGTCTGTACCTGGATTTACATGGAAGAATAAACGGGGTAAGAATTAACATTCTTTGTAAAAGCAAATCCAATACCAGCTAACTATAACATTGTATATAACAATTGTTATAACTTCTAACATAGGAGTTTCCTCCTTTTTTCTCATTCTGCAGTCGCGGATTTACTGTTCCATTAGTCATTTTCTAGGATTTTGGTTATTTCAATCCAATTTCTAAGTGATTCTATGTCCTTAATCCGTTCATTAACACATAGGAAACAACAATCACTAACTTAAACCTCTTAATTTGGAGTATGGATCAAAATCCCTCATTCTTTGACCTAAAGCTCACTTTGTGAATCAAGGGTCTAAATGAGTTGTTCTAAGTTTCTAACTAAAACTTATGCTATGAACAAGTCATAAATGACCAAAGAAACACATCTAGGCAAGCCAAACACAACTAGCATCTCTAGACCTCAAATTGACCTATTGTGCACCTTATGTGCATACATGAAAAGAATAGAGAAAAGAGATGAATAGAAGTCATAAACCCCTACCTTTTGATGGATGAGATGAAGATCTTCAAGTTCTATGCTTTGATCTTGATCCTCCCTAGCTTTTCGCCTTCTCCTTCTTCCCCTTTGTACCTTCTCCTCCTTCATTTTCTACTTTTTCTTTTATCTGCAGCTTAGCTGTGTTTTTAACAAGGAAAGAGAAATGAAAAAATGACCATCACGTCCCTTAGGATATTTTACTGAAACATCCCTATTTGCTAAGAACACCTAAATTATACTAATTCAAGTTTTTCAGCTTCTAACAACTTTAGAATAAATCAAAGGATTCATCTAAATTATTGTTTCACCATTTTCGTGATTTTCTATATCTGCTGCTAGTCATTCGGTATTAAAACGCATAACCAGCATGCCTAAAAATATCAAACTGATTCTGATTCTCTTTAAACTTTTACCACATCTTACTTGGCTTATTTGTGACCTAGAAACAAATTCTCTATGTTTATTTCCCTCAACTTAGCAACTTATGCTATTATCTGAGTTATTTTAAGCTACTTTTCAACTTCTGTATTGCAACTAAGTGCCTAAACAAACTCAGTTTGTCACAAAACTTCACTAGCATGCTAAACAAGTCAAATGCTACCTTTGGTAACCATTTACTAGTCTAACTTGTGTTTAAGGGTATTACATTTCTCTCCTCTTTTTTAAAAATTGTCCCCAAAATTGCTCACCTCAAGCAAACAACTCTGGTTCAACAAAACTCTACATGGAACTTTTGCTTTCATGCAGCCCTTTTTCAGTACCAGCTTCTCCCAACCACTTTTTCTCGAGGAGACCTGCTTACCTTAAAGCTCTTGATCCCTTTGCGTATGGATGGTAAGCTATACTAAAACATAACTTAGCTTTGAACTCCTTCTTATAAGGCTTCCAAAACCTGGTGTGAATCTAGTATCTCTATCAGACACTACTTTCACTGAAACTCCATGAATCTTGACTATTTCTTTCAAAAGTAATTGAACTACCTTATCTAGAAAATAACCAACTGAACTTGGCGAAAGATGGGCAGATTACCTAATCCTTCCATCCTTACCAGCAACTCAACATATTCTGTTATGTTGTTTAACATACTAGGCCAACATAGATCTTCCTTAACTCTTGTAAAACCTTAGTAGTCTCTTAATAGATGGTATACTTTCTCTGGTGAGTTTCCTTTGGAATCCTTTTCTTGACTTTTTTTTACCCTCTTGGAATACAAAGCTGTCTCTAAACTTCATCATTCCCTCTTAGTCATAACAAAATCCTTTAGTGTTCCTTAGAAGATCTACTCACTCTTGTCCTTTAGAGCTTCATTCTCCCTCTGAGCTTCATACAAATCTAAGTCTTTAGGCCTCTTACTATGTCCACATTGTTTACTAAGAGACTATCTGGAATCATAGTCACCACTAGACTCAAATTCTCGAAAACTCTCAAGAAATTCACTCTCTCTTGGACTATCATGTAGGATAACCACTACACTGGCCTTACCTGAATGATATCACAACTCAAGGTTATGAGCCTTGAAAAACTCTATCCACCTATTTTGTTTCATGTCCAGCTTCCTATAATCATCAAGCATCTTGAGCTATCATGATTGCTGAGTATCTCAAACTAAACTCCTTATGAGTTATGTCTCCAAAACTATAAGGTAATCACCACTGTGGCTAATTCCAAATCATTCCTAGGGTAGTCCCTTATCATGCAGGTTTAACTGCCTTGATGCGTAGGCATCTACTTATCTCTATTGCATCCAAACACCCCTAGTCCCATCTTCGAAGTATATCTAACTACCTCAAAGTTCTCCTTGGAATTTGTAATTACCAATACTAACGTAGTAATTAACCTTCTCTTCAACTCTTGGAAAACAAACCCACTATCTGGAGTCTACTGTTAAGTACTACCTCCCTTAACTGGCCTAAACTAGGTAGCACTAACTGAGAAAATCCATTGATAGATTCTCTGCTCTTGGATACAATGGGTACTCTACCCATTGTACGTCTACTTAAACTCTACTAGAATTATCTGTAATTTCTATCTTGAGAAATTACATGGCCCTTAAACTGTACCACTTGTAATCCAAAACTGACTTTCGGCTTACTTAGCACTTAACCACTTCTTTTCCAAAAGTTTTCCAAAACTACCTTTGACATACTCTTCATGTCCTTTCGTAACCTTGGAAAACTCTCAAAAATCTACTCTTCTTCACTTTACTTCTTTGACAACCAAGTCTTAGATCATCTCCTGAGAAAATTCAAAGTTTCTCTCAATTGATCTACCTGATCATCCTTCTCTTAGACAAAGACATTTATTCTTGATAATCCCTTTGTTAAACTTGCCTTTAACTTAAGGCACAACCTCACACACCAACTAAACAAGAACATAACATCATTTGTCTCTCTAAAACAACCATACCAACAAGGTAAGTAAACTAGATTCACAAAGTAAATCAACATGATCTACAAAGTAAATCTATTCTCTCCTTATACACCCCTTGAAATATTTCTCTTTACATGTGTTCTCATCTCCTACCAAGTTGGAAGATTTTGTCACTTCCTTTTTCCAAGAACCATCTCCCTTACGATGTCCTGGTTACTCACTTATGCAGCACGCAAATTACCCATCAAGCACGATCTACATCCATATATCTTACCACTTCTAGCACATCTTGGTGACTTAAAGCTTGATTTACCTTTTTCCTTAAGGTTGCTAATCTAAAAGCACACTACTTATACTCTTATACTTATGATCACTCCAAGCTTCCACTGCGCAACTCTGATACAAATTGAGATCAAGAAGCACCCTTACTGATCTCAACATCTGATCTTTTCCTCTTTAGGAACCTTATAACTCTTGTTCCAACGAGGCTTTGAGATTATCTACTTCTACAACTCTGCATTTACTGACTAGAGCGAAGAAGTCCCTAACCTCCTTTTGCTTTGCAACTCTTCTAATGCCCTCTCCAAGTTCTACTTCAAAACATTACTCACTTCCAGTCTTCATCTAGATTGGAGATAAAATAAGAAAAGGACTTCTGACATTCTTTGAATTGCTGCGTATACTGATCTACAGTAATATCCCCTTGCTCAAACCTTAGAAAATCCAAATTTATCTTCATTTCATAACTCAACGGAATAATACTTGTCTCGGAAAGTAACTCTAAACACCTCCCAGGCGATTTGAGTACTAACTATCTCTAGTAACCTCTCTGCTTCATCTCATCAATTTTTGGCTTCTCCTACTAACCCTTACAAAGCAAGGTCACCTTCTGCTCATCAGCGCATGGATCTCTTCCATCACATGAAATCACCTTTCGGCTTTGACAGAACCAAACTCTCCCTTCAAGAACAAAGGAGTAACTTTCCTGAACTCTGAGAAATGAGTTGTTCTAAGTTTCTAACTTAAACTTATGCTATGAACAAGTCATTAATGACCAAAGAAACACGTCCAGGCAAGCCAAACACAACTAGCATCTCTAGGCCTCAAATTGACCTATTCTGCACCTTATATGCATACATGAAAAGAATAAAGAAAAGAGATGAATAGAAGTCATAAACCCCTACCTTTTGATGGATGAGATGAAGATCTTTAAGCTCTATACTTTGATCTTGATCCTCCTTAGCTTTTCCACTTCTCCTTCTTCCCCTTTCTCCCTTCTCCTCCTTCGTTTTCTTTTTTTTCTTTTCTCTGCAGCTTAGCTGCGTTTTTAACAAAGAAAGGGAAATAGAAAAATGACCATCACGTCCCTTAGGATATTTTACTAAAACATCCCTATCTGCTAAGAATACCAGAATTATACTAATTCAAGTTTTCCAGCTTCCAACAACTTTAGAATAAATCATAGGATTCATCTAAATTATTGTTTCACCGTTTTCGTGATTTTCTATATATGCTGCTAGTCATTGGATATTAAAACACACAATCAATATGCCTAAACATACTAAATTGATTCTGATTCTCTTGAAACTTTACCACATCTTACTTGGCTTATTTGTGACCTAGAAACAAACTCTCTTTGTTTATTTCCCTCAACTTAGCAACTTATGCTATTATCTAAGTCACTTTAAGCTACTTTTCAACTTCTATATTGCAGCGAAGTGCCTAAACAAACTCAGTTTATCACAAAACTTCACTGGCATGCTAAACAAGTCAAATTCTACCTTTGGTAACCTTTTATTAGTCTAATGTATGTTTAAGGGTGTTACAGCTGGAAGTAAAACTAGAGAATTTTTTGCTTGCTGCAAAAATTCCATAGCCTCGTGGAATTTCCCACAAGGGGCCGTGGTTCTCGAGGGTAGCTTCCTTGTTTCAACACTAGTTTCCACGACCCAATGGAATTTCCCATGGGGGCGTCTTGGCTTCCTCTAGAATGAGAACTAACTTTTGTGGTCTACATGAAAGTTGTAGCTCTTTCTCTTAGCTTTCCAATGCCACTAGAATTGCTTCATTTCGACCCCCGTAGCTCTAGTTATGCTCATTTTACTGTCAAGGGTTAAGCTTGAAGTATGTTATAAAGTAGAACCATAGAGAAATGGATCCCTTTTGCTATGAGATTGAACCATAATTTATCATAATTCCTAACTAAAGGAGTGAGGCAAGTCCCTTGACCTTGTAAAAAAAGTGAGAAAAGCACTTTGCTAAAGGTGAAATTGTGATGAGTTATATCCAAGGCTAGGCTAAGGATGAGATATCAGAGGCTAGGCTAAGGATGAGATATTCGAGGCTAAGCTAAGGATAAGATATCCGAGGCTAGGCTAAGGATGAGATATCCAAAGCTAGGCTAAGGATGAGTTAACCAAGGCTAGGCTAGGGATGAGTTAACCAAGGCTAGGCTAAGGATGAGATATCCAAGCCTAGGCTAAGGATGAGATATCCAAAGCTAGGTTAAAGATGAGATATCTGAGGCTAGGCTAAGGATGAGATATCCAAAGCTAGGATAGGGATGAGTTATATCTAAGGCTAGCCTAAGGATGAGATATCCAAGGCTAGGCTAAGGATGAGATATCCAAGGCTAGGCTAAGGATAAGTTATATCCAAGGCTAAGCTAAGGATGAGTTATATCCAAGGCTAGGCTAAGGATGAGAATATCCTATGCTAGGCTAAGGATGAACATATCCTATGCTAGGCGAAGGAAGAGATAGGATGTTTGGAAGTAGTATATAGAACAATCTACTCATCATCAGATAGGATGTTGTGGAAGTAGTACATGGAACAATCCACTCATCATCAGATTTGTGTGATGGAACAATCCACACATTACTAAGTAGTCTAAGGGCTATTTAGCCTATTCTACATAGATAGCATAAAGGAATGCGGTTCCTGAGAATAGATACATTATGTGCATGAGATTAGTATTGGATTATAAGATTACTAAGTGAATGTTTATATAGATTCAGAATGTGAATATTCTAGTGGTAGTGAGTAGGGTCCCACTTACCATTTCAATCATTAATTTATAGGTAGCATGGTTATTCATTGAAAATGATATTTGTTTAGTACTTATATCATGTTAATGAATAACTAGACTAGAGAAGTTAGTATAGTATGCCTACTTTAAAGAATAAAGATAAGGCATGAGAAGACTTTTGATATTTTACAATTGTGTAGACACTTGTTTAATATCGATAGCAAGATATGAGTTATAGTTTGTAAATGTACCCTAGTATATATTTATATTAGTGCTATGAGATATATATGTATTACTAAGAATTTTTATGTTCTCGGTCCTTTTATGTTTTATGGTTAGCAGGTCAAGGCCCTACAATAGGGTAAGAATATGAAGAAAATAGAAGAACTAGATTAGTTTAGTTTTAATATTTTCAGTTCAAAGCTTATATAATTATTTATATTTGCTTTGAGAATGTAAAAGTTGAATATATGTATGACTTTTAGATATGGCTCTCCATAATTATTTATTTAAATGTTATGGATTAGTTTATGCATAAGTTAGAAGTAGCATGACTAATACTACTTATCCAGGTATATGTTAGATATACTAGGGTACTGGTATTGGGCTGTTACACTTTGCATAATAGGGAAGCACAACCTTTTTTAAGAAGCTTTTTGTTGATATCATATTTTGCAGAGAGGGAGTGACTTATCTTTTCATTTACTCAACCTCAAACTACCTTTATCTTTTCATTGTCATGCTTCCCATTACTATGCCTCACCAAATCACTCATTAATGTGCATATCTCAATATGCTTATCAGCATCAATCACATCATATAATGGCTCAATGCCTTATTTTCATCATTATTCAATACATGGCATTAACAATGATTCACATCATCCAAATTTCATTTGCCATAACAAGATACTACCCTTTCCATTTTTTATCAACATTCAATACTTAATCATCTCATAAATCTCAATTTTCAAAATAAACTTATACATAATCACTTTTGACATAACTTTACATTACATTACATTAGGAGTCAAGTTCCTAATCAATAAAATCAAAGTTCATGTTACACCCTCATCATATTATTAATCAATCCTTAATGTGTTCCATTACATCATTCCATGCCAAAGCATCATGCATTCCCTAGTAAGAATAAACAAAAAAAACTAATTTAGGCCATTTTTCTAGGAAGTGTCGTGGCTCCCCTCATTTTGTGTCGTGGTTTCCTACTCTCAGATGCCATTTTCCTGAGTGGTAGAGAAGGGAGTGCCACGGCTTGTAACACCCTCAATAACATGTTAGACTTATAAATGGTTAAAGAGGTAGCTTAATACTTGCTTGATATGATAGTTCAATTTTGTGACAAACTGAGTTAGTTTGGGTACTTTGTTGCAACACATAAGGTAAAAAATAGCCTAAAATAACTTAGAAAATGGCTTTAAAGGCTAAGTTTAGGGAAACAAGTATGAACAACTTGTTTCTAGGTCACAAATGAGTTAAGTAAAATGCCGTAAAAAATTAAGAGTAATTAGAGTTAGTTTAGTATTTTTAAGCATACTGGCATTGTTCTTTAATACCAAATTGACTAGCAGAACATATGAAAAATTAGAAAAATGGTGAACCAATAATTTAGATGAATCCTAGGATTTATTCTAAAGTTGTTGGAAGTTAGGAAACTTGATTTGGCATAATTCAAGTATTCTTAACAAATATAAGTTTTAGTATAGAAACTTAAGTTTCCAAGTTTGGTTTTTATCCTTATTTTCTCTCCTTTCTCATGAAGCCAACCAGCAGAAACAAAGAAAAAAAAAAGAAAGAAGAGGAAGAGGGAAATGGAGGAGAAAAAAGAGGAAGGGAAGAAGGGAAGCTTAAGAGCACTCCAAAGCTTGAAGATCAACCACACCACAAGAGGTAGGGGAGTTGTTACTAAGTGGCCTCAATACTCAAGAGTGGGTGAATTGAGTTTATAAAATATTTTTACAAATCTCTTTAAAAACACTTGATTACTAATTTTTGTTGAAACTATTAAATGTTAGAGATGAATGGATAGATAAGATAAAATCCTTTCACTCATAAATAAGATAGCCAAGCAAGATATAATATTCAAGTAATGTCAATAAAAAAAGTGCACAATAGTAAAGAGTTGAGTTTAGAGAATCAAACACAAGGTTTATCCTAGTTCAACCACTAATCCACTAGTGGCCTACGTCTAGTCCTCAAGTAATCACCCGAGATTTTTTACTATATCTTCAACCTTCAACAGGTGGTTGATGACCTTTACAAACTTGAGTACTTAACACGCCTTAGGATACCTCACCCTTTGTGCTTGAGCCTCTTCTTTCAAGGGATACCTTACCCTTACAACTTTGAGGGATGTCTCACCCTCTCTTTTATAATTTATACAAAGTATGACCTTTACAAACTTGAGTACTTAACACGCCTTAGGATACCTCACCCTTTGTGCTTGAGCCTCTTCTTTCAAGGGATACCTTACCCTTACAACTTTGAGGGATGTCTCACCCTCTCTTTTATAATTTATACAAAGTATGAATGATGAGAAACTCTCTCAAGAGTGGATAATACAAATTGAAAAACAATAGGTATCAAGGATTCACAGTTCTAATGCCCAAAACAGAGAACTGATTGAAAATGATAGTAAAACTCATATTAATGCTTAACTAAGGTTTTTAGATGGATTGTGTAACATTCAGCCAAATATAAGTCATAATTAAGGTTATAGTAGCTCAATAAGATTATTATAATTTACCTGGTGATTTTTGGGTAATTATTTGGATATATTTGAGCATAAATCTATACCACTGAAAGTGAGAAATTGCTAATAAAAGCTCAAAAAATAGCTAAAATAACAAGAGGATGGAAATAAATATTCATGGAAAAAAATAGAGTTGAATAATAAGTAGAATTTTAGAATTTTCAATAACACATATGAAGGTGAGAGAATTCATTAAGGGAGTTTTAAAGTGTTCATAGCAGATAAAATGTTCTCAGTTGAAAAGAACTTTTACTATTCATCATATTTTCCTAACCACACATTCACCTTATCATCTTTTCACTCTTTTCTTTCTCTTCACTCACGCTCACTCTCTTTGTTCTCTTGCTCTCTCTCTTGTTTTTGGCTCCAAGAAGGTGGAAGCAAGAGGGAAATCAAGGATTCAAGCAAGAATCAAGAAGTAAAGGCTAGGAAAGGCAAGAGGAAGGTGATTTCATCTTGAGGTAGGGGGATTTCTAAAGCGTTACCCACCTTGTTCATCTTTTACATTCTTGAAAAATGGAGTTTTGATGAACTTTGTTGAGATTTGTTGATTCTTGAGTAAAGTATATGCTTTTATGCTTTGAATACATGCTAAAGGTTCAAACTTTAATGGTGTTCTTGAAACTCTGAGTTTTTGAAAATGGGTATGAAACCCACTTTTGTTTTGATGCATTGGATGATATATGAGCACTTGAATGATGTTTGATGTTTTTGAGCCATTATTTGTTGGTTTGTTGGTGATTCTTGGAGGTATTTTTGGGCTAAGTGAATTATGCCTCAGATTGCTACAGCTGAGATGTAGACACAGGCCGTGTCTAATAACACGCCCCCTCATGTCTTAGTCTGATAGCCTGTTTCCTTGGCATTGCATGGGTAGAGAAGGACATAATTCGCCACGTGTCTTATAACACGGGTCATGTCTCTCTCTGTAATGAGAATTAGCTTTTGTAGTCTTCATGAAAGTTCTTTCTCTTAGCTTTCCAATGTCACCGCAATCACCTCGTTTCAACCTCCATAGCTTAAGTTATACTTGTTTTACTATACAAAGGTCAAACTTCATGCTCTACTACTAGAAACAGAAATGTTTTGTGATGTTTTTAAATTGATTAATTGATTTCCAATACTATATTCAAGTGTTTAAAGCAAAGAAAAACATATGAAATGCATGAAAATGATGACTTACATTGATGAGATGAAATACCTATGAAGAGAAATCTTGTAAATGCATGTGTTGCATAATTGTTGTGATGTTGATCAAAGGGCATTGTAGAAATGAAAAACTAATTTTCTCTCATGGGTATCCCTTTGTGGAACTGCGCTGAGTGTGGTTTTGGATTACCTTGCACTAGGGTAATGCTTGGTTAATGGTAAAAGAGAATAAATAATCTCTTTATACCAGAGTAATTAGGGTTAAGATATGTTTTTCCCTTTTACCTGAGCTTCCCTAGCCATTAGTGGTTGAAAATGGATGTTTCCCCCTCACTTGGAGTGATCCTAAACCCGGGACAGCTAGGGTGGCGTATCCTAGCATCTCAAGTGTAACATCCCAAGAAACAAGTTAGGCTTGTATATGGTCTTAGCGGTACTAATATACTTGCTTACCATGTCAGTTTAGTTTTATAGCAAACTGAGTTAGTTTAGGCACTTTGTCGTAACACAGAAGATGAAAAGTGGCCTAAAATGACTCAAAAAATAGGTTTAAAGGTTAAGTTAAGGGAAATAAATATGGATAGTTTATTTCCAAGTTATAAATGAGTTAAGAAAGTTGCAGTTAAAGTTTGAAGGTAAACTGAGTTCGTTTGGTATTTTTAAGCACACCGAGTAAGTGTTTTAATACCGAATGGACTTAGTGCAGATATGAAAAATTAAGGAAATGACAAAATAAGTATTAAGATGAATCATAGGATTTATTTTAATACGTATGAAGGTTAGAAAACTTGAAATAATAATATCAAAGTATTCCTTGAAGAAGGAAGTTTTATGAAATGACTAAAATGTGTAACACACCTAAATATACCAACTGCAGCGTAATCGTCATTACACCACAGTTACTAAATCCAGGTGTGTCACAGTCATGATAACAGTAGTTTCCAAATTTACGAGTTTAATTTTTCCTTTTTTGCATTTTATGCATAAGTAAAAAATATGAGCCATGAATGAAATATAAATGCATTCAACCCTTAATACAACCATTGGCATGAAATCGCGTTCCTTATATATATATATAGTTTATAGCCAATTTACACGAATCACTGATAACATAGAATATAATAATTACAGAGTCAAATGAAATACAGCGGGAATAAAAACAATTAAAGGGGAGGAGTAGTAACCCAGGGATGGGTACTACCAGCAGACAAGGTCGCAACCCCATATGCACATGACACACGGCGCCCCAGTTGACACGACAGGCATCAATGCCACCACACGGCTGCACTCTTACGTAGTCGACGAAATCTTGTCCAGATGCTCAAGTCAATCAATCAAGGTATAGTCCCTCTTTATCTTCCTCATGATCCTTTATTAAATATAAATGTAAAACAGAAATGCACAAACGTAGGAAAGAGGTGAGATTCCCAGCTTTCAGTACCAACAGGGCAGCAAGAAAATAAACGGCGTCGAATGCCCACATAAGACACAGTTAATACATACAAGTACAATAATACATGAAAGCAATTAATGAGAGTAAAGCAGCAAAGAACAATAGATAACATTATCCATAGCCAGCTAGCAACATTAGCATTACCAAGAATCAAATAAATACCACAGTCATAATAGCAAACACATTATTCAATTATAAATGCTCAATGGACCATGTGACTGACAACTCACAATGCAACAAGGGTACCAAAGTTTCTACTCCATGGAGCTAGACATAAATATTTTCGGAGTGAATGATCAAGGAGTAATGCTAGTGTATCGTTAGCCTTAAAAATATAGTGTGCTCATCTCATAAAAACATTTGCGCAAAATGGCTCACACATGGCACCTCAACAATTGATCACGACATAGGACAGCGTCTCAGGCAGGATCGTCGGTGTGTTGCACTGGTCTATCCCATGGCCCCAGCGGAGCTACCATTGTCTATTGTGAGACACCCACACCCCGACGCCCCCAAGGCCAACAACATATGACACCTATGCTTAGTCTATTCGCACTCGCACAAAGGTGTTATTCAAACTCCTAGGCAACATAGCCTTCTCAACAATGTCCCATAGACAATACGCATGTATGATGACACAATGTCCAATCATGTATGTTCAACAATGATGCATTCAACATTAACATTGCCTCAATGGCACATAAGCATTATTCAATGTCCAACATGACATATCAACAATACATTTATTTAAAACATTGCCTCAATGGCACATCATCATCCTTATCTCACTGAGTACTACATCAATAATTCTCAGCATCAACATGCATTCCTCATTACATACATACCATAATTTCCATATCATGGATCCGAGGATTCCATATTCAAAATCATTTCTTCCCTATTGGGGTGAATGCACATTTCTATCACAATTTAGTAAAGTAGAATCCTTGAATCCAGGGTTTTTAGGTTATGTTTGAGTTACAAAGGATAAAGAACCATAATCTCAATCATTTCCAGCTCAAAAATCTCATTTTTGGTCTTGGTAATCGATTACAGCATCCTTGTAATCGATTACCTGAGAAACAGAACCTCTGTAATCGATTACAATCTCATTGTAATCGATTACGTGATTCCCAGAATCACGTTTCATAACTTCAAGGCATTGTTAATCGATTACACAACCGTGGTAATCGATTGCCAATTGGACAGAACCTCCGTAATCGATTACCCACAAGTTGTAATCAATTACGTGATTCCCAGCAGCACCATTTCGTGACATCAGAGGCTTGGTAATCGATTACACTCCTCTTGTAATCGATTACAAGCTAAACAGAATCTCTGTAATCGATTACACACTAGATGTAATCGATTACCAGATTTCCAGAATCACGATTTTGTATCTTTATGAGCTTGGTAATCGATTACAAGCCCCGTGTAATCGATTACCACGCATAAACTTACAGAAAAACAGAGTTCTCAGGTCCTCTAACTCAAACCAAACCATTCCTCATCATATTTAATCAACAAGATACTCAAATACACCTTCAAATCATGCAAGAGGCATCAATTAAATCATACAAACCCAACAAAATACACTATCATCAAGAACAACATAAAAATGGGAGAACTTTATACATGGATTCAAAAATCAACAACAACACACATACAAGACATTCCCTTACTACCAAGGTTGGTTGAAGAGGATCATCTCCCTCTTACCTATTTGGAAAACAACACAATGTGCTACTCCTTCTTGTCCTAGATTTTCGTTTTCCCCCCTTCAAGAAAAACTCCAATGTGAGTGATCACCACAATGTTCACTCAAACCATGAAAAATAGGTTCTTGGTCACCAAGGTGGCCAAGAGAAATCGAAAATAGCAAGGAAATGGAAGAAAGTTGAAGACTTTACCTTAAAGCTCCAAGCTTTAGCTTTAATGGTGGAAGAGAAATGGAAGAAGAAGAAGAAGAACCAAGGATGGCCACAAGGAAAATGGTCTTGGAATGATGGAAGGAAGCTAGATATGAGTTTAGTTGTAGCAAACAATGGAGATGATCTCCAATGAGAGGGTGTGTACGGTGGTGAAGCAAAGAGAAGGAGAGAAGAAGAAGAGAAGGGAAGGAGAAGAAGAAGAGATAAAATGAAAATGTGATTATGGCTTTCAATGCCATCTGCCGTGTAAGAAGAGTGGGGAGGGAAGAGAGAGAAAATGTGTTACAAGGGAAATTGTTAGGAAGCTTCCCATAACAAGCTTGGATTAAATTTAATCTTCCTTTTGAAATTAAAACTAATAGATGTGGTACAAAAATTAGATTTTTTTGAATAATGTGATAATATTTTTAATACATGTTATTATTTATTGGACAATAGTTATAGTTAGCAAAAGTCAGCATTAACAAATCTGACAGATTAATTCTTCGCATTGTTTTATTATTCCATCTGTTAAAGTTTCTCGAAAAATGTAAAACCTTGTAAACTGTGTCCGGCCTCAGGTTTAGTAAGATCCCCCATCAACGTTTCCATAGTTCAAGGTTCTCGGGAAAAATATTTCATTTTCCCGACTCTGCTCAATACACACGCAAAACGAAGAATATATTAAAATATTCGTCGTTTCCGAAAAATTCTGAAAGAACTCACATAAATCATAAACATTAGAAAATGACTATTCGTAATAAAATTTTCCAACTTTGGGAGCGTTACAGTCGTTTTGCCAATTCCGCCCAATGTGCACGCAAGACGAGGAATAATATTAAAATATTTTGCATTCTCCGAAAAATCTAGAAAAATTCCTAAAAATCCGAAATATTGTAAAACGATCATTTATTCTAAAATTATAAATTTTTGGGGTGTTACAAAATGCCCTTAGGGCATGTTTTTAAAAGTAAGATAATTCTCACTTCTCTCTCTCGTCTCTCACGCAGCTGCTGGGGGGAGAATAAATAGAGAAATGAAGAAGAAAGGAGAGGAAGGAGGAGAGGACGAGAAGAAGAAGGACCCAAGATGAGGATCCAAAGCTTCAAGATTGGTCATCAACCAAGGTAAGGGTGCTTGATTACTCTTCCTTTTCCCTTTTATTTTCATCTTTTCTTAGTATAGAGTTTGATGGAAAGAGGGATTTGGGTGAGGAAGTGAGTTTAAGGACTAGTTTCTGAGTTAAAAACTAGTAAGTTTGATTGTAAATGAAGCTAGAAACATGTTTGTATGCTTAATTTTCTATGAGTTAAAGAGTATGAAAAATGGGTTATCTTGGAGCTTCGATGTTAGATTGAGATATTAAGATAGTGTTTTGATGTTATATGATGATTGTTGAGTAGAAAAGCTTCAAGTTATTGATTTTGGGTGATTGGAAATTAGTTGGACTCAATAGGGTGAAGTTGCTGCAAAAATTCTAGAAAAACCCAGACAGTGCCACGGCATCAAAGAAGGAGGCCGTGGCATCCTGCTTGAAACTTGTGCAGGGTTTCCCTACTAGAATTTGGAGGCCGGTACATGTTGGTGTATGCCCTAGTGGCCAATACGTTTTGTTTGTATTTACATACATTATATTATGCTATTTTATATGAGGCATTTCATTTATTATGTTCTTTTTTTTGGTAAACATGATAAAGTCCTTAGAATAGTAAATTTGATACCATAGGACATCAAGTGGATGACTTGATCGTGAGATCCTATTGGATAAAACACTATTCTTAAATGTCCCTAGTCAAGTATTATTGTTAATTAGGACAACAATAATGCTTTGAGACTAGTATGTGCGTAGATCGATGACCACATCTCACGGGTCATGGATATGAGATATCAAGTCTACACATAGATACATATTAGAGTAATGATGTATTGGACAGACCCGCCATGAGAACGCTACGTGGATCGTTACGTGAGTGTCATAAGCAATTCTCATAGTGATAATGGTGTATGTGGTCCTTTGACCCGAAATCACTACGATTCCTACATGAGGAGTTGTGTGTTTTAATGCCATCAAACGTCATCTGTAACAAGATGATTATAAAGTTGGTTATTAGACATACCGCGATACATGTGGAGGGATGTGAGTGACCTAGATGGAATTTGTCCCTCCTACATAACAGGAGTGATATCTTCGGCCCCCCTGATTGAGTGAGACTATGAAATGCATGGCCATGCTCAAATGAGTCAATATGAGATATTGATCTCATTTGTCATTACTATGTCTACTCGGGAATCAGGAAAATGAAGATTGAACTAAACAAGGGTGACACGTTCCATGCCTTGTGTTCAATTTGGATATCTGGACAAAGGGACTAAACTACACGGAAACATTGGTCACAGATAGGTTATGTCAAATCACTGACATTCTCATTACTTGGGTAGCGTTGATGTGTTGCTAGATACACATGTTTGTAATATTAAAATGAGATTTTAATATTACTACCAACGTCATGAGAACCTGCAGGTCGCACACTTAGAAAGTACTAAATTGGAGTAATCAGAATCCAAGTTGGACTCGGATTCAATTGTGGGCCTAACTCATGACAGATGGGTTTAGGGTTGCACCACTTACCTTGCTACGCTCACACTCACTTAAGGCAGCCCACTATTATAAATAGTACTTGCTAAGGGGGCTGCTACTAGGTTACATCACAACCCTAGCCGCACCTACAGAAAGTGAGTGAGAGATAGTGAGGTCTTCTTCTCCTCTCTTCGCAGCTAGCACTACGAAACAGAGGCGTGACTCCTTTTGCAAGTCTGTTCGTGTGGATACCGCAGAAACATCGTCGCTATTACGGTGTTGGTGATTCACCTCGCTTGTGTCTGTCACGCTTCAAGAGGTAAAATTTTAAAACCTCGGATTATGGATTTTTCGCATGGATCCTGTGAGGGAATTCTGTTATTCCGCTGCGAGACTTTGATCCGCAAATTCCCAACAGTACAATGAAGGATGAAGCTGCGACACTCTTTAAAAATTGAGGATTTTAATGTTAAATGATGTAGTTTTTGATTCCAATGGATGTTTTATGATGTAACAATGTTGGAATGAAAATAGGAACTCTTAAATGCTTACTATTAGGTGTTAAGTAAGGTTGAGATCCTTTAGAGATGTTTCTTTAAGTATGTTATGACATAAAAAGAGGTATTTCAAGAAGGACTAGAGTACCTCATGTAGTCAAGGAAATTAAGAAAAGTTTAGGTAACCATTAAGCATGGTTTACCTTAGATATGAATGTAATTCTTGGTGCAACAAAGTGTTGCATAGATACGAAATGATAGGTAATGAAGAAGTAAAATTCAAGTATACAAGCAAGTTAAGCAAGTATGGCAAGAGTCAAGGCCATGGTGTCTAACTAGCAAAAGGGAAGGGCCATAGTGCCTAATTGATAAGAATGAAGGGCCTTAGTGCCTAGTTAGTAAGAATTTATAGAAATTAGTGAGTAAGCATCCACAAGTTGCCTAAATATGAATTAAGAAGTGATAAGAATGAAAGGTTCAAGTATGTAAGTAAGTTGGACAATCAAGGAATGCTATGGTGACAAGAATGCCTCATAGTGAAGGGGTAAAATAGTAAGGTAAGAAAGAATGTGTACTAAGGAGAAGAAGTACACTAAGTTATTATAGTAAAAGTGGCGTGAACGCTCTTATAGAGGTAGAGCGAGTAATGTAAGGATAGAGATCATGTAGTGGCTATGTAAGAGTTAGACATAACATTACATTATGTATACACACTCATATCTAGTCATAAGCGGTTCAGAAGGTGGGTTAAGGAGGTAACAGATTCCCTCCCCACTGGAGAAAGGAAAGTTAAGATTAAAGGTTCAAACAATTAAGGAGGTAGTGGGTTAAGGAGGTAACATATTCCCTTCCTACTGCAAAGAAAGGAATAGTTAAGTTTCATGACATCCATGACATCTCATGACATTGCACTTACCCCATTATGCACCGTTGTTTGAGCATAATCATACATTATAACATCATTGCATTACTTGACGTTTGATTGTTATTATGATAGGTGATTCCTTTTGTTTGTGTGCTTTGCTCAATGGTATTCGGCAATTGTATGGGCAATTATTTAATATCATTGATAGTTTATATATAGTTGCTCAATGTTATTGTTCCATTGAATGGGCGGTGGTTCAATATCATTGATGGTTACTTTTAATGACAGTTATATGGGCAACTGTCTTATCTCTTATTTGAGTTAGACCAGAAGTAAGATTAGTTTGGGAACATTACATAAAATGAGAAATGTAATTGTCCCTTAAATTATGAGTAATAGTATGAATACTGTTTATAGCTCTACAGAGAATTAGTTCAAAGTTATGAATAGACTAGGAACATTACATAAAGAAAGAATGTGTGTTCCTACAAGTAATAAATAGAAATTGAAGGTTTATACAAATTTATTTATGAAGTTATGATTAGGTAAGGAGTGTTAATTTTGTTACCAATTATAGTTTCATTTCAAATACTTGTGGGTTGTATACTGTTATACAACTGCTAGTATTGGTACACTTATACTGAGAATTATTAATTCTCACCCCATGTGTTCCATGTAAATCTAGGTTGAAGATTCAAAGACAAAGAGAAGATGAAGCATGAAGACTAGTATAGTTATTTTCATGATTAGTGTAACATCCCGAAAATTTATAATTTTAGGATAAATGATCATTTTATAATATTTGGGATTTTTAAGAATTTTTTGGAGAACGTGGAATATTTTAATATTATTTCTCATTTTACGTGCACATTGGGCAGAATTGGCAAAACGACTATAACGCTCCCAAAGTTGAAAAATTTTATTACAAATAGTCATTTTCTAATATTTGTGATTTATGTGAGTTCTTTCAGAATTTTTCGAAAATGACGAATATTTTAATATATTCCTCGTTTTGCATGCATATTGAGTAGAGTCGGGAAAATAAAATATTTTTCCCGAGAACCTTGAACTATGAAAACGTCGACAGGGGATCTTACTAAACCCGAGGCTAGACACAGTTTACAAGGTTTCATGTCCTTCGAGAAATTTTAACAGATGGAATATTAAAACAATGCGAAAAATAAATCTGTCAAATTTGTTAATGCTGACTTCTGCCAACTATAACTATTGTCCAATAAATAATAACATGTAATAAAAATCTTATCACACTATTCGAAAATCTACCTTGTGTCAAGCTCCTTTAGCCTTATTTTCAAAATAGAAGTTAAATTAATTCAAAAACTCATTGGGAAGCTTCTAGGAAATTTCCACCCATTTCCCATTTCTCTCACTTCCCTCTCTCCATTCTTCTACACGGCAGAGGCCCCTTTTTGGGAGCTAATAATCACATTTTCTTCTTCTTCTTCTTCCTCCCCCACCGTACACCCTCACCATTCACCATCTTCATTTCCTTTCTTCCCTACTTCCATATCTAGCTTTCTTCCATCATTCCAAGACCATTTTCCTTGTGGTCATCCTTGGTTCTTCTTCTTCTTCTTCCTCCATTTTTCACCATTGAAGCTAAAGCTTTGAGCTTGGAGGTAATGTCTTAACCTTTCTTTCACTTTCTCCTCATTTTCGTTTTTCTTGGTCACCTATGTAATCAAGAACTCATTTTTCCATGGTTTGAATGAACATTATGGAAATCACTCACATTGGTGTTCTTCTTGAAGGGAAAACGAAAATCTAGGGCAAGAAGAGGTAACACCTTGTGTTGTCTTCCAAATAGGTAAGAGGGAGATGATCCTCTTCAACCAATCTTGGTAGTAAGGGAATGTCTTGCATGTGTGTTGTTATTGATTTCTGAATCCATGTATAAAGTTCTCTCATTTTTATGTTGTTCTTGATGATAGTGCATTTTGTTGGGTTTGTATGATTTATTGATGCCTCTTGCATGATTTGAAGGTATATTTGAATAACTTGTTGATTAAATATGATAATGATTGGTTTGGTTTGAGTTAAAGGACCTGGAGGACTTTGTTTTCTCGCAAGTTTACAAGACGGTAATCGATTACAAGGAGCTTGTAATCGATTACCAAGATCTTAAGGGTACGAAATCGTGATTTCGGGAAAATGTAATCGATTACATCTGTGTGTAATCGACACAGAGATTGTTTAGCTTGTAATCGATTACAAGAATGGTGTAATCGATTACCAAGCCTATGATGTTACGAAATGGTGCTTCTAGGAATCACGTAATCGATTACAACTTGTGGGTAATCGACACGGAGGTTCATTCCAATTGGTAATCAATTACCAGTGGCATGTGTAATCGATTACCAGGGCCTTGAAGTTACGAATCGTGGTTACGGGAATCATGTAATCGACATGAGAGATTCATTACGTTGGTAATCGATTACGAGTGATGTAATCGACACAAGACCCAAAAATGAGATTTTTGAGCTGGAAATGATTGAGATGATGGTTCTTTGTCCTTTGTAACTCAAACATAACCTAAAAACCATGGATTCAAGGATTTTACTTTGCTTAAATTCGATAAGAATATGTATTCATACCAATAGAGAAGAAACGATTTTTGAAAATGGAATTCTTAGATCCATGACATGGAAATTGTGGTATGTAGGAACATATATTCCTAGTGAGAATTATTGATGCAAGTGTGATTCCCTATGTGGGTTATGCAGTTATTGATTCAGTATTCAATGAGATAAGAAATGATGATATGCCATTGAGGCAATGTTTTTAATAGATGTATTGTTGATATGTCATGTTGATCATTGAATAATGCTTATGTGCCATTGAGGCAATGCTTATGCTGAATGTATCATTGATGAACATACATGATTGGACATTGTGTCATCATGCATGCGTATTGTCCGTGGGACATTGTTGAAAAGGCTATGTTGCCTAGGAGTTTGAATAACACCTATGTGCGGGTGCGAATAGACTAAGCGTAGGTGTTATATGTTGTTGACCCTGAGGGCGTCGGGTTGTGGGTGTCTCACAATAGACAGTGGTAGCTCCACTAGAGCCGTGGGATAAACCAATGCAACACTCCGACGATCCTGACTGTGACGCTGTCCTATGTTGCGATCAACTGTTGAGGTACCATGTGTGAGCCATTGCGCAAACAATTTTATGAAAGAAAGCACACTGTATTTTTAAGGCTACTGATACACTGGTATTACTCCTTGATCATTCACTCCGAAGATATTTATGTCTAGCTCCATGGAGTAGGAACTTTGGTACCCTTGTTGCATTGTGAGTTGTCAGTCACATGGTCCATTGAGCATTTATAATTGGATAATGTGTTTACTATTATGACGGCGATATTTATTTGACTCTTGATAATGCTAATGTTGCTAGTTGGCTATGGATAATGTTATCTATTGTTCTTTGCTGCTTTACCCTCGTTAATTGCTTTCATGTATTACTGTACTTGTATGTATTAACTGTGTCTTATGTGGGCGTTCGACGCCGTTTATTTTCTTGCTGCCATGTTGGTACTGAAAGCTGGGAATCTCACCTCTTTCCTATATTTATGCATTTCTGTTTTTCATTTATGTTTGATAAAAGATCGTGAGGAAGGTAAAGAGGGACCATACCATTGGTTGATTGACTTGAGCATCTGGACAAGATTTCGTCAGCTGCGTAAGAGTGCAGTCGTGTGGTGGCATTGATGCCTGTCGTGTCAATTGGGACGCCGTGCGTCATGTGCATATGGGGTTGCGGCCTTGTCTACTTGTAGTACCCATCCCTGGGTTACTACTCCTCCCCTTTAATTGTTTTTATTCCCGCTATATTTTATTTGACTCTGTAATTATTATATTCTATGTTATCAGTGATTCGTGTAAATTGGCTATAAACTATATATATATATATATATATAAGGAACATGATTTCATTCCAATGGTTGTATTAAGGGTTGAATACATTTATATTTCATTCATGGCTCGTATTTTCTACTTACGCATAAATGCGAAAAAGAAAAAAAAAAAAAAAAAATAAACTCGTCAATTTGGAAACTACTGTTATCATGACTGTGACACACCTGGATTTAGTAACTGTGGCGTAATGACGATTGCGCTATAGTTGGTATATTTAGGTGCGTTACAATTAGTAGATAGATTTTATATTTTCATATATATGAGATTAAGAATGTAAAAGAAAAACATGTATGTATTAGTGAAAAGTTATGTATATAAGTGGATATTGTTTCCACAAGGCTCTCCATGATGATTTATTTATATAAATGCTATGGATTAGTTGTGGGACTTTAGCATGTATTGTGTAGCTTTTTGGGGGCTTGATGTTTTGTACTTTTTGGAGAGTTAATATATGTACCATTTTTTTGGGCATGTGGAATTTTTATTCATGCTTTTTGAAGATCTTTGATGTATATAAGCACATATGATATATATATATATATATCCTAGTTGGTTGTGTGTAATGTTTTTCTTGTTATTTATTTCCGCTAAGTTTATGTTTTCGTTTACAAAAAAAAAAGTATATGTATAATTAAAAAAGAATTGCCAAATTACTATATGTTTTATAATTGAATAAGTCACTATCTATATATATATAACTGGGTCTTAGTTTTATTTTTTGATCTTTCGTTCGTGTTTGGTGTGATTGTCCCTCTCCAAAAAGGGACATTACATTAGTTTGGTATCAGAGCCCTGGTTTGAGTTTTCTTTTGGGTTTTGTGGTTAGTCTGTCTTGTTTGTGCTGTATGATTCTCTGTGTTTGGTTTCCGAAAGGTTACATCTAACTTTCCTTATGTTTTGTTTAGCCTAACTCTGAAAGTAAGTGATGACTCGTGGTAGAGGTATAGCTGCAACAGTCAAGGTGATGCAGCGAATGGAAGATGTTATTGAACAGCAAAATGAGAGAGCAGTACAACAACAAGAGGCAACGACAGATGCCCAGAATTTGTCAGAATTTCGTCTCAACAACCCACCTCAGTTTCAAGGAGAGTTCGATCCGAAGAAGGCTAGTCTTTGGATCAAGGAACTGGAGGAGATATTCCAAGGGATGGGTTGTGCTGATGACAAGAAGGTAACCTATGCTTCCTTCATGTTAGTTGGAGATGCTGAAGACTAGTGGAATGGAGCGCAAAGATTAATGGAAGCCGGGAACGACAGTCACATGGGAAGTCTTCAAGAACAGATTCTTGGAGAAGTATTTTCCTGTGAGTGCGAGGCATGCCAAGGAGATGGAGTTTCGTTATCTGAAACAAGGACGCATGACCGTAAGTGAGTATACGGCAAAGTTTGAAAGCTTGTCCAAGTTTTCAAGGTATTTCCAGCTCTAGCCAGACGAAGAGTGGAAATGTTGGAAGTTCAAAGAAGGACTGCGCCTTGACTTGAAGAGGGCAATATTGCCTTTAAGAATTGACCAATTCCCAGCCTTACTAGACAAGTGTCAGAGGATTGAAGAGCTTGATCAATCAAGGAACACGAGGAATCGCAACCTTGGACCTTCTAGGTTCCAAAGAGGAAGTGGCAACAACGCGAATCACTTTCAGAGGAAGCCTTATTCTCGACCACCGGGAAGTCAACAACAATAACCTGGTGGAGGCTCGAGTAGAAATTCTGGTGGCAGTCGAGTTGGTTAGACTGTGACGTCTTCACCAAAATGTTTGAAATACAGAAAAGACCATCTGGCAAGGGAATGCACTATCCAGGGGATTATTTGCTTCAGATGCAAAAAACCTGGACATATCTCCAGAGATTGCAACCAACCTAAAGCAAAGCCTTTTGTCAACAATGCATGAGTTGCAAGACCTCAGGTAGGAGGTAGGGTTTAGACGATAAGTGGAGTGGAAGCCTCCCAATCTGAAGATCTAATCAAGGGACATGGTACCATAGGAGGTAATCTTTTATTTGTACTGTATGACTCAGGGGCAACCCATTCTTTTATTGCTCATGATTGTGTGCGTCGATTAGGTTTGCCTGTATCTTCTTTGCCTTTTAATTTGAGTGTTTCTACCCTTACTGCTAAACCTGTTGTTAGTATCCAAGTTTGTTTGAACTGTCCTTTATCTGTTGAAGGTTGACTCTTTTATGTTAATTTGATTTGTTTACCTCTTTCCCAAATAGACATAATCTTAGGAATGGATTGGTTATCTTCTAACCTTATCCTGTTGGATTATTCCAATAAAACCCTAGCTTTCCCTAAGTCCGAAGTTTCTAGATTTTTGACGGCTAACTAAGTTAAAGCTTTCTTAAAAGAAGGAGATCAGGGATGCATGCTATTGTCTTCCTTAGAAGTCGAGAGTGAGATAGATGTGAATGTTATTCTGGTAGTTAATGAGTTTCCTAAAGTCTTTCCTGATGATGTACTTGGTCTACCACCGGAGCGGGAGATAGAGTTCACCAATGATCTTATACCTGGATCTGGCCTTGTATCCATAGCACCGTACAGGATGTCACTGTCATAATTGGTTGAACTTAAGAAGCAATTTGTGGAGCTTCTGGAAAAGCAGCTTGTCAGACCTAGTGTGTCACCCTGGGGGGCGCTAGTGTTATTGGTCAAGAAGAAGGATAGAACTTTGCGCTTATGCATAGATTATTGTCAGCTGAACAAGGTCACAATCAAGAACAAGTATCCACTTCCGAAGATAGATGATTTAATGGATCAGCTGAAGGGAGCCGCAATTTTCTCCATGATTGACTTGCGTTCTGGCTATTATCAGATCTGAGTGAAGGTAGAGGATATCCCCAAGACAACTTTTTGTACACGTTACAGACATTACGAGTATCTTGTGATGCCATTTAGAGTGACGAATGCACCTGCCATATTCATGGATTACATGAATAGAATCTTTTGTCCTTATCTAGACAGATTTGTCGTCATTTTTATCAATGACATTCTGATCTATTCTCAAAATCAGAAGGAACATGCCGAACATCTCAGTATAGTTCTCCAGATTCTAAAAGAGAAGAAGTTGTATGCCAAGTTGTCAAAATGTGAATTTTAGCTGGAAGAAGTTATGTTTTTGGGTCATGTAATCTCGAAGGATAGGATTACAGTTGATCTATCAAAGGTCGAAACAATTCTACAATGGGAAAGGCCGAAGACCGTGATTGAGTTTCGAAGCTTTGTGGGATTAGCTGGATATTATCGAAGATTCATTGAGGGATTCTCTAAGATAACAGAACCTCTCACTCAACTTACAAGGAAGAACCAAGCTTTTGAGTGGATCGATGCTTATGAAGAAAGTTTTCAAGAATTGAAGAAACGACTGACTACTTCACTAGTTTTTGTTCTACCTGATCCCAATGAACCCTTTGAGGTGTACTGTGATGCTTCACATTAAGGACTAGGATGTATGCTCATGCAAGATAGGAAAATGGTGGCATATGCTTCAAGACAGTTGAGAGTGCATGAAAAGAATTACCCTACATATGACTTGAAATTAGAAGTTGTGGTGTTTGCTCTGAAGATATGGAGACACTTTCTGTATGGGGCAACATTCAATGTTTATAGTGACCATAAGAGTCTGAAGTATCTCTTTGAGTAAAAAGAGTTGAACATGAGGCAGAGAAGGTGGTTGGAGTTTCTGAAAGATTATGATTTTCAACTTCAGTATCACCCCAGAAAGGTAAACGTAATGGCAGATGCCTTAAGTAGGAAGATGCTTAGTATCTCTGCTATGATGGTTAAGGAGAAGGAGTTGATAGAGCAATTCAGGGATATATGGTCCTCTGTGGAATTGGCACCAGAGAAGATTTGTTTGAGTATGTGATTGGGGTGAAATCCGCAAGTGTACGGTTTCGTCGTCAAGTAATAAAAATATCGAATCCACAAGGACTATGTTTATGAATACCAATTAATTAATTAATTAAATTAAATTAAACAAAAGAGAATATAATTGTTGAACAAGAACGTAGAAACCAAACAATTAAATAAATAAAAGTTAAGACGCAAAATTGAGAATAAAAATAGCAAATTGTTGAGAAAAGATTTCAGATTCAAGAAAGCTTCCAGGATTGGGGTTAACCACAATGATACAAGACTCCTAATTGACAATCCTCTTATTAACACTTGAAATTCAATTGAAGGTGAATTACCCTAAATTAGTTAATGTTCCCTTTCAAGATACAAGAACCGTGCCCAATTAAACCAATTCTACTACTCGTGGTAATTGAATCTAAATTGAACCCATTACGATTTTTGGTAATTCATTAATCCTCGAAAGGCTAAACCTACTCTCATGATTTAAACCTTAAGTTCAATTCTTATAGTTCCAACACCGAGGTTCACCTTTCAGTACGTCCCTAGATATCTATGAGATGCAAATAAGTGGCCAGCAAATTCACATGAATAATCGCAATAAGGATTGAATCAACAACATTCAAGATTAATAAAAGGGGTAAACAATATCAATTAATCATCATCAATGTATCAAAGGGCATTGCCCAATCCTAGAAACAAAAGGAACTACTCAGACATGGAGAAGAAGAAACCATAAATCAAGTTCCAAGAACATCCAAACCCGTAATCCTAGAGAGAAGAGAGGAAGATGAAGATCAAGAGCCTCCAATGTGTCTCCTTCAAAACCAAATTCGAACCCTAATGTTGTCTTCAGAACATCTATATATATCCCATGGGTTAAAATTGGTTCAAGCCCAACAGAAAAGAGAAAAACAGACTTAAAAATCTGACACGCACACCGAACCACAGCCGTGGTGGGTACCACGGCCAGGCCGTGGTCAGTTCTGGACTCATACATTTCAACCAAACTCTCAACCGTGGTTGTCTCTGGACTTCCCCTTTTGCTTTTTCACGTAGTTGCTCGATCCATGGCCGTGGTTCAGGCCACGGGCAGGCCGTGGAACTCTCTGGCATGAGCTTTTTGTCCCAAATTGCTACCCTTTAAGCTCCAACTTCAATTGTGCAAGCTTTCCATCCATTTCAAGGCCAATTAAGCACCAATCCTGCACAACAACACCAAAAACACCGCAGTTATCCGAACTAAAGGGAAAAACAAACAAAAAGGGAAACTAAAATGCCTAGAATGTATAAAAATGCATGCAAACACATGAACAAAATATGATGTTGTTTCACACACATCAGTATGGTTACTATTTCAAGTGACCTAATGGAAAAGATTCGAGAAAAACAAAAAGGTGACAATTTTTTGCAAAATAAGAGGGAGTTGATGAAGGGCGATATTATGTCGACAGTAGAGGAAGAAGCTGATGGAATCCTAAGGTTCAGAGGCAGGGTTTGTGTACCCAAGGATCCGGAACTCAGGGAGTTCATTCTCGAAGACGCTCACACGAGCAAGTTGAGTATGCATTCGGGAATGACCAAGATGTACCAAGACCTAAAATAGTTATTTTAGTGGCACATAATGAATAAGGATGTTGCCAGATGTGTGTCATCTTGTCTGGTTTGTCAGCAAGCTAAGGTTGAACATCAGAGACCGCCAGGAATGTTGCAACCTCTAACTATTCCCGAATGTAAATAGGATAGTATTGCGATGGATTTCGTGGTTGGATTGCCAAAGGCCCAAAGGGGTTATAGTTCGATATGGGTAATTGTTAATTGTCTTACAAAGTCTCCACACTTCTTACCGATTAACATAAAGTATTTAATGGAGAAGTTAATCCAGCTGTATATTGGTGAGATTGTTAAACTGCATGGTGTGCCATCTAATATTATTTCCGATAGAGATTTGAGCTTCATATCAAGGTTTTGGCAGAGTCTTCAAGGAGCAATGGGAACAAACTACGTTTGAGTTCTGCTTATCATCCTCAAATTGATGGTCAATCGGAAAGGACGATTCAATTGTTGAAAGATTTGCTTAGAGCCTGCACTTTGGAACAGACTGGAAGTTAGGACAAAGTTTTGCCATTGGTAGAGTTCACCTATAACTACAGTTTTCACTCAAGCATAGGGATGGCACCCTATGAGGCTCTATACGGACAATGGTGCAGAACACCTTTGTGTTGGTACCAAGATGGAGAGCATCTTATAATCGGACCTGATCTTGTACAACAGATGATGGAAAAAGTCAAGATGATTCAGGAAAAGATGAGGACAACTCAGAGTAGGCAGAAAAGCTACGCAGACAAACTGAGAAAGCCTCTTGAATTTAAGGAAGGCAAGCATGTGTTTTTGAAAGTCACACCCACGACTAGGGTCGGTCGAGTTCTTAAATCTAGAAAACTTACTCCTTAATTCATCAGACCTTATCAAATTCTTCGTCGGATAGGTCCAGTAGCTTATCAAATAGCCTTACCACCTTTTCTTTCTAACCTACACAATGTTTTCCAAGTGTCGCAATTGCGAAAATATATTCTTGGTCTAAACCATGTCATAACACCTAATATAGTACAACTAAAAGAGAATTTAACCTATGAGTCACCTCCTGTAAAGATCGAAGATAGGAAAGTGAAGCAACTCAGAGGGAATGAAATTCCACCGGTGAAAGTAATCTGGAATGACACAACTGGAGATGCAATGTGGAAATTAGAAGACAAGATGAAGGAACAACATCCACAATTATTCTAAGGTATGACAAATTTCGAGGACAAAATTTTTTTTTATAAGAGGAGAGTTGTAACACCCCGAAAATTATTTGTTTCATGATAAATATTCATTTTATAATATTTGTGATTTTTGAGAATTTTTTTGAATTTTTCTTGTGACGTTGATTATTTTAATATATTTTTCAATTTACGTGCCCACTGAGCAGAGCTAAGAAAATAAAATATTTACCCCAAGGATAGAAGCCTTGGACTGTGAAAACGTCGACAGGAGATCTTACTAAACCCGAGGCTGGGAATAATTTACGAAGTTTTTGTTTTTTGAGATTTTATTTAATAAAATAAAATTACGGTACGCTTTATTATCCGTTGGACAATAAATATTAGTTTTGTTAACTGTCATTTTTGTCCACTGGATAATAGCTTCAGTAGAGTGTTAGTCATCTTTTTTAGAGAGTACTTTAATGAAAACACTAAGATGATATCATCAAAGTGACATCATTGTTGACTTTTTAAAAAGGTGAAAGTTAGCTTCTTAAAGAAGCTTTGTGTGAAGCTTCCTAGACAAGCTTCTCCCAAGCTTGTAGGAGAAGCTGCTCCTTCTCTCTCCTTGGGGGAACCACGACAAAAGTGGAGGGGGGGGAAGTGACCAAAATATCATTTTTGCTTACTATTCACATTACATCTCATTTAAAAAATTTCTATCACTTTCTCTCTCACTTTTCTCTCACACTTTTCTCTTATTCCTTTCCTCTCCTCTTCCATGGCAACATGTTAAACCATTTGTGTACCGCAAGTGCACGGGTCATTCAAGTAATACAGATACAGAGTAAAAATTCATTCCCGCGAGGATATATGACTTCTAATACTAAGTAACAACCAATAGCTTAGCTAAATTATATTCAAGAACATATAAAATAGAGAAAGCATAAATAATCTAAATCTAAACTACAAAAGCAATAAAGATAATGGTTTAGAGATCTAGGAAAACCTCCTTCACCTCCTATTTCATACTAATGATATGCAATCCTTCCAAGCAACATCAATGAATTATTAAGTTAGCTTGAGAATCTGATTTAGTTAAAAGCCTATGTCTAGTGCAATTAACCCTGGTGTCATTTACCTAATCCACTATGTTTCCATGAGAACTAGTGTAAACTCCACTAATGAATAATCTATTCTCAAATACACGCTAATACATGGCTAAAAGGTATATTTCTATCCAGTTAGTGAATCAACTCATCCAAGCCAATTGAACTCGTCGAACATGCATTAACCATAACATATCCATATCCACAAATCCCTATGTCTAGTTCATTTGCATCAACTAAGATCATGCAACTGATGGCCAATCAGAAGCAAACATTAAGCATAGGCATGGAAAAACAAAACCAAACATCAATATAAACTCAAAAGATAACATAAACATCAATATTCATATAAAGATCTAAAGTATTTCCTAAATAAAGCTTAGCTAATCCATGAACACGAATTTATAAATCAAAAACAGTGCTCAAGAGATAGGGTAGAGAAGAGAAACAAAGGGAGAAGAGGAAGGAATCCATGGATGTGATCTTTGAAGCTTGAATCTCCTTCCATGAAGAAGATGGCCTCTAACCTAGCCTCCCTAGGCCTCAGATTAGTCCAGAAATAAAGAATAGGCCATAGCCTCTCTAAACCCTAAAAAGTTCTAAAAAACTCTCTCTTAAAATTTGTTAAAAATGTATTTATAGATTCAGAAAAATAGAGGCACGTCGCGGAATTAACATTCCTACGCCGCGGCGCATGTCAAATTAGGTCAGGGACGCTGCGGCGTTAACATGCCTATGCCGCGACGTTTAATTTTCGTAGCTCTCTGACTTTTGATGCAGGGGAGGCACCACCACGCTGCAGCGTATGCTCCTCAGCTCCGTGACCAGTTTTCTCATCAGTTTGTTCGCAGAATTCTGCAGTAAACACAATTTTGCTACTATTTTTGTTCCTTTGTGTTCCTCTTGGGTTTTCTCATCAACGTTGGTCCAAATCTTCCACCAATTTGCTTGCTTGCAGCTCTTCCTACAATAGGGAAATCACCAAATTAATGACAAATGCAAAATTCACTTAATCAATAACATAATACGCACAGTTTGCTTGATATCATATAGGAAAGGTATCAGAATTGGATATAACAAATAGAAGTACAAAACCTTCCAAATATGCATAAATACAAGGACTTTAGCAATCAGAGAAATACAGATATAAGGCACAAATAACTACGCAATGTGAAGTTATCACAATACCTCCCTCACCACCCTCTAAGTTTGCTTGATTTCAAGCAACCACTTTGCTTGAAGTTACATTTCCTTTGAATTTTTTCATTTCTTATTGAAACCATCCTCCAAAAAGCTCACATTTTCTCTCCATTTTCTTTCCACTTCCACGGCCAAGACACACCATTTTTAGCCATCCAAGCTTTCTTGCTCAACCAACCTCATTTCTTTTATCTTCTCATCATCTTGAAGCTTTTCTCTTTTATGACCATCACTTAAATCTTCCATCTTCATCTTCTTCCATAAAGCCCTAAAACTTGAAACTTTGAGGTAAAGCTCTTGACTTTTCTATTTTCTCTTCTTATTTTTGTGATTCTTGGTCACCTTTCTGATCAAGGACTTATCTTTTTAAGCTTTGGTTATTGATTATGAAAGTTTGATCATCCTAAGGTTTTGTGGTTGTGGTGAACGAAATTCAAGAGCACAAAGGAGATTGTTTTTCTTGTTATTTCTTTTGGTAAGAGGGATATCATCCACTTCAACCTATCTTGGTAGTGATGAGCATATTTATGTATTGATAGTGAAGAACCCATGTGAGGGTTACTCACTTTGTTGTATGACTTTAATGATTTTGCATTGATTTTATCTTATATGATTTTATTGGTTGTATTTGTATATCTTGATGGTTTGAAAAATTTTTGATGGATTGGAATCATGGATGGAAGGCAAGGGTTCCTTGCCCTTTTTCTTGGAGGCTCACGGCGAAATAGCCTAATAATGAGTCCTTGATGAAAATTTGGGTAATAATTTGGGAATTAAGGCATTTAATGACGAGTGATTAGTGAGGTGGTAAAAAAATTTTTGGAATTCCTCATTCCTTAGAGCGCACGGCCTTGTAGGACAACCAATGGAATTTTTTTTACATCAAGTCAAAACTTAGTTAATTAGGTGATTAAATGTTGATTAAGGATTCATAAAATGGAAAGAACAAAGAATAAGATTTTGTCCTATAACTTAGAATAATTTTGACCAAAGAAAGAACCTGAAAGTAAGTGAGATGTTGAGCAACTTAAATTAAGTTACCCTAAGTGAATTAGGTTTAGAATTAAGTAAAGAACTTGTTTAATTTGAGTAACAAAGATTAGGTGAAAAGTGCAAGAGAATTCCCCTAGAGAGACCTAATAAGAAAAACATAGAAGTTAAGGCGTAATTTCATGATAAACCTTAAAGGTATGTTTTCACAACTGAGAATCGGATAATGTGTTGTTGTGGATCCATAAGTGGGACCAAGGATCTGTTGATAATTAATTTGGCCAAATTGTGGTGTGATTATGGAATAAGTATACTATTATTGAATATTCATGAATATGCATTGAGTCATCATGCATTATGAAAGTCCGGTGGACTTTGTTGTAAGGCTGTATGCCTAGGAGATGAATCACACCTTAGTGCGGGTGCAAATAGACTAGTGTAGGTCACTTGTTGACCTTGGGAGTGTCGGGGTGCGGGTATCTCGCAATGGGCAATTGGTAGCTCCTCTGTATCGTGAGATAGACTGATGCAAACACACCGATGATCCGGACCGAGACACTGTCCTATATCGTGATCTTGTGAAGAATGTCTTGTATGAGCCATGTTGCAAGATTTATTAATATTGAAGCATTTGATTTGAGGCCGATGAGATATAGACATGTCTCCTTGATCATTCTCTCTGATGTTGTGTTTAGCTCCATGGAGTAGGATTTTGGTACATTGTGCATGTGTATAGTCAGTCATCATATTTACCTGGCATTTATTTACATGAATATGGAACTATTTCTTTTATTGATATTATGCCTGCCTAAATCATTGAACTATTTATTATCTGATCTTGATGCTGCTTACTGTTGTACTGTACTGTTTAGCATTATGCATTGTTTATGTTTCTTTATTGCCATATTAGTAATGATGTTGGATATCTTACCTCTTTACTTTGTTATTCTGTTGTTATATTTGTATTTCTGTAAAGACTGAGGCATGAAAGAGCCTCCGTTTCCTAGATTTCGGTCAAATTAGTCTTCTGTTTCGTGATGGCGTCGGGTCAAAGCTTTTTGGGTTATGTAAGTGTTTTGTTCCATGGCGGGTCAGATGCCTAGAAGATTGACTGGAACTCAGAGCGCATCAGATATGATGGAGACGTTTCTGTGATTGTCCGTAGGACTAGGGATGATGTTCCATTCTTTTCTTTGAACACTACTATACACCTGGAGTTTTTCATGTCTGTCAAGGAACTTTAGGGTGTCCTGAACTATACTTCTCGTGAGGATAGTGAGGTATTCTCTGCACGAACTCCTGTCCATCAGATAGTGCCTCCTCCGGTGGTCTTATGTTCCGATAAGTTAGAGGAAGACCCATCGGAGGGTCCTCTCCCGTAGTTGTGGGACTTTGGCATATAGTGTGTAGCTTTTTGGGGGCCTGATGTTTTGTACTTTTTAGAGAGTTAATGTATGTAACATCTTTTTGGGCATGTGGAATTTTTATTCATGCTTTTTCAAGATCTTTGATGTATATGAGCACACACACACACACACACACACACACACACACACATATATATATATATATATATATATATATATATATATATATATATATATATATCCTAGTTGGTTGTATGTAATATTCTTCTTGTTATTTATTTCGTTTAAGTTTATGTTTTCTGTTTACAGAAAAAAAGTATATATATAATTAAAAGGGAATTGCCAAATTACTATATGTTTTATAATTGAATAAGTCACTGTATATATGTATATAACCAGGTCTTAGTTTTATCTTTTGATCTTTCGTTTGTGTTTGGTGTGACTGTCCCTCTCCAAAAAGGGGCATTACAAATATCATCAAAACAGAGAAATAAAGATCTTAAAAGCTATGGATGCTAAAAATAAGTGTCTGGTGGAGGGGGGAGTGAGGTGCTTGCTCTGGTTACAATGCCCGCAAGGCTACAACTTCTCGTTGAACACCTTCTATCTTATCAAACATAATAGAGAAGGTGTTCTCCATGTATGTCTGGTTGTCCAACAGGGTCGCCATAATTTGCTTGAGGGTAGCTGGACCACTAGCAGGAACATTAGCAGCTGGAACAACACGGGCAACATCAGGAGCATCAGCATCTGTATCAGGAGCAATAAGGGCAGTAACATCAGGGGCCTCTTCATTCTCAGCTTTTTCCAGCTAATCAGGGTACACCCACCCTTCATTGGGATCATTGACCATCTTCATCTTCTTGAGGGTGTATTGCCCGAAGATGTTGAAGTGTGTCAATTCTGTTGCTCATTCCATCTCCACTATTTGTGGATAATCCTTCACAAAAGCTGTGATCAAAAGAGAGTAAGGCAACTCAGCCTTCTCTTTACTTTTGGCCTTTATCATATGTTTACTGATGAAATTTGGCCAGTTTATCTTGAAGCCCTTCCTCAGGATCCTTATCATGAAGATATCGTCTTCTGTCAGGTAGGCGTAATTGCCTCTGTGAAGACGAGGATGTACGCATACGCATAGTGTAGCAGCCTGTCTTAACTTTTCAGCATCCCTCCCTTCAAGCTAGCCTTATAGACCATTGTGCCAGGCTTAATGATCATAGAAATAGCTTCATCCTTCTTGTATTCCATGGATTTTTTATCTTCCTTAATGGCTGGGCCAGCTACATTGAGCCCAAATTTTGCCATCCACTTAGCAGGGGTGATTACCATCTGTTGAACCCTAACCTCAGAGATTATATCAGCACCATCCACCTGCAGATTGCAGTAAAACATTCTTACCAAACTTATGTATATCTTATCCTTATAGCAGCAGAGATTGAGCACTCCTTAGTGAGCCAATACATCTAAGAACTCAAAGCCTTCTTCCTTCTCAAACCATGGGAGATCTATGTGCTTGGGTTGCACAAGATTTTTCATGATGAAGTTATTTCAAAAATGAGCATGGTCATCCTCGTTAGAAGAGAGCCTATGAAGATTGAGAGGATTATTGGTGGGAATTGTTTTGGTGCGTGGTCGTTTGGAGGAGGAGGCCATGGTGAGGGTTTTAGTGTTTGGGTAAGATAAAGATAAAGGAAGAGAGAAAGAAGTGTGTATAAAGGTTAAGAATAGTAGGGTGCAAGGAGGAGAGAACTGAGAGAGAAGAAGAGAAAATATGAAATGAATGTGGGACGCGCCCAGTTATTTATAGAGCTCGTCGCTTTATTCGAATAAATCATGTGTTTTTCGAATGAAATCGTGGTAACTGAAAAGCCTTGGCACTTCTGCTAAGCGTTATTCGAATAACACTTGTGTTATTAGAATAACACATCATCTAGGCTTGGCTTTTGCCAAGCTTTATTCGATTAACTTTGTTTTTATTCGAATAATACACCTAACAAGCTTGGCTTCTGCCAAGTGCTATTCGAATAATAGTGTTGTTATTCGAATAACACATCAAACATCAGAAACTACAAAATGCTTCTGTAAAGCATTATTCGAATAAGGCACCCCTTATTCAAATAAGACGTGTGAAACAACATTTCTTTGGGAACCACTGGAAACTATTATTCGAATAAAAATACTTGTTATTAGAATAAGACATATGATTGACTATGCGACATTGAAGACTGGTTTTGATGATAACAAACATGAAGATGATTAGAAGACCAAGTCCACGATTTTTAAGATTAGCTTTAGGACTTAATTTTTTTGTACGAAGCCTATTGGATATCTCGTTGTTTTTTGGAAGAAAAGATCTAAATATGTTTTCAACAACATCAAGATTTCAAATTGGCTTTTGGAAATAATTAAAATGTTTTGGGAAAATTTGGAAGCAAACTGGCAAGTTTCAAAAAATGTTTAAAAATGTTTTCAAACAACTTTATTCGAATAGACAGTTCCTTTGATCAGCTTCTATTCAAAGATTATTCGAATAACCTCTGAGCTATTCGAATAATAGTTTAAAATTTGCTACAAGCTTATGTTTTCAAAAAGCGCTATTCGAATAGCACCCATTCTATTCGAATAAAAAACTTTCCTGAACATAACTTTTAAAAAGCTTTATTCGAATAACAAGAATGTTATTTGAATAATGTGTTTTAGAAACTTTTTGATCATAGGTTATTTCAACATGTTATTCGAATAACACAGGTTATTCGAATAAACATAGTCCTTGTTTTGGTAAGTAACTGACATATTTGTATTTATTACGAGAATTAATTACCTACAATGGCTATTTTCTAAAATACTCTATAAATACATGCCTTTGGGTCATCTCTAGAATACACTCAACTATCTGAAACAATTCTTTCTTACTTTAATTCATGATTTACATTTTAACATATTTCCAGTGCTCTTTTTCGCAAAAACTTTGAGATATCCTTAGAGAGCATCATAGAGCTTCGAGTTGTATTATTTACTCTTTTGAGAGTTTCTCTTCTACTATATTCTACTTCATTGTAAAGAGGGTGAGGCATCCCTCAAAGAATTTTTAAGGGTGAGGTATCCCTGATTGTTGAGGCTCAAAACCCAAATATGAGATATCCCTAAGTGTGAAGAGTGCTCTGTTGTGTAAAGGTAGCAGGCACCTGTCTAAGCCTGAGTTTATAGTGAAAAATCTCAGATAGTTTTTCGAGGACTGGACATAGGCCACAAGTGGTTAGTGATTGAATCAGGATAAATACTGTGCTTATTCTTCTTATCTTATACTCCTTTATTTCTTGTAATTTATTTTATTTTTATACGTGTTTATTTTGCGTTTAAAGCTCTCTATCCTCTCTATTTATTCATTTATTTTGAGAAATAGTTTCAATAAAATTTGTTTTGTAAGTGTTTAGGAAAAATTCTTATATACTCAATTCACCCCCTCTTGAGTACGGAAGCCACTTGGCAACAGGACAAACATAAAGACACCAGTTAGGCATATTTTCAGCATTAGATTTTGAGGAGGATTCTTACCCAACTTCTGGAGTACTTGCAAAACATATTTTGGGAAATCTCCAATGCTCAAGTTAGTAATAATTCAAGAAGAATAAATCAATGATAAAGCGATAAATATAAGCATTCATTCATATGCATGATTGATTAATTATGTCCAATTCTCTTCTAATATAAAAGAATGCTTCTTTAGCCAAAGGTTTAGTGAAGTTATCAGCAAGTTGCTTAAATGTTTCAACAAATTCAAGTATGCAATCACCTTTTTTAACATGGTCTCTAATGAAATGATGTCTAATTTCAATATGTTTAGTTCTTGAGTACAAAATAGGATTTTTAAATAAATTGATTGCGCTAGTGTTATCACACCTTATAAGAATGTGAACAAGGTCAAGACCATAGTCTAGAAGTTGTTGCTTTATCCAAAGGATTTGAGCATAACAACTCCCAGCTGCGACATATTCAACTTCAGTTGTAGATAATGTCACATTATTTTGTTTCTTGTTGTGCCAAGAAACTAGTGAGCTTCCAAGCAAGTGGCATGTCCCACTAGTGCTCTTCCTATCCATTTTGCATCCAACAAAATCAGAATTGGAATAACCAATTAGGCTACATGTGTAACACCCTAATACCGGTACCTAGTATATCAGAATATACCTGAATAAGCAGTATTAGTTATGCTACTTCTAACTTAACATAACACTAATTCATATCATTTAAACAAATAATAATGGAGAGCCTTACGGAAAACTAAAAGTTTTACATATAACATCGCCACTAAAGGGCTCATTGTATACACAACTTCTTGTACAAACTAAAAGCACGTAAATAAATACAAGCTTTAAACTAGAAAGTATAAAAACTATCTTTGTCTTCATACTTCTTCTTCTTGCCTTTGGATGAACTTCCACCTAGATTTACATGGCAACAACGGGGTGAGAAATCACATTTCTCAGTATAAGTATACCAAAACCAGCAGTTTAAACATTCAAAATGAATAAACCCAACTGAACTAATATTTCCTGTATAAGAAACAATTACAATTCTCTCTTTATGTAACGTTCTTAAGTGAACTATAATTTTGTTTTGATAACCGAAAGCACGATGATATCAAACAACCGCCCATACAATTATTTGAAATCATCGGCTAGACAACTGTCCATACAACTGTCACCAATAACACAGAGTAACACATACACAACAATTACACAAATATATTTACCAAACAAAATATTACATAATGCAATGATGGAATGATGTATGTTTATGCTCAAAGAAAAGTGTATGATAGTGTTGGTGCAATGTCATGAATACTTAACTATTCCCCTAGGCGCAGAGGAATTCTGCCATGATAACGTGTGACCCCTTATAGCCTACTTTTAGGAATGAAGTCTGTCATCACAACACATGACCTCCTACACCCTTAGGTAGGGAGGGAATCTGATACGATAATAAGTAACCTCCTATGACCTACCAAGTAGGGAGGGAGTCTGCAATCATATCATGTAACCTCCTATAACCTACCATAAACTAAGTGGATGCCTCCACCATCTGCTCCCTAGGAATAGCAAGCATATGTGAAATGTGAAGTGTGTGTAATGCGGAGTTATGTCCTAACTCTAACATAACCACCACATGATCTCATACTAAGTCCATCTCGCATTACTAACTCCACCTCTTCTCTGTGGGAGTATTTCATGCACTACGACATTAAACCAATGCCAACTAGACTTAGTACACTGCTGTCCTTGCATTACTAACTCTCTTTCACTCTTTGAGAGCTCTTCATTCACCATGGCATTCACCGTTGCCAACTAGGGTCTATGGTACTTAACTTTTGCCAACTCGGCACCTTGGCTCTTAACTCTTGCCACTTAGGCACTATGGCACTCCACTATTGCCATCTTGGCACCTTGGCCCTTAACTTTTGCCACTTAGGCACTATGGCACTCTACTAATGCCATCTCGCTTCTTAAATCTCATATCACCTGTCTTGTGACATCTCTGCAACTTTAAGTTGCTTAAGAAGCTAAACTCTTGATCTCTGGCAATCCATGTCTAATGGATGCACTCACTTTTCTTGTATCTCCCTTTGTATGCCACTAGGTCTTTCTTTCAAAGAAATAACCTCTCAAGTGTCTCAACAATCTTTACTAAGCATAAACAAAGGATCTTAACAACTAGGAATTTCAAATCATCAAAATAACATCTTTGATGAAATCTGCTCTGGACCCTTTAAAAGGCTAATTTCCATAAATACACCAGAGGTACATCCTACCTTCAAAGATTCTAAAATTTATACCACTTGAAGTCTTATGTCTTAGTTTTCAAATGGCTCTGGAATCAGGTCATTTTGATATCTACAACTCAAGTTATGCAACAAACAATGCAAGATGTCTGAATGTTGCCCTGTCCACGCCTAGGCTTGGTTTTACCACGCCTAGGCGTGGTTCTCTTTGTCTCGCAGGGCTGAAAACTGATCAACCCACGCCTAGGCTTAGAAATATCACGACTAGGCGTGACCATTCTGCAGAAAATTCTGCAGAATGCGAATTCTGCATAATTGGTTGAAAAACCAATTTCCAAACCTTTCCTCATGGATTCTAAGTGATTTTTAACATTAATCTAGGCCCTTAAACTTGTTGTGACTCTTTTACAATCTATAAATTCTCATAGGGCATAGATCTAGGTCCAAAATCACCTAACCCCAACCATTTTCCAAGTCCATTTCCTATGGATTCTAATGGTTGTCCTTGAGCCATAAATAGCAATCTAGCATTCTTTAAGCTTAAACTATCCTAACCTAGTTCTTGGAATCAAGAACCAAGCTAAAAATTAGGATTTGGCCATCCAAACCCTTATTTCTACTCAAAATCCCTAACCCCATCAAATGAGAATTAAAGGGAAAAGATGAGTAGAAAACCCCTTACCTCTTGAAGACTCTTGATCTTGAAGTTTAATCCTTGATCTTCTTCCTCTCCTTCTTCCCTTCTTCCCCTTTCTCCTTTCTCCCTTTTCTTTCTTTTCTTTCTTTCTCTATTTTTCTTCATTCTGCCGAGAGAGAAGAGAGATATAGAGGGTGGGACATGGAGGAAATTAAGAGAAAAGATTAACTTAAGTTTTTACACAGAAACTTTTATTTGCGAAGGACACCTGAATTATGCTAATTCAAGTTTTCCAGTTTCCAACAACTTTAGAATAAATCATACGATTCATCTAAATTATTGTTTCACAATTCTCATCATTTTCTATATCTGTTGCTAGTCATTCGGTATTAAAATGCACAACCAGTATGCCTAAAAATACCAAACTGACTCTGATTCTCTTGAAACTTTAACCACACCTTATTTAACTTATTTGTGACCTAGGAAAAAATTATCTAAACTTGTTTCCCTTCAAATAGCAATTTATGCTATTTACTGAGTCATTATAGGCCACTTTTCACACTCTGTGTTGCAGCAAAGTACCTAAACTAACTCTGTTTGTCACAAATCTTCACTGACATATCAAACAACTTATATGCTACCTTTGTACACATATAAAAGTCTAATATGTTTTTCTGGGATGTTGCAACATGAGGCACCCTTAGGGTACCACAAACCCATTTGTGAAATGCTTATTAGATATTTCATAATTCTTTTTATAACACATAAGTGTGATTCTTTAGGATTAGCTTGATATCTAGCACACATGCATACACTAAACATAATATCAGGTCTACTTGTTGTAATATAAATGAGTGAGCTAATCATACCTCTATACTTTGTAATTTCTACAGGATTACCTCCTTCATCTTTGTCCAAATAACAACAGGTGCCCATTGGTGTAGCCATATGCTTCCCATTGTCCATTCTAAACTTTTTGAGCAACTTCTAGTAGTACTTGGATTAACTTATGAAAGTCTCATCTCTTGTTTGCTTGATTTGGAGACCAAGGAAGAAGTTGAGCTCACTCATCATGGACATCTCAAACTCATTTTACATTATGTTAGCAAACTTCTTGCAAAGAGACTCATTAGTAGCATTAAATATGATATCATCAACATATATTTGAACAAGAAGTATATCATGCTTTTATGCTTGATGAAAAGAGTAGTGTCAACCTTTCCTTTAGATAATCCTTTTTCTATAAGGAATTTGCTTAACCTTTCATACAAAGCTCTAGGAGCTTGTCTTAAGCTATACAAGGCCTTTTTTGTAACATTCTGCCCAACCTAATGATACTAATTAGTGTTACAGTAGCTCAATAAATCTAATATTAGTTATCTAATAATTGAATAATTGTTTGGGTTGAATTGAGTGTAAATCTATGACACTGAACATTAGTGATAACTCAAAATAACTTAGAAAAATTATAAAATTATAAATAATTGTTAATTAGAGAATGAAGAATTCATTGGAGAGTGAGAGAAAATTAGAATAATACATAAAAGTTTCTTAATTCAATTCTTTAAGGGTTAACTTAACCCAGAGATAAATAGTGAAGTTAAGTGACTGGTAAGATGTAAAAATGAAATTTAAAATGAAATTCTTGACTTTTTTTCATATCATCAAAAAGTTGGAAAATTCATAAAAGGAATATGGAAATATCTTTATAGATATTAAGTTACAAGATTTCCTTTTATATTCTTTTGTCACCAACTCTTTTATCCTTTATCTCATTAACTTTACCTTTACTAATTGTTTTTATTTTTTTATGTTAGATTACTTTCATCCACCTCTCTAAACCACACATTTCTCTCTTATCCGTTCACTTTACTATTCTTTCCCCGTTCCCTTTCGTTCACTCATCTGTTCATTCTTTTTCCTGCTGGTACACTCTCTTCGTTCTCTAGCTCATTCGTCTCTCTCTAATGTCCATTCTGCTCGGTCATCTGCAGTTCTGCTCCGCTGTTCGTGGTTCTGCTCTGCCGTCTATGGTTCTGCTCGACCGTTTGCTATTCTTGTTTGGCTGTAAACGTTTGCTGTCTCCATCGCTCGCGGGTTACTCTCTCACCATCACTTAGATCCAGTTTGTTCTGATCGTCATCTTGCCTTCTGTTTCTTTGATTTTTCATTCACACTTTCTCTTTCTTTTGGTGTGGGCTGTAAAACAAAGAGTTAGGGCAAGGAAAAATGAAATAAAAAGGAAAAGAGGGATAATAAAAGCTTGAAGAATCAAGGGGGAACAAGGAGAACTAAGAGGTAGGGGTTTTTGGCCTTTTATGCTATTCTTTTCTTCAATGTTTTGAAGCTTAAAAATCTATATGTTAATGGCCATGGAGGTCACGGTTATATTGAGATTGAATGGAGAAATTTATGATAATTTTGTGCCTTTGTTTATATTATTCTCTAGTTGTTATTGAGTAAAATTTTGATATATTGATGTTATATGGTGACCTATGTCTCATAGCCAAATGGGGGATTTAGAGGTGATTGTACTCTTTTAGTTGTTCATTTAATTCTATTGATGTTTATGTTGTATTATGATGTATTATTAATGAGAAAATGGTTGGATTTTGTGGTTGAATAGTCCTGGTTGAGTATGCTCTGTTTATAGCAGAATTTGTGATGTTATTATGTCATATTTTGTTACTTGAACTGTGTTAGAAAACTATAGTAAAGTATTGCCCAAGTTGTGGTTCAATTTTGGTTGTTTTTGTGCTTGAATTAGAGCCTTGAATGATGATTTACAATGAGGGCTGAAAGTTGCCCAATTTTTTTTTTTTGAATGGAAATTGTGATGTTTTTATGCTCTAAATAGGTGCTCTTGGGTTTGGTGGGTGAGGGGTAGGATTATAGGAGTTCTTCAATTTCTCTCTTGAATCTTTGAATTTGTGAACTTGTTTGATTAAGATTATGTGACGATATGTTATATTAGCTTGAGTTTGATTATGTTTGTGAAACCATAGCCATAGGCCATGGTGGGTTCTTGCACTATGAGAATGAATGTTATGAAGCCATTATGATGTTTTCACTTAATTTTGATTAATTGAGTTTATAATTGGTTAATTAGGATGAATGGATTAGGATCAATGTCTCGAGTTCATGGTGAATTACGCGTGGAATTGACTAATTGATGCTTATATGTTACTAAATTAAATTTACATGTTAATGAGCATAAGTAAATGGAGGTAATTGAATTTTGAATGAACAGGCGGCTAGGAAGTGTTTGGCCGAGACTTAACTCTATGATAGTTTACGAGTTTGATATGTTAAACTAGAATTTTGAATATCTAAAATTGTTCTAATTCACTAGAGAATTAATTTGATTAACTATTGTTAATTTTGATCAAGTGGAAGATGTTAAGGCTGACCAAATGCACTATGGTAAGAATATTCAGTGCTATGTTGCTCTAAATCATAAACTAATAAGAAACCTTGTTGTGTTAAGAATTGGCTTGTTTGGAAGCTTATAGTATATTGTTAATATGTTTGGAATTAGCTTGTAAGTAACTTGTTGAGTGATAATGCTTATTATTAATGCCTTGGCCGAAATGCCTAGCCTTGAAGAATTACATGATTTTGTTACGTATACATTGATTATATATAGCCTAATATGTTTGAATTGGGAATTTGCTTGTATTGGAGTGCTTGTCCGTGGGCTATGATGCTCTTGTATAAATGATTATATTACCTTAATTTACTTGTTGATGAAAGATTCAACAAAGATACTTAAGAAATTGATTGCTCTGTAATTTAAATGAGCATTATGATATCTAAGTATTTGATAATTAATATATGTATATGATGGCATTTATGACATAGAAATGGCATATTCATGAGAAAGACGTGATGTGTTATAGTATTATGCTCTTTCTGTTGGATGAAAATTGAGCTATGAATGGTAGTAGACACTAAAATAATTAAAGCGGTAGTAGACACTAAGGTGAGTAAAGTGGTAGTAACCACTAAGGTAATTAAATTGGTAACAATCACTATGATAATTAAAAGTGTACTTTGTAATACCCACCATAGGGTGTCACATTTATGTTACTCAATTATCAAATTACCCCCAAGTTATAAAATGTGACGATGTAATAAAATATGAGTTGTAAATTTTTTTCTTTCTTCTTTGATAACTATAAAATAAACTTAGCGGAAAATAAAATATTATACATCATCACACATAATGTACATCATCATACATTACAAACGAACGGTCAGGATTATTTATATACAGACCATTTCTCTAAAACTAGATAACACACTCAAATATATACAGACATAGTTTATAACAGAGTTTAGACTCGCCCAAGTCTAACTAAGCAGCAGAACCCTCAGACGGGTCCTCCTCAGACTCCTCTGCAGGTAGGAATCCTATTTGACGCGAAGCCCTACAGACAGGTATTCGAGTAGACGACATGATACTAATTTCCATAGGGACATAATATCTAGTGTCCCAATGCTGTCTGATAGACAGTGGAAATTCAAGATGTACATATATAGTTACAGAAAAGAACGGAATCCTACGAAACTCTCTACTCATAGAAATCGTCAGATTTCCCTCAAATATTAGTCCCCGCTCATTGGGACTAGTCCTCCATGCTCCAGCTCCACCATGGAACTACAATCTCACGTAACCGAAGAAATCAGGTCTTGATGCCATCTTGTCAAAACTCCGCTTCTCCTGGAACCTGCTCTTCTTCACCCTCTTTTTCTATGCCTTGCTCAACGTCTTTACCAAAAATAAATACAGTACAAAATAATATACAAAGAGGTGAGATTACCCACGCCATTATTAATATGGTAGCATAGAGATAATACAACCAGCATTCCATACAGATATATCATACCACAATTACAATTATGCCATCATCATAATGTATCAAACAACGGATAAAATAAATAACATCTACCATCATGCCATTAATAGTATTATCATCATCATCATCCAAGTATTTCACTACAGAACAATTGTCATAGTCAATATCCCTCAATTAACATGTCATATCGATATAAATGCTCAGTTTCATGCATGCGCACATAGACTCAATGTCCTACTCCATGGAGCTAATACTCAGTTCGGAGAAGTTGATTCGAAAGATCTGTCTGTACCAAAATGCCTCAGACCAAGTGCTACAATTCTCATTTGTATTTGCACATCTAGCATATACACGACAATCTTTACATGATCTCGATTAAGAATAGTGTCTCGGTCAGGATCATCGGTGTGTTGCATCGGTCAAACTTACAGGAAGAAGAGCTACCAAGCACCCATGTAAGCAACCCGCAGCCCGATGCCCCCAAGGTCAACAAGTGACTTACACTACGCATATCACACCCACTCAAGAGGTGTACGTCTCTCCTAGGCAAATAGCCTCATACAGTCCCTTGGACCTTTCCAATGCATGTTCAATGCACTAATGCCCAACATAGGCAAATTTCATATACAGTGTTCATACACTAGTTCATGCATATAAAATGCACCAATGCCAATCACAGGCAAAATTTATCATTTTCTCATACAGTGTCCATCCACTGGTTCAACAGTAATCCTACTGTATATTTAATCGCAAAAATCATATTATTGCGTTTTTATAGTCGCGCACCATTTTTGTCGTGTTTTCACAATTCTGCAACATTTCTGTTACGTTTTCAAATCACATATTGATTTTTCAACGTTTTCATCAATTACGTAAAAATATTCCACCATTTTTAAATCACGTAATGATTTTTCAACAGTATTTCAATCACGTAAAAATATTTAAACGCTTTCCAATTTGCGTAGAAATATTTCAACATTTTTCTCAAATCGTGTGAAAATATTTAAACATGTTTCCAATTGCATAACATAAAAATCACGTTTTTAAGTTACGTAAATCATTTTCACCATTTTTCAACTTCGTAAAATATTTCTCAATGTTTAAAAATTCCTTTTCAACATTTCTCAAAATAATATGACTTCTCATATTATTTTTCACATTTCTTACTCAAGAAAATCCTTTTCGAAATTTATTCCAAATAAATTCTAAAAATCAATCCTCTTTAAAATAAATTGAGGTTCAAACACTTTCAACCTCTTTTTTCCATTCGCAAATGAAAATTTTGTTTTTCAAGTGTTAAAACACTCTGATTCCCTTTCCAAATTTCTTGTATTAAATCAAGTTATATTTTTACTTTGAAAATTACTTTGTTCATAAAAATCAAAGCATTACAAGCCTTCAAAATCGTGGATATGACCATTGAAATCATTCTTGTATTTTTCCTTCTAAATCAACTAAGTTCCATTCTTGTTTTTATACAAAATAAATTAATAAAAATACTTCTCCAAAACCGTGTACATTGTTTCTTGAAAATCAAACCCTTTGTTTATTTTCCTTGTTTCCCAAATCATTCAATTTTACCATTCATGAAAATATAAATTTGTGAACACCTAATTTGAGGTGTATTGGCTGAAAATTCACCTTAGTTTAGGGACTAAAAACTAATTCTTTTGTTCTTGAAAAATTTCAGCATGAACCCTAATTTTGAGAGCTCAAAACCGTAGCCTCTTCCTTGGCCTTTGGAGCCAAAATTGCTTGTTTCAACATATATTCACCATAACATACTTTCATCATGCATATTATGAGCATACCACATAAGCAATAAAATCATACAAAATCATATCAAACATAGGCAAATAATCAAAGCACATAAACACACACAAATTATTACATGACCATGGATATGAATCTTCACATGGATTCACCATCCATCAAATAAATATATCATCTCTCACCACCATACTTGGTTAGTGAGATGGATCTCCCTCTTACCTCTTGAAGAACCACAAAAAGCTTCTTGCTTTGTATTTTGAACAAGATCTCCACCAACAAAAGTCTCTTGAACACAAAACAAACACAAAGAAATTAGTATATTAAGCTTGAATAAGAGGAACCATGGATTAAACATGGTTTAGAACATGAAAAAGAAGAGAAGAAATGAAGTTTTCCATAACTTCACCTTAAGAACCCTAGAACTTGTTCTAGGAAAAACTCCTTCAAGATGTAAGATTTAGGACTTGGTGTAAACTACAAAGTGTCTTAGAAATAGGTAAGGATTCAAGAAATATGGTTGTTTGAAATTAAAGAGTGATGAAGGGCTGTTTTGGAGTGCTTGGCCGTAGCTATGGTGGGAGAGAAAAGAGAGAAATTTTTTCTAAGTTAAGTTTCATGCAATAATGACCAAAGTGATACATAATGGTCTTCAAACTTGCTTTAGCTCCTCATTCACTCTCCAAAACCGTCCCCTCCTCCTTTGCATCTCCAAAAATCGTCCCCCCCTTCCTTGATTCATCAAAGTGTGACAAATTTCATAGCCACCATTTTAAGCCATCCTAACCCTTAATTAGATTAATGGTTTGGATTAAAATAGTTATTAGGTTTAGCTTATAGATAGAAGACTTACTTTAGGCCATTAGATCATTCCTCCTTGAAATCCTAGCCATTGAATGTATCTCCAAAATGAAGGGTCAAGATTACTCCTTCAAACATTACATCCAAGGGTCCAAAATGGTTGTAACAATTTTTGAAGAGCAAATCTCCACCATTGATTTAAATCCATATCCTATGGTCATAAATGATCCATCTCCACCGTTGATTAAATCTACATCCAACGGTTAATAATGGTCATAGCCATTTTATAAGACTAAATCTCCACCCTTGATTTAATCTTCATCCAATGGTTATAAATGGTCCTGGCCATTTTATAAGACCAATCTCCACCGTTGATTAAATCGATGGTTGTTATTTAAAGTCATAAAGTTGCCATAACCTCTATTGTTGACCAAGCAGTATAATTTTTATTTTTTTCTATCTGCTATTCCCCTTCAAATAATATTTTTACTGTATTTTTATCACCCGATAAATAAATACAGTACAAAACACTGTAAAAGAAAATTTTAAAAACTATTTCCAGATTCAGGTTTAATAAGATCCCCTGTCTCCGTCTAAACAGTACAAATTTTTCTAAACATAGAAAAATTTTCACTTTTCTAGACCCATGCGGGGCCCACATACAACCTCCCTGGGCCCACAGATGGCCCACGGATAACGCTAAAATAAACAGAGTAATATAAAAATTTTATAATCATACACAAAAATACAAAAATTAGAAAATGCACAAATATCAAATCAGATTACGTAAAATAATTAAGACTTCACAGTAATAATTAAATTACGTAAAATTTTTCCCGGCTCGAAAATTATTATTTTCCTAACACGGAGTAATTCACTCAAAACGATCAAAAGCAGTCACGGAATAATCAAAATAATTTTACAATACACGAAAATCACTAAACAGTAGAATTCTGTTAACTGTCAAAATTACTGTCCTATATTTAGGAAGATTTGGGATGTTACATACTTGACCACTAATAAGACATTAATAAGGCAGAAGATATAGCTATAAGTGAATTAACCTACTTATGCATGTTAAGTATTATTAATGGGTCGTTGCACTAGTATTTAAAAATGTAAAGGAAACCAAAGGTAGTATTGATAAGTAGTTGCTATACTGCTCCGTGGAAGAATAAGGATTAAAGGTAAAAAGTACTTTTGTGTCACTTTTCTATCTATTATTTATGTAACTTGTTTTAACTATAGTAACTGGATTTATTATGATATTATATTTTATAAACTTACTACTATAAATTCTCACCCCAGTTCCTTTTATGTTTCCATGATAAATCCAGAGGTAGACCACAATAGGAGCAAAGGAAGCACTAAAGCACAAGTTTAGATTTATATAATTCTATATATTTTCTTAGTTTGTATTAAGTTCTATATTTATATTAATGGTTATGTAATTAAGTGTTTGTAATCAATTTTTTTGTAAAAAGTTGTAATCTCAGACACATTAGATAGTTTCGTGGTAAGAGCATGTTGCTAGATGCGTAAAATGTCTTGCTATCTTACTTTGTCAAGGTTCTATATATCTTACTTTGTCAAGGTTCTATATATGTATGCATTATATTTGTTTTGCAGGTTATGAGTATGTTTTCAGTTTTATGTTTTAATTTTATAAGTGACATCCTTGATTCTATTTACTTGAGTATATTAACAATATACTACAGTATCTAGGATTAGGGTGTTACATTTTTCAATTTAAAAACATGGTTGGACAGTTCAAAGTTTTCAAAACCAAGAGGTTGTTCCACATACACCTCTTCTTGTATAACACCATTTAAGAAAGCATTTTTGACATCCATTTGATAAAGCTTGAAATCTATGATACATGCATATGCAAGTAGCATTCTTATGGATTCTAATCTAGCTACGGGAGCATATGTTTTTTCATAATCTATGCCTTCTTCTTGATTATAACATTTAGCAACAAGGCTAGCTTTGTTTCTTATTATTAAGCTTATTTCATCAAGTTTGTTCCTAAAGACCCTATTGGTGTCAATTATGGGATGATCATTGGGCCTTGGAACTAATTCTTAAACTTGATTTCTTTCAAATTGGTTTAGTTCATCTTGCATGGCCAAGATTCAATGTTCATCATTAATGGTCTCATCTATGTCTTTAGGTTCAACTTGAGAGACAAAAGTCATATGATTACATGCATCTCTAAGAGAGTTACGAGTAGTTATCCCTTTTGATACATCACATATCACTTTGTTAAGAGGATGATATCTTGATGTCCTCCATTCCTTAGGAAGGCCCATGATTTGTGAATCCTCTTATCTTGGGGGATCAAACGGTCACTATTCTTGCTTCTTAGGCACTTTCTCTAGATTCTCCAAATGTGTTTTTGCCAAGATTTCTGCAACATCATTAACAAACTCCTTTCTCAGGTCATTTAAGTTACTTTCATCAAATGCAACATGTAACACCCTAATATAATTTTCATAAAATAAGCAGAATATTTCAAGATAAATCACATTAAACGTGTCATTTCTAAGAATGCGTATAAATAATACCCATAGTAACCTTTATAATCATTATAGAGAGCCTCGAATGATAAAAAGATCATATATACATATATCACTAGCTATCAAGTTGTACTGTATACACAAACTTTTACAAACTATTCAGCAAGATATACATATACAAGCTGAATTCAAAAATAAATAAAGTAGATAAACTAAGCCTACTGTTTGTTCCTTTTCTGTCTCTTGCCCTTTTGAGGTTCTTCACCTGGATTTACTTGGAACACACAGGGGTAAGAAATCATAATTTCTCAGTATTTGCATACCAAGACCAGCAATTAATCAATTATAACAAATTAATGAACAAAACATATATTAATACTCTATATAAAGGAACATCCGATTAGTCAACAATACCAAAGAATCACCCATACAATCCTATGATACTATTGAACGAGCAACAAATTAAGCAATGATAACTGCCCATACCATTGTCAATAATGCAATATCTTATGTTATGAGGTATATTTATGCTCAAACAAAGTCCTAATATAATGAATGTGCAATGCTAATGTAAATTTTAAGTTTTGAAAACACAAGTTACTTATTCCCTAGGAATCTTTGTTCCCTTGTATATACTGGGTAGGATAGGTAGTTAAGCCCTAATACTACCTGTAACGTCCTAGGACAGATATCTGGATGTATCTAGGATATATAGAGATAAAAAGTACTAGTTACGTCACTTACTACATAACTCACTACTAATTGTCTATAACAACCATGCAAGTCATTATAGAAAGCCTTGAGAGAATGCGGAAAACTTTAACTTAGAAAAATATACATAAAACCTTAGCCACATAAGGGCTTATTATAATACATGCCTTTGAATATAACTACAAAGCAAATATAAACAATATACATAAGCTTTGTCTAAACAAGAAACAAATAAAACTATACTACACTAGTTCTTCTGTTTCTAGAAGTTCTTATTCTATGACGATCCTTGGCCTACTTCTACCATGAAAACACAGAAAAAGAGTGAGAACATAAAAATTCTCAGTAATAAACATATATTTCATGGCATAATAACTATGTAAACTGTATACATCATTAAACTAAACTCAACGTTATATGATCGCCCATACAACCGTATAGCATTATCTATAATTTCTATCATAGGAGTTTCCTCCACTATAACTGATAATTTCATAATGCCTAGTAATATAGCCAAACTAATAGACTACATACCGTTAACATAAGCAATCGTCCATACAATTGCTTATGTCAACAGCAACAGATAATTGCCCATACAACTGAAGTGTAACTTCAAAGCTGACGATTTAATCCTACTTCTACTTATTCATTCTAGGAAACTCTGGTTCCACGAACTCTTGCTAAGGTAGGGAGTGAACTTATCATATATTGGTCCTACTTGAGACAAAGGAAAATTGTAATCCTTACTAACTATAAACTTACTCATAGACTCAACTCATCCTTATGAGAGAGTTTATCTTAACTAATGCATCATTTTGACTCAACTTATGGAGTCAAATGAACATTTCTATGATCTTTGCACACTTAACTCGACTCAACTTATGGAGTCAAATGAACACTTCTATGATCTTTGCACACTTAACTCAACTCTACTGCAAGTGAGTAATTCATGCATCTTGATAAGTAAACTATACCTCTCTCTTTTGTATCCAGCTTTCCTTGCTATTGCACTACCTGTAGTGACTTGTGTGATGCTAGAGTGCTCAAGGTTCCAAATACCTATTTTAGGTAACTTCTAACTCTTGGAATACCTAACTACTTGATCTTCTATACTTAACTTAGTATTCAATGAAGTAACTCTTTCCTTACATGCATCTTCAACTCAACTGTACTATTAGAAGAGCTAAGCACGTTGATGTTATACTCAATGAATATGACAAGCTTTCGAGTCATAGTTCATTCTATTTTGTATAAAACAATGCATGAGATCTCACATAATTAGAGAACTTAGTACACAACCGTTCCAACTTGGGAACTAAACACATAACTTAACTCCACTTGAATGAAACTAACACAAGAGTGGTTAGTACTTGCAACTATAATGGCCCTTTTTGAGGAGGGAACATCACACCATGACCACAATGTGGAAAAATAAAACACAAGCTAAGACCCGGTTCATTTTAATATAGGTAAGCATGTTCATTTATAGACGTATAATTAATTTGGAAAATTCTTTTTTTTTGTAAGAAAATGATAAAACGTTTTTACAACAGAATCAACATGAGAAATAAACCATACATCATATATATATATATATATATAGGCGAATGCCTTTTGGACTTTGTAATGCACCAGGGACTTTTCGGAGATGCATGATGAGTATATTTTCTGATTATATTGAAGCCTCATAGGAGTCTTTATGGATGATTCTAGTGTTTTTGTAAATGGTTTTGAAAACTATTTAGAAAATATAACAATGGTGTTGAAAAGATGCATTGACACTAACCTTGTGCTGAATTGAGAAAAATGCCTTTTCATGGTAGAGGAAGGTATAGTGTTGGGTCATGTAATTTCTGCTAAGGGAATTGAGGTAGATAAAGCTAAGGTAGAACTCATGCATTCTTTACCCCCACCCACTAGTGTGTGGGAAGTTCGTTCTTTCATTGGTCATGTAGGTTTCTATCAGAGGTTCATCAAGGATTTCTCCAAAATATCATTACCCTTGTGCAAATTACTGCAAAAAGATATTCCATTTAATTTTAATGAGAAATATATGGGAGCTTTCACAAAGCTTAAGGAATTGATGACTGTTGCACCTGTCATAAGGCCACCAAATTGGGAACTACCATTTGAACTGATGTGTGATGCCAGTTACTTCACGGTAGGGGCTATCTTAGGACAACGAGTTAATAGAGTGCCTTATGCTATCTATTATGCATCAAGGACTCCAAATGATGCTCAACTGAATTACTCTACAACAGAAAAAGAACTTCTAGCTGTGGTATTTGCTTTAGAAAAATTTAGATCATATCTTATTGGTTCTAAAGTGATTTTTTTCTCAGATCAAGCAGCTTTGAAGTATCTTCTTACAAAAAAAAAGAAGTGAAGCCCAGATTGCTCCAATGGATTCTACTGCTCCAAGAATTTAACCTCGAAATAAAAGACAAAAAAAGAAGTGAAAACTCGGTAGCAGACTATTTGAGTAGGCTGGTGACTGAAGAGGAGGAAATGTCAATCATTGAAAGCTTTTCGGATGAGTATCTGATGGCCATCAAGGCCATAATTCCTTGGTATGCTGATATTGTGAATTACTTGGCCACCAAAGACTTTCCGGAGGGCTGGAACAAAGCTCAAAGAGATAAGCTGCGAAGTGATTGTAAATATTACATATGGGATGACCCTTACCTCTAGAAATATTATGCAGATCAAGTTATTAAGAGGTGCATTCTGGATTCAGAAATTCACTCCATTCTTTCCTTCTGTCACACCTATGCTTGTGGAGGATATTTTGGCATAAAAAGGACAACCAACAAGGTACTTGACAGTGGATTCTATTGGCCAACAATCTTCAAGGATGCTTACAACTTCTATAAGTCTTGTGACCGCTGTCAAAGAACAGGTAATATTGGTCCTCAGAATCAAATGCCTCAAACCTTGATCATCTTTGTAGAAGTATTTGATGTATAGGGCATTGACTTCATGGGACCATTTCCCCCTTCTTTTGGTTTTTCATACATTCTTTTGTCTGTTGATTATGTATCCAAATGGGTAGAAGCAAAAGCCACCCGTCTCTAATGATTCCAAAACTGTTGTGAATTTTGTAAAGTCACATATTTTCTCCAGGTTTAGAACTCCAAAAGTCATAATCAGTGATCAAGGGACATATTTCTGTAGTAGATCATTTGATGCACTTCTGAAGAAATATAGAGTGATGCACAAAATTTCCACTCCGTATCATCCACAGACAAATGGGCAAACTGAAGTGTCCAGCCATGAAATCAAGTCAATCCTTGAAAAGACTGTGAATCTGACCCGCAAAGATTGGAGCTTAAGACTTAATGATGCATTCTAGGTTTACAGGACTACATTTAAGACTCCAATTGGCATGTCTCCATTTCGGTTGGTATTTGGGAAACCCTATCATTTACTTGTTGAGCTGCAACATCGCTCTTATTGGCCTGTTAAGCAAGTCAACTTGGACTTAGAAGGTGCTAGGAAGCAGAGGAAGTTCCAACTGCAGGAGTTGGAAGAACTGAGAAATGAGGCCTTTGAGAATGCCCTCATTTATAAAACAAAAACAAAGGCATTCCATGACCACATGATCTCTACGAAGAATTTTACCAAAGGGCAAATAGTGTTACTGTACTAATCCAGATTGAAACTTTTTCCAGGTAAACTACGTTCAAAATAGATTGAACTATTTGTGGTGACTAACTTTTTTCCTTTTGGTTCAGTAGAAATCATGAGTGAGGCATCTGGTAAAACATTCAAAGTCAATGGACACCGTCTCAAGCCTTACCATGAGCTTCTAGAAAGTGCAGAAGTGGAAGAGATGACCCTTCTCCTTCCATAACATGAAGAACATTGAAGATGACACAATGTCGGGCTAAGGACAATAAACTAAGCACTTAATGGGAGGCAACCCATCATCAAGAAAATTAGATTTGCTTTCTTTTCCCTTTTATTTTATGTTTCTCTATAGTTTCTTGATTAGTTTCTTAGGTAGAATGGATCTTGATCTATCTCCTGACCGATTATCCATGAATCACTGGAAATCCTTGTGTTTTGGATGGCTTGGTATGTGCTTGAGTATATTATTTGATTGGTTGATGAATGGTTGAACCTTGATTAGAGTGTGGTGGAAGAGAAATTTTGAGAATTAACTGTTTTGTGGTGTGTTGTTGTTTTTACGAGTAATCAAGTTAAGTTCTTTTAGAATGATTGCCATAATCTGAGAAGTTTCATTTTATTTCATTGTGAATGGACTAAGTAAAGGGTCATTAGGTTATACTTTATTAACTTTTGAGATGCATTCTTATGGATTTGTGCTTCACAAACTTCGAAGGTTGTGAAATCTCTTCAAGAACGGCTATGTGTATAGTGTTAGGAATCTGACTTTAAAAGACCCTGGGCCGTGTTTAATGACATGATATATGTTGTTAACATGTGTTTCTTATGTGTTTTCTAAAGCACAACACCACTCATGATGATAAAATGGGATCCCCTTATCATTCCTATGCAAAATAGGTTATTTCGTATGTGTTTTTATGAGTTTAGATAGCAAAGGACACAGAAGGGAGGGGGGTCGTGTCACGTGACATGACCCATGTCCTTGTGACAGCTCCCCCAAAATGCCATTTTAAGGCTTTTTGCCTCATCTTCTTCCTCCAAACTCCCTGCCCCTTGCGCAGCCACCTCCCTTCCACCCTCTCCTCAACCAATTTCTTCTCTTTTCTCCACCAAAATCCACCATTTTCATCAATCTCCAACCCCATCCAACTCATTTTCTTCCATTTCCAACCATTTCCATTCAAATTTCACCACCCAAATCCCCAACCCCCTCCACCACGTCCTCCATAGCCACCAACCACGTTTCTTCATTTTTCTTCCTCCAAATCAACACCCACACCATTATTTCTTCTTTATTCTTTCCATTTTCACGAAATCCACACTTTTCCATCACCATTTCTTCAAAATCTCCATCCCCACCACTCCACTACCGTGACCACCACCACCACTTTTGGCCACCACCAACACCACTGTGAATAGTAACCACAACCACCATCTCCTCCAATTTCAAAATGCCTCTAAGGAAACACATCAAAACTACTGCTAGGAAGAATGTACCACCTCCACCACCTCCAAGAGCTCATTCTCCTCTTCCTCAGGTAAATATTAATCCATTATTAGCTAGAGAAGTTATTCCCACTAGATTTTTAGATGCTAGTACATTGCACCAACTAGGATTGTATGATGAAGTTTTCACTCTATTGCTTAGAATATGGTGGGACACATTTGCTAATTTGACTGCACCCACTTATGCTGAGCTCACTAGGGGATTTATTTCCACATTTGACTGTAAATTGTACCCTTTGAGTGACCAAGCTGAGTGGCCTGGTGTGATTACATTTGAGCTGCTAGGAACACCTCATACTCTTGACATTCACCAGTTCAGTGCCATTTTTGGATTTCCTGATGGGCACAACATGATGCCCCATACTTTTCAGGCTAATCACGTGTGGTCTAATATATCTGTTGCTGAGGCTAGTACTTATAAACCCAAATCCTCAAAAGCCTCTAAACTTAGGTTACCTGCCCATAGGTATATTCAGAAATAGTTAGCTAACACCATCTGTAGTAGAGGGGAGAGTCAGGGTAACATGAGTCATCCTAAAATATTGGTTGTGCCAACATTTTAAACATACAGGCTCGACTATGGTTGGCCGTATCCTATTAGGTAGTTATGTCACTGCCATTGCTAAGCAGTGTGGAGTAGATTTGGACTTAATTGATGAGGATCCTGTGAAGGGTCCCAATGCTATTGATGGCTCCGTTCTGGTGTCCATGAAATTGTGTGAGCTTCGGAATGGTGTCCTGTATTTGATTAGCCATGATGGCCATGCTGTACCTAGGAGACCTCCAGCACCTGAGCCATAGGAGCACAAAGTAGACCTAGAACCCTCAGAGTATCCTTCTCGGTTCACAGCAGGGGCTGGACCATCGTCCTCATGAGCTGCTTCGTATGATGAGATCCTAGAGCGTATTGATTGCCTAGAGCTGGACCATGCTGCTTGGTTCCAAAGACTTGATAACCGCTTCCAAGCATGGGAGGATTCCTCCACTCAGAGGATGGCCAGCATGTACAACAAACTTGATATTCTGCTTTAGAGATTTCCCCCTCCCCCATCCTTATGTATCCCCATATTATTTTGGATTATGACTGGATTTGGATGGATATGTTGGCACTGTTTTAGATCTTCATTTACACTATGACTATTGATTACTATTTTTATTGAGATCCTCATTTCTTATTACCTTCGTATTGCACTGATGTTTTTATTGTGGATATATTCTCTGTTGTGTGTGCTTAGACATTGAGGACAATGCCTGCTTTAAGTGTGGGGGTGTGAATAATGATCTTGTGAATAATGACCTTATCTTAATTGAACTTTTTCTTGTGGATATTTTTCTAATGGGCTTTCAATTTCTAATAAGCTTTCAAGTGACTTGAATGGTGAGCATATGACTAAAATTTTTGAGAAAAATTCATTAAAATTTTAAGCTTGATGGAATAAACTTTCTTGATTTCAAGTTTGTCAAGTGAGATTTTGAAAAATTGAAGGGTTTAATTCAAAAAGTGATGAATTAAGACCTAGTGAGTTTTTGGGCCTTGTTGTATTTAGCTAATTTTAAGCCTTTTTGGTTCTTTGATTGTGTGATTCCACTCTTGATTATGTATTTTTTAGAACTTGTCTTGACTCTCTTTTAAGTTACAAATGACCAATGCATGCAATTGATATGACAAAGGCATTTCTTTCAAATAACCATTGGCCAAATAGCCTTCTATGCATTTTTATCCATTGTTTACTCCTTTGAGCCTAATTGACCTCTTTTCCTTCTATCAAAGCTCAATTCAAGCCTAAAAGTGAAAAATCATTTTGATACCCTACCTTAGGGAATGGAAGAGCTTAATGATTATGTTGGGAATTGGTTTTTGAATAAGTGTGGGAGGGGGGACAATGATATGTTTGCTTTGCTATGCATGTATATAAAAAATATATTGTTAGCAAACTATCATGTTGAATATGATGCAAGGTTTATAAAAAAAAAGAGAAAGAAAGAAATGAGAAAGAAAAAGGTTAAAGTTGAGTATTGAATGAAGAAAGGTCAGAAAAGGAAAAGATACAGAAAGAAATTGGAAGTTGAAGATTGTTGGGAATTCTTATTGCATTGATTGAATATCCTTCCATTTTGCTCTTTTAATTCCTATGGTCTAGCTTTGTTTATCCTTGATGTATCCTACCTTGACCCTGACCCCATTACAACCTAATTGAAGACCTTATGATCTTTGTATGCATGTGGCCTAAGTGGTAGAGAAGTAGAGGCTTGACAAGCCTATGGTAAGGCATGTTTTCATGAGTTATCTGAGAGTAAACACAAGCCTGAATCACTTGAGTGAAAAGCATATCAGTGAGGATTTATCACATTTATTTAACCTTGATTTTTGATTGATTTTACTTGCTGAATTGGAATGACAAGAGAGGAAATTTTATTGATTGCTTAGATTCCTTGAAAACACTAAAGCATATAGGTCTTTGCTTATTGTTCTGCACTTTCATGGCTTATTGGGAAACTATACTGGATTGTATATTTTTGCCCAGGAGTGCAAAAGGCTAAGTGTGGGGGTATTTGATTTGTCGATTATTTCCATATCTTTAGTGCCTTATAATTGTTTCAATTGGATTCCATTTGTGCTTAATTGCTACCATTTAACTAAGTTTATGATATTTAGCTTATTTGGAACCTTATTATGAAACTTAGCTTAAATGTGTTCTTAAATACTCATAATTGAATTGCACTTTTTAGGAAACCTTTGAGTGTTAGAGTCCATTAGCTTTGTTTGAGGCTTACTATCCACTTAAAGAAGGAGCCAAGGATTCATGAAGACCAATACCACCTCTTGAAGTAAGGAAAGAAGAGTGTTTGTTGAAGATCTAGGCTAAAATTAAAGAAATCAAGTGACACGGCCCGTGTCCCCTGACATGGGGGGGGTGGCCTTTGCTGTTCTTCCAAAATTGAAGAAAAGTTGAAACAGAGGTTGACACGGCCTGGGTCGTGTCATTTGACACGGGCAGTGTCCTCGTGTCAGGAAGTGTAACACGAGAATTCTGAGTGAATTAGGTCAAGTGGCCTATAAATAAGGATGCTAGGCTCTCAAGAACGGGGAGTTCGACCTTGGAGGCTTCCAAGGAGCTGAGGGGAAGGCCAAGGCCAAGGAAGGGAGATTGGATTGAAGATTGGAGTCTTGGGTTCAAGCAATTGGATCTCCAACATCCCCACCCCTAGGAAACTAGTTTGCTCTTTAGTTTTCTTCTACACTTTCATTCTAGAACTATGATTTCTGTTGATTTTGTCTTAGATATGTGTGGCTAAGTTTCTCATTTGGTTAAGGGAAGATGAAACCTTAGTTTTGATATTATGAACCTTGCATATTCATTTATTTTAACACAGTTATGTTTCTATCCATATATTTCTGAATATTGTTATTGTATGAATGTATTTATGCTTATTGCCACTTTCAAAGTGGTAGATCTAGGATTATTATGCGCGGTTGCGGTGATAAACTAGAGGACTATATGATTATGGTGTAAATATCTTCATACTCTTTGCCAAATGCTAAAAGTGGTAAATCTGGGTTTGTTATGTACGGTTGCGGTAATGGATCTAGAGGAATATATGTTCTAAGTATTTAATTCTGGTGTGTGATTAGATCTTAGTGTGATTGGTTTTCTAAATCTTAATGCAATTACTGGATAGTTGCAAGAGTGGTTGCTTTATGACTAATCAGTGATTAGGAGTTGATTTGAGCGGTTGCTAAATTGGCCAAAACCTAAGGAAAACAGAGATTTTATCTCACAATTGCGTAGAAATATAATTGGTCATGTTGGAATAAATGGATATGTGGGCTAGCATTGTCATATAAATCTAGTGGTGGATTTTATCTCTTAACCAAATTCTTAAATCTGTTAATTCTCATTTGTTTATTGTTATTGTTGTTGATTTGATTCAATATCCATAAAAACCCAAAACCCCCCCTTTTTACTACTTGTTAATCCTTGGAGTCTAAATTAGAAACTGAATTGTAGTGTTGATTGAAATGGTTCTCTGTAGATCGACCTTTGCTAACTACAACTGCTTACAAGATTTTTATTTTCGGGTGGACTTGGCAACTATATTTAATCTCAAATTTTAATCGCTATCCAAAATACATCACATGTATCCCTGAGCTCCTTCTTTCAAGAAAGCTTGAACTTGGTTGGCCGTCAGAAATCTAGGAACTTCATCCATAGGGAAAACTATGGTCTTACTAGAACAGTCTAACAGGACATGGTTAGAAGACAACCAATTTATTCATAGAATTATATCTAACTATGAAAGAAGTAAACAAATCAAATCAATAGAAAAGAGTCGACCTTCAACAATTAAATGGCAATTTAAATAAACTTTGATGATAACAACATGTTTAGCTGTAGGGGTACAAACAGTTAAGTCAAAAGGTAAGGAAGACATAGGTAAACCAAGTCGTCGTACACAATCATAAGAAATGAAAGAGTAGGTTGCCCTAGAGTCATATAGTATAGTTAAATGATTACCTCCTATGGTACCCTCTCCTTGTATCAGATCTTCAGATTCGGAGGCTTCCGCTCCATTCATAGTGTAGACCTGGCCTCCCGCTTGCGATTTTGTAGCTCTTGCAGTATTAACCGAAGGCTCTGCTTTAGCTTGGTTGCAGTCACGAGAGATATGCCCAGGCTTTCCACATAGAAAATAGATGACTCCTCTGATGGTGCAATCCCTCGTTAGGTGATCTTTCCCGCACTTCATACACTTTGGTGTAGATGCACATTATGACTAGTTCGATTTCCACCAGAACCTTCGCTGGGACCTCCACCAAGTGACTGTTGCTAATTTCTCGGTGGTCGAGAATATGGTTTCTTCTAAAAGTAGTTTGCATTATTGCCATCTTCTCTTTGGAACCTAGTAGGTCCAAAGTTACATTTTCTCGTGTCCCGCGCCTGATCCAAATCTTCCACTCAGTGACACATGTCCAACAACTCTGAAAACTAGTTGATCCTCAAAGTTATGACCGCCCTCTTCATGTCATGCCTTAATCCTTCTTCAAATTTCTGACATTTCCACATCTCATCCGGCTTATGTTGGAAATACGTTAAAAATTTGGACAAGCTCTCGAACCTCGCAGCATACTCGCTGAGAGTCATGTTCCCTTGTCTCAAACTGAGGAACTACATCTCTTTTGTATGTCTTGTTACCAAGTGGCTTCCAGTACTCAAGAGGGGAGGTGAATTGAGTAACAAAAACTTTTGTAAAAGCTTTAAACAAATCAACTTTGCTCAATATAATTATTAAAGAAAGTGGAAGAGATGAGAAAAATGAAGAACAATTAATAAATAAATTGCAGGAATCAATAAATAAAGTGCATAAAATAAAGAGAATAAGGGAAGGAAAACAGGCACAGAATTTATCCTGGTTCGACCACCAACCACTTGTGGCCTACGTCCAGTCCCCGAAACACAGTTCGAGATTTTTCACTATTCAAGACAAGCTTAAACAACAGGTGCTTGCAACCTTTACAATACGGAGCACTTTTCACACACAGGGAAACTCTACCCTTGTGCTCAAGCCTCAATCAAACAAAAAGGGATACCTCACCCTTATACAATCCTTGGGGATACCTCACCCTCAATATACAGAAACAGATAAAGAGATGAAATGAAACTCTCACTAAGAGTAGATAAATACAAATTGAAGTGCTAAAGAGCTGTTTCTCAAATATCTCAAGAGTTAAACAATTATAAGTTCAGAAAAAGAGAGAATAAAGCAGAGCACGTTTTCAAGCAAGCAAAAATTGATCACAATGTTCAGGGGGTTTTTAGAGAAGTCCCAGGCCTCTATTTATAGAGCTCGTGGAGAAAAATGGCCGTTTGGAGCAATTAATAACGTTTAAAACTTTCTGATTCTCGTATGCTGTTTGAAAACTTAACTCTGATTCTCGTGGGGTATTCGAATGCCTGAAGGAGGTATTCGAATACCTCTGTCAAAAACTCTTTCAGAAAACTGATTAAGTTGGGGTTATTCGAATACCAGTCAAGGGTATTCGAATACCTCATTAAAACAAGGCATGTTTCGAAAACAGGGTATTCGAATACCATATGGGGTATTCGAATGCCTCATTTAAAGAGTTTCATTCTGAAACTAGGGTATTCGAATACCATATGGGGTATTCGAATGCCTCATTTAAAAAGGTTCATTCTGAAACTAAGTTATTCGAATACCATATGGGGTATTCGAATGCCTCTGTTTTGGCACAACGAGAAAATATCGATTTGAATCAAAGTTATTCGAATACCAAATTGAGGTATTCGAATACCTCGCTTAAAAAATTCAAAATCCTTTCCAAAAAGCTTCGAAATGCTTGTTTTTAACCTTTAAAACATTTGATCTTTTAAAACCTTCAGTTTAGGTTATCTTTAATCATTTGAGATATTTAATTAACAGCTCCATACATGATAGATCCTAAGTCCTAAAGCTAATCTTTAAACACTTGGACTTGGTCTTCTCATCATCCTCATGTTTGTTATCATCAAAATACATCTTCATTGTTGCGTAGCAAACACATTCTCCCCCTTTTTGATGATGACAAACTATCATAGAGAAAAGCATCAGTACAGAAATAATTGGAATTCACAAAGTAAGAGGCTTACATTCATATTTAATATGTGCGTGGCGTAGCTCCCCCTTAATGTTGGAATCCAATAATAGTTATTTTAAACCTGTCTTTTCTCATAGTTATATTTTTCTCCCCCTTTGGCATAATCAAAAAGATACAACAAAATATAATGCATAAAGGAGGCAATAAGCACAAAGAGAAACTGATTGTATTAATAATTTAGCCAATATACATAATAAAATAGTAAACAGCTAATACAAAAAGGCATCCAAACAAGAACAAAGCCTAGAAATAGGCATCTGGCAGAGGAGGAGGGGAATCAGAACCCCGTGAAGATATCAAAGCACGCAAAGCAGCTTGCTTACGCTCAACACCATCAAGTCTGTCAAACAGAACAGAGAAGGTGTGTTCCAAATAAGCTCGGTTATCCTCCATGTAAGCACGGTTGGCCTGTAAAGTGGCCATGACTTGATCCAGAGTAACTGAACCAAAGAACAGAGCGGAGCAGACGGGGCCAGGCTGCAAAGAAGTCGAGGCGTTAGGGGCTACCGGAGCAAAGAAGACGCAGCTCAGCAGCAGGGGGCGGCAGGATCACCGGGTCGTCCTCATCATCGTCAACTTCAACTGGGAATACCCAGCCTTCATCAGTCTTTATCATCTTCATTCGGTTCAGCGTATAAGAGCCAAACACATTGTGATGGGTCAGTTGAGTTTTTCGCTCAATCTCCACAATCTGCGGATACTTGCCTAGGAAGGCAGTGATGATCACCCTATAAGGTAGCTCTGAGCGTTCTTTTCCCTTAGCTCTCATCATATGCTTCATAATGAATACGGGCCAGTTTATCTGGTATCCTTTCTTCAGGATTCACAGCATAAACACATCATCTTCACTCAGGTAGGCGTAGTTCCCACCTCTAGGAGCTAAGATGTGGGCATAAGCATAATGTAAGAGCCTGTCCTGGCTCTTCATCATGCCCCCTTTGACTCCCTTTTGAGTCGGAGGTAATGCCAACCCAGGTCGAAGAACATCTTCAATGGCTCGAATCTTGTCGAACCGCTGGACAAACTCTTCACAGTCTTCGTTATTACGGCCAGCAGATTCTAGACCGAAGAAGCGAACCCAGTCCTGAGGAGTGATCACAATGTGCTGATCACAGACGTCAGAGTAAAGTTCCAGTCCTTCAATCCTCAAGTTGCAGTAGAACATTTTGACCAGATCGGGGTAGAGGACCGCCTTATAGGAGCAAAAACGAAGCACGCCCTGGATGTCCAGCTGGTGTAGGAAATCAAAGCCACCTTCTTTTTCAAAGAATGCCAAGTCCAGATACTTGGGCTGCACAAGGTTTCGTTCTCTGAAATGAGAAATGAAGCGTCCAAGGGTTTCTGGGTGAGAGGAGAGCCTTCGCAGATCCAATGGGTTGTTGGGGCGCGGTTTTTGTGCGAGCACGCTTGGAGGAGGAAGCCATGGATGAAGGTTGAAGATGAGAGGAATGGGTTTGAAAAGAGAGGGAGTAACGGTTGGGTGAGACGTAGGAGAAGGTATTCGAATAGGAGGAGATGAAAGAACGGGAGAGAAGAAATGAGGAGAGAGATGAGTGAACGGGTGTGCGAAGGAGTTTATATAAAACTCAGACCCAAGGTATTCGAATGCCTCAATTGGTATTCGAATACGGCTGTTTGGAAACGCAAAGGTCAGGGCTATCTTGAAAGAAGGTATTCGAATACTGCTGTAGGTATTCGAATAGACTGTCCAAAATGAATTGGCCCAGATAAGCAGGTATTCGAATACTGCTTAGGGTATTCGAATACTTCAGAGACAGAAACAAAAGCCTGATAGCAAGAGGCTTCAGGTTATTCGAATAACCACGAAGGTATTCGAATACACCTGGTTAATAAATCATGAAAACATGCGAGGAAATGATGGTATTCGAATACCAGATGAAGGTATTCGAATAACTTAGATAGAAAAACATAAAACTTACGTCCAGAATGCAATTTTGAAGAAGAAAACTTACCCAATTACGATTGATCCAAAATGCCAAGTTCTCTTCTTAAATGAAAGAACGAATCTTTAGGTAAAGGTTTTGTGAAAATATCAGCAAGTTGATTATTGGTTTCAACAAATTCTAACATACAATCACCTTTTTGAACATGATCTCGTATAAAATGGTGCCTTATTTCAATGTGCTTAGTCCTAGAGTGCATAATGGGATTCTTTGTCAGATTGATTGCACTAGTATTATCACATCTTATAGGGATGTGATTAAGCTGAAGACCAAAGTCTAGAAGTTGTTGCTTCATCCATAGAATTTGAGCACAACAACTTCCGGCTGCCACATATTCAGCCTCAGCGGTGGATAAAGCCACGCTATTTTGTTTCTTGCTATGCCAAGAAACTAAGGAATTGTCAAGCAGGTGACATGTTCCACTAGTGCTTTTCTGATCCAATTTGCATCCAGCAAAATCAGAGTCAGAATAACTAATAAGACTACAAGTGGTACCTTTGGGGTACCACAAGCCCACTTGTGTAGTGCCACCTAGATATTTCATAATACGTTTTACAGCACTTGAATGCGACTCTTTAGGATTAGCTTGATATCGAGCACACATGCATACGCTAAACATTATATCAGGCCTACTAGCAGTGAGATAGAGAAGAGATCCAATCATACCTCGATATTTAGTAATTTCTACAGAATTACCTGCTTCGTCTTTATCCAAGTAACACAAAGTACTCATTGGTGTAGCCATATGCTTTGAGTTGTCCATTCCAAATCTCTTGAGAAGTTCTTTGCAATACTTTGTTTGGCTAATGAACGTTCCACTCCTTGTTTGTTTGATTTGAAGTCCAAGGAAGAAATTGAGTTCTCCCATCATGGACATTTCGAATTCGCTTTGCATGATTTTGGCAAATTCCTTGCACAGATTTTCGTTAGTAGCACCAAATATGATATCGTCTACATATACTTGTACAAGGAGTATATCATGGTTTTTATTTTTAATAAAAAGAGTCGTGTCAACCTTACCTCTTGTAAAATCGTGTTCTAAAAGGAACTTACTTAACCTTTCATACCAAGCTCGTGGAGCTTGTTTTAAGCCATACAAAGCCTTTTTCCAATTTGAAAACATGGTTAGGTAGATCATAATTTTCAAAACCTGGAGGTTGGTCAACATATACTTCCTCTTGAATAAAGCCATTTAAAAAAGCACTTTTAACATCCATTTGATATAATTTAAAATCCATGATGCAAGCAAAAGCAAGTAACATCCTAATAGCTTCTAATCTAGCTACAGGTGCATAGGTTTCTTCATAGTCTATACCTTCTTCTTGATTATATCCTTTTGCTACAAGTCTAGCTTTATTTCTTGTTATTATGCCAGCTTCATCAAGTTTGTTTCTAAACACCCATTTAGTACCGATAATAGGATGATTATTAGGTCTAGGAACTAGTTCCCAAACTTGGTTTCGTTCAAATTGATTTAATTCTTCTTGCATAGCTAGAAACCAATGTTCATCATTAAAGGCCTCATTGATGTCTTTAGGTTCGATTTGAGAAACAAAGGCTAAGTGGTTACATGCATTTCTAATGGAGTTTCGAGTACTTACACCTTTGGATACATCACCTATTACTTGATCAAGCGGATGATATTTTGAGGTACGCCATTCTTTGGGAAGTTCCAAAGCTTGTGAATCCTCTTGTCTTTGTTTATCTTCTTGCTTCTTGATTTCTTTTTCCTTGCTATCCAAATGAGTTTCGCTAAGGCTTCGCAACATCATCAATAACAAGATCCTTTCTCGATCCATTTGGGTCAGGCTTTCATCAAATGCAACATGTATAGATTCTTCAATAGTCATAGTTCTTTTATTATATATACGAAAAGCCTTACTATGATTTGAATAACCAAGAAATATACCTTCATCAGACTTAGCATCAAACTTGCCTAAGTTATCTTTTCCATTATTTAAAACAAAACATTTGCATCCAAAAACGTGAAAATGTGCGACATTTGGCTTTCTTCCCTTGTATAATTCATATGGGGTTTTCTTTAAAATAGGCCTTATAAGGGCCCTGTTCATAACATAACAAGCTGTATTTACAGCATCCGCCCAAAAATACTTAGGAAGAGCAGCCTCATTAAGCATAGTTCTCGCCATTTCTTCTAAAGAACGATTTTTCCTTTCTACAACTCCATTTTGTTGTGGAGTTCTAGGGGCAGAGAAATTATGATTAATGCCATGTTCATCACAATAATTTTCAAAAACATTATTTTCAAATTCGCCACCATGATCACTTCTTATAGAAGAAATTTGAAAACCTTTTTCGTTTTGAATAACTTTGGCAAGTCTTTTAAATGCTAGAAATGCATCATTTTTATTTGCAAGGAATAAAGTCCATGTAAACCTAGAAAAATCATCCACAATCACTAAAGCATAGTAATTCCCACCAAAGCTCATAGTTCTAGAGGGTCCAAATAAATCCATGTGCAAAAGTTGTAAAGGTCTAGTAGTTGAAACTATATTTTTGATTTAAAAGAGACCTTTATTTGTTTACCCTTTTGACATGTATCACATAATTTATCTTTAACAAAATTAAGCTTTGGTAGTCCAATTACTAGCTCTTTAGAGACCAACTTCCTTAGGTGATCCATGTGAATGTGTGCAATTCTCCTATGCCATAACCATGAATCATCATTCTTACTTAAAAGGCATTTCGCATCATTTGAAGATATATCATCAAGACTAATCATATAAATGTTATTTATTCTATGACCAATGAATTTAACATGTTTATCATTTTTATCTTCGATTATGCAACAATTTGAATCAAAAATTACCTTATTACCTTTGTCACATAATTGGCTAATACTAAGAAGGTTATGTTTTAAGCCTTCAACAAGCAACACATTTTCAATAGAGGAATTTGGATTCTTGCCAACTTTTCCGATTCCAAGAATTTTTCCCTTGTTGTTGTCTCCATAAGTAACATGTCCATGATTCTTGGGAATAAACATGGTGAATTTTGAGTCGTCTCCAGTCATGTGCTTGGAACAAGCATTACTGTCGAGATACCAATTTGAGCTCCCGGCTTTCAAGCACACCTACAACACAATTTTAATTTTTAACCTTTGGTACCCAAATTTTCTTGGGTCCTTGAGTGTCGATTTTAGGCAATGTACCCTTTGGAACCCAAACTATTTTTGTCCCAATTTTTGTGTTAACATTCTTTCTAGCATTGCATGTTGAAGCACTATGACCTTTCTTTCCACAAGAAAATATTTAATAAATGGTTGGAAGTACTTGAATAAACGTTTTTTTTATAAGATTTATGTTGATTTTTCGGGTTATAACCAATTCCACTTTTTTCAAAAACAACCCTTTGTTTCCCTAATATAATATTTAGATTATCTCTCCCAGTGAATTTGGCAAGGATGTTCTTTAAGTCTTCAATTTCTTTCTCAAGTGTATGACATGAGGAACAAGAATATGAAGTAGAAGCATGTGAGGGATGAGATGAGCATGCATCAAGAATTCCCAAAGTTTCATTTTCAATTTTTAATTCTTCAATCTCTTTATTTAAAATAAGAATTTTATTTTCTAAAGAAGAGATTTTTTTCTTAGAAGAAGAAATTTGTTTTGTGAGTTTTAAAGATTCATCATGCAGTTCTTCAAAGGCATCTTGTAACTCATCATAAGAAGGTAGTAAAGTAGAGTTAGAACTTACCTCATTTTCGCTTTCTTCTTCTTCTCCTTTGGCCATGAGACAAAGTTGAGCTTCTTCGCTATCCTATCAGTTGAATCCATGTCGTTTTCATCCCATGCTATATAGGCTTTTCTTCCTTTTCTTTCTTTGAAGGGCTTCTTCTCAAGTCTCTCTTTCTTCTTTTTGGTAACCGGGCATTCCATTTTCATGTGACCAGGCTTGCCACATTCATAGCAAGTAGGAGTTGATGAAGCTCCTTCGCCTTTGTAATGAGTCTTCTTCGGAGGAAGGGAGGTCTTCTTTGCATTCCCTTTTTCTTGAGAAATTTACCAAATTTTTTAACTAACAGACTAAGATTTTCTTCGTTTACCTCAATGTTTTTCGAGCTTTCTTCATCTTCTTCATCATCAATGTCAATTGTTGAGGAAGTGGCTTTGAGCGCTATTTTTTCTTTTATCGTTTTCTTCGCTTTGACTTAATCGCTCAATTCTAGTTCATGCTCATGAAGTTTTCCAAAAAGGGTGGCTAATGACATGGTTGTCAAGTCCCTTGATTCGAAATTGTTGTCACCTTGGGCTGCCAAATCCTGCTTAAACACCTTAACACTTTATTAATCAAATCTTCATTAGTAAAACTTTTTCCTAAAGATGCAAGATGATTAACAATGTGGGTGAACCTCTTTTGCATTTCTTGAATGCTTTCTCCTTGATTCATTCTAAACAGTTCATATTCGCGAGTTAGAGAATTGATTCTCGACCTCTTAACTTCACTAGTACCCTCATGGGTAACTTGTAAAGTGTTCCACATTTCTTTAGCGGTTTTGCAATTAGAAATTCTAAAAAAACTCATCATACCCCAAAGCAGTGGTAATAATGTTTTTGGCTTTTAAATTATATTGGACTTTTCTTTTATCCTCATCAGACCAATCACTTCTAGGTGTCTCGGTTTTTACACCATCGACAACGCGTGTAGGTATAAATGCGCCGTAGTTTTCGACAAAGATCCCACACATCTAGATCAATAGCTTCGATGAAGATTTTCATTCTTTCCTTCCAATATGCGTAACCATCCCCATTGAAAAAGGGTGGTCGGTTTATAGAAGATCCCTCTGAAAAACCATTTAAGGAAGCCATGTTCTCTTGAAGCGGCTAAGCTCTTTATACAAGAGTCTAGCTCTGATACCACTTGTTACCAAGTGGCTTCCAGTACTCAAGAGGGGGGGTGAATTGAGTAACAAAAACTTTTGCAAAAGCTTTAAACAAATCAACTTTGCTCAATATAATTATTAAAGAATGTGGAAGAGATGAGAAAAATGAAGAACAATTAATAAATAAATTGCAGGAATCAATAAATAAAGTGCATAAAATAAAGAGAATAAGGGAAGGAAAACAGGCACAGAATTTATCCTGTTCGACCACCAACCACTTGTGGCCTACGTCCAGTCCCCGAAACACAGTTCGAGATTTTTCACTATTCAAGACAAGCTTAAACAACAGGTGCTTGCAACCTTTACAATACGGAACACTTTTCACACACAGGGAAACTCTACCCTTGTGCTCAAGCCTCAATCAAACAAAAAAGGGATACCTCACCCTTATACAATCCTTGGGGATACCTCACCCTCAATATACAGAAACAGATAAAGAGATGAAATGAAACTCTCACTAAGAGTAGATAAATACAAATTGAAGTGCTAAAGAGCTGTTTCTCAAATATCTCAAGAGTTAAACAATTATAAGTTCAGAAAAAGAGAGAATAAAGCATAGCACGTTTTCAAGCAAGCAAAAATTGATCACAATGTTCAGGGGGTTTTCAGAGAAGTCCCAAGCCTCTATTTATAGAGCTCGTGGAGAAAAATGGCCGTTGGGAGCAATTAATAACGTTTAAAACTTTCTGATTCTCGTATGCTGTTTGAAAACTTAACTCTGATTCTCGTGGGGTATTCGAATGCCTGAAGGAAGTATTCGAATACCTCTGTCAAAAACTCTTTCAGAAAACTGATTAAGTTGGGGTTATTCGAATACCAGTCAAGGGTATTCGAATACCTCATTAAAACAAGGCATGTTTCGAAAACAGGGTATTCGAATACCATATGGGGTATTCGAATGCCTCATTTAAAGAGGTTCATTCTGAAACTAGGGTATTCGAATAGTATGGGGTATTCGAATGCCTCATTTAAAAAGGTTCATTCTGAAACTAAGTTATTCGAATACCATATGGGGTATTCGAATGCCCGTTTTGGCACATGAGAAAATATCGCTTATTTAATCAGTTATTCGAATACCAAATTGAGGTATTCGAATACCTCGCTTAAAAACAGTTCAAAATCCTTTCCAAAAAGCTTCGAAATGCTTGTTTTTTACCTTTAAAACATTTGATCTTTTAAAACCTTCAGTTTAGGTTATCTTTAATCATTTGAGATATTTAATTAACAGCTCCATACATGATAGATCCTAAGTCCTAAAGCTAATCTTTAAACACTTGGACTTGGTCTTCTCATCATCCTCATGTTTGTTATCATCAAAATACATCTTCATTGTTGCGTAGCAAACACATGTCTTGCACTTGCTGGGAAATACTTTTCCAGGAATCTATCCTTCAATACCTCCCAGGTGATTACACGACCTTCAACTTGTAATAGTCTTTGTGCTCCGTTCCACCAATCCTCCGCGTCTCTGATCAACATGAAAGCAGCATAAGTTACCTTCTTTTCATCAACACAGTTCATGCCCTTGAAAATTTTCTCCAGCTCCTTGATCCAAAGACTAGCCTTGTCCAGATCAAATTCCCCCTTAAACTGAGGAGGATTGTTACGATGAAATTGACAGATTTTGAGCATCAGTAGATGCTTCTAGCTGTTGTGTAACTCTTTCCTGCTATTGAGCAGCTCTCTCAATTTGTTGTGCGATAACGTCCGCCATTCGTTGCATGGCTTCAACAGCTACAACAATATCTCCACTGCATCCCATTATGCTTTTCCAAAGTAAACTGAACAAAACACAAGGAAAAATTAGATGTATCCTTTCGAAATACCAAACACAAAGAATCATGCAGCACAAACAAGACAGACTTAACCACAAAGACCTAAAAGAAAACTTAAACTAGGGCTCCGATACCAAACTAGTGTAACACCTCTTTTTAAGGAGGGAATGTAACACCCTGAATTTCCTATCTCTTAAACAATAATTTTGACAGTTAACAGAATTTTACTGTTTAGTAATTTCTGTGCATTGTAAAATTATTTTGTTTATTCCGTCAACGTATTTGATCGTTTTGAGTGATTTACTCCGTGTCAGGAAAATAATAATTTTGGGTCGGAGAAAATCTTTAAATATTTATTTCTCTTAACTGTTAATTATTTTTAATAATCTGACTTGATTTTCATATGTTTTCTAATATTTGTGATTTTTGTGGATGATTATGAATTTTTTTAACTGTATGTGGGCCCAGGTGGGTCCCGCAAAGTGAAAATTTTTCTACACATAGAAAAATTTGTACGGTTTAGATGGAGACAGGGGATCTTACTAAACCTGAATCCGGAAACAGTTTTAGAAATTTTCTTGTACTGTGTTTTGTACTGTATTTATTTATCGGACGATAAAAATACAGTAAATATAATCTTTCGTGGGGTTTTAGCATATAAAAATAGAAATTATATTGCTTAAGTCAACATTGGTGGTTTGGATATCCACCATTGATTTAATTAACGATGGAGACTTGATCTTGATTTAATCAACGGTGGAGATTTGATCTTAAAAGTAAATAGGATTATTTATAACCGTTAGATGAAGATTAAATCAAGGGTAGAGATTTAGTTTTATATAATGGCTATGACCATTTATAACCATTGGATTTAGAATTAATCAAGGGTGGAGATTTGGTCTTGTAAAGTAACAAAGACCATTTATGACCATTGGATGAAGATTTAATTAATGGTGGAGATTTGGTCTTAAAAAGTAGCAAAGACTAATTATGACCCTTGGATTAAAAGTAAGAAAGAGTAATCTTGACCCTTTATTTTGGAGACACATCTAATGGCTAGGATTTAAAGGAGAAAGATCCAATGGCCTAGATTAAGTCTTCTAATTAAAAGTCTACCTAAATCCTAACCATTGAATTAATCAATGGCTAGAAATGCTCTAGATGGTGGCTAATAATGATGATAACATTATTGAATGCATTATGAAGGGGGGGGGACGGTTTTGTGATGTTTTCTTGTGTAGGAAAATTTGAAGACACCATCATTGTCATTCTTGGTCATTATTGATCAATTCTAAAAAGCCAAAGCTCTTCAAAATTTTCTCTCCTTCCTTCTCCAAGCAAGCTTCGGCCAAGACACCTAAAACCACTCTCCAAGCTCTTTTAATTTCATCCAACCATAGATCTTGAATCTACATGAATTTTCTAAACAACTTTCATGTTGGAGATTTTCTCTAAATCATTCATCTTCATGAACTTTCTTCAAGATCCAAGTTATGAGGTATTTATGGTGAAGTGTAAGGAAACTTCATTTCTTCTCTTCTTTTTCATGATCTAAACCATGTATGATCCATGGTTCCTCTTAATCAAGCTTAGTATAGTAATTTTTATGTATTTTGTTTTGTATTTGAGAAGCCCTGGTGGTGAAGGACTTGGAAAAAGAAGCTAAACAAAGAGCTTTTGAGGATCTTCAAGAGGTAAGAGGGAGATCCATCTCACCAACCAAGTATGGTGGTGAGAGATGGTCTTATATTTGATGGATAGTGAATCCATGTGAGGATTCATATCCATGGTCATGTAATTATTTGTGGGTGTTTATGTGTTTGATTTATTTGTTCATGCTTTGTATGATGTGCATGATTTATTGCTTTTGATTATGGCATGCTTATGGTAGCTTATGGTATATATGATGAAATATGTATGTGTATGCCATGATTTGATGATGGAAAGGAAATTGATTTTTGGCTCCAATGGCCAAAGGAAGAGTGGTCACGGTTTTGACACTCATGATTAGAGTTTATGTTGAAATTTTTCAAGAACAAGAGAATTAATTTTTGGTCCCTAGAACATGGTGAATTTCGGTTAAGACACCTCAAGATAGGTGTTCACAAATTAATATTTTCATGGATGATGAAATGAGATGTTTAGAAAAATAAGGAAAATAAACAAAGGATTTATTTTTCAAAGAGTACATGAACAAGGTTTTCGAAGGGATTTGTATTGATTTATTTTGTGTAAAAAGTTTCTAAGTGTTTTACTAAACATGAGTTTTTAATGAAAATAGCAATGTTAATTTTAAGGATTTGCAAAGAAAGTGAAAAAATGTAAAAAATGAAAATGGATTTGCAAAGAAAGTGAAAAATGAAAATGAACAAATGACTTGATTTCAAAGACCAAGTGTTCACAGTTTTTGAAGACTTATGGATACCTTGATTTTATAACGAAATGATTTTCGCACAAGAATTTGGAAAGGGAATTAGAGCATTTATCACTTGAGAAATCAAGTTTTTTTTTTGTAAACGAAAATGTTTTCGAACTTCAATTTATTTTAAAGAAGGTTGTGTTTGGAAATGATTTGGGAAAAATGAAGAATATAATGTTGTTTTGAAAATTTACTAACGTATAACTGATTTTCAAGTTTTGAAGTACGTTAGGGAATTTTAAGATTTGAAACATTGATTTATATCAATGGAAAAGTGATTTTGTGGATTATATTTTGGAAAAGGATTTCTTGAGTAAAGAAATGTGGAAAAAGATTTTCTTGAGTAAGAAAATGTGTTAAATGAAGTATATAGTTATATTATTTTGAGAAAAGTTGAAAAGGAATTTTTGAAGGTTAAGAAATATTTTCTGTAATGAAATTGTGATAAAAAAAAGTTTTATGTATCTTAAAAACGTGATTTTTAAGCTACACAATTTGAAAAATGTGTTGAAAATAATATTGATTTATTTAAGTCCAAAATAATGTTTGGAATATTGAGGAATATTTTAAGTGATTATAAAGTTTTGAAAAATATTTTACGTATCTTAAAAACGATTTGAAATACAAGTAAAATATTTCTTTGTGATTTGAAATACATTGAAATATTTTATGCGATTTGAATTACGTTTAAATATTTTACGTAATTTGAATTACTATTGAAAAATCAATATGTGATTTAAAAGTGATAGAATATTTTTACATGTTTGTAAAAATGACAAAAAATCAGAATATTTTTACATGATTGTAAAAATGACGAAAAATCGTTATGTGATTTGGAAAGTGTTTTAAATATTTTGAGAATGATGGAAAATGATTTATGCGACTTAAAAGAATGATTTTTAAGTTACGCGATTTTGAAACAGTGAAAAAATACTATGCGATTTGAGAAACGTATATTTTTATGCGATTGAGAAAAACATTGAAAAATTAGTACGTGGTTTAAAAGTGCAACAGAAGAGTTGCAACATTTTGAAAACGTAACAGAAATGTTACAAAATTTTGTAAACATAACAGTAGTGTTACGGTATTGTGAAAATATAATAAAAACGTTTTAAAATTTTAAAAACATAACAAAAGTGTTTTGGTATTTTGAAAATGCAACAGAAGTGTTGTGGAATTGTGAAAATGTAACAGAAATATTACGCGATTGTGAAAACAGGACAAAAGTGTTTTATGACTATAAAAATATAATAACATGATGATTACTGTTAAAACAATGTCCATACACTGTTTATGAAAATAACTAGTTTTGCCTGTTATTGGCACGTGGTGTATTTTAGATGCATTCGAAAAAAAATATGCGTTGAGGCATATGATTTAATTGAACAAATGAATTTGAAAAGAATGGCCCTTGTGGTTGGACTTGCACTGATATATTCGTGCATTGTATAAACTATATCTGAGAAATTATGAGATATACCTGTGATTGGAATTATACCTGTGATTGGTATTTGGTGCATTATACATGCATTGGAATGGTCCGATGAGGACTGGATATGGCTGATTGCCTAGGAGAAACACACCTCTTGAGTGGGTGCGATATGCGTAGTGAAGTCACTTGTTGACCTTGGGGGCATCAGGGTGCGGGTTACTTACACGGGAGGTTGGTCGCGCTTCTTCCCGTAGGTTAGACCGATGAAACACACCGATGATCCTGACCGAGACACTATTCTTAATCAAGATCTGATAAAGACTGTCGTGTATGTGCTAGATGTGCAAAAAATTGAAATGAGAATTAAAGCATGTGGTACCGGCAGGTCTTTTCGATCATTTTTTCCGACCTGAGTTTAGCTCCATGGAGTAGGAACATTGAGTCTAAATGCACATGCATTATATGAGTACATTTATATCTGTGTGATATATTAATTGAGGAATATTAGCTATGACAATTGTTTTGAATACTTGAATGATGATGATGATAATGCTGAGGGCATTATCGTAATTATTATTTATGATAATTGAACTGATAAATGATTGGATGATGATAGTTGATTAATGTTGATGACGTGATCATAATTGTGGTATGATCTATCTGTATGATATGTTGTTTGTGTTATCTCTGTGCTGCTATGTTGGTATTGGTGTAGGTGATCTCACCTCTTTGTTATGTTGTTTTGCTGTGTCTGTACTGTGAAAATCAAATAATAGAAGGATCGAGTTGTCTTAGACATAACGGGCGATGGATACTCTGAGATTGGTGACAACAATAAGGAGTGGACATTCAGGACTCGAAGGGGTGCAGTGTTAACAAAGGAACAGATGTATGATGCATCAAGATGGACAGAAAAAGGAATAAGTATGTTAAAGTTTCTCGTTAGTGTTGTACCGTGCTATTAAGTAGGACCCGTCATAGGGTTTGCTGCTGTTAATAAAAAGAGTCTATTAGTTTTATATTTCTCTTTAAATTGTTAAATATTAAGTGATGTTTGTTATATGATTTTAAATTAGTTAAATCTATTTTTCCGTATTACTTATGAATTTCAGTAAATTTACATTTCAGTAAAGAGGTAATTTTGAAACCCATATTTTCATAACTCAAACCTTTTACGAATTGATTTTCAGATTATGAGTCGGGAGTCGGAAATGTGATGCCCTAGGGAGGGTGTTACATTAGTTGGTATCAGAGCACGGTTTGAGTCTTTTGGGGTTTGTGGTTAAGTCTGTTTTGCTTGTGTTGTGTTCTCCGTGTGTTTGATTTCTGAAAGGAAACAAACGTTTATTTGAAATGGTTACATCTGGTTTCCATTTTATTTTGATTCGTCCATCTTTGAAGAAAAGAAATAGCTCGTGGTGGTTGTACGTACGTGGAAGCGGAACATGTTACTAGTAATGCAGTTGCAGCTACGCGAGCAACGGGAGCAATATGGAAGGATGATTGCACGAACAGAGGATCGCTGAACAACAGAAACTGGAAGTTGAAGTTCAGGATCTGATGGAAGAGAATCAGTCTTGGAATATAAGATTTCGTAATTTTGGAACCTGGTTTTTTTTCTTTTTAGGATATTGAGAAAGTAATTGATTTTGACGGAAGATGTATTTACAACCATTGAGGAAACCAAAAGCAATAAATGATGTGAAAGAAGGCACTTAACGAAGGATTGCACGTTAAAGAAAATAATTTGCGGAAAGTTTGGACACATTTCCAGAGATTATGCTATTTGAAAACAGAGTTTTCTGTTAGTAAAATCTTGGGTAGTAGGGAAAGTCGTTACTCTAAGCGGAATGGAAGTGTTCTGAGCAGAAGATTTAAATAATGGAGATTGCGTCATTGGAGCTAATCCTATAAACCCTACTGAATATTTCTATGAGCAACTTATTCTGTGTGGCATATGATTGAGTAGATCAATTATATGTTAGAGTTATTCGTTATCCTCTGATTTGTTTATATCTGTTTCTATTCTTAGCTGATCGAGCTACTTGTGTTATTCAAATATTGTTGTAGATCAAATCTTTGTGTTAGTTTGATCTGTCGTTCAAAAGTTTGTGTTATTTTGATCTGTTTCATAAACAAATATGATCTTCAAAATGGATTGGTTATTTTTCAACCATATCCTATGAGATTGTCTCAATAAGGTGTTAATAATTCAGAAAAAAAAATTCATTCCTGAAAATCAGACAAAATCAAATTCTTGTTGAATATGTTTGATAATATATCAGATCATTTCGCTACCTTTTCTTCCTAAACCTCTATAATGCTCTTTCATATATTGCATTTGCAAGAAAGAATATTTTACAAGAAAGGATATTCCTATTTATATCCATGTCATAGTATCGGAGCGGCGCAGCGTGAGCGTGGTGGATCCTTCAAAGTTTGAAAATAGTTTTTAAGTGGGAAAGTAAAAAAGATAGTAATGGAAATCCTAAAAAATTTTTGGATCATAGGACTTCTCACCCAGCTTATCAGAAAGGATTAAGCGTTCGTATAGACTGATGCATATAAGAAAATTTTTTAGGAATTGAAATATGTTTGAAGTACTTCTCTAGTATTAGTTTTATCTAATCCTAGTGAACCATTAGAGGTGAACAGTGACGTATTACATCGGAGCTTAAGATATGTGCTTATGCAGAATAGAAGAGTTGTAGGGTATGATTTTAGGAAATTGAAGTCATTTGAGAATGTATTGGTATCAGAGATATGAAGATACTTTCTTTCTGGAGTAACATTCAATATCTTCAGTAACTAGGAGTTTAAGATATCTATTTGATCAGGAGAAGTTGAACGTCAGGCAAAAAGATTTTGTTGGTTAGAATAGTATAGAAAGATGTAAGAAAGGAAGCTACATTGGAACTGGAAGGAAAGATGAAAGAGTAATATTCATATTTATTCTGAGGGTGTGAAATCATGTTTGTCAAATTTCGAGGACGAAATTTCTTTTTAGAGGGGGAGTATTGTAACACCCCGAATTTCCTATCTCTTAAACAGTAATTTTGACAAGCTAATGCAATTTTACTATTTAGTAATTTTAAATGCACCGTAAAATTATTTTGTTTATTCCGTCACGTATTTGATCGTTTTTTGAGTGATTTACTCCGTGTCGGAAAATAATAATTTTGAAGGTGGAGAAAATCTTTAAATATTTATTTCTTTTGATTGTTAATTATTTTTAATAATCTCGACTTGATTTTCATACGTTTTCTAATATTTGTAATTTTTGTGGATGATTATGAATTTTTTGACTGTATGTGGGCCCAGGTGGTATGTGGGCCTAGGTGGGTCCTGGGTCCCGCAAAGTGAAAATTTTTCTACACATAGAAAAATTTGTACTTGTTTAGATGGAGACAGGGGATCTTACTAAACCTGAATCCGGAAACAGTTTTAGAAATTTTCTTGTACTGTGTTTTGTACTGTATTTATTTATCGGACGATAAAAATACAGTAAATATAATCTTTCGTGGGGTTTTAGCATATAAAAATAGAAATTATATTGCTTAAGTCAACATTGGTGGTTTGGATATCCACCATTGATTTAATTAACGATGGAGACTTGATCTTGATTTAATCAACGGTGGAGATTTGATCTTAAAAGTAAATAGGCTTATTTATAACTGTTAGATGAAGATTAAATCAAGGGTAGAGATTTAGTTTTATATAATGGCTATGACCATTTCTAACCATTGAATTTAGAATTAATCAAGGGTGGAGATTTGGTCTTGTAAAGTAACAAAGACCATTTATGACCATTGGATGAAGATTTAATTAATGGTGGAGATTTGGTCTTAAAAAGTAGCAAAGACTAATTATGACCCTTGGATTAAAAGTAAGAAGGAGTAATCTTGACCCTTTATTTTGGAGACACATCTAATGGCTAGGATTTAAAGGAGAAAGATCCAATGGCCTAGATTAAGTCTTCTAATTAAAAGTCTACCTAAATCCTAACCATTGAATTAATCAATGGCTAGAAATGCTCTAGATGGTGGCTAATAATGATGATAACATTATTGAATGCATTATGAAAGGGGGGGGGACGATTTTGTGATGTTTTCTTGTGTAGGAAAATTTGAAGACACCATCATTGTCATTCTTGGTCATTATTGATCAATTCTAAAAAGCCAAAGCTCTTCAAAATTTTCTCTCCTTCCTTCTCCAAGCAAGCTTCGCCAAGACACCTAAAACCACTCTCCAAGCTCTTTTAATTTCATCCAACCATAGATCTTGAATCTACATGAATTTTCTAAACAACTTTCATGTTGGAGATTTTCTCTAAATCATTCATCTTCATGAACTTTCTTCAAGATCCAAGTTATGAGGTATTTATGGTGAAGTGTAAAGAAACTTCATTTCTTCTCTTCTTTTTCATGATCTAAACCATGTATGATCCATGGTTCCTCTTAATCAAGCTTAGTATAGTAATTTTTATGTATTTTGTTTTGTATTTGAGAAGCCCTGGTGGTGAAGGACTTGGAAAAAGAAGCAAAACAAAGAGCTTTTGAGGATCTTCAAGAGGTAAGAGGGAGATCCATCTCACCAACCAAGTATGGTGGTGAGAAATGGTCTTATATTTGATGGATAGTGAATCCATGTGAGGATTCATATCCATGGTCATGTAATTATTTGTGGGTGTTTATGTGTTTGATTTATTTGTTCATGCTTTGTATGATGTGCATGATTTATTGCTTTTGATTATAGCATGCTTATGGTAGCTTATGGTATATATGATGAAATATGTATGTGTATGCCATGATTTGATGATGGAAAGAAAATTGATTTTTGGCTCCAATGGCCAAAGGAAGAGTGGTCACGGTTTTGACACTCATGATTAGAGTTTATGTTGAAATTTTTCAAGAACAAGAGAATTAATTTTTGGTCCCTAGAACATGGTGAATTTCGGTTAAGACACCTCAAGATAGGTGTTCACAAATTAATATTTTCATGGATGATGAAATGAGATGTTTAGAAAAACAAGGAAAATAAACAAAGGATTTATTTTTCAAAGAGTACATGAACACGATTTTTGAAGGGATTTGTATTGATTTATTTTGTGTAAAAAGTTTCTAAGTGTTTTACTAAACATGAGTTTTAAATGAAAATAGCAATGTTAATTTTAAGGATTTGCAAAGAAAGTGAAAAAGGATTTGTAAAGAAAGTGAAAATGGATTTGCAAAGAAAGTGAAAAATGAAAATGAACAAATGACTTGATTTCAAAGACCAAGTGTTCACGGTTTTTGAAGACTTACAGATACCTTGATTTTATAACGAAATGATTTTCGTACAAGAATTTAGAAAGGGAATTAGAGCATTTATCACTTGAGAAATCAAGTTTTTTTTTTTAAACGAAAATGTTTTCGAACTTCAATTTATTTTGAAGAAGGTTGTGTTTGGAAATGATTTGGGAAAAACGAAGAATATAATGGTGTTTTGAAAATTTACTAACGTATAACTGATTTTCAAGTTTTGAAGTACGTTAGGGAATTTTAAGATTTGAAACATTGATTTATATCAATGGAAAAGTGATTTTGAGGATTATATTTTGGAAAAGGATTTCTTGAGTAAAGAAATGTGGAAAAAGATTTTCTTGAGTAAGAAAATGTGTTAAATGAAGTATAAAGTTATATTATTTTGAGAAAAGTTGAAAAGAATTTTTGAAGGTTAAGAAATAAAATGAAATTGTGTGATTATATCTTAAAAACGTGATTATTTTGAAAATGATATTGATTTATTTAAGTCCAAAATAATGTTTGGAATAAGGAATATTTTAAGTGATTATAAAGTGTTAAAAATATTTTACGTATCTAAAAACGATTTGAAATACATAAAATATTTCTTTGCGATTTGCAATACATTAAAATAAAAGAATTACGTTTAAATATTTTTAATGTATCTTGAAAAATCAAACGCGATTTTGATAGAAATTTTTACATGATTGTAAAAATGATGAAAAAAAAGTGTTTTAAATATTTTGAGAATGATGGAAAATGATTTGAGACTTAAAACGAATGATATTTTTTATGCGATTGAAACAGTGGAAAAAAATGCGATTTTGAAAAATTATGCGATTGAGAAAAACATGAAAAATTAGTACGTGGTTTAAAAGTGCAACAGAAGAGTTGCAACATTTTGAAAATGTAACAGAAATGTTACGAAATTTTGTAAACGTAACAGTAGTGTTACGGTATTGTGAAAATATAATAAAAATGTTTTAGAATTTTAAAAACGTAACAAAAGTGTTTTGGTATTTGGAAAATGCAACAGAAGTGTTGTGGAATTGTGAAAACGTAACAGAAATATTATGCGATTGTGAAAACAGGACAAAAGTGTTTTATGACTATAAAAACATAATAACATGATGATTACTGTTAAAACAGTGTCCATACACTGTTTGTGAAAACAACGAGTTTTGCCTGTTATTGGCACGTGGTGTATTTTAGATGCATTGGAAAAAAATATGCGTTGAGGCATATGATTTAATTGAACAAATGAATTTGAAAAGAATGGCCCTTGTGGTTGGACTTGCACTGATATATTCGTGCATTGTATAAACTATATCTGAGAAATTATGAGATATACCTGTGATTGGTATTTGGTGCATTATACATGCATTGAAATGGTCCGATGAGGACTGGATATGGCTGATTGCCTAGGAGAAACACACCTCTTGAGTGGGTGCGATATGCGTAGTGTAAGTCACTTGTTGACCTTGGGAGCATCGGGGTGCGGGTTACTTGCACGGGTGGTTGGTCGCGCTTCTTCCCGTAGGTTAGACCGATGCAACACACCGATGATCCTGGCCGAGACACTATTCTTAATCAAGATCTGATAAAGACTGTCGTGTATGTGCTAGATGTGCAAAAAATTGAAATGAGAATTAAAGCACGTGGTCTGAGGCTCGTGGTACTGGCAGGTCTTTTTGATCATTTTCTCTGACCTGAGTTTAGCTTCATAGAGTAGGAACATTGAGTCTAAATGCACATGCATTATATGAGTACATTTATATCTGTGTGATATATTAATTGAGGAATATTGGCTATGACAATTGTTTTGAATACTTGAATGATGATGATGATAATGCTGAGGGCATTATCATAATTGTTATTTATGATAATTGAACTGATAAATGATTGGATGATGATAGTTGATTAATGTTGATGACGTGATCATAATTGTGGTATGATCTATCTGTATGATATGTTGTTTGTGTTATCTCTGTGCTGCCATGTTGGTATTGGTGTAGGTGATCTCACCTCTTTGTTATGTTGTTTTCTTTGTGTCTCAGATCTTGTTAAAATCAAATAATAGAAGGATCGAGTTGTCTTAGACATAACGGGCGATGGATACTCTGAGATTGGTGACAACAATAAGGAGTGGACATTCAGGACTCGAAGGGGTGCAGTGTTGACAAAGGAACAAATGTATGATGCATCAAGATGGACAGAAAAAGGAATAACTATGTTAAAGTTTCTCGTTAGTGTTGTACCGTGCTATTAAATAAGACCCGTCATAGGGTTTGCTGCTGTTAAAAAAAAGAGTCTGCTAGTTTTATATTTCTCTTTAAATTGTTAAATATTAAGTGATGTTTGTTATATGATTTTAAATCAGTTAAATCTATTTTTCCGTATTACTTATGAATTTCAGTAAATTTACGTTTCAGTAAAGAGGTAATTTTGAAACCCATATTTTCATAACTCAAACCTTTTACGAATTAATTTTCAGATTATGAGTCGGGAGTCGGAAATGTGATGCCCTAGGGAGGGTGTTACAGGGAACGTCACACCAAGACTACAATGTGGAAAAATAAAACATAAGCTAAGACCCAATTCATTTTAATATAGGTAAGCCTGTTCATTTATAGACGTATAATTAATTTGGTGAATTCTTTTTTTTTTTGTAAGAAAATGATAAAACGTTATTACAACAGAATCAACAAAGGTAGCAACTATTATAAATAGCACTGCTAAGGGGCTGTCAAGGCACGCATTACAAACCCTAGCCGTACTTGACAGAAATAGTGAGTAAGAGAGTGACAGGTTTCTCTTCTCTTCGCAGCTAGCATTGTGTCAGAGACGTGGGACTCCTCTTTGCATATGTTGGACGTTCGTGAGTTTGTTTGTGTGGATACCGCAAAGACATCATTGCTATTACGGTGTTGGTGATTCATGACACTTGATTTTATCATGCTTCAAGAGGTAAACTCTTTTAAAACTCAGATTATGGTCTATTTCGCATGGATCCTTAGTGGGAATTTTTGTTTTTCCACTGTGTGTTGTATCCGTAATTCCCAACAACTTCAACCACCCTTCAAAGTTCAATTTTCATACAAAAGCACAATAAAATTGTTGGTGTTAAACTAAACCAATTATACCATCATTTTTATCACAAATTCAAACCACAATTTTAAGCCATAAAGTACCATAAATTCTGCCCAAAAACAAGGCACCTAGCCTTAGTGGTTATTTAAGCAAAACATGGCCATGAAGTTCCTAAAACAATCACAAAGACATTATATCCTCTAATAAGAGATGAAGCACACACTTGAAAGTAAGTTATGACCATAAGTCTTACAAGATTAAGGTTTAGCCATAACTCTATTAGAATAAGTCATAATTTCAATTCAACATTCAATATAATGAGAAGAATAAATTAAAAGTAAAGAACTCCTAATTGTTCATAGCTTGGTCGTGTCATGCCATTACTCAAGGTTTATAAAGTCAATTCAATATCTCACTAGAAAATGAAGAGTAAAATTAAGACACACGTCTACAACTATGAAAATTAATGTATAAAGTTATTCATAAACATAGAGAATAAGTCTCACAGTCAATAAAATGTCACAAATTATGGTCTAACTCAACTTCTCATTTCTCATCTCAATTAACAACATAACTTTAAGTCCAAATTCATTTAAAGAAACATAACAAAGCTTGAAGCATGAAAGCTTCCCTAATTAGTCTTGACCATGAATAGAACCACACTAGATAATTTACTACCCCAAGAACTCACGATTCTGATTTGAACCATAAATCAGTCCATTTTAAAAATTAATCAAGAATCACTATCAATCACAACCATTTTTTAATAATCAAACATTCAAATCATTACCAAATTAGAGAATAAAGTATGGGTTTCATACTTATATTTAAAGATTAAAGTCCCTCAAAGCCAAACAAAAATATCCAAGTCCCAATATAATAATCAATCACATAAACTTTTCTTCATCTATTCCAAATCCAAAAATCATCATCTAAATCATAATATTTCAATTTTTTGGTAAATCAAAGATTGAGGAATAAAACTCAAATAAAATCCCCTTACCTAATCACGGTTCGTTGCACTTCTTTTCTTGATTTTCATTCTTCAGTCCTGCTCTTTTTTTCCTTCTAGTTTCTTGCTCTATTTTTTGTTGTTCTAGCCCAAATAAAAACGAGAGGTAAGGTGAGTGGAAAATCAAAGAAACAAAAGGGAAGGAAAACTGTCAGAACAAAATAGACCACGCAATAGTAAGAACGCACGGCCACACGGTGGACGGCTAAGCAGGAACAACGGGAGCAAACCAGACGGGCAAGTGAACAGCCATGCTTGAACGGCAACAAGAGTGGACGGGTGAGAGGGAGCGGGCAAGTGAGAGGACATGGAGAGCGTACGAACGAGATAAAGAAACCAAGATGGAAAGAAAGCACACAGATGAAAGAAAGATGGAAGGGAAAGTGAAATGAGAGAGAATGTATAGAGTGAATAACATAAGGATAAGAAATATGAGGCTTAAATTGAATATGGAGATAATTTTTATGAACTTCACTTGAAACTTTTGTATCTCCTAGGAACATTTTAATCTTTAGAAACCAAGTTTTTTCAACTTTCATGAGTGTTCTTAAAAATCACAAAACATAACTAAATTCATATATTTTTAGTTCTATAATTTTCTATATTGTTACCCAAGTGGCTCCAGTACTCAAGAGGGGGGTGAATTGAGTATTAAAAACTTTTTCGCAAATGCTTATAAAACAAACTTTATTGAAGTTATTTCTTAAAAGAATATGAATGCAGAAAGAGGATAGAAAGCGTTAAGAATAGAAAAATAAGCAGATAAGCAATAATAATGGAATTGCAGTAAATAAAGAGATAAAGATGATAAGAGCAGGCACGATATTTATCCTGGTTCAGCCACCAAACCACTTGTGGCCTACGTCCAGTTCTCAAAACACAAGTCGAGATTTTTCACTATAAATACAAGCTTAAACAGGTGCTTGAAACCTTTACAAATTAGAGCGCTCCTCACACCTTGGGATACCTCACTCTTGTGCTTGAGCCTCAACTTTTAGGGATACCTCACCCTTACACAAACCTTTAAGGGATACCTCACCCTTGTTACAAACCTTTGAGAGATACCTCACCCTCTTTACAAACTTTTGAGGGATACCTCACCCTCTTTACAATACAACAGAAAGTAGATAAAGAAAAACTCTCACACAGAGCAAATAATACAATTTGAAGCACTAAGAAAGCTCTTTAAGGATATCTCAAAGTTTTGGCGAAAAGAGCACAAAAGATATGAGAAAATTATAAATCACGTTTTCAAGAAAGCAAAGAATGAGTTAGATAGTTAGGCTTTTTGCAAAGATGACCCAAGGTCTCTATTTATAGAGCTTTGAAGAAAAGAGTCATTGGGTGAAATTAAATCATATAATAAATGCAAATATGGCTGTTTGTTTCTAAATCAGGATCCCGAGTTTATTCGAATAACTTCTGAGTTATTCGAATAACTCATTTTGAAAAGCCTGAGAGTTATTCGAATAACTCTTTTTAAAAACCATTTTAAGAAACAGGGTCTATTCGAATAACCATGGGGTTATTCGAATAGCTCATCTAATAAAAGCCATTTTGAAAACCTTTCTATTCGAATAGCAGTGGTGTTATTCGAATAGCACATTTTAAAAACAGAGGCGCGCAACAGGACTTTGAAAATGTTATTCGAATACCTCCTGTGTTATTCGAATAACCCTATTTAAACCATAATTTTCTTGACTTGGTTTATTCGAATAAAGAGGCCTTTATTCGAATAACTCTGTTTGAAATCAGTTTTGAACATTTAAAAACTTCCAAAGTAATTTTCAAAAACATGAAGGCCATTTTGAATTTTGGTTTTTAGTTTAAAAATCATTTTTATCTTTTCTTGCAAAATCAATGAGATATCCAAGAAGGCTTTGTACAAAAAGACTCTAAGTCCTAAAGCTATTCTTGTAGGTCTTGGACTTGGTCTTATCATCATCTTCATCATGTTTGTTATCATTAAAACTATTATCAATGCCAGCTAGCCAATTACATTCTCCTCTTTTTTGATGATGATAAACTAACATTTGAGAAAAGAATTAGTTCAGATAAATTGGAATTTACAAAGTTAATTTAAGAAACTTACTCCCCCTTTTTTTCGTAAAAGGTGATTATATCAAAGATGTGCGCAGCTCCCTCTTACTTTTGGAATCCAATTTCTCTTTTTAATTTTACCTGTCTTTTCTCAAATAAAGTCAAATTTTTCTCCCTTTTTTGTCATAAACAAAAAGGTGGGGTAAGTGAAAACATAGAGCTTAAATACAGTAGGTTCTAGTCCAACAAGATATATACATTCATAGTAGACAAGAATAGCAACAAAGTATAATATTATAATTTCAGCAAATTGAGCACATTATTCAGCACATTAACCACAAGCAAGTTCAGAGGAAAATATATTCATTCATCGATTATCCAATTATATTATATAGTCATCAAAACAACCATTTACATTTACAGTCTAATTATATTTGCCAATTTCTTAATATTTTGCCATAGGTCAAGAAAATCATATATATTAAACATTTACCTTGATGAAATATGTTATAGGGATCAGAGCATTGTATAGAACTAACATTATTTATCCTATATGCAATGACAAAATTAGCAAGTTAATATCCACTTTGGTGCTTTGTCAATGCTAAGCATACTACTCATATAAGGAAAACATTTAATTATCTAAGATCAATTTATCAACAAGTATCTTACAATTCATAGCATATAAAATACCATAATAGCTTGGGATTAGAGATACTTATGGAGTTAGGAAGAAAGTGATGCTTCTTTAGAAAGTTCTTCATTTATTGGTCCTCTGTTCTTCATTTATTTCTCTCAAGTTGAATAATCTTTTTCCATTTAAATATTTGCTTGAGGTAGTTATCACCCTACAACACAATTTAAAGAACTTTTCTTTGGTATCCATCAATTTTTGGATCCATAGAGGTTAGTCATTATGTCAAACTCATAAGAAAATAAGCATTCAAAACAATAAGGCAAAATAATAAATGAGTTCACAAGGGTAAAATATATTTCATTTCATTGATCAATTCTGCTGAGTACATATGTTTTTCAAAAGAATAGCCAATTACATTACTGTATAAAAACAACCAATAAAAATAGAATAGAGATCGTAACACCCCGAAAATTAATAATTTTATGATAAATAGTTATTTTATAATATTTATGATTTTTGTGAATTTTTTTGTATTTTTCTGTGAATGCAGAATATTTTAATATTATTCTTCATTTTACGTGCACACTGAGCAGAGTTGGGAAAACGAAATATTTTTCCTGAGAACCTTGAACAGTGAAAACGTTGATGGGAGATCTTACTAAACTCGAGACTAGACGTGGTTTACGAGATTTCACGTTTTTCAATATTTTTATCTGATAAATAAAAATCGTAGAATAATTTTATTATCCATTAGACAATAAATACTAGTTTTTGTTAACTGTAACTTTTGTCCACTGATAATAAATCTGATACAATATTAGTCACATTTTAGAAAATGCTTTAATGATATCACCATGGTGACATCATTACCATGACATCACTTTGACTTTTCAAAGGGAGGAAACTTCCTAACACCTTCCTTTTGGCTTGTTGGAGAAGCTTAGAGGAAGCTTTCTTGCACTTTCCTATTGGCTTCTTCAAGAAGCCACATTTCCTCTCTCCTCCTCTCCACCACATAATTTTGGGGTCTCTTTGTGGCCACTTATTTTAATTTCATACATTTATACAAAATATACATAATTACACATTTCATTCCATTTTAATTTTGCTATCACTTTCTCTCTCTACACTTTTCTCTCAACCATTTTTCTCCTCCTTCTCTCTAACTCCATGGCAATATCCATTTTGAGAGCCAAATTTTGTGCTTCTCACTTTACCATCTTCATTCCAATTTCAAACACACAAAAGCTACTACTTTCTCTCTCTATTTTCTCTCTTCATCTTTTTCTCTTCTTCTCTTCTTCTCTTCCCTCTCCATTCCTACGGCCATGTAGGCTTGAAGGTGGCCAAACTCTTCACCTCACTTCATTCTACTACTCGTTTGTTCATCTCATCATTGCTATCAAAGAGATCAAGCAAAAAGCTCTCACCTTTCTCCTTAGAGGCTCATGGCCTCATCCCTCAAATACACCCATCTATCTTCTTTAATTCCAACCAACCCTTGATCTTGAATCTAGACACCATTCTAAGCAACTTTTATGTTGTGACCATCACCAAAATCTACCATTTTCATTTTGTTCCATCAAGCTTCAAAGTTGGAGACTTTAAGGTAAAGTTTATAGTTTTTCCACCTTTTCTCCTCATTTTCGTAATCCTTGATCTCTTAGGTGATCAAGGGTTCCTTTTCTAAGTTTTGATGATGATTTTGGTGAGTTTTGATGTCCTTAGGGTTTTCTTGAAGGTGTAGTACGAAAATCTCTACTAGGGACCAAGAGGCTTGCTTTCTTTTGTTGTCTTCAAGAGGTAAGAAAGAGATAATCCTCTTCGACCTATCTTGGTAGTGAGGAAATGCTTTCTTTATGTTGTTGATGAGGAATCCATGTAGGATTGCTCCCTTGGTTGTGATGTTCTTCATGATTTTGTGCTATTTCAACTTGTATGATTTATTGATTGTTATTATATGTCTTGATGACTATGTAAAAATATATTGGATTGCTTGGATTGTTATGTAAAGAGATTTTAGAGTTCTTTGCCCTTTTGGATTCACGGCCAAGAGGCCACATTTTTGGGTGTTCAAGGTGTGATTTTGTAAAGATTGGAACTAAGGTGATGAAGAGTTAAAAGGCAAATGAATAAAATGGAAAACTTTGGGTTCCTACCCATTGGGAGGCCCACGGCCGTTTGAATAATTGTTAGGGTTCAAGACTTAAATTTGTAGCAACTTTGGAACTTGAGTAATTTAATGAAAGTAACTAACAATATGGTGGAAAGATTGGTTAGATTCATACCATTGGGAAGCTCACGGCCTCTAGGAGATTTATTGGGTAAAGTTGTGATCTTTGTGCAACCTTGGGTCTTAAGTGATTAAATGATAAGTGATCAACATTGTGGTGAAGGAAAAAGGGTTAGACTTTGTTATAATAAGGCTCACGGATTCCTAAGGCAAAATGTCACAAAATGTGGTGCTAAAATGGAGACTTAGATTATTAGAAAGTTCTAGACTCATTAAGAGTTCATAAAAGGAAAAGAATAAAGAATAAGACTTTATCTTATGGATTAGAATGATTTTGAACATAAGGGAAGAACAAGAGAGTTGTGAGACTTGCAAAACCTTAGAGTAATTTCTAAGTGAGCATAATTGATTAGATTAAGGAACTTGATCATCCTAAAGGAATGAAGATTGAATGAGGACTACAAGAGAATCCCTCTAGAGAATGAATTCATAAGAGATGTTAATTAAAGTGAAACTCGAAATAAACCTCTAAAAGTGTGCTATCACTCTTGAGAAATTAATACTATACTATTGTGGGTCCATGTTTGGGACTAGAATTTTGTTGATGCTTATTTGGCCAAATTGTGGCGTGTTATGGAAAGTATATCATTATTGTTGAAAATACATGATTGTGCATAGAGTCAACATGCATTGAACATTTGCTTAGTCGATGACTATTAAAAGGCTGGATGAGCCTATGAGTATGTATTGAGTCAACATACATTGAATATTTGCTTAGTCGATGACTGTTAAAAGGTTGTATGAGCCTATGAATGAGAATTGAATAAGTGAGATCCAGTGGAAGGATCTATGGGGGGCGTAAGGCACGGTGTATACCGATTGCACGTATTACGGGTCCGACAAATCACTATTCTTTACTCGGTGAATAAATGAGAATTGATAGTGTGATCTGTGATGGATCTATGGGGGGCGTAAGGCGCGGTGAAAGCCGATTGCACGCATTACAGGCCTGACAAATCACTATCCTTTTGTGGTGAATGAACGAGAATTGAATAGTGTGATCCAGTGGAAGGATCAGATTGAGGACCGTGAGGTGTGGTGGTTCATTTCGTGATGATGTTATCACCTTATTATACCCTGGCCATGATAAACCGATTGCAACGCATCACACGCCTGACAAGTGTAACACCCTTATGAGGCTGTCACATTTAAGAAATAAAACCAAATAAAGATAAATAAAATCTACCCAAGTTGTAAAACATTTGCTACATAGTAATACGGGTTATAAAATTTTTCCGGTTAAACAGAATATTACGAAATAAAATAACATGGAACATAAAAATAAACAAACTGTCATCACACATAATATACATATATTTTTGTTTTAAGTTATACAAATAATTTACAGCTATAAATATTTAAACCAACACAGTAAACAAAGCAGTAAGAAGTCTATATATACAAAATGCCGACGCGCCCAAGTACGCATCACAGAACTCTAACCGTGATAAGTATCCAGGATGCCTCGACCCTCTACGGACTCTAGTCTGTGCTGTCAACACACTGCTAATCTCACTAGGTGCATCAAACATACCACCCCAATGATGCCTAAGAGATAGCTGTAACTCTACATGTAAATATAATATAGCAGAAAAGATAGGCACTCCATCAAACTCTGTACGTATGGTCATAGTCAGACGCCCTACGTACGTAACCGAGTCTCTATCCTCTCGCAGTCGCCAGGCTTCAGAGCCTCTATGAAAGTCCAACCTCACGAAACCAAAGAATCCTGGTAGCGTCATACTCACTCAATCAATCCAATGGGTATGGATGATCGGATGGTTCTTGGTCGTCGAACTGATCTTCGGCTTGCTGCTGCTCCTCGTCCTCGGGATATACACACTCAAGAGGTTGTTCCTCTTCCTCAAACTCTTCTTTTAAAAATAATTTAAAATATAGAAAACAAAACATGTATAATAAAGAGGTAACAATTATATCACCACAAACATGGTAAACAAGAAAAATAATCAACAGATATAGCAATTCATACAATATAACATACCATAAAGCATGAATAATAATATAACACATAATATAACACAGAAACAATATCATATAATGTTGCAGATAGATAAAACATTTCAGATAATAATATCATAATGTACAACATATAAATTATATGTAATGTGACTCAACCCTACTCCATGGAGCTACAACCACAGACATCAGAGAGAATGACCTGTAAGTTCTATTAGTACCTTAGGCTGCCCAACCAACTATTACACTGTCTCACATTGTGTCTATAGCACACTGTCCAAAACATCGTGGTGTAGTACACAGTCCATACATCGTGTAACTACAGGCATTGTACTAGCATAGTTCTTATAAGATCTTGATTAAGTATAGTGCGTGTCGAGATCACTAGTGTGTAGCCAGTTATCACGGCCCAGAGGAGCGACCAACTGTCCACATGTGGAATAATCCGCACACTAATGCCTCCAAGTCCATAAAGAAATGAACCACACTACGCTTATGACACCGACAACACGATGTAATTCATCTCGTCAATCAAATCACCAATTATCAATCAAATTGGCAAAACTCAATGCATGGCCAAAACCAATATACCCTCAATGTCAAATAATTACCAAAACGCCCTCAAACACCAAACGCAGCACGTCCCACTTGACAGTACTGTTCCTCAATCTGTCTGGGTCCACCACTTTGGCCCGACAGTAAAACTTACTATTTTCATCAATCGCATAGAAATTTTATCGCGTTTTCACAATTTCATCGTTTTTACAAACATTTTTAAATCGCGTAAATATATTTTACTATTTTTAAAATCGCGTACTATTTTTAAATCATTTTCTCAATCACGTAAGATTTTTTTAAATCATTTTCTTGTCCGAATTCCTTAAAAATTACTATTTAAATAAACAAAAATAATATTTAATATGTTTGAGTTACGTAGAATATTTTTCCATACCGTATACAATATATTAGATATCTTTTCTATCTTATTTGTCTATTTTTAACAAAAATTGACAGTATTTTGCTTTGAAATTCTATAACAATGGTTTTCTAAATTTTTCTGTTAAGATTTCTCTTGATTATATTACAACCATCTAATTATACTTTTGAAAACTACTAACGGGCTTCAAAACATAAAGTGAGCTCTACGTTAGAAATTTTACAAAAGCTACTGTATTTTCTTCTAAACATTAAAATCATTAGTTTTAACTTCTTTAACTTAATCTAATCATTTTTATTCCTCTAAACTCATTGTAATAGAATTCCTTTTGGCATTATTCCTTAACCTTGATTGAAAATAATTTTAGAAATCAAAACATTCAACTTAGGCATGTTGGCCAAAAGACACAAAATTGCCATTTGATCTTCAAATTCATTTTTCTTATTCTAAATCATGTTGTATCTTGTCATTTTACCTAAGTCAATTAAATCATTCTTTTAGAAAATTGTGGAGAACATTTTGGTTCCCATTTTGTGTTGAGGCCGTAAGCCTTGAATTTGTGCTCTTTGGAACACACATGCAAACCTTGCATATTATTCACATCCTACTACTTATTCATGCATTTCTAACACATACAATGTATTCAAAGCTTGAAAACATGCATATCAATACAAATCATAACCAAGAAGACTATAACAACAAGCACACAAATGAATCCTTATAGATTCTACAATCACAAACAACTCCATTTTCTTATCACCACCCAAGGATGATAAGATTCAAGTCTTCCTCTTACCTTAAGTGAAGCTAAAATCTCTTTCACTCTTTTCTAAGGGTTTCGGTTTCACCCTCCAAAGACACCTATCAAGCTTAAATAATTTCTACAAGTTACTAACATGAAAGAAAGCTTAAACCATGGATCAATCATGGCTTAGAACCTTGAAAAAGAATTTAGAAAATGAAAAACAAGAAATTTCACCTTCAAGGTAGAATCTCCAAAGTAGTTTTTCAAGCTTTAGATGATGGATTTTGCAAGAACTCTCAACTAGAGATGTTCTTAGAATTGTGTTTAGGTTTAGAAAAGTAGGTTGGATAAAATTTTGGGTGGATGGATGGTGACTTAGGGTTGTTGGCCGAATGGTGCACAAAGAAGACAACAATGGTGTTTTGTGTTTTTGGAAGAGAGAGAAGAGAGAAAATGTTAGAGAATGAAGTGATTTTTTGCTCTCCAAAGTGATGCATGGCCGTGGAGTTCAATGCAAAGGAGGCATGCTTTGAAATGATCAATGGTGAGGATTAAAACTTGGTCTCCAAGCTTAGCTCTCATTGGTGCATGCAAACCTAGTCATGAAATAACTATGCATGGTCTTGAAGCTTCTTGGCTTGCCTTGGTGTGCTTTGGTCGAATGCCCTAAGGAGAAAGCAACTAAGTTTGCTTCTTCTTAATTCATCTAGTTACACATAAATTAAATAATTTACTTACTTGTCTAACTAGTTAATTACTTAGGTTAACTTAGTTAGCTTTATGCTTATAGATTTTTATTAACTTAGATATCAACTAGCTAGTTAACTAGGTTATTATCACTTAGTTACTTAACAAGCTTTCTATTAATTTAGTTAGGTTTCAAACTAACTAGCTTAGGTTTTCTAATTACAAACTAATTAGTCTAACCACTTTTGTTGACCTCTTCCTATTGGTTGGAAATTGTCAAGCCTATTTCGTTGACTCACTCTTATTGGCTTAGAAATTCCTCTAGCCAAAACCATTGACTGTTTCTCTAAACGTGGATCTTGCATGACATTTCGGGTCCACTATCATTTATTTGTCTTCGCCAAATAAAATAATATTATAATAATATAAAATTATTTTATTTGATGCTTAAATCCTAAAAATTAAAAGATTAATAACAGTATCATTTAGAATTAGGTTTAGTAAGATCCCCCAGCTTCGAATAATTAAAATAAGATTTTCCCGACCTGAAAATTATTATTTTCCTGACCCGGAGCAAATCACACAAAAAGTTCAAATAAAATCACAGACAGTAAAATAAAACTGTATTTCATACAGAAAAACAACAAACAGTACAAAAAGGACATAACGGTCATTTATCCTAAAGTTTGGGGTGTTACAACTCTCCCCAACAAACAAAAATTTCGTCCTCGAAATTTATTATACCTCAAAACAAATGAGGATACTGCTCCCTCATTTTATCTTCTAGCTCCCAAGTAGCATCACCTGTCACATCATTCCATATGACCTTCACCAGCTCGATCATCTTCCCTCGAAGCTGCTTCACCTTTCTGTCCTCTATTCTGACAGGTAAAGTCTCGTAAGTCAAATTATCCTTCAACTGTACTTCGTCTGGCTGTATCACATGCGTCAGATCCAGAATATTCTTCCTTAGCTGAGACACATGAAATACTTGATGCAGATTGGATAGAAAAGGCGGCAAAGCAATCTGATATGCTACAGGACCTATTCGTCGAAGAATCTGATAAGGCCCAATAAACTTAGGAGTAAGCTTTTTAGATTTGATAACTCTTCCGACACTAGTCGTAGGAGTCACTCTTAAGAATACATGTGCACCCTCCTCAAATTCATGAGGTCTCCTTCGCTTATCAGCATAACTCTTCTGTCTACTTTGCGTCATCTTCATCTTCTCTTGTATCATCTTTACCTTCTCTGTAGTCTGTTGTACAAGATCTGGTCCAATAGTCATACTCTCCCCATCTTGATACTAACACAGAGGTGTTCGACATCGTCTTCCATATAACGCCTCATAGGGTGCCATCCCTATACTCGAGTGAAAACTATTGTTGTAGGTGAATTCTATCAAAGATAAAAATTAATCCCAACTTCCACATTGCCCTAACACACAGTCATGCAACAGATCTTCCAAAGATTATATAGTCCTCTCCGTTTGACCATCTGTTTGTGGATGATAAGCTGAACTCAACCGCAACTTAGTTCCCATGGCTTCTTGCAAACTTCGCCAGAATCTTGATGTAAACCTCAGATATCGGGTAGAAATTATACAGGTAGGTGTAACACCCCAATTTTTGGTTAATTACGTTTTTATCCTTATTATGCTGTTTCTATTTTCTGTGTGTTATAAAATTAATTTGACTGTTTCGTAACTGTATTTGATTGTTTCGTGTGATTTGCTCCGAGTCAAGAAAATAATAATTTTCGGGCCGGGAAAAATCTTGTTTGATTATTTGGAGCTGGGCGATCTTACTAAACCCAATCCGAATAATACATATATCAATCATTTAATTTTTAGGATTTTTCTGTGTAATAAAAACATTTATCATGCAGAAAAGTCCGTGGGACCCACGTTTGGCTTGTGGGACTCACTTTTTAGTTTGTGGGACCCACTTTTGTTTTGTGGGACCCACTTTTAGGAAAAATTTACCAACGTAAAAGGCTTGTAAAATTCTAAACCAAAAGGTTAAAAATCTACAAAAATGATTAGACTTAGTAGATTAGTTAGTTTAAAACCTAACTTAATTGAATAATTAGTCTAAAACTTAATTAAGTTAATCTAAAGGGGTTTGAGTGATAATTAAATGGACTAAAACCTAATTAATTTTTTTTACCATATTATAGTCTAGTATAATTAAGAAGGAGATTAGTGTTTCTAAATAAATAGATGATTAACTAAATAATAAAGGAACCTAGCTAATTTTTAATTAAACATAACTAGGAGGATTTAAGCATAAATAAGTTATTAAAAATCAATCAAAATTGATTGATTCTCCTATAGCATTTTCGGCCTTATGCATGAATTATGCACTCAAAATTCAACAAGGAAGCAACCAAGAAGTTGCTAAATGCTTAGTCATCCACCATCCAAATAATAATGTTAGCAAATTGTCAACAAAGGAGACAAAGCTCCATAATTTGTGTCCTATGGCTATTATTAAGCCAAATTTGTCAAACAAAAAAATGGATAGCTTTTTGCTTGAAGTCCTACGGCATATCATCCAAAATTTCCTAACATTCTATATCATTCACTCTTTTCTCTCTTACCCAAAGAACTCAAGAAAATTTCCTAAGTTTCCATTTTCTCTACCATTCGGCCAACACCACTTCTAACCCTTCCACTCATTTAAAATTTTATCTAACATCATTTCTTAAACCTAAACCATATTCTAAGAACATCTCTAGTTGTGAGTTTTTGCTAAATCATCCATTTGGAGCTTGGAAAATCACTTTGAAGTTTCTTTCCTATAAGGTGAAAATTCTTGTTTCTTGTTTCTTGTTTCTAATTTTATTTTAAATGTTCTAAGCCATGATTGATCCATGGTTTATCTTTTTCATCCATAGTTTATGACTTTATAATTGGTTTAAGCTTGTTAGGATTTTGTTTGAAGCTACACAAAAATTTCTAAGGAGGAGTCCAAGGAGATCTTGTCTTCCTTATAGGTAAGAGGGAGATTTAATCTCATCAACCATGTGTGGTGGTGAGAAAATGGATGTAATTGTGGTAAAGAATCCATAAGGATTCATTCACTTGGTTGTTTGTTTTTGTGATTAATTTTGTGTGCATGTTTATTGTCTTTTCTAGTTGTGATTAATTTTGTGTGCATATTTATTGTCTTTTCTATTTGTGATTTATTATGCATGCAATCATGTTTATAGCTTTGATATTTGGTATGTGTTTTATTATTGCTTTAATATATGGTATGTGTTCATAAATATATGTATATGTTCATGGATCTATGATAATTATTGTTGGATGTGCAAATATGTTGAGATTTACAAAAGTGTTCCAAAGAACACAAGATGAAGAGCTTATGGTTTTTACTATGAAAAGAGAACCAATATGTTCTCAACCATTTTCTAAAAGGATAACCTAGTTGATCTAATTAAGTTAAAGGATTTTTCAATGATTTAATGGATGAAAAATAATTTTAAACATGGTTTGTATAAAAATGGTGATTTTCGCCAAAAATATATTTTAATGTTTAATTGATCCAAAATTTATTTTCTAAGTGTAAACTAGTTTATTGACCTAAAAGAATTTATTTACAATAGATTTTCAAGAACCAAATAAGTAAACAAATTTTTTATTAGAAGTCTAGTGTATAAAAGAAATAAATTTTTGACACTTGAAAATACTTACGTTTGAGTTTTAAAGTATGTTAGCAATTTTTAAAGTGTATTTTATGGTTATAATTAAATAAAGGAATTTTTAAAAAAGGAAAACGTAGAAAATATTACTTAGTGGATTTTCTAAATGAAATATTATCAAAATTGATTAAGAATGAGTAAGTATTGAAGGACGTTTCAAAATGGCATTTAGAAAGCAAGGAAAATATTTTACGTAGTTAAAGAATAAAATTAACTGTAGAAGAATTTATTAAAATCGAATTTTTGAAAAAAATGTCAGAAATTATTACTTAGAGTAATTTTTGTAAGAAAAATGGAATATAATGTTCAAATAGTATTTTTAGTTTGGAAAGTTTCAAAAGTTTAATTTGGAACGTCAAGAAATATTTTATACAGTAAAAAATAGTAGAAATAGCTTACGCGTATTTAAAATGATGATTTTTAAACTACGCGATTGAGAAAATGATTTAAAAATGTTGCGCGATTGAGAAAACGTTGAAAAATATTTACGCGATTAAGAAACGTTTATAAAATGTGTCGTAATTGTAAAAATGGGATAAAATATTTACGCGAGTTATGAAAACAGTAAGTTTTTACTGTCGGGTCAAAGTGGTGGACCCGGACACGTTAGGAAATAGTACTGTCAAGTGGAGACAAACTGTTTTTGGAATTATTGATACTAAGGGTATTTCTGTAATTATGGTGACAATGAGAATATTTATGTAATTATGATTCATGGTGATAGTGAGGGTATTTTTGTAATTATGGATCATTACATACATAGAGTGGTATGTCAATTTGGTTGAAATTGACGATTGACTGACGAGATGAATTACACCGTGTAGAGCGATGTGTGATAGCGTAGTGTGTTCATGTGGAGAACTTGGAGGCGTTAGTGTGCAGTAGATTCACACATGTGGACAGTTGGTAGCTCTCTGGGCCGTGGTAATTGAAAAACACACACTAGCGATCTCGACAAATACTATTCTTAATCAGGATCTATTGGGGACTGTCTGGTACTATGCCTGGACGTACACGACGTATTTGACTGTGTACTATTCACACGACGTATTTGACTGTGTGCCTTTCACACGACGTATTTGATTGTGTGCTATTTACACGACGTATTTGACTGTGTAATAGCTGGTTGAGGCAGCCGGATGTGCGGACATGTCTACCGGATCATTCTCTCTGATGTTTGTGTTTAGCTCCATGGAGTAGGAACGAGTCTGAGTACATGGCATATTTAATCTGCATTGCTGTGTGAATAGTTATAATTTGATTTATGATATTTTGCATGTGTGATAATGTGAATAGTTATAATTAGATATTTTGCATGTGTGATAATATGAATTGTTATATTAACTGTTATATTTGTTTGTATTGTCGTTTTCTTACTGCTATGCTGGTAATGATGTAGATTGTCTCACCTCTTTGTATATTATTTTCTCGTATTATTATTTATGTTAGTAAAGTCGTTGAGGAAGTAGAAGAGGAGCAATCGTTGGATTGTCAATACAACGAGGAGGAGCAAAGCAACCGAGTGACCGGTTCGAGGAAGGTGAACCTCGAGATCATCCATATCATATGGATTGATTGCGGTGTGGTATGATGTTACCGTAAAGTATTTTGTCTTCCGATAATCTTCCCGAGGAGGATTCTTCTGAGGATCAGAACTTTTAGTGTTATGCTTGGGTTAGTTTATGGTTTGCTTTAAACCAAACAGTTTACTGTTTCTAATTAACGAGTTAGTAATATGTAAATTATTTGTAACTATTAAAAACAAAATCATATGTATAATTATGGTGTGTATGTAATAGTTTGTTTTATTTTATGTTTTGTTTATTTTATTTTACAATATAATGTTTAAGAAAAAAAAATATTTTTACAACCTATATTATTATATATTACGTAATAATTTATAACTTGGGTAGAGGTTATTATTATTGTTCAAAAATGTGATATCCCTATTAGGGTGTGACATTATAGTTGGTATCAGAGCCCAAGTTAGAGTCTTTTGGGGTTGTGGTTGGGTCTGTTTTTGCTTGTGTTGTGTGATTCTCTGTGATTGGTGTCCGAAAGGATACATCTGACTTTGTTTTGTCTTGTTTGATTAAAGAAGAAGATGTCTGGCGGAAGAGGAACGCGTGCAAACATGAACCGTAATGTTGACCCAATGATTGCAGCTGCTGAGGCTATGCAGCGTATGGCAGAGGTGATTACGCAACAAAATGAACGAGCAACTCAACAACAAGATGCGACTGCTGATGCTCTAAACTTGTCTGAGTTTAGGCGCAATAACCCGCCCAGTTTCGAGGTGAATTTAATCCGAGAAGGCGAGTCTTTGGATCCAAGATCTCAAGAAGATATTTGAAGGAATGGGGTGCGCCGATGATCGAAAGGTGACGTATGCTACATTTATGCTGAGAGGGGATGGTGAGAACTGGTGGAGAGGAACCCGACGCTTACTACAAGCTGAGGGAACTGAAATTACCTGGGAGGTATTCTGTGAGGTATTTCTGGAAAAGTACTTTCCTGCCAATGCTCAACATGCCAAGGAGATGGAATTTCTTGGTTTACGTCAGGGCAACATGACTGTAAATGAATATGCTTCTAAATTTGAGAGCTTGTCTCAGTTCTCAGACTATGCTCAAACTCGACAGAATGATACATGGAAATGCCGTAAGTTTGAGGAAGGGCTGAGGGTAGAGTTGAAGCGAGGAGTGCTACCCTTAAGGATGAACCAGTTTCATGCTTTGGTGGACACATGTGTACGACTCGAGGAGTTGGAGTCGTCACATGATCCAAGGAATCGAAACTTTGGACCGACTAGATTCCAAAGAGGAGGCAACAACAACAACAATAACAACCGATTTCAACGCAAGCCATATTCGAGACCACCGGGGAGTCAGCCTCAACGTCCATCTAACGGGGGAAGTTCTAGTGGCAACAAAGCTGGTACAAATGTGGCGTTTACGCCAAGATGCTTTAAATGTGGAAAGAGTGGCCACATATCTAGAGACTGTTCAATCAAAGGGCCAACTGTTTCAAGTGTGGAAGGCACGGGCATGTTTCTAGGGAATGTAAATCAGTCGAAAAAGAAGCCTAGTTGTGAGCAATGTTCGTGCTACTCGCCCGCGATCTGGAGGGCGAGTGTACACGATGATGAGCTGAGCCGAGGCTTCTCGGTCCCGAAGATCTTATTCGGGGGGAAGGTGTCGTAGCGGGTAATCTTTTGACCGTACTATATGATTCGGTGCGACGCATTCATTTATTGCGTATGACCGTGTGGATCGGTTGAAATTGCCCTGTGTCTTCTTTGAGTTTTCAATTGATTGTTTCTACACCAACTGCCAAGCCTGTTGTTACATCTAAAATATGTTTGAACTATCCTATTACCATAAATGATCGAGTCTTTTCGGTCAATTTAATTTGCTTACCTCTTGTTGAAATAGATATAATATTAGGAATGGATTGGTTATCTTCTAACCATATCCTATTAGATTGTGCCAATAAAACCTTAGTTTTTCCTAAGGATGAGGATTCTGGATTTTTAACTACCGTCAAAGTCAAATCTTTGTTGAGGGACGAAGCTCAAGGATACATGCTGCTGTCTTCTTTGGAGGTCAAGAGTGAAAAAGATATGAATGCTATTCCAATCGTGAATGAGTTTCCAGAAGTTTTTCCTGATGATGTACCTGGCCTACCACCAGAAAGAGAAATCGAGTTTGCTATTGATTTGGTACCAGGAGCAGGTCCTATTTCAATTGCACTATATCGGATGTCGCCATCAGAATTGGTGGAGTTGAAGAAGCAATTGAAGGAATTGTTGGAAAAGCAGTTTGTGCGACCGAGTGTTTCACCGTGGGGAGCGCCAGTACTACTAGTCAAGAAGAAGGATGGAACTTCTCGTCTTTGCGTAGACTATCGTCAACTGAACAAGGTCACGATAAAGAACAAATATTCACTTCCAAGGATCGATGATTTGATGGACCAGCTGAAAGGAGCAGCTATTTTTTCTAAAATAGATCTGCGATCAGGTTATCATCAGATTCGTGTCAAGGTAGAGGATATACCTAAAACAACTTTTCGAACTCGTTACGGGCATTATGAGTATCAGGTGATGCCATTCAGAGTGACGAATGCTCCTGCAATATTCATGGACTATATGAATAGGATTTTTCGTCCATACCTAGACAGATTTGTCGTTGTTTTTATCGATGACATTCTGATCTATTCCCAAAATAAGGAAGAGCATCTTTGAACATCTCAATATAGTTCTCCAAATTTTGAAGGACAAGAAGTTGTATGCAAAATTGGCAAAGTGTGAGTTTTGGTTAGAAGAAGTTCAATTTCTGGGTCACGTAATTTCCAAGGAAGGTATTGCGGTGGACCCATTGAAAATAGAAACTATTTTGCAATGGGAGAGGCCGAAGACGGTAACCGAGATCCGGAGTTTTGTTGGATTGGCCGGATATTATCGAAGGTTCATTGAAGGTTTTTCTAAGATAGCTGGACCTCTTACGCAACTCACAAGGAAGAGTCAAGCTTTTGATTGGACGAAAGAATGTGAGGCAAGTTTTCAAGAGTTGAAGAAGAGATTAACGACCGCACCAGTGCTGATTTTGCCAGATCCTAACGAGGCTTTTGAGGTGTATTGTGACGCTTCTTATCAAGGGTTAGGATGCGTGTTGATGCAGAACAGAAATGTGGTAGCCTATGCTTCTAGACAGCTGAAGGTTCATGAGAGGAACTATCCAACGCACGATTTGGAACTCGCTGCAGTGGTTTTTGCGTTGAAAGTGTGTAGACATTTTCTGTATGAAGTTGTGTTCAATGTCTTCAGTGACCACAAGAGTTTAAAATACCTGTTTAATCAAAAGGAATTAAACATGAGGCAGAGGCGATGGTTAGAGTTCTTGAAGGACTATGATTTTCAACTCTAATACCATCCGGGAAAAGCAAATGTGGTAGCGGATGCCTTAAGTAGAAAGGTGATCAGTGTTTCTACCATGATGATAAAGGAGGAAGAATTGATCAATCAGTTTAGAGATTTACGGTTGTCAGTGGAATTGACACCAGGAAGAATTCGTCTAAGTAGAGTTACTGTTCTAAATGACTTGCTAGAGGAAATCAAGGAAAAACAGGATAAGGATCCATATTTGCTGAATGAGAAAGAATTTTTGAAGGCAACGGTTGAGGAAGGATCTGATGGAATCTTAAGATTTAAAGGAAGGATTTGTATACCTGATGATCCCGATCTTAAACAAGCAATTTTGGACGAAGCTCATGCTAGTAGGTTGAGTATGCATCCGGGGATGACAAAGATGTATCAAGATTTAAAGCGAATGTTTTGGTGGCCAAGGATGAAGAGAGATGTTGCGGAACGTGTGGCGTCTTGTCTGGTTTGTCAAAAAGCAAAAGTGGAACATCAAAGACCAGCCGGTATGTTACAACCTTTAACTATTCCTGAGTGAAAATGGGATAGTATCTCAATGGATTTTGTCACCGGATTGCCAAGAACTAAGAAGGGTCATGATTCTATATGGGTTATAGTTGATAGGCTTATGAAGTCAGCGCACTTCTTGCCGATCAATATCAAGTATTCGTTGGAACGATTAACCCAAGTGTACATTAGTGAAATTGTTAGACTTCACAGTGTACCCTCAAGTATAGTTTCTGATAGAGACCCAAGGTTTACGTCAAGGTTTTGGCGAAGCCTACAAGAAGCCATGGGGACTAAGTTACGTCTGAGTTCTGCTTATCATCCGCAGACTGATGGTCAAACGGAGAGGACTATTCAATATTTGGAAGATCTTTTGCGTGCTTGTGTGTTGGAACAACAAGGAAGTTGGGATGAATTTTTGTCTTTGATAGAATTCACCTACAACAATAGTTTTCACTCAAGTATAGGGATGGCACCCTATGAAGCACTTTATGGGCGACGATGCCGAACACCTTTGTGTTGGTATCAAGATGGGGAAAGTATGACCATTGGACTGATCTTGTGCAACAAACTACGGAGAAGGTGAAGATGATTCGGGAGAAAATGAGGACGACTCGAGGCCGATTTGAAGAAAAGCTATGCTGACAAGCGCAAGAGACCTCTTGAATTCAAAGAAGGTGAGCATGTGTTTTTGCGAGTAACATCTACGACTGGTGTCGGAAGGGTTATCAAATCTAGAAAACTCACTCCTAAATTCATTGGACCTTATCAAATCATTCGTCGGATAGGTCCCGCCTACCAAATAGCTTTACCACCTTTTCTATCCAATCTTCATAATGTATTCCATGTGTCTCAACTGAGGAAATATATTCCTGATCCAACACATGTCATTCAACCTGATGAAGTACAACTAAAAGATAATTTGACATATGAGACACTTCCCTGTTAAGATTGAGGACAGAGAGTAAAAGCGACTTCGAGGAAGATGATTGTATTGGTAAAGGTTATATGGAATGAGGTAACGGGAGATGCTACTTGGGAGCTAGAAGACAAAATGAGGGAGCAGTACCCACATCTTTTCTAAGGTACGATAAATTTCGGGGACGAAATTTCTGTTAGTGGGGGAGAGTTGTAACACCCCAAATTTTGGTTAATTACATTTTTGTCCTTATTGTGCTGTTTCTATTTTCTGTGTGTTATAAAATTAATTTGACTGTTTCGTAACTGTATCTGATTGTTTCGTGTGATTTGCTCCGAGTCAAGAAAATAATAATTTTCGGGCCGGGAAAAATATTGTTTGATTATTTGGAGCTAGGCGATCTTACTAAACCCAATCCGAATAATACATATATCAATCATTTAATTTTTAGAATTTTTCTGTGTAATAAAAATATTTATCATGCAGAAAAGTCCGTGGGACCCACATTTGCCTTGTGGGACCCACTTTTGTTTTGTGGGACCCACGTTTAGTTTGTGGGACCCACTTTTGTTTTGTGAGACCCACTTTTAGGAAAAATTTACCAACGTAAAAGGCTTGTAAAATTCTAAACCAAAAGGTTAAAAATCTACAAAAATGATTAGACTTAGTAGATTAGTTAGTTTAAAACCTAACTTAATTGAATAATTAGTCTAAAACTTAATTAAGTTAATCTAAAGGGGTTTGAGTGATAATTAAATGGACTAAAACCTAATTAGTTTTTTTTTTACCATATTATAGTCTAGTATAATTAAGAAGGAGATTAGTGTTTCTAAATAAATAGATGATTAACTAAATAATAAAGGAACCTAGCTAATTTTTAATTAAACATAACTAGGAGGATTTAAGCATAAATAAGTTATTAAAAATCAATCAAAATTGATTGATTCTCCTATAGCATTTTCGGCCTTATGCATGAATTATGCACTCAAAATTCAACAAGGAAGCAACCAAGAAGTTGCTAAATGCTTAGTCATCCACCATCCAAATAATAATGTTAGCAAATTGTCAACAAAGGAGACAAAGCTCCATAATTTGTGTCCTATGGCTATTATTAAGCCAAATTTGTCAAACAAAAAAAAATGGATAGCTTTTTGCTTGAAGTCCTACGGCATATCATCCAAAATTTCCTAACATTCTATATCATTCACTCTTTTCTCTCTTACCCAAAGAACTCAAGAAAATTTCCTAAGTTTCCATTTTCTCTACCATTCGGCCAACACCACTTCTAACCCTTCCACTCATTTAAAATTTTATCTAACATCATTTCTTAAACCTAAACCATATTCTAAGAACATCTCTAGTTGTGAGTTTTTGCTAAATCATCCATTTGGAGCTTGGAAAATCACTTTGAAGTTTCTTTCCTATAAGGTGAAAATTCTTGTTTCTTGTTTCTAATTTTATTTTAAATGTTCTAAGCCATGATTGATCCATGGTTTATCTTTTTCATCCATAGTTTATGACTTTATAATTGGTTTAAGCTTGTTAGGATTTTGTTGAAGCTACACAAAATTTCTAAGGAGGAGTCCAAGGAGATCTTGTCTTCCTTATAGGTAAGAGGGAGATTTAATCTCATCAACCATGTGTGGTGGTGAGAAAATGGATGTAATTGTGGTGAACAATCCATAAGGATTCATTCACTTGGTTGTTTGTTTTTGTGATTAATTTTGTGTGCATGTTTATTGTCTTTTCTAGTTGTGATTAATTTTGTGTGCATATTTATTGTCTTTTCTATTTGTGATTTATTATGCATGCAATCATGTTTATAGCTTTGATATTTGGTATGTGTTTTATTATTGCTTTAATATATGGTATGTGTTCATAAATATATGTATATGTTCATGGATCTATGATAATTATTGTTGGATGTGCAAATATGTTGAGATTTGCAAAAGTGTTCCAAAGAACACAAGATGAAGAGCTTATGGTTTTTACTATGAAAAGAGAACCAATATGTTCTCAACCATTTTCTAAAAGGATAACCTAGTTGATCTAATTAAGTTAAAGGATTTTTCAATGATTTAATGGATGAAAAATAATTTTAAACATGGTTTGTATAAAAATGGTGATTTTCGGCCAAAAATATATTTTAATGTTTAATTGATCCAAAATTTATTTTCTAAGTGTAAACTAGTTTATTGACCTAAAAAGAATTTATTTACAATAGATTTTCAAGAACCAAATAAGTAAACAAATTTTTTATTAGAAGTCTAGTGTATAAAAGAAATAAATTTTTGACACTTGAAAATACTTACGTTTGAGTTTTAAAGTATGTTAGCAATTTTTAAAGTGTATTTTATGGTTATAATTAAATAAAGGAATTTTTAAAAGGAAAACGTAGAAAATATTACTTAGTGGATTTTCTAAATGAAATATTATCAAAATTGATTAAGAATGAGTAAGTATTGAAGGACGTTTCAAAATGGCATTTAGAAAGCAAGGAAATATTTTACGTAGTTAAAGAATAAAATTAACTGTAGAAGAATTTATTAAAATCGAATTTTTGAGAAAAATGTCAAAAATTATTACTTAGAGTAATTTTTGTAAGAAAAATGGAATATAATGTTCAAATAGTATTTTTAGTTTGGAAAGTTTCAAAAATTTAATTTGGAACGTCAAGAAATATTTTATACAGTCAAAAAATAGTAGAAATAGCTTACGCGTATTTAAAATGATGATTTTTAAACTACGCGATTGAGAAAACGTTGAAAAATATTTACGCGATTAAGAAACGTTTATAAAATGTGTCGTAATTGTAAAAATGGGATAAAATATTTACGCGAGTTATGAAAACAGTAAGTTTTTACTGTCGGGTCAAAGTGGTGGACCCGGACACGTTAAGAAATAGTACTGTCAAGTGGAGACAAACTGTTTTTGGAATTATTGATACTAAGGGTATTTCTGTAATTATGGTGACAATGAGGATATCTATGTAATTATGATTCATGGTGATAGTGATGGTATTTTTGTAATTATGGATCATTACATACATAGAGTGGTATGTCAATTTGGTTGAAATTGATGATGACTGACGAGATGAATTACACCGTGTATGGGTGTGATGGCGTAGTGTGTTCATGTGGAGAACTTGGAGGCGTTAGTGTGCAGTAGATTCTACATGTGGACAGTTGGTAGCTCCTCTGGGCCGTGGTAACTGAAAAACACACACTAGCGATCTCGATAAATACTATTCTTAATCAGGATCTATTGGGGACTGTCTGGTATTATGCCTGGACATACACGACATATTTGACTGTGTACTATTCACACGACGTATTTGTCTGTGTGCCTTTCACACGACGTATTTGATTGTGTGCTATTTACACGTCGTATTTGACTGTGTAATAGCTGGTTGAGGCAGCCAGATGTGCGGACATGTCTACCGGATCATTCTCTTTGATGTTTGTGTTTAGCTCCATGGAGTAGGAACGAGTCTAAGTACATGGCATATTTAATCTGCATTGCTGTGTGAATAGTTATAATTTGATTTATGATATTTTGCATGTGTGATAATGTGAATAGTTATAATTAGATATTTTGCATGTGTGATAATATGAATTGTTATATTAACTGTTATATTTGTTTGTATTGTCGTTTTCTTACTGCTATGCTGGTAATGATGTAGATTGTCTCACCTCTTTGTATATTATTTTCTGTATTATTATTTATGTTCCGTAAAGTCGTTGAGGAAGTAGAAGAGGAGCAACTGTTGGATTGTCAATACAACGAGGAGCAGCAACCGAGTGACCAGTTCGAGGAAGGTGAACCTCGAGATCATCCATATCATATGGATTGATTGCAGTGTGGTATGATGTTACCAGAGTATTTCTGTCTTCCGATAATCTTCCCGAGGAGGATTCTTCGGAGGATCAGAACTTTTAGTGTTATGCTTGGGCTAGTTTATGGTTTGCTTTAAACCAGACAGTTTACTGTTTTTAATTAACGAGTTTGTAATATGTAAATTATTTGTAACTATTAAAAACAAAATCATATGTATAATTATGGTGTGTATGTAATAGTTTGTTTTATTTTATGTTCTGTTTATTTTATTTTACAATATAATGTTTAAGAAAAAAAAATATTTTTACAACCTATATTATTATATATTACGTAATAATTTATAACTTGGGTAGAGGTTATTATTATTGTTCAAAAATGTGATATCCATATTAGGGTGTGACAGTAGGCACACCATGCAACCTAACAATCTCACTGATATACATCTGGGTTAATCTCTCCAACGAATACTTAATATTAATGGGCAAGAAATGCGCCGATTTCGTAAGCCTATCAACTATAACCCATATCGAATTATGACCTTTCCTCGTCTTCGGTAATCCAGTAACAAAATCCATCAAGATACTATGCCACTTCCACTCAATAAAAGTAACGGAAGTAACATACACATTGGGATCTATAACTGGCCTCGATGTCCTACTTTCGCCTTCTGACAAACCAGACAAGACGCCACATGTTCCGCTACATCTCTTTTCATCCTTGCCACCAAAGCAACCTTTTCAAGTCTTGGTACATCTTGGTCATCCCCAGATGTAAACTTAAATCACTAGTATGAGCTTCATCTAGAATTCCCTTCTTAAGTTCAGAATCATCGGGTATACAGATTCTTCCCTTGAACCTTAAGATTCCATCTCACCCTTCCTCTACCGTCGCCTTATGACCTTGCTTCAACAATTCTCTTTCATTTTGTAAAAATGCATCTTCCATTTGTTTATCTCGAACTATATCAAGCAATTCATTTATGATCACGACCTTACATGGGCAAATTCTTCCAGGTACAAACTCTACTGACAACCACAAATCTCGGAATTTGTTAATCAATTCCTCCTCCTTTATCATCATTGCTGAAACACTAATCACTTTTCTGCTTAAGGCATCAGCTACCACATTAGCTTTTCCTGGATGGTATTGGAGTTGAAAATCATAATCCTTTAAGAATTCCAACCATCGTCTATGCCTCATATTCAATTCTTTCTGATCAAACAAATACTTTAAACTCTTGTGATCACTAAAGACATTGAACATTGCTCCATACAGAAAATGCCTCCACACCTTCAATGCAAAAACCACTGCCGCTAATTCCAAGTCATGTGTTGGATAATTCCTCTCATGAACCTTCAACTGTCTAGAAGCATAAGCCACTACATTCCGGTTTTGCATCAATACATATCCCAGTCCTTGGTAAGAATCGTCACAATACACATCAAAAGTTTCGTTAGAATCCAGTAGAATCAACACTGGTGCAGTTGTTAACCTCTTCTTCAATTCTTGGAAACTTGCTTCACGTTCTTCCGTCCATTCAAAAGCTTGACTTTTCCTCGTGAGCTGCGTAAGCGGTCCATTGTTGTCAGAAATCTTAGAAAAACCTTCGATAAACCTCCGATAATATCCAAAGCAAGCCAACAAAACTTTCAAACTTCGTCACGGTCTTAGGCCTTTCCCACCGTAAAACATGTCATCAACATTAGTATCAACTATCTCCACCTTCGATGGGTCAACCGCAATACCTTATTTGGAAATCACGTGACCTAAAAACTGAACTTCCTCCAACCAAAACTCACACTTCACCAATTTTGCATACAGCTTCTTTTCTTTCAGAATCTGAAGGACTATACCGAGATGTTCAACATGCTTTTCTTTAGTCTGAGAATAGATCAGAATGTCATCAATGAAGACAATGACAAATCTATCTAAGTATGGATGAAAAATCCTATTCATATAGTCCATGAATATGGCAGGAGCATTCGTCACTCCGAATGGCATTACCTGATACTCATAATGTCCATAACGAGTTCGAAAAGCTATTTTAGGTACATCCTCCACCTTAACACGAATCTGGTGATATCCCGATCTCAGATCTATCTTAGAAAATACCACTGCTCCCCTCAACTGATCCATCAAATCGTCAATTCTCGGAAGTGGATATTTATTCTTTATAGTCACCTTGTTCAGCTGACGATAATCTACGCAAAGTCGAGATGTTCCATCTTTCTTTCTGACCAAAAGCACTGGTGCTCCCCACGGTGAAACACTAGGATGTATAAACTGCTTCTCCAACAGCTCCTCCAATTGTTTCTTTAACTCCACCAACTCTGCTGGCGACATCCGATACGGGGAAATTGAGATAGGACCTGCTCCTAGTACTAAATCAATAGAAAATTCGATCTCCCTCTCTGGTGGCAAACCAGGTACGTCATCAGGAAAAATCTCTGGAAATTCATTGACGATAGGAATAGTATTCACATCTTTCTCACTCTTGACCTCTAAAGAAGACAATAGCATATATCCCTGTGCTCCATCTCTTAACAATGACTTGACTTTAACAGCAGTCAAGAATCCAGACTTTTCTTCCTTAGGAAAGACTAGGGTTTTGTTTGCACAGTCTATAAGAATATAGTTAGAAGATAACCAGTCCATTCCTAGTATTACATCTAACCCAACAAGAGGTAAACAAATCAAGTTGACAGAAAACACACGGTCCTTTATAACAACAGGACAATCCAAACATATCTTAGATGTAAGTACAGGTTTAGCAGTTGGTGTAGATACAATCGTTTAACATTCAGAGAAGACACAGGCAACTTCAATCTTTCCACACAATCATATGCAATAAACGAATGTGTTGCTCTAGAATCGTATAACACAGTCAGAAGATTGCCTTCAATGGCACCTTCCCCTTGAATCAGATCCTCAGACTGTGAAACTTCTGTTCCAGTCATAGTGTATACTCGCCCTCCAGACCTCAGTTGAACAGCACGAACAGTTCTCATAGCAGGTTTCCTTTTCGGCTGTGTACAATCCTTAGCTATATGTCCTAGTTGTCCGCAATTTAAGCAAATTGTCCCTCTGATTGAACAATCAGTAGAAATATGGCCTTTCTTTCCGCACTTAAAACATGTTGGCGTAAACACCACTTTCTGTCCAGCTCTACTACCACTAGTATTTCCCCTAAGCGGTGGTCGATGAGGTTGACTCCCCGGTGGTCTACTATACGGCTTGCGCTGAAACTGACTGTTATTACTGCTACCACCTCTCCGAAATCTTGTTGGTCCAAAATTACGGTTTCTGGGATCCCGTGACGGCTCCAATTCCTCAAGGTATGCACAAGCATCTACCAAAGCATGAAACTGATTCATTCTCAAGGATAATATTCCTCGTTTCAGTTCCACTCTCAACCCTGCCTCAAACTTCCTACATCTCCACACATCATCCGGTCGAGTTTGAGCATAATCTGAGAACTGAGACAAACTCTCAAATTTAGAAGCATACTCATTAACTGTCATGTTGCCTTGACACAAACCAAGAAATTCCATCTCCTTGGCATGTCTAGCACTCGCAGGAAAATACTTATCCAGAAATACATAAGAAATTACCTCCCATGTAATTTCTGTTCCTTCAGCCTGCAATAATCGGCGGGTTCCTCTCCACCAATGTTCACCGTCTCCTCTCAACATGAAAGTTGCATACGTCACTTTCTTATCTTCAGTACATCTCATTCTTTCAAATATCTTCTCCAAATCTTGTATCCATTTACTTGCCTTCTCCGGATCAATCTCGCCTCTAAATTGCGGTGGATTGTTACGCCTAAATTCAGATAAATTTAGGGCATTGAAGTAAGCATCTTTTTGTTGAGTGCTATATGATTCTCGGAAACGAGTAATTACTTCAGCCATTCGCTGCATAGCTTTTACAGCTGCAATCATAGGATCCATAGCACGATTCACATTCGCACGTCCTCCTCTTCCGCCAGACATCTTCTTTCTTCAATCATAACAAAACAAAGTCGACACATACTTTCGGAAGTAAATCATAGAGAGAATCACACAACACAAGCAAAAATAGACCCAACCATAACCCCAAAAGACTCTAACTTGGGCTCTGATACCAACTAATGTAACACCCTTATGGGGATGTCACATTTATGAAATAAAACCAAATAAAGATAAATAAAATCTACCCAAGTTGTAAAACATTTGTTACATAGTAATATAGGTTGTAAAATTTTTCCGGTTAAACAGAATATTACGAAATAAAATAACATGGAACATAAAAATAAACAAACTATCATCACACATAATATACATATATTTTTGTTTTAAGTTATACAAATAATTTGACTATAAATATTTAAACCAACACAAGTAAACAAAGCAGTAAGAAGTCTATATATACAAAATGTCGACGCGCCCAAGTACACATCACAGAACTCTAACCCTCTAAAGGATCACTCTCAGATGAAAGTTCAGGTGATAAGTATCCGACAAAATGCCTCGATCCTCTGGCAAGGATCGTAGTCCGTGTCGTCTTTGTCGACACACTGCTAATCTCACTAGGCGCATCAAACATACCACCCCAGTGACACCTAAGAGATAGCGGTAACTCTACATGTAAATATAATATAGTAGAAAAGATAGGCACTCCATCAAACTCTGTACGTATGGTCACAGTCAGACGCCCTACGTACGTAACCGAGTCTCTATCCTCTCGCAGTCGCCAGGCTTCAGAGCCTGCATGAAAGTCCAACCTCACGAAACCAAAGAATCCTGGTAGCGTCATACTCACTCACTCAATCCAATAGGTATGGATGATCAGATGGTTCTTGGTCGTCGAACTGATCTTCGGCTTGCTGCTGCTCCTCATCCTCGGGATATACACACTCAAGAGGCTGTTCCTCTTCCTCAAACTCTTCTTTTAAAACATAATTTAAATATAGAAAACAAAACATGTATAATAAAGAGGTAAGACAATCTATATCACCACAAACATGGTAAACAAGAAAACGATAATACAACAGATATAGTAATTCATACAATATAACATACCATAACAACATGAATAATAATATAACACATAATATAACATAGAAATAGTATCATATAATGTTGCAGATAGATAAAACATTTCAGATAATAATATCATAATGTACAACATATAAATTATATGTAATGTGACTCAACCCTACTCCATGGAGCTACAACCACAGACATCAAAGAGAATGACTTGTAAGTTCTATTAGTACCTTAGGCTGCCCAACCAATTATTGCACTGTCTCACATTGTGCCTATAGCCCACTGTCCAAAACATCATGGTGTAGTACACAGTCCATACATCGTGTAACTATAGGCATCGTACTAGCATAGTTCTTATAAGATCTTGATTAAGTATAGTGCGTGTCGAGATCACTAGTGTGTAGCCAGTTACCACGGCCCAGAGGAGCGATTAACTTTCCACATGCGGAATAATCCGCACACTAATGCTTCCAAGTCCATAAAGAAATGAACCACACTACGCTTATCACACCGACAACACGATGTAATTCATCTCGTCAATCAAATCACCAATTATCAATCAAATTGGCAAAACTCAATGCATGACCAAAACCAATATACCCTCAATCTCAAATAATTACCAAAACGCCCTTAAACACTAAACGCACTACGTCCCACTTGACAGTACTGTTCCTCAATCTGTCTGGGTCCACCACTTTGGCCCGACAGTAAAACTTACTATTTTCGTCAATCGCGTAGAAATTTTATCGTGTTTTCACAATTTCGTCGTTTTTACAAATATTTTTAAATCGCGTAAATATATTTTAGTATTTTTAAAATCGCGTATTATTTTTAAATCGTTTTCTCAATCGCGTAAGATTTTTTTAAATCATTTTCTTGTCCGAATTCCTTAAAAATTACTATTTAAATAAACAAAAATAATATTTAATATGTTTGAGTTACGTAGAATATTTTTCCATACCGTATACAATATATTGGATATCTTTTCTATCTTATTTGTCCATTTTTAACAAAAATTGACAGTATTTTGCTTTGAAAATCTATAACAATGGTTTTCTAATTTTTTCTATTAAGATTTCTCTTGATTATATTACAACCATCTAATTATACTTTTGAAAACTACTAACGGGCTTCAAAACATAAAGTGAGCTCTACGTTAGAAATTTTTCAAAAGCGACTGTATTTTCTTCTAAACATTAAAATCATTAGTTTTAACTTCTTTAACTTAATCTAATCATTTTTATTCCTATAAACTCATTGTAATAGAATTCCTTTGGGAATTATTCCTTAACCTTGATTGAAAATAATTTTAGAAATCAAAACATTCAACTTAGGCATGTTGGCCAAAAGACACAAAATTGCCATTTGATCTTCAAATTCATTTTTCTTATTCTAAATCATGTTGTATCTTGTCATTTTACCTAAGTCAATTAAATCATTCTTTTAGAAAATTGTGGAGAACATTTTGGTTCCCATTTTGTGTTGAGGCCGTAAGCCTTGAATTTGTACTCTTTGGAACACACATGCAAACCTTGCATATTATTCACATCCTACTACTTATTCATGCATTTCTAACACATACAATATATTCAAAGCTTGTAAACATGCATATCAATACAAATCATAACCAAGAAGACTATAACAACAAGCACACAAATGAATCCTTATGGATTCTACAATCACAAACAACTCCATTTTCTTATCACCACCCAAGGATGATAAGATTCAAGTCTTCCTCTTACCTTAAGTGAAGCTAAAATCTCTTTCACTCTTTTCTAATGGTTTCAGTTTCACCCTCCAAAGACACCTATCAAGCTTAAATAATTTCTACAAGTTACTAACATGAAAGAAAGCTTAAACCATGGATCAATCATGGCTTAGAACCTTGAAAAAGAATTTAGAAAATGAAAAACAAGAAATTTCACCTTCAAGGTAGAATCTCCAAAGTAGTTTTTCAAGCTTTAGATGATGGATTTTGCAAGAACTCTCAACTAGAGATGTTCTTAGAATTGTGTTTAGGTTTAGAAAAGTAGGTTGGATAAAATTTTGGGTGGATGGATGGTGACTTAGGGTTGTTGGCCGAATGGTGCACAAAGAAGACAACAATGGTGTTTTGTGTTTTTGGAAAGAGAGAAAGAGAGAAAATGTTAGAGAATGAAGTGATTTTTGCTCCAAAGTGATGCATGGCCGTGGAGTTCAATGCAAAGGAGGCATGCTTTGAAATGATCAATGGTGAGGATTAAAACTTGGTCTCCAAGCTTAGCTCTCATTGGTGCATGCAAACCTAGTCATGAAATAACTATGCATGGTCTTGAAGCTTCTTGGCTTGCCTTGGTGTGCTTTGGCCGAATGCCCTAAGGAGAAAGCAACTAAGTTTGCTTCTTCTTAATTCATCTAGTTACACTTAAATTAAATAATTTACTTACTTGTCTAACTAGTTAATTACTTAGGTTAACTTAGTTAGCTTTATGCTTATAGATTTTTATTAACTTAGATATCAACTAGCTAGTTAACTAGGTTATTATCATTTAGTTACTTAACAAGCTTTCTAACTAATTTAGTTAGGTTTCAAACTAACTAGCTTAGGTTTTCTAATTACAAACTAATTAGTCTAACCACTTTTGTTGACCTCTTCCTATTGGTTGGAAATTGTCAAGCCTACTTCGTTGACTCACTCTTACTGACTTAGAAATTCCTCTAGCCAAAACCATTGACTGTTTCTCTAAACGTGGGTCCCGTAAGACATTTCCAGGTCCACTGTCATTTATTTGTACTGCGTAATAAAATAATATCATAATAATATAAAATTATTTTATTTGACAGTTAAATCCTAAAAATTAAAAGATTAATAACAGTATCATTCAAATTGGGTTTAGTAAGATCCCCCAGCTTTGAATAATTAAAATAAGATTTTCTCGGCCCGAAAATTATTATTTTCCTGACCCGAAGCAAATCACACAAAAAGTTCAAATAAAATCACAGACAGTAAAATAAAACTGTATTTCATACAGAAAAACAACAAACAGTACAAAAAGGACATAATGGTCATTTATCCTAAAGTTTGGGGTGTTACAACTCTCCCTAACAAACAAAAATTTCGTCCTCGAAATTTATTATACCTCAAAACAAATGAGGATACTGCTCCCTCATTTTATCTTCCAGCTCCCAAGTAGCATCACCTGTCACATCATTCCATATGACCTTCACCAGCTCGATCATCTTCCCTCGATGCTGCTTCACCTTTTTATCCTCTATTCTGACAGGTAAAGTCTCGTAAGTCAAATTATCCTTCAACTGTACTTCGTCTGGCTGTATCACATGCGTCGGATCCGGAATATACTTCCTTAGCTGAGACACATGAAATACATCATGCAGATTGGATAGAAAAGGCGGCAAAGCAATCTGATATGCTACAGGTCCTATTCGTCGAAGAATCTGATAAGGCCCAATAAACTTAGGAGTAAGCTTTTTAGATTTGATAACTCTTCCGACACTAGTCGTAGGAGTCACTTTTAAGAATACATGTGCACCCTCCTCAAATTCAAGAGGTCTCCTTCGCTTATCAACATAACTCTTCTGTCTACTTTGCGTCATCTTCATCTTCTCTTGTATCATCTTTACCTTCTCTGTAGTTTGTTGTACAAGATCTGGTCCAATAGTCATACTCTCCCCATCTTGATACTAACACAGAGGTGTTCGACATCGTCTTCCATATAATGCCTCATGGGGTGTCATCCCTATACTCGAGTGAAAACTATTGTTGTAGGTGAATTCTATCAAAGATAAAAATTCATCCCAACTTCCACATTGCTCTAGCACACAGGCACGCAACAGATCTTCCAAAGATTATATAATCCTCTTCGTTTGACCATCCATTTGTGGATGATAAGCTGAACTCAACCGCAACTTAGTTCCCATGGCTTCTTGCAAACTTCGCCAGAATCTTGATGTAAACCTCGGATCTCGGTTAGAAATTATACAGGTTGGCACACCATGCAACCTAACAATCTCACTGATATACATCTGGGTTAATCTCTCCAACGAATACTTAATATTGATGGGCAAGAAATACGCCGATTTCGTAAGCCTATCAACTATAACCCATATCGAATTATGACCTTTCCTCGTCTTCGGTAATCCAGTAACAAAGTCCATCGAGATACTATCCCACTTCCACTCTGGAACAGCTAACGGTTGTAACATACCGGCTGGCCTCTGATGTCCTACTTTCGCCTTCTGACAAACCAGACAAGACGCCACATGTTCCGCTACATCTCTTTTCATCCTTGGCCACCAAAACAACCTTTTCAAGTCTTGGTACATCTTGGTCATCCCCGGATGTAAACTTAAATCACTAGTATGAGCTTCATCTAGAATCCCCTTCTTAAGTTCAGAATCATCGGGTATACAGATTCTTCCCTTGAACCTTAAGATTCCATCTGACCCTTCCTCTACCGTCGCCTTATGACCTTGCTTCAACAATTCTCTTTCATTTTGTAAAAATGCATCTTCCATTTGTTTATCTCGAACTATATCAAGCAATTCATTTATGATCACGACCTTACATGGGCAAATTCTTCCAGGTACAAACTCTACTGACAACCACAAATCTCGGAATTTGTTAATCAATTCCTCCTCCTTTATCATCATTGCCGAAACACTAATCACTTTTCTGCTTAAGGCATCAGCTACCACATTAGCTTTTCCTGGATGGTATTGGAGTTGAAAATCATAATCCTTTAAGAATTCCAACCATCGCCTCTGCCTCATATTCAATTCTTTCTAATCAAACAAATACTTTAAACTCTTGTGATCACTAAAGACATTGAACATTGCTCCATATAGAAAATGCCTCCACACCTTCAATGCAAAAACCAATGCCGCTAATTCCAAGTCATGTGTTGGATAATTCCTCTCATGAACCTTCAACTGTCTAGAAGCATAAGCCACTACATTCCGGTTTTGCATCAATACACATCCCAGTCCTTGGTAAGAAGCGTCACAATACACATCAAAAGTTTCGTTAGAATCCGGTAGAATCAACACTGGTGCAGTTGTTAACCTCTTCTTCAATTCTTGGAAACTTGCTTCACGTTCTTCCGTCCATTCAAAAGCTTGACTTTTCCTCGTGAGCTGCGTTAGCGGTCCAGCAATCTTAGAAAAACCTACGATAAACCTCCGATAATATCCAGCAAGCCCAACAAAACTTCAAACTTCTGTCACAGTCTTAGACCTTTCCCACTGTAAAACAGTCTCCACCTTCGATGGGTCTACCGCAATACCTTCTTTGGAAATCACGTGACCTAAAAACTGAACTTCCTCCAACCAAAACTCACACTTCACCAATTTTGCATACAGCTTCTTTTCTTTCAGAATCTGAAGGACTATACCGAGATGTTCAGCATGCTTTTCTTTAGTCTGAGAATAGATCAGAATGTCATCAATGAAGACAATGACAAATCTGTCTAAGTATGGATGAAAAATCCTATTCATATAGTCCATGAATATGGCAGGAGCATTCGTCACTCCAAATGGCATTACCTGATACTCATAATGTCCATAACGAGTTCGAAAAGCTGTTTTAGGTACATCCTCCACCTTAACACGAATCTGGTGATATCCCGATCTCATATCTATCTTAGAAAATACCACTGCTCCCCTCAACTGATCCATCAAATCGTCAATTCTCGGAAGTGGATATTTATTCTTTATAGTCACCTTGTTCAGCTGACGATAATCTACGCAAAGTCGAGAAGTTCCGTCCTTCTTCCTGACCAAAAGCACTGGTGCTCCCCACGGTGAAACACTAGGACGTATAAACTACTTCTCCAACAGCTCCTCATATTGTTTCTTTAACTCCACCAACTCTGCTGGAGACATCCGATACGGGGAAATTGAGATAGGACCTGCTCCTGGTACTAAATCAATAGAAAATTCGATCTCCCTCTCTGGTGGCAAACCAGGTACGTCATCAGGAAAAATCTCTGGAAATTCATTGACGATAGGAATAGTATTCACATCTTTCTCACTCTTGACCTCTAAAGAAGACAATAGCATATATCCCTGCGCTCCATCTCTTAACAATGACTTGACTTTAACAGCAGTCAAGAATCCAGACATTTCTTCCTTAGGAAAGACTAGGGTTTTGTTTGCACAGTCTATAAGAATATGGTTAGAAGATAACCAGTCCATTCCTAGTATTACATCTAACCCAACAAGAGGTAAACAAATCAAGTTGACAGAAAACACACGGTCCTTTATAACAACAGGACAATCCAAACATATCTTAGATGTAAGTACAGGTTTAGCAGTTGGTGTAGATACAATTAGTTTAACATTCAGAGAAGACACAGGCAACTTCAATCTTTCCACACAATCATATGCAATAAACGAATGTGTTGCTCTAGAATCGTATAACACAGTCAGAAGATTGCCTTCAATGGCACCTTCCCCTTGAATCAGATCCTCAGACTGTGAAACTTCTGTTCCAGTCATAGTGTATACTCGCCCTCCAGACCTCGGTTGAACAAAGACGAACGAAAGTTCTCATAGCAGGTTTCCTTTCCGGCTGTGTACAATCCTTAGCTATATGTCCTAGTTGTCCCCAATTAAAGCAAATTGTCCCTCTGATTGAATAATCAGTAGAAATATAGCCTTTCTTTTCGCACTTAAAATATGTTGGTGTAAACACCACTTTTTGTCCAGCTCTACTACCACTAGTATTCCCCCTAACTGGTGGTCGATGAGGTTGACTCCCTGGTGGTCCACTATATGGCTTGCGCTGAAACTGACTGTTATTACTGCTACCACCCCTCTGAAATCTTGTTGGTCCAAAATTACGGTTTATGGGATCCCGTGATGGCTCCAATTCCTCAAGGCGTGCACAAGCATCTACCAAAGCGTGAAACTGATTCATCCTCAAGGATAATATTCCTCGTTTCAGTTCCACTCTCAACCCTACCTCAAACTTCCTACATCTCCACACATCATCCGGTTGAGTTTGAGCATAATCTGAGAACTGAGACAAATTCTCAAATTTAGAAGCATACGCCACTTTCTTATCATCAGTACATCTCATTCTTTCAAATATATTCTCCAAATCTTGTATCTATTGACTTGCCTTCTCCGGATCAATCTCGCCTCTAAATTGCGGTGGATTGTTACGCCTAAATTCAGATAAATTTAGGGCATCAGCAGTAGCATCTTGCTGTTGAGCTGCTCTCTGATTCTGCTGAGTAATTACTTGAACCATTCGCTACATAGCTTCTGTAGCTGCAATCATAGGATCCATAACACGATTCACATTCGCACGTCATCCTCTTCCGCCAGACATCTTCTTTCTTCAGTCATAACAAAACAAAGTCAGACACATACTTTCAGAAGTAAATCACAAAGAATCACACAACACAAGCAAAAACAGACCCAACCACAACCCCAAAAGACTCTAACTTAGGCTCTGATACCAACTAATGTAACACCCTTATGGGGATGTCACATTTATGAAATAAAACCAAATAAAGATAAATAAAATCTACCCAAGTTGTAAAACATTTGTTACATAGTAATACGGGTTGTAAAATTTTTCTGGTTAAACAGAATATTACGAAATAAAATAACATGGAACATAAAAATAAACAAACTGTCATCACACATAATATACATATATTTTTGTTTTAAGTTATACAAATAATTTACAGCTATAAATATTTAAACCAACACAGGAAACAAAGCAGTAAGAAGTCTATATATACAAAATGTCGACGCGCCCAAGTACGCATCACAGAACTCTAACCCTCTGAAGGATCACTCTCAGATGAAACTTCAGGTGATAAGTATCTAGGATGCCTCGACCCTCTACGGACTCTAGCCCGTGGTGTCAACACACTGCTAATCTCACTAGGCGCATTAAACATACCACCCCAATGACGCCTAAGAGATAGCGGTAACTCTACATGTAAATATAATATAGCAGAATAGATAGGCACTCCATCAAACTCTGTACGTATGGTCACAGTCAGACACCCTACGTACGTAACCGAGTCTCTATCCTCTTGCAGTCGCCAGGCTTCAGAGCCTCCATGAAAGTCCAACCTCACGAAACCAAAGAATCCTGGTAGCGTCATACTCACTCAATCAATCCAATGGGTATGGATGATCGGATGGTTCTTGGTCGTCGAACTGATCTTCGGCTTGCTGCTGCTCCTCGTCCTCGGGATATACACACTCAAGAGGCTGTTCCTCTTCCTCAAACTCTTCTTTTAAAACATAATTTAAAATATAGAAAACAAAACATGTATAATAAAGAGGTAAGACAATCTATATCACCACAAACATGGTAAACAAGAAAACGATAATACAACAGATATAGCAATTCATACAATATAACATACCATAACAGCATGAATAATAATATAACACATAATATAACATAGAAACAGTATCATATAATGTTGCAGATAGATAAAACATTTCAGATAATAATATCATAATGTACAACATATAAATTATATGTAATGTGACTCAACCCTACTCCATGGAGCTACAACCACAGACATCAGAGAGAATGACCTGTAAGTTCTATTAGTACCTTAGGCTGCCCAGCCAACTATTGCACTGTCTCACATTTTGTCTATAGCCCACTGTCCAAAACGTCGTGGTGTAGTACACAGTCCATACATCGTGTAACTACAGGCATTGTACTAGCATAGTTCTTACAAGATCTTGATTAAGTATAGTGCGTGTCGAGATCACTAGTGTGTAGCCAGTTACCACGGCCCAGAGGAGCGACCAACTGTCCACATGTGGAATAATCCGCACACTAATGCCTCCAAGTCCATAAAGAAATGAACCACACTACGCTTATCACACCGACAACACGACATAATTCATCTCGTCAATCAAATCACCAATTATCAATCAAATTGGCAAAACTCAATGCATGGCCAAAACCAATATACCCTCAATCTCAAATAATTACCAAAACGCCCTCAAACACTAAACGCACTACGTCCCAATTGACAGTACTGTTCCTCAATCAGTCTGGGTCCACCACTTTGGCCCGACAGTAAAACTTACTATTTTCGTCAATCGCATATAAATTTTATCGCGTTTTCATAATTTCATCATTTTTACAAACATTTTTAAATCGCGTAAATATATTTTGCTGTTTTTAAAATTGCGTACTATTTTTAAATTGTTTTCTCAATCACGTAAGATTTTTTTAAATCATTTTCTTGTCCGAATTCCTTAAAAATTACTATTTAAATAAACAGAAATAATATTTAATATGTTTAAGTTACGTAGAATATTTTTCCATACCGTATACAATATATTGGATATCTTTTCTATCTTATTTGTCCATTTTTAACAAAAATTGACAGTATTTTGCTTTGAAAATCTATAACAATGGTTTTCTAAATTTTTCTGTTAAAATTTCTCTTGATTATATTACAACCATCTAATTATACTTTTGAAAACTACTAACGGGCTTCAAAACATAAAGTGAGCTCTACGTTAGAAATTTTACAAAAGCTACTGTATTTTCTTCTAAATATTAAAATCATTAGTTTTAACTTCTTTAACTTAATCTAATCATTTTTATTCCTCTAAACTCATTGTAATAGAATTCCTTTTGGCATTATTCCTTAACCTTGATTGAAAATAATTTTAGAAATCAAAACATTCAACTTAGGCATGTTGGCCAAAAGACACAAAATTGCCATTTGATCTTCAAATTCATTTTTCTTATTCTAAATCATGTTGTATCTTGTCATTTTACCTAAGTCAATTAAATCATTCTTTTAGAAAATTGTGGAGAACATTTTGGTTCCTATTTTGTGTTGGGGTCGTAAGCCTTGAATTTGTGCTCTTTGGAACACACATGCAAACCTTGCATATTATTCACATCCTACTACTTATTCATGCATTTCTAACACATACAATATATTCAAAGCTTGTAAACATGCATATCAATACAAATCATAACCAAGAAGACTATAACAACAAGCACACAAATGAATCTTTATGGATTCTACAATCACAAACAACTCCATTTTCTTATCACCACTCAAGGATGATAAGATTTAAGTCTTCCTCTTACCTTAAGTGAAGCTAAAATCTCTTTCACTCTTTTCTAAGGGTTTCAGTTTCACCCTCCAAAGACACCTATCAAGCTTAAATAATTTCTACAAGTTACTAACATGAAAGAAAGCTTAAACCATGGATCAATCATGGCTTAGAACCTTGAAAAAGAATTTAGAAAATGAAAAACAAGAAATTTCACCTTCAAGGTAGAATCTCCAAAGTAGTTTTTCAAGCTTTAGATGATGGATTTTGCAAGAACTCTCAACTAGAGATGTTCTTAGAATTGTGTTTAGGTTTAGAAAAGTAGGTTGGATAAAATTTTGGGTGGATGGATGGTGACTTAGGGTTGTTGGCCGAATGGTGCACAAAGAAGACAACAATGGTGTTTTGTGTTTTTGGAAGAGAGAGAAGAGAGAAAATGTTAGAGAATGAAGTGATTTTTGCTCTCCAAAGTGATGCATGGCCGTGGAGTTCAATGCAAAGGAGGTGTCCACTTGGTTGGCTTCATCCAAGCCTTCGAAATGATCAATGGTGAGGATTAAAACTTGGTCTCCAAGCTTAGCTCTCATTGGTGCATGCAAACCTAGTCATGCAATAACTATGCATGGTCTTGAAGCTTCTTGGCATGCCTTGGTGTGCTTTGGCCGAATGCCCTAAGGAGAAAGCAACTAAGTTTGCTTCTTCTTAATTCATCTAGTTACACTTAAATTAAATAATTTACTTACTTGTCTAACTAGTTAATTACTTAGGTTAACTTAGTTAGCTTTATGCTTATAGATTTTTATTAACTTAGATATCAACTAGCTAGTTAACTAGGTTATTATCACTTAGTTACTTAACAAGCTTTCTAACTAATTTAGTTAGGTTTCAAACTAACTAGCTTAGGTTTTCTAATTACAAACTAATTAGTCTAACCACTTTTGTTGACCTCTTCCTATTGGTTGGAAATTGTCAAGCCTACTTCGTTGACTCACTCTTATTGGCTTAGAAATTCCTCTAGCCAAAACCATTGACTGTTTCTCTAAACGTGGGTCCCGCAAGACATTTCCAAGTCCATTGTCATTTATTTGTACTGCCTAATAAAATAATATTATAATAATATAAAATTATTTTATTTGACAGTTAAATCCTAAAAATTAAAAGATTAATAACAGTATCATTCAGAATTGGGTTTAGTAAGATCTCCCAGCTCCGAATAATTAAAATAAGATTCCCCGGCCCGGAAATCATTATTTTCCTGACCCGGAGCAAATCACACAAAAAGTTCAAATAAAACCACAGACAGTAAAATAAAACTGTATTTCATACAGAAAAATAACAAACAGTACAAAAAAGACATAACGGTCATTTATCCTAAGTTTGGGGTGTTACAACAAGTACTATTCTCTTCGTGGTTTGGCGTAGATTGTCATTGAGGGGGGTAGATCTTCTGGAACGTTCATCTTTGAAATGGATTAGAAAATCTTGGTACCAAGTGCACATGCATTGTGAGTCGGCATTGTGGGTCGGCATTGTGAGTCGGTATATCATTTGACACTCATTTATATGATGACTATACTATTGCTTTATTGATGTCATGATTATCTAAAATGTTTTAATTGTTAATCATCTGAGACTCTGCTGCTAGTTCTTTTACCATATGTGATTATTACTATTTAATATTGTTGATCTGCTATGTGGGCGTCCTGCGCTGTTATGTTTCTTTACTGCCATAATTGGTAATGTAAGTAGGATATCTCACCTCTTTCCTGTATCCTTGTATTTCTGTTATATATATATTTGTTAAAAGATCATGAGGAAGAAGACGAGGGACCACACCCTTACTGATTGGATTAGGTTGATTCACTATTTTCAATATGGCGTCAGGACGAGATTTCTTCGGTTACGTACGGGTGCAACTCCATGGGGGCATTGGTGCCTGGCATGTCGATTGGGACACCGAGCATCGTATATATATATGGGGTTGCGGCTTTGTCTGCTAGTAGTACCTATCCCAGGGTTACTACTGTTCCCTTTTGTACTTTTGTAACCGTTACCTTTTATTTGAATATGTAAGTACTATATTTCGTGTTATCTGTGCTTTGTGTTAAAGACAAAAATATTATATATGGAGTTTGTTGTTCTTAAAGTGGTTGTGTTTTAAAATGGTTGGGTACTAAATATGCATTCATTCAGGGCTTATATTTTTCATTTATGCATAAATGAAATATTTATTTTGAAAAGATTATTGTTGAGACTGTGACATGCCTAGATTTAGAGACTGTGGTTTAATGACGATTATGTCGTAGTTATTAAATCTAGGGGTGTTACATTAGGTGGTATCAGAGCAGTTGATCCTATTGACCCGGGGTATGGACTTGTTATGTTTAGGCATATTAGAACTTTTGCATGTTGTGCACTTCCTTGTCTCTTGATTGAGATGATGGGAAAGGAATGCGTGGCTTGCCATAGGTTGAATGTTAGTAGCTACTATTATACAGTTGCATGATATTGAGGATTGGCCTACTCAATATGTAATGTTCTATGTGTATAGGAAACTGTGACTTCACCTAGGCATACTGTATTAGGAGAATAGGAATTCTTTTAGTGAGGAGATCAAGAGGTTTTGAAAAATCGATCTTCTGGAAAAAGGAATAACTGGTGTAAGTTTGGTTTGAGAAGCTATTTAGGGGTTGACGACTTGCAAGAGGTTATGTCATAGAAGGTTGAATGAAGAAGCTCGAGTTAGAGATTGTTAGGATTCGTGGATTTGACTTATCTTGTTTGAAATGTGTGATTCTTTGTGTTTGGTTTCCGAAATGAGATAATGCTATTTGAAATAATTACGTTTGCTTTGTTGTGTCGTGTTTTGTCCATCTTCGAAGAAAGTTAATGGCTTGCGACAGACATACAAGGGCAATGGCTCGTGGTAGACGTACGCATGTGAGCGCAGGACGAGATAATAGAAGTATGACTGCGACTGCAGAAGAAATGCAAAGGATAGCTGAGGTGATAACTCACCAAGATCAAAGGGCTGTACAACAGCAAGAATTAGAAGTTGAGTTTTAGAACCTATTGGAGGAAAGTCGATTTTAGGGCAACCTTGGACTGCCTAGATTCCAAAAGAGGAATAATAGAAAGGTTAATTAGTTTAAGAGGAAATCATATTCACGACTATTAGGGAAGCAACTGCAACATCCAACTCATGGAGAAAGTGCTAGTGGCAGTAGATCCCGTTAGACCTCAACATTTTTATCAAGATGTAAGAAGTGTGGAAAGGACCACTTAATAAGGGAGTGTAAGATCAAAGGGATAATCTGCTTCAGGGGCGGAAAGCCCAGACACATTTCTAAACATTGTGCTTCAGCGAAGAAGAAGTCTTCTGTTAATGATGCATGTGCTTCAAGATCCCCAGCTGAAGGGAAAGATTACACCCTGGATGGAACAAAGGTTTCCCAGACTGAAAATCTAAATGATGGAGATTGTGCCTCAAGCGACGATCCCATAACTATGTTGTACAATTCTGGGGGCAACCCATTTCTTTATAGCGTATGACCGTGTGGATCATTTGGATTCATCTGTGTCTTCAATTATCTTTGACTTAGTTATTTCTACCTATGTTACTAAGACTTATCGTTGGTATTTAGATTTGCGTAATCTATCCTATTTCCACTAAAGATCGAATCTTTTGTTGATTTGACTTGCTTACCTAGAATCACACCTATGAGAGTTCATAATTTTAGGAATATATTAGTTATCTTTCTAGTTATATCCTGCTAGATCGTTCCAATGAAAACCTTAGTGTTTCCTGAAACTAAGATTTTTGAATTCGTAACGGTTAACAAAGTTGAAGCTTTGTGAGGAAAAAGGAATCCAAGGATACATGTTATCTCTTGTGAAGGACAAAAGCAAAGGGAATAGGAATGTCACTATTGTAGTCAATGAGTCTTGCATGATGAGCTACAGTGCTGTCAGTTAAGGAGAAGAATGGAACTTCTCGAAGAGATGAGGACTGTCGCCAATTAGACAAGATTAAAGAAGATAAATGATTCAATCGATCGGCGAGAAGGGAGTCTTTGTTTTCTCCAAGATAGATGTACGTCCTGGTTGTCATTAAATTCGTGGGAAGTTGAGGATGTTCCCAAAGCGATTTTCGAATGCGTTATGAACATTATGGGTATCTTGTGATGCCGTTCGGAGTAACAAGTGCTCCTGTCGTATTCATGGATTGTATGAATCAGATCTTTCATCCTTATATAGACAGATGTGTCATTGTCTTTATCGGTGACAATCTGACCTATTCTTGAAAATACAGAGGAACATGTTGAATATCTCAGTACAATTTTCCAGACTTCAAAGGAGAAGAAATGTACGCCAAATTATCAAAGTACAAATTCTGGTTGGAGGAGGTTCAGTTTTCGAGTCATGAAATTTCAAATGGAGGAATTGTTGTGGATTCATAAAAGGTTGAAGCATGTGAATGCTTATGTCTTGAAGCATATCAAATGAGTTTTTGATAATAACAAAGTCAAGATGATGACCAAGATCAAAAGAAAAGACCAAGACCTAAAGAAGAAGACCAAGATCAAAAGAGGTATATTAGATATAGGTCTTAGAACATCAATGTGAAATGCTCTCAAGGTATCTCAATTATATTTAAATGGTTTTTCAAAGATCTCATAAATCAACTTGTTTTTCAAAGTTCATATTTTAAAAGAAATGTTGATTTCAATCTTGGATTATGTTAAACATTTGTAAATCTTGTTTAGTCCATGTTCCCAAATGTTAAAAATGGCCTTGAGACTTAATTGGGCTTGAAAAATGTGTTCAAAGTGCAAAGTAATCGATTACACATGTGTGGTAATCAATTACAAGCTAAACAGAAGCCTTGTAATCGATTACATCAACCATGTAATCGATTACCAAAATGTCAGAGGGCATGTAATCGATTAAACAAGTCTGGTAATCGATTACCACAAGCCCAGAAAGCCAAGAATACGTTCATACAGCCATGTAATCGATTACCATGAGTGTGTAATCGATTACCAGCATTTTGACATGCCCAACGACTATATTCTTTGGCATTTAATGTTGCCCATTAAAGCCCCCAACGGCTCTATTGATCCAAAAACTTATAAATACACATCTTGGGGTATCATTTGTGGCTAACTAACAATTGAGAAACATCTTTCAATCACTCTAATTTGAGATTCATCATTAAATCACTTATGCTCTATTTTTGTACATATTTAAGATATTCTTGAAGAGCATCATAGGGCTTTAATTTATGTAATCTACTCTTGTGAGAGTTTCATCTTATAAACACTTTGATTCTTTGTAAATGGCATGAGGTATCCTTCTAGAGAAAAGAGAGTGAGGTATCTCTCAAAGATTGTAAAGGGTGAGGTATCCCTTATTGTAAAGAAGGTGAGGTATCCTTCAAAGGTTGTAAAGGGGGTGAGGTATCCCTCTAGTGAAAAGGGTGAGGTATCCCGGTTTTGAGGCTCAAGCACAAAGGATGAGATATCCCAAGGTGTGGTGAGTACTCTATTATGTAAAGGTTTTTAAGCACCCGTTCAAGCTTGAAGTTTAGTGGAAAATTTCGAGTGGTTTGCTTGAGGACTGGACGTAGGTCACAAGGGGTGGCTGAACCAGGATAAATCCTTGTGTTTGTTCTCCTTAACTCTATCTCTTTACTTTATGCTTTAATTATATATGCTTAAGTTGAGTTTGATATTTTGCTTTGCTTGAATACTTTCTATCTTGGATTGTTTATTTGTGAGTGATTCATTTGATCTCATTTATCTATTCACCTCAATTAAACAATAGCTTCAACAAAAATTTGATAAATAAGTGCTTTGCAAAAGATTTACGAAAATATTTCATAAACTCAATTCACCCCCTCTTGAGTTTGAGGCCACTTGGTAAAAAATGGTATCAGAGCTAGACTCTTATGTAAAGAGCTTAGCAGCTTTAAGAGAGTGATGGCTTCAAATGGTTTTTTCAAAAGTTCTTCTCTTTATAGACCTCCTTTTTTCAATGGGGATGGGTATGCTTATTGGAAAGAAAGAATGAAAATTTTTATTGAAGCTATTGACTTAGATGTGTGGGATGCTGTTGAAAATGGTCCTTTTGTCCCCACACAAGTTGTAAATGGTGTAAAGATTAATACACCAAGAAAAGAATGGACGGATGATGATAAAAAGAAGGTCCAATATAATTTGAGAGCTAAAAACAGTATTACCACTGCTTTGGGGTATGATGAGTTCTTTAGAGTCTCAAATTGTAAATCTGCCCAAGAAATGTGGGACACCTTACAAGTAACTCATGAGGGTACTAGTAAAGTGAAAAGATCAAGGATAAATACTCTCACTCATGAGTATGAACTTTTTAGAATGAACCAAGGTAAAAGCATTCAAGAAATGCAAAAACGATTCACACATATTACAAATCATCTTACTTCATTGGGAAAGACTTTTCCTAATGAAGATCTTATTAACAAAGTGTTAAGATGTTTGAGCAGGAATTAGCAACCTAAAGTGACGGCTACTGCAGAGTCAAGAAATCTCTCAACCATGACCCTAGCCACACTTTTTGGCAAGCTCCAAGAATATGAATTGGAATTGAATCGACTCAACAAAAATGAGGAGCTTGACAAGAAAAAGAAGGGAATTGCTCTCAAGACCACCTCCTCTTTGATCAATGATGATGATGAAGATGATGGAGATGGCTTAGAAATTAGTGAAGAGAATCTTGGCCTATTAGTACAAACATTTGGAAGATTCTTCAAGAAGAATAGAGCTCAAAGAAGACCTCCCTTTCCTCAAAAGAGTGTCTATCACAAAGGGGAATGAACATCATCCACTCTTAAATGCTATGAATGTGGAGAATTGGATCACATGAAGATGGAGTACCTAATCTATCAAAGGAAGGTGGAAAAGTATGAGAAGAGGTCCTAAAAGGAAAAGAAAGAGAGAAGAGCCTACCTAGCTTGGGATGATAATGACATGGATTCAACCGATAGCTCAGATAATGAGAAAGTCAATCTGTGTTTCATGGCTAGAGGAGAAGAGGAAGAGGAAGATGAAGATGACATGGAGGTAGCATCCTCAAATTTTGAATCAAATTCTTCTTCTTCCTATGATGAATTGCAAGATGCATTTGAAGAATTGCATAATGAATCTATGAGACTTGCAAAACTCGTTTCATCATCTAAGAAAACAATTTCCTCTTTTGAAAACAAAATATTTATTTTAAACAAGGAAATTGAGGAACTTAAAATTGAAAATGAAACTCTTGGACTCATTGATGCAAATTCTTTATGCATGACATGTTCTTTACTTGATAATGCATCTACATCCTTTTCTTACTTATCATGCAAAACTTTTGAAAAGGAAATTGAAGACTTGAAAAATACTCTTTCAAAATTTACCTTTAGAAGAGATAATTTGAACATATTCTTGGGAAACAAAAATGTGTGTTTCAAAAGGCTGGTTTAGGGTACAATCCCAAAAATCAACAAAAACTTTACAAGATTTCTTTGTTCCCTCAAGTACATTAACAAGTCCTTTTATAAAGTGTTTTCATTGTGGCAAGAAAGGACATAGTGCATCAACTTGTAATGTGAGGAAGAATATCAATAGTAAGAATGGAACTAAAATGGTTTGGGTTCCCAAAGGCACTTTGCCAAAAACTAACACACAAGGACTCAAGAAAACTTAGGTACCAAAAGCCAAAAATTGAAATGTGTTGTAGGTGTGCTTGAAGGCCAAGAACTGTATTTGGAACCTCAAAAGTGGCTGCTACAAGCACAAGATCAGAAAATACTCCTAGTTCTCTTCCTTGTCTCCAAGAAGCTTGGACTTGCAACCTTTTGATAAGTGGAGATATGTTTTTATGCTTTAACTTGTTTTGAAATTGTACTTTTCTAGCTTAATATCTTAACAATATCTCTATATGTAATAATATGCTAGATAAGTTCACTTCTTGTTTGAAATAGCATATTTGATATAAAACGTCATTGAACTTGACATATTAGATCAATCATGCATCTAAACTCTTGTTGCACAATTTTGATGCATAAATTTCTGCATAATCTCATTTCAGCTGCACAATGAACTCATTTGCTGCATAAAATGCAACTTTTCTATATAATGCATAATTTTACTACATAATCTATTTTCTTTCTGCATAATCTGAAATTTGTTGTATAATATGGTGTTTTTGTTGCACAACTACCTTGATTTAATCAATTTTGAATCCAATATTGACTTGAGTGTCGGAGGTTCCCCTTTAGCTATTTTGCAAGTACTTCATCATGCCAAAGATCCTCAAAAAGCTCAAAAACTTCACCAATCCATCAAAAGGGTATAATTCTTGGTAAAAGTGATGTTTTTGCATAAATATGGGATTTGGATCATAGTCTGATTAGTTTCTATGCTTGCATGATGTTTGGAATTGATTTGGAATGCTTTGGAACAAAATTGAAAGGTTTAAAATTGGTCATTTACTGATTAAAATGCAAACACTGAGTTTTAATAATCTGGTAATCGATTACAAGACCTTTGTAATCGATTACAAAGGCTCTGCCAAGCGTTCCAAGCCAAGTCTGAAAGCAGATAATCAATTACACCTTCAATGTTATCGACTACAATATTCCTAGAAAGCATGTAATCGATTACATCACATATGTAATCGATTACTAGGAATCTAGAACATGCGTAATCGATTACACAACCATTGTAATTGATTACACAGGGTTTTAAAAGGCAAAAACACATGGAACACCCATTTTTTTCCATTAGCATAAATGATAAATATTATCTAAATTTTTTTTTATGCATTCACTATTGGTATCACATTTTGATGTGCTAAACTGTTTATACTCTGATATTGATCTTGTTGGGCTGAAATGATTATATAATATGAATGCTTATGTTGTTTTTGATAATGCCAATGGGGGAGAGATTAGTGAAATATGTTGCATGTGTACGGGGGAGCTTTGTGCTTTTACATGAAAACCATTTATCCTATCTCATGCATACATTACGGGGGAGAATTGCGCTTAAATCTCTGATGAATAAAATGCAAATATTTCTCTCTTTTCAATGCTTATTTTGTCATCATCAAAAAGGGGGAGAATGTGAATGCTTATGTCTTGAAGCATACAAATGAGTTTTTGATGATAACAAAGTCAAGATGAAGACCAAGATCAAAAGAAAAGACCAAGACCAAAAGAAGAAGACTAAGATCAAAAGACGTATATTAGATATAGGTCTTAGAACATCAATGTGAAATGATCTCAAGATATCTCAATTATATTCAAATGGTTTTTCAAAGATCTCATAAATCAACTTGTTTTTCAAAGTTCATATTTTAAAAGAAATGTTGATTTCAATCTTAGATTATGTTAAACATTTGTAAATCTTGTTTAGTCCATGTTCCCTAATGTTAAAAATGGCCTTAAGACTTAATTGGGCATGAAAAATGTGTTCAAAGTGCAAAGTAATCGATTACACATGTGTGGTAATCGATTATAAGCTAAACAGAAGCCTTGTAATCGATTACATCAACCATGTAATCGATTACCAGAAAGTCAGAGGGTGTGTAATCGATTATACAGGTCTGGTAATCGATTACCACAAGCCCAGAAAGCTAAGAACACGTTCATACAGCCATATAAGTGTGTAATCGATTACCAGCATTCTGACATGCCCAACGACTATATTCTTTGGCATTTAATGTTGCCCATTAAAGCTCCCAACGGTTCTATTGATCCAAAAACTTATAAATACACATCTTGGGGCATCATTTGTGGCTAACCAACAATTGAGAAACATCTTTCAATCACTCTAATCCGAGATTCATCATTAAATCACTTGTGCTCTGTTTTTGCACATATTTGAGATATTCTTGAAGAGCATCATAGGGCTTCAATTTGTGTAATCTACTCTTGTGAGAGTTTCATCTTATAAACACTTTGATTCTTTGCAAAGGGGGTGAGGTATCCCTCTAGAGAAAAGAGAGTGAGGTATCTCTTAAAGATTATAAAGGGTGAGGTATCCCTTATTATAAAGAAGATGAGGTATCCTTCAAAGGTTGTAAAGGGGGTGAGGTATCCCTCTAGTGAAAAGGGTGAGGTATCCTGGTTTTGAGGCTCAAGCACAAAGGGTGAGGTATCCCAAGGTGTGGTGAGTGCTCTATTGTGTAAAGTTTTTCAAGCACCCGTTCAAGCTTGAAGTTTAGTGGAAAATCTCAAGTGATTTGCTTAAGGACTGGACGTAGGTCACAAGGGGTGGCTGAACCAGGATAAATCCTTGTGTTTATTCTCCTTAACTCTATCTCTTTACTTTATGCTTTAATTATATATGCTTGAGTTGAGTTTGATATCTTGCTTTGCTTGAATACTTTCTATCTTGGATTGTTTATTTGTGAGTGATTCATTAGATCTCATTTATCTATTCACCTCAATTAAACAATAGCTTCAACGAAAATTTGATAAACAAGTGCTTTGTGAAAGATTTGCGAAAATATTTCATAAACTCAATTCACCCCCCTCTTGAGTTTGAGGCCACTTGGTAACAAAGCAGTTCTTCAAAAAGGAAAGACTAGAGACCATAATATCCTAGTAACTTGCAAGGTTAGTTGGTTTTATCGAAGAAGCGTCGATGGATTCTCCAAGGTAGTAGAGTGTCCTACTCAGCTTGCAAGAAAGAATTAAGTCATTTTATGGACTAATAAATGTGAGGGAAATTTCAAGAGTTGAAGAAGTATTCGAATACTCGCTAGTTTTGGTTCTACTTGATCCCAAGTAACCATTTGAAGTGTTTTGAGATACTTCACATCAAGGTCTAGGATGTGTGTTCATGCAAAGTTGGGAAGTTGTGACTTATGCCTTGAGGTAGTTGAGGGTGCATGAGGAGAATTACCCAACTCACGACTTAGTGTTAACTGCAGTTGTATTTGCTCTGAGAACATGGAAACACTTTCTGTATGAAACAATGTTCAACGCCTCTAGCAATCACAAGGGCCTGAAGTATCCATTCGATAAAAAAAGGGCCGAACATAAGACAATGAAGGTGACTAGAAATTTTGAAGGAGTATGACGTCTAGCTCCAGTGTCATCTTGTCTGAGTTACCAACAAACTCACTCCTAAATCCTTCAGACATTATCAAATTCCTCTTCGATTAGTCCAGTAGCCTATCAACTGATTTTATCATCCTTTTTTTCTAAATCTTCATGATGTTTTCCATATGTCATAATTGTGAAAGTATATCCCCGATCCAGCCATGTCATCGAACTAGGCACAGTGCAATTAAAAGAGAATTTGATCTATAGAATACTTCCTGTGAAGGTCAAGGTTAGGAGAACAAAGCAACACAGAGGTAGGGAGATCACATTGGTAAGGGTGATCTAAATTGACGTGACTAGAGACACGATGTGAAAGTTAGAAGATAAGATGAAGAAACAACATCAATGCTTATTCTAAGGAATGAAAATTTCGAGGACGAAATTTCTATTTGAAATGGAGAGTTGTAACACCCCGAAAATTAAAATTTTTATCATAAATAGTTATTTTATAATATTTGTAATTTTTGTGAATTTTTCTGTGAACGCAGAATATTTTAATATTATTTCTCAGTTTACGTGCACACTAAGCGGAGCTGAGAAAACGAGATATTTTTTCCGAGAACCTTGAACTGTGAAAACGTCGATGGGGGATCTTACTAAACCCAAGGCCAGATACAGTTTACGATGTAACACCCTAATACAGATATCCAGATATATCCTAGATAGACAGAGATATATAAAGATAACCAGTACTAGAGATGTCACTTCTATACTACATACTAACATATATCTATAATCACAACTGAGTAATTATAGAAAGCCTTGAGAGATTGCGGAAAAACTTAAACTCATACATATATATATACAAACTTAGCCACCTGAGGCTTATTGTAATACATATAACATAAAACTTACGAACAAACATAAACTTATTACATAAGTTCTGTCTACTTAAAGTAATAAAAACTATTCTAGTCTTCATGCTTTATCTTCTCATCCTTGGCAAGGTTTGCATCTCTGTACTGCACCTTTATCTTTACGATTGCACTGTACTGCATCGGATTTACATGGAATAGCAACTGGGGTGAGAATTAATATTCTTAGTATAAGCAATTCCAATACCAGTTCTTTATAACATTGTATATAACAAAATATATAACAAAAGCTATAATTCTAACTTAGGAGCTTTGTCCTCTTTTCTCATAACTTAGGAGTTTCCTCCTCTATTCTCATAACTTAGGAGTTGCCTCCTCTTTTCTCATAACTTAAACACTTTCTAATAGTGTGATAGCAATCAAGAGTGAACACACCGCTAATATATACATACGCCCATACATCCGTACATACCAAGGATGGTGACGGACAATGCCCATACAACCGTCCGTAAATGCAATGCTAATGATATGTAATGAATATGCCTAAGGAATCCTAAGTGCATGTGAATGAAATGCAAATGCAAAGTTTTGATTTGGAGCGAAGGAATTTGCTAGGAACTAGTCAAGATATCATCTAGTGGTAAATAGAGGAAACCTCATCCTCACCTTACGTATCCTGGCTCATTGAGAAATTCGGGCTTCATCCTTGCTCAAAGAGCGTCTTTGGATTTCCCACTTATCTCCTTAGGCCTTGGCACATCGAGACATCATGGTTATGTCCTTCTCAAAAGTCCTTCGGACACCCATCTATCTCCTTTTTGCCTTCATGATTAACATCAAAGGATACTCACTAGATCGATCCTACTTGACTAATTCATAGACTTTCGTACATACTTATATACTTAGTTCCTCTCGAGCTAAGCATATTCTAGTCTTCTTATGTTTACCCCTTGTGATGAGGAGAATCTGTAACCTCATACTATATGTAACCTTAGCACTTGGTTAGGAATACTTGTTCCCTTAGGAACTTCTCTGATCCCTTACCTCCTGGCTAAATGACCTCACGTCATATAACGTTACATTCTCAGGTAAACATTACTAAACTATGTCTCTTACTTGTACCTAAACTTCACCTCATCACTCCTTTCTCTTATGTGATCTCTAATGCAACCTTACGTTGCTGAGGTGTTAGGTACTTACCTTTGGCGAACCACTAATCTTGGTTGCCCTAAGGTCCTTTCTCTTCATCTTCACACTAGCTTAACTCTCTAGTGTGTGAAGAGCTCAAGTGTTATGTTTATCTCTTACATAAACACCATCTTACTCTTTTCTATAGACTCAACTCATCCTAGTGAAAGAGTCTATCTTAACTAATGCCTCATCTAACCTTGCTTAAGGAACCGAGAGCATTTCTCTAAAACTTTGCATAATTAACTCCACTTTGTCTAAAGAGAGTAGTTCATGCATCTAACTTTCCTTTTCTATTACACTTTCGGTAGTAGCGTATACTACACTTGTGTGCTAACATACTTATTCTAAACTCAACTTCCATGCTTTACTTGCATCTAAGGAAGTATCTTCTCTTTATCTTGTACTTCTAACTCATCTTAACTTATACTTGAGTTGTTGTACATTTCTCGTTTCTACTTTCGCTATCTTTATCTTGTACTTCTAACTCATCTTAACTTATACTTGAGTTGTTGTACATTTCTGTTCTACTTTTCGCTTATGACATCTTCTTAGTCATAATTCCTCTTCTTGTGTATTTAACAATGTACTAAGTCTCACTTAACTTGAGACTAAGTACCTAAACGTCCCCTCCGTGGAACTCATACACAATCTTATCTCCACTCATGTAATCTAACTCTAGAGTGGCTCTTACTTGCAACTCTTTGTTGCCTAAGCTTCTAGGTACCTTCCTAAGGTAATCCACTATTCTTGGATTTCCTAAGGTTCATACCTTTCTCATCATTCTCTACTAGAGTGAATACTATTATTCATCTCTATTGCACTATCTCATCACATCTTAAGTGATATCAGTTGCAACATTAAGTTGCCTAAAGTGCAATATCATTACTTAAAGCAAACCTTTCCTTTAGGATGCTTAAAAGCCTATGCTTTCTCATACTTGATGGATAGATATTTTCCACTTGAAAATATCTCATCTTGTGCCTTAACACACTTAGGAAACATGTCTTAATGATTCCCTTAACTATGGCACCTCAAAGCATCCAAAAACATCATTTTGGAGCTTCAGGATCTCATGCCGCGGCGTGCAAATGCTGTGCCGCGGCGCCCTTCTCTCGAGGGCTACTGCTGGGCTAATTTTTAACCTCACGCCGCGGCATGCTTCCTCCACGCCGCGGCATTCCCGGCGAAAACTCTCGCGCTGCGGCGTGACTATCTCCACGCCGCGGCGCCATCATGCAGAACCCGGTTCTGCAGAATTCGCAGATTTACGCGGATTTGCTCTATTGATCATTTCTGCTGATTCCAAGCCATCTCAATCCAAATTCTAAGTAATTCTAAGTCCCTAATCAATTCTTTAACATTTAGGAACATCAATTACTTTCTTAAATCTCTTAATTTGGATTATGGCTAGAATTCTTCATTCTTTAACTTAAGGCTCACTTTGTGATTCAAGGGTCTTCTTTCTTAAATTGATGTTATAGACAAGTCATAAATGACCCAAGGAACACTTCTATGCAAGCCAAACTCTTCTAACATCTCTAAAACTCAAATTAGCATATTATGTATCTATATGCATACATAGAGAATAGAGATGAATAAAAGCTCTAAACCCCTACCTCTTGAAGATTGAAGCCTTGAATCTTGAAGCTTGATCTTCCTCTTCCCTTCTTCTTCCCTTCTCTCCTCTCCCCTTTCTCTCTTTTCTTCTCTGGTTTTCGGTTTCTCTTCTTCTCTCGCCGAGGAGAACCAAATATAAAGGGGAAGGGACGTGCGAGGAATTACGGGAAAAGATTAATTTTGAAACTTCTATCTCATGCTATGGATACCCGAATCATGCTAATTCGAGTTTCCTGCTTCCAACAACCTTAGAATAAATCATAAGATTCATCTAAGTTGTTGTTTCTCTTTTCTCATTATTTTCTATATCTGCTAGGGATTAATCTGGCATTAAAAGCACAACCTGTATGCCTAAAAATACCAAACTGACTCTGATTCTCTTGAAACTTTTACCACATCTTATTTGGCTTATTTGTGACCTAGAAATAAACTCTCTATGTTTATTTCTCTTAACTTAGCAACTTATGCTATTATCTGAGTCATTTTAAGCCATTTTACAACTTTTATGTTGCAACTAAGTGCCTAAATGAACTCAGATTGTCACAAAACTTGACTGACATGCTAAACAAGTTAAATGCTACCTTTCATAACCATTTACCAGTCTAACATGTACTTAAAGGTATTACATATGAGGTTTCATATTTTTTTAAGATTTTTATCTAATAAATAAAAATTACAGAATAATTTTATTATCCGTTAGACAATAAATACCAATTTTTGTTCACTGTAACTTTTGTCCACTGATAATAAATCTGATACAGTGTTAGTCACATTTTAGAGAATGATTTAATGACATCACCATGGTGACTTCATTACCATGATATCACTTTGACTTTTCAAAGGGAGAAAGCTTCCTAGCACCTTCTTTTTGGCTTGTTGGAGAAGTTTGGAGGAAGCTTTCTTACACTTTCCTATTGGCTTCTTCAAGAAGCCACATTTCCTCTCTCCTCCTCTCCACCACATAATTTTGGGGGCTTTTTGTGGCCACTCATTTTAATTTCATACATTTACATAAAATACACCTAATTACACATTTCATTCCATTTCAATTTTGCTATCACTTTCTCTCTCTACACTTTTCTCTTAACCATTTTTCTCCTCCTTCTCTCTAACTCCACGGCAATACCCATTTTGAGAGCCAAAATTTGTGCTTCTCACTTTACCATCTTCATTCCAATTTCAAACACACAAAAGCTACTACTATCTCTCTCTATTTTCTCTCTTCATCTTTTTCTCTTCTTCTCTTCTCTCTTCTTCTTCTTCTTCTCTTCCCTCTCCATTCCTACAACCATGGAGGCTTGAAGGTGACCAAACTCTTCACCTCACTTCATTCTACTACTCATTTGTTCATCTCATCATTCCTATCAAAGAGATCAAGCAAAAAGCTCTCACCTTTCTCCTTGGAGGCTCACGGCCTCATCCCTCAAATACACCCATCTATCTTCTTTAATTCCAACCAACCCTTGATCTTGAATCTAGACACCATTCTAAACAACTTTCATGTTGTGACCATCACCAAAATCTACCATTTTCATTTTCAAGCTTCAAAGTTGGAGACTTTAAGGTAAAGTTCATAGTTTTTCCACCTTTTCTCCTCATTTTCGTAATCCTTGATCTCTTAGGTGATCAAGGGTTCCTTTTCCAAGCTTTGATGATGATTTTGGTGAGTTTTGATGTCCTTAGGGTTTTCTTGAAGGTGTAGTATGAAAATCTCTACTAGGGACCAAGAGGCTTGCTTTCTTGTGTTATCTTCAAGAGGTAAAAGGGAGATAATCCTCTTCAACCTATCTTGGTAGTGAGGAAATGTTTTCTTTATGTTGTTGATGAGGAATCCACGTGGGATTGCTCTCTTGGTTGTGATGTTCTTCATGATTTTGTGCTATTTTGACTTGTATGATTTATTGATTGTTATTATATGTCTTGATGAGTATGTAAAAATATATTGGATTGCTTGGATTGTTATGTGAAGAGATTTTAGGGTTCTTTGCCCTTTTGGATTCACGGCCAAGAGGCCACATTTTTGGGTGTTCAAGGTATGGTTTTGTAAAGATTGGAACTTAGGTGATGAAGAGTTAAAGGGCAAATGAATAAAATGGAAAACTTTGGGTTCCTACCCATTGGGAGGCCCACGACCTCTTGAATAATTGTTAGGGTTTAAGACTTAAATTTGTAGCAACTTTGGAACTTGAGTAATTTAATGAAAGTAACTAACAATGTGGTGGAAGGATTGGTTAGATTCATACCATTGGGAGGCTCACGGCCTCTAGGAGATTTATTGGGTAAAGTTGTGATCTTTGTGCAACCTTGGGTCTTAAGTGATTAAATGATAAGTGATCAACATTGTGGTGAAGGAAAAAGGGTTAGACTTTGTTATAATAAAGCTCATAGATTCCTAAGGCAAAATGTCACAAAATGGGGTGCTAAAATGGAGACTTAGATGATTAGAAAGTTCTAGACTCGTTAAGAGTTCATAAAAGGAAAAGAATAAAGAATAAGACTTTATCTATGGATTAGAATGATTTTGAACATAAGGGAAGAACAAGAGAGTTGTGAGACTTGCAAAACCTTAGAGTAATTTCTAAGTAAGCATAATTGATTAGATTAAGGAACTTGATCAACCTAAAGAAATGAAGATTGAATGAGGACTATGTAACACCCTTGTGGGGATGTCACATTTCTGATGCAATAAAATAAAACCTTACCCAAGTAATAAAACGTTTGGTACATAAATAATATGGGTTGTATAATTTTTCCTTTTATACATAATAACGTTAAATAAAATAACACGAAACATAAAATAAAACAAACCATTAGCACACACCATAATATACATATAATTTTGTTTTAAGTTGTACAAATAATTTACAACTACAAATATTTAGTAAAGTAGTAAAAGAGTCAGCATAATACTAAAACATAAAGTGCCCAAGTGCACATCAAAGATTTCTAACCCTCCGAAGGATCACTCTCAAATGAATCATCGGATGACAGAAATCCAGGATATCTCGTAGCTCTACGGACAGGAGTCTGTGCTGTCAACACACTACTGATCTCACTAGGCATATGGAAAAATCCTCCCCAATAACGCCTAATAGTCAGCGGCAACTCAAGATGTAAATACAAAGTAGTAGTAAAAACAGGCTCCCCGTCAAACTCTCCACGCAGGGACACAGTCAGACGCCCCACGTAGACTACCGATCCTCTATCCTCACGCAATCGCCAGGCCTCAGAGCCTCCGTGAAACTCAAGTCTCATAAAACCAAGGAATCCAAGCAACGCCATAACCACAAGGTCAATCCAAATTGTATGGGTGGTCTAACGGCTCGCCTTCCTCGAACTGGTCGCCCGGCTGTTGCTCCTCAGGGTACTGAATATCAAGAGGCTGCTCCTCTTTGTCTTCCTCAAACTCTTTGCAGAATATAACAATAATACAGAAACGTATACAAATAAAGAGGTGAGACGACCTACATCATTACCAGCATGGCAATAAAGAAAATGAAAACACACACAGATATCACAAATAAATACAGAAATACATATCATACAATATCACAAATAAATACAGTAATGCATATCATCACGTCACACAAAATATATCAAATTACATGAAATAATTACATAAAAAAAATGCAGACCACATATGCAATGCACATTGACTCAGACCTACTCCATGGAGCAAAACACAGACATCAGAGAGAATGATCCGAAAAGAACTAGTAGTACCTCAGGCTGCCCAACCAAACTATTGCACTGTCCAACGTCATGTCTATAACCCACAGTCCAAAATGTTGTATAGTAGTACACAGTCCAAATACATCGTGCACTACAGGCATTGTACCAGATAGTCTCCACAAGATCTTGATTAAGAATAGTGCTTGTCGAGATCATTAGTGTGTTGCCCATTACCACGGCCCAGAGGAGCTACCAACTGTCCACATGTGGAATTCTCCGCACACTAACGCCTCCAAGATTCAATAAATGAACAACACTACGCCTATCATACCCACAACATGGTGTAATTCATCTCGTCAATCAATCGCCAATTTTCCACCAAATCGACATAACTCTCAATGCATGAATAAGAATCATAATTACATAAATACCCTCGATCTCAATATGTCACCATATTTATGAAAATGCCCTCAGTCTCATTATTCCCAAATATAGTACGTCTCCACTTGACAGTACCATATCTCAACATGTCCAGGCCCACCACTTTGGCCCGACAGTAAAACTCACTGTTCCTTTTAGTCGCGTAAGAATTTTATCGCATTTTCACATTCACGCCACCTTTTTCAAACGTTTTCAAATCGTGTAAATATTTTTTGACGTTTTTAAAATTGCGTAGGGTTTTTAAACCGTTTTCTCAATCGTGTAAGATTTTTAAATCGTTCTCTTAATCACGTAGCTTAAAAATATTCATTTTGAATACGCGTAAGCTATTTCTAGTAATTTTCAACTACGTAAATATTTTCTATACGTTATAATTTATAATTTGATCCTTTATCCATTATTTGTTCATTTTTAGTGAATTTTGATATCATTTTGTCTAGAAAATTCCTTAAGTGATATTTTTTACGTTTACCGTTAATAAATGTCTCTTTTAACTATAACAAGTATATATTACTTGAAACTTACTAACACGCTTCAAAACCCTAAGGTGAGCTTATATGTTAACATTTTTCAAGTATTCACTGTATTTCTTATTTGTAATTGAATCCTCCAATTTTTAGTTTCTAAAACTAAGTTTATTTATTTTGTTCCTCGAAAATTCATTGAAATTAAATTCTTTTGTAGTTAATTACTTAATCTGCATTAGAAAATAATTTTAGAAATCAAACATACATTAAATGGCATGTTGGCCGAATTCAACATATGTTTTACAAATGGCCTTTAAATTATTTTCTATCCTCTAAATCATTTTTAAATTCATGGTTTTACTTAAATTCATTAAATCATTGTTTTAGAAAATGGTTGAGAACATCTTGGTTCCCTTTTTCTTAGTGAAGCCGAGAGCTCCTTTGGTGTTCTTTGGAACACTCATGCAATCCTTACATGTTATTCACATCCTACATTGATAATCATACATCTATAAACATATGCCATATATTTTAAAGCTATAAACATACATGCAAGCATAATCAATCACAAATAAGGAAAGCATTTAAACAAACAAGTGAAGGAATCTTTATGGATTCTTCACCACAAATACAACCACTTTCTCATCACCACACATGGTTGATGAGATCAAATCTCCCTCTTACCTTAAAGGAAGACAACTCCTTCTAACTCTCCTCCTATGGTTTTTGTGTGACCTCCAAGAGAAACCTAACATGCTCAAACAAATTTTAAAGAGTCATAACTATAGGAGAAAAACATAAACCATGGATCAATCATGGCTTAGAACCTAAGAAATAAAGTTAGAAGTAAGAAACAAGAATGTTCACCTTGTAGGAAAAATCTCCAAAGTGATTTTCCAAGCCCAAGATGAATTTTTTTGGAAGAACTCTCAATTAGAGATATTCTTAGAATGGTGTTTGGATTTGAGAAGTTGGGTTAGATGAAAATTTAGAAGGGTGGAGGTGTGTGTTTAGGGTGTTGGCCAAATGGCTCTCAAAAAGCAACAATGGTGTTTTTTTGTTCTTGGTGTTCTTGAAGAAAGAAAAGTGTAAGCTTAAGCGATTTACTAGATGAAGTAAAATGAAGTGAAGAGCTCTCCTAAACTATACTTGGCCGTGGAGCTCCAAAGGAGGTGACCTCCTTTGTTGACTTCTCCTAACTCCTAACAACCATAGATGTGATCAAGGGTGGACATCAAAGGCTTTGGCTCCAAGCTGGTTCCTAATTGGTGTAGAAAACCTAGTCATCAAGTATCTAGCACCTTCTTGCACCTCCTTGCATGTTCTTGGCCGAATGGCCCTAATGGAGAGCAAACCAAGTTTGTGCTTCATCCATGCAATCTAGTTACACTTAGGTGCATTTAGTTAGTTTACTTAGTTACTTAGTTAGCCATTTAGTTAGCTAGGATGACTAACCATTTTCTTGATCCTTATAGAACCTTCTCTAACTAGCACTTAAATAGATAGCTAACTAGGTTTACTTCACTTAGTTACTACATAAGCTTCCTATGCTAACTTAGTTAGGTTTAAGCTAACTTGGTTAAGCTTTCTAGTCTAATCTTAGCAAGTCTAACCACTTTTGTGGACTTGCTTCTTATTGGTCCAAAGTTTTCAAGCCACTATTGTTGACTAGTTCCTATTGGCTTAGGATTTAATCTAGCCAGAAACGTTGACTGCTTCTCTAAACGCAGGTCCCACAGACTTTTCTGGGTCCATGGTCATTTTGGAGCAGATTTCTACTATTTTTGAGACAGTAGGTACTGTCAAATAAAATAATATTATAATAATATAAAATTATTTTATTACACAGTTAAATCATAAAAATTAAAAGATTAATATACATATCACTCAGAATTGGGTTTAGTAAGATCCCCCAGCTCCGAATAATTAAAATAAGGTTTTTCCAGCCAGAAAATTATTATTTTCTTGACTCAGAGTAAATCACACACAATGATCAAATACAATAACGAAACAATCAAATTCAATTTATAACTTACAAAAAACATAAAACAATACATTTAGGATGATATCGTCATTTATCCAAAAGTTAGCGTGTTACAGACTACAAGAGAATCCCTCTAGAGAATGAATTCATATTAGATATTAATTAAAGTGAAACCCAAAATAAACCTCTAAAAGTGTGTTATCACTCTTGAGAAATTAATACTATACTATTGTGCGTCTGTGTTTAGGACTAGAATTCTGTTGATGCTTATTTGGCCAAATTGTGGCGTGTTATGGAAAGTATACCATTATTGTTGAATATACATGATTGTGCATAGAGTCAACATGCATTGAACATTTGCTCAGTCGATGACTGTTAAAAGGCTGGATGAGCCTATGAGTATGCATTGAGTCAACATACATTGAATATTTGCTCAGTCGATGACTGTTAAAAGGTTGTATGAGCCTATGAATGAGAATTGAATAAGTGAGATCCAGTGGAAGGATCTAGGGGGGTGTAAGGCGCGGTGTATACCGATTGCATGCATTACGGGCCCAACAAATCACTATTCTTTACTCGATGAATAAATGAGAATTGATATTGTGATCTGTGATGGATCTATGGGGGGCGTAAGGCATGGTGAAAGCTGATTGCACGTATTATGGGCCCGACAAATCACTATCCTTTTGTGGTGAATAAACGAGAATTGAATAGTGTGATCCAGTGGAAGGATCTGATTGAGGACCGTGAGGCACGGTGGTTCATTTCGTGATGATGTTATCACCTTATTATACCCCTGGCCATGATAAACTGATTGCAACGCATCACGTGCCTGACAAGCACTATTCTCTTTGTGGTCTGACGTAGACTGTCATTGAGGGGGGTAGATCTTCCGAAATGTTCATCTTTGAAATGGAATAGAAAATCTTGGTACCAAGTGCACATGCATTGTAGTTTGGCATTGTGAGTCGACATTGTGAATCGACATATCATTTGGCACTAATTTATATGATGACAATACTATTGTTTTATTGATGTCATGATTATCTGAAATATTTTAATTGTTAATCATCTGAGACTTTGCTGCTAGTTCTTTTACCGTATGTGATTATTACTGTTTAATATTATTGATCTACTATGTGGGCGCCCTGCGCCGTTATGTTTCTTTACTGCCATAATTGGTAATGTAAGTAGGATATCTCCCCTCTTTCTTGTATCCTTGTATTTCTGTTATATATATAATTGTTAAAAGATCGTGAGGAAGAAGACGAGGGACCACACCCTTACTGATTGGATTAGGCTAATTCACTATTTTCAATATGGTGTCGGGACGAGATTTCTTCGGTTACGTACAGGTGCAACTCCATGGGGGCATTGGTGCCTGGCGTGTCGACTGGGACACCGAGCGTCATATATATATATGGGGTGGTGGCTTTGTCTGCTAGTAGTACCTATCCCAGGGTTACTACTTTTTCCTTTTGTACTTTTGCACCTGTTACCTTTTATTTGAATATGTAAGTACTATATTTTGTGTTATCAGTGTTTTGTGTTAAAGACGAAAATATTATATATGGAGTATGTTGTTCTTAAAGTGGTTGTGTTTTAAAATGGTTGGGTACTAAATATGCATTCATTCGGGGCTTATATTTTCCATCTATGCATAAATGAAATATTTATTTTGAAAAGATTATTGTTGAGATTGTGACACGCCTGGATTTAGAGACTGTAGTGTAATGACGATTGTGCCGTAGTTGTAACACCCACCGTAGAGTGCCACATTTATGTTACTTAATTACCAAATTACCCCCAAGTTCACATCAGATGATGTTATAGATAAAAATATGGGTTATAAATTTTTTTCTTTCTTCTTTGATAACAATAAAATAAACTTAGTGGAAATTAAAAATAGTATACATCATCACACATAATTTACATCATTATACATTACAGAAATGCTATCGAAATTATTTATAAATTGACCGAGTTCTCAAAAGTAGTTAGACATTATTTAAAAACTAGTACACTTGCCCAAGCATAAACTAAACCGTAGAACCCTCAGACGGGTCCTACTCAGATTCCTCAGCAGATAGGAATCCATTATTATGTGAAGCTCTACGGACAGGTGTCTGCGTAGACGACACGATACTTATCGCACTAGGAGTACGGTAGTAGGCTCCCCAGTACTACCTAATGGATAGTGGAAACTCTAACTGTACATAAATATTGACACTAAAATAGGGGTTCCCTTGATAAAGCCTACTATAAGTAATGTTCAGGTCCCTTATATAAAATATACACTGTCGATCCAAATGAACATGCCACGCCTCTGGACCTCTGCGAAACTGTAACGTCACGTATCATAGAAAGCTGGGCATCTCCATCTTCTCAAAATTTTGCTTCCTCAGTTGGGATCTGCTCTTCTTCACCCTCTTGTACAATGCCTTGCTCAGCGTCTTTACAAATATAATTACAGTACAAAATAATATACAAAGAGGTGAGATCACCTACGCCAATACCAATATGGTAGCATAAAGATAACACAACCAGCATACCATACAGATACATCATACCATAATTATAATCATACCATCAACATTATTTATCATAACAGATACAATAAATAATAATTACCATCATGCCATTAACATTATTATCATCATCATCATCAAAGTATTTCTCAACAGAACAATTGTCATAGCCAATATCCCTCAATTAATATGTCATACAGATATAAATATTCAGTTTCATGCATGCGCACATAAACTCAATTTCCTACTTCATGGAACTAATACTCAGTTCGGAGAAGTTGATCCGAAAGATCGATCTGTACTAACATGCTTTAGACCACGTGCTACAATTCTCATATGTATTTGCACATCTAGCATATACATGACAATCTTTATGAGATCTCGATTAAGAATAGTGTCTCAGTTAGGATCATCAGTGTGTTGCATCAGTCTAACTTATGGGAAGAAGAGCTACTAACCACCCATGTAAGCAACCCGCACCCCGATGCCCCCAGGTCAACAAGTGACTTACACTACGCATATCGCACCCACTCAAGAGGTGTACGTCTCTCCTAGGCAAATAGCCTCATACAGTCCATTAGACCTTTCCAATTCATGTTCAATGCACCAATGCCAATCATAGGCAAAATTCATATACAGTGTCTATACACTAGTTTATGCATATAAAATGCACCAATGCCAATCACAGGCAAAATTCATCATTTTCTCATACAGTGTTAATCCACTGATTCAACAATAATCCTACTGTATAATTAATCGCGAAAATCATATTATCGTGTTTTTATAGTCGCGCACCACTTTTGTCGCGTTTTCACAATTTTGCAACATTTCTGTTACGTTTTCAAATTACATATAGATTTTTTAACGTTTTTATCAATTACGTAAAAATATTCCACCATTTTTAAATCGCGTAGTGATTTTTTAATAATATCTCAAATGCGTAAAATATTTAAACGCTTCTTAAATTGCGTAGAAATATTTCAACATTTTTCTAATCGCATGGAAATATTTAAACGTTTTTCAAATCGCATAGCTTAAAAATCACGTTTTTAAGTTAAATAAATCATTTTTCACCATTTTTCAAATTCGTAAATATTTCTAAATGTTCAAAAATTCCATTTCAAATTTTCTCAAAATAATATGACTCCTCACACTATTTTTCACATTTTCATACTCAAGAAAATCCTTTTTGCAATATATTTCATAATTTCACAATTTCATTGAATAAAATCAATGTTTCTAACTTTAAAATTTACTAACGCTCTCCAAAACCTAAAGAATGAGTTACACGTTAGAAAATCCTAATTTACCAACGTATTTTTTATAATTCCAAACCAATTCTTAAAATCAATTCTCTTTAAAAATAAATTGAGATTCAAACACTTTCAACCTCTCTTTTTCATTTACATATGAAAATTCCATTTCTCAAGTGATAAAACACTCTGATTCCCTTTCCAAATTCCTTGTATTAAATCAAGTTATATTTTCACTTTGAAAATCACTTTGTTTTCACAAAACCAAAGCATTTCAAGTCTTCAAAATCGTGGACATGGCCATTGAAACCATTTTTATATTTTTCCTTCTAAATCAACTAAGTTCCATTCTTGTTTTTACACAAAATAAATCAAAAAAAAAATTCTTCTCAAAACCGTGAATATTACTTCTTGAAAAACAAACCCTTTGTTTATTTTCCTTGCTTTTTTAATCATCCAATTTTATCATTCATGAAAATATTAATTGGTGAATACCTATTTTGAGGTGTCTTGGCCGAAATTTACCATGGTCTTTGGGACCAAAAAAAATAATTTCTCTACTTCATAATTTTCTTTAAACAAATCAATTTCCTTGTTCTTGAAAAATTTTAACATGAAACCCTAATTTTTGGGTGTCAAAACCGTAGCCTCCCCTTAGCCATTGGAGCCAAAATTTCTTATTCCATCATACATCCATCATAATATATTCAACATATCTTCATCATGCATATCATAAGCATAGCATATTCTCATTATGCATATTATAAGCATACCATATAAGCAATAAAATCATGCAAAACATATCAAGCATAGGCAAATAATCAGAGCACATAAACACACACAAATTATTACATGACCATGGATATGAATCCTCACATGGATTCACCATCCATCAAATAAACAAACCATCTCTCACCACCATGCTTGGTTGGTGAGATGGATCTCCCTTTTACCTCTTGAAGATCCTCAAAAAGCTCCTTGCTTTACACTTTGATCAAGATCTCCACCAACAAAAGTTTCTTAAACATAAAACAAACACAAAGACATTAGTATATTAAGCTTGAATAAGAGGAACCATGGATCAAACATGGTTTAGAACATGAAAAAGAAGAGAAGAAATGAAGTTTCCTTACACTTCACCAACAAAAATCCTAGAACTTGCTCTTAGAAAAAGTCCTTGAAGATGGAAGATTTAGAACTTGATGTAAACTACAAAGTGTCTTAGAATAAGGAGCAGCTTCAAGAAATATGTTTGTTTGAAATTAAAGAGTGGTGGAAGGTAGAGTATGGTGTTATGGCTGAAACATGCATGGAGAGAATGGAGAGAAATTTTTTTGATAAGTTAGCTTCTTGAAATTGATCAATAATGACCAAGATTGAGAAATAATTGGTGTCTTGAAACTTGGCTGTTGTCTTAAGCCTCCAAAACCGCCCCCCCTCCATGCACTCTTCAAAGTGTGACCAATCTCCTAGCCATCATTATTTGAAGCATTCCTAACCATTGATTAGATCAATGGTTAGGATTAATGTAGGTTCTAGGTAGCCTTTAGATAGAAGACTTAACCTAGGCCATTGGATCTTTCTCCTTGAAATTCTAGCCATTAGATGTGTCTCCAAAATGAAGGGTCAAGATCACTCCTTCAAACTTTACATCCAATGGTTATAAATGGTCCTTGTCACCTTTTTAAGACCAAATCTCCACCCTTGATTAAATCAATGGTGGATCTCCAACACTTTTTAAGACTAAATCTCCACCCTTGATTAAATTAATGGTGGATCTCCAAACCACCAAGGTTGACTAATTAGTATAATATTTATTTTTTTATCTACTATTGCCCTTCTAATAATATTTTTACTGTATTTTTATCGCCTGATAATTAAATACAGTACAAAACACAGTAAAAGAAAATTTTAAAAACTGTTTCCAGATTCAGGTTTAGTAAGATCTCCCATCTCTGTCTAAATAGTACAAATTTTTCTAATTTTAGAAAAAATTTCACTTTGCCCACAGATAACACTAAAATATAAAAATTTCATAATCACCCACAAAATCACAAAAATTAGAAAATTCATGAATATTAAATCAGATTACGTGAAATAATTAAGACTTAACAGTAATAATTAAATTATGTAAAATTTTCTTCGGCTCAAAAATTATTATTTTCTTGACACGGAGTAAATCACACAAAATCAAATGTACTGACGAAATATTCAAAATAATTTTACAGTACACAGAAATCACTAAACAGTAGAATTCTGTTAACTGTCAAAATTACTATCAAATATTTAGGAAGTTTGGGGTGTTATAGTAGTTATTATATCTAGGGGTGTTACAGAGATCAAACCTGTAAACTTGGCTTTCTACCAAGGTTTATTCGAATAGCCTTTTGGTTATTCGAATAATCAGATTTAGATAAAATCCCCTATGGAGGCTTTATTTGAATAAGAAATGTCTTATTCGAATGGCACATATATAAAACATAAAGACTGTGGTTACTGGTTTCAGGTTATTCAAATGAATTAAGTGTTATTCGAATAACACAAATGTATAACACAAATTCTTGAGCAATTGACTGTGTTTATTTGAATAGTCACATAGTTATTCGAATAGACCTATCAAAAAAGCATCAGTAAACACATTCTTAGATAAGATTAAGAGAAGAAAAGCTTACTTAAAGATTGAAGTACCTGTAAAATAGATTTTGGAATATCTTCGATGCTCATGTCAGTAATAAATAAAAAAAATGATAAATCAATAATTAAGCAATAAATACAAGCATGATGTATATATGTACTTGAATCAAAAAGAAATGTTTTAAGCATTTTAAGGCATGATTCAAGTCTATCAAGAAATACATGATCAAAACTTATATAGGTATCTTGGGCAAACAACGATCATGTTAGGCAAGTTATATCAAGTAAGAACTTCTAGTATGCACATCTGATTTAAGTTTTATACAATGAAGTTCAAAGACAAGTTCAAGGCATAAAATGAAACATTTTCAAGATATGAACTTATCAAACAAGAAGACATATAATACTTATGAGCATGTGAATTTTAATAAAAGATAAATGCCCATATGGTCAAGAACAAAGATATTACCATAAAATAGGTTATTCCAAATAGGATGTGTACTCATCTAGCATGTAGAGATATTTTCAAGGTGTAAGAAAAAAGAGGGATAAAACAAACCAAGCTTTTTAATTGGGTGGTTACAGGATTAAAAAAAATTAAGAAATTATGCATCTATGACAATCAAACCAAATTTTTAATTCTTACACAGGCATTTTGAATCAACCAAGGATTATGTTAGACAAGGATAAAACAAGATAAAAATCATCTAACACATACACTCATTTTAAGTCATGATTAAACAAAAAGACTCAAGCTCAAGGTAATTATCATCAAACATGTCATTTTAAACAAAAAGCATATTTACCTAATGTAATGCCCTAAAATAATACATCTCTACTATGTTGATAAAGTTATTTTAATTATCACGGTTTTTAACTAAATAGGATTAACAAGATAATGTTTTCATAAATTTTTCAAGCATGAAGCCAATAACTAAAATTTAACGCACAGAATTTTCTAGGCACAAACATCATAATTCAAATTGCCAAATACTTGTTCAAAGTGAAATCACAAAATTTGACCTATGCTAGGTCATATACAGGCCGGTAGTTAAAAAAATAGCATAAAATAAAATAAAGCATTAACACTTTTCTCCTCTATTCAAGTAGTATATGGAGGAGAAATAAGCAGTGGTCAACTGTCAGCATAGCTAGGTCAGGCTACAACATGGTCACCAAGGAGGAAGAACCACTTGGAATGTAAAGTGGCCAGAAATTGTTATAGTTCCAAATTCTAGATAAGCTATTAATGAGACTTGAATTGTGATCTATCCAATAAATGTGAACAATTTAGTCTCCAAGTCATAGGACCGATTTCCTTCACCCAACCAAACAACGACAGTGCTTATATCTGCGGGTCTGGAATACCACAATAGAAATCACAAGGGGGTGAAAAAAGATTTCTCAGTAGGAAAAAGACTTTAAAAATAGAACTAATGGCGCTTCTGAGGAATCAGTTTAAAATGTTCATGATAGTAATTAATTTAGTTTTAGGAAAATCTTCGATTCCCAAAATGTTTTTACCTTTCAGAAATACCTTCTCTACAAAATAAAATAGATGTTGGAAATTTAAGCAATAAGAAATAATATTACAGACAACAACATAAAATTGCATTAGTGGAGGACAGAATCATTCATACACCTAATATAATAGTTACGCCTCTAGGATGCTAATAATGGGTAATTAATAATTATCTATACCAATCACAATTAAAGGATACATAGGATAGAATAATCATAAAAGTGTTTTAAGTGTCTTTTATTAAAACCAACTCCGTGGAGTGCTCCTTTGGGATAGCGGATGGATGAGAGTACACATACCTCCCACTGTATGCTCTCCATCGTCTTGGAGAAAAAGGGCAAGTCAAAGTAATTCCACCTCCGAAAGCAACCCCCACGATAAATAAAATCACAGTCCAACCAGGACTTGTTCTACCCTGAACAAACATGTGGTCACAATAGCATTACTCCCAAGGGTTTCACCACCCCTCAATCTACTCCTCACATATCATCGTGTAGGCTAATCCCAAGGAATCCTTGTCTTTCCACTATAATTACATATTTCTCAATTTGAAAACTCACGGTGTAATTAAAATGGAACTCATCAAAATAGATTCCCATGATACAATTCAAGCTTCATGGCCATCCACTAAGTTCCAATATCCAATTTCAAGTTACAGATTCCTCATGAGCATAGGTACTTGATCACTTTATACAATTCAATGAATTCCAAACCACATAGTAAAATAATCAAGACTATGCCAAACCAATAATATTAATCAAGTAAAGATATAATAACTCAAACCTTTTATGTCAAGCAATTCCAAACAATCATGTATTCTATAATCATAATCAATATCACCATTCCAATAATCATTGAAGCATGACTGTCCACTTAAGTAAACAACTTACCTTTTCATTCTTTCAAAAAAATGTTAAAGACTAATCGTAGACAGCATAGAGTTTAAAATCACAAAGTGGTGAATTAAATCTAAACAGTAACACACACTTAAACAATGGTTGTAATAAACTGTTAGTACTATAATATATTTAATTTAAAGTACTTTCTCATAAATTAAAAGTTGAAAAATAGAAACTATTCTTGTTAAAAAGAATAGAAGAATGGAGGTTTAAGAAGATGATATATAGAATTTCATGAAGAAGAGTTTGTAGAGAGTGAGTTCCCCTTTATTTTCCTACCTTGACCACTTCCCTAATAGAAAGAAAGGTAAATGATGCTTCTTCAAGTGTCCACGATTGATGAAGACAAGAATAGAGAGTGTTTGTGGATATGGTGAATTAGAGAGTGAATTAGGGGGTTCACGGCTAGGTGAAGAAAGAAATGAGAGATGTGTGTTGTCCAAGGAGAGCTTCAAAAACTTAAAGCTTCTTAAAATACCATTCGTGGTTTTCTTGGGCAGAAATAAGGTTGCCATCATTACCTTCATGACTAGGCTAGGTCTAGGGATATCTTGGTGGCAATTTCCATCAACGGAAAAGTGTCTTTGTTGGGTACTTGGAGAGGACATCACATTGACAACTCAAAGATTGCAGGTATGAAATGAAATGGAGAAAAGATGAGGTGAAGGATTTGAGGTTTCTACTACCCTCCTATTTTCAACATGAACCAAATAGTTTTGTAGTCATGAGAGGTATCTTTGCATGAAGAAGTGAATGGCTTAGAAACCAAGTGTCTTACGGTTTGAGATGCTTAAAGTGAGGTGTCATACATTGTGTTCCTTGCAGCAGAACACATTGTGCATAACTGGTTGAATGGAAAGTTTGTCTTGGAATCTCCATGTTAGCCATGCCAATTCATGATGATAAAGGTGTGCTCGGTTTGCACACTTATCTCGGGGTTAATTAATAGTTTGAAAAGTGTCAAATGAGTTTTGATTGAGGTCATGCAGCAAACCAAAAGCTTCTAGTCGTGGTTGTCTTAGAATGTTAATGAATCATATAATTTTGAATTGTCACTTTGCATGGCTAGCAAGTTATGCAGCTTGCCACTTATTCCAGTCGTGTTTAGCTTGAATTCATGAGTGAAATCATGCCATTTTACATGCTACTCCTTCTTGTCCAGGCTATGGGTGTGTATGTCATCCTTGCTTAGTTGTAAAAGTATATATTTTACACTTTGGCTTGGAGGTGAGCATACAGCCCTCTATGTGTTCATTGTCGTGGTTCCTTGCATGAAAAGGGGTGGGTGTGCTTGACACTTGTATAGGCATTCTTAATTGGAAGAGAAAAGTGTTGTTTCATTTGAAATCATGCATGTGCAACTGCCTTGTTATTGTCGCGGCTGTCCTAAAAAAATTGAGGGAATCTACCTCTTTATTCTTTCTTTGACAAGCTTGTGCATGAACTACAAATGTCATCTTTATTTTCCTTTGCAACTGTGCATTAGGGTTTGGACAGCAATACTAGTTTTTTGAATAATAACATGCAAGTTGTCACTTGTTGACTTGCATGATTTCCTTTTCTATTTCGTGGCCAATTCTTGGAATACCATGATGAGGTAGCCGTGACACTCAAGTGTTTATCACTTGACAAATTTTAATCCATCACATACTAAGTTATGATTAATCCTTGATATTTAACTTTGAATAGATCATTTTCTTGTATTAGAATTAACACTGAGTCTAAGTAGAATTTTCTAAAATCAAGTTGCCTCCTACTTAGTCATAGTTGTGAACTTACCTAAGATTTCGTAGGATCACAAATTAAGGTACTAGGATTCCGGGATGTTACATTTTCCCCTACTAAAAAAAAATTTTCACCCTCAAAATTTCACGTACCTTAAAATAACTGAGGATATTCCTTCTTCATGGTCACCTCTAATTCCCACGTCAAATCTAGAACATTTGCTCCTTCCCATAACACTTTGACCAACAGAATTGTTTTTCCTTGGAGTTGCTTTTCGCGATGGTCCATGATTCTTATAGGGTGTACTTCATAAGATAAATTTTCCTTAAGTGTTATAGCTTCAGGTGTCAACACAAGAGAAGAATCGGGAATGTATTTACGAAGCTTAGAGACATGAAATACATTGTGAAGATTAGAAAGCTGAGGTTGTAAAGTAATACAGTAGGCTACTGGTCCGATTCGATTTAAGATCTAATACGGACTTAAGAATCGAGGACTCAACTTGTTGGCCGTTAACACTCGGCGAAGTCCGGTTGCTAGAGAGATTTGGAGAAAAACATGTTCTCCTTCTTGAAATTCCAGAGGTTTTCTTCTCTTGTCAGCATAGCTCTTTGTCGACTCTGAGTAGCTTTGGATTACCTTGATTTGTTCTATGGTTTGTTGTACTAATTCTGGTCCCAACAAAGCTCTTTCCTCGGTCTTATACCAACAGAGGGGTGACCTACACCTTCTTCCATACAAAGCTTCATAAGGGGCCATCCCTATGCTAGAATGATGACTGTTATTATAAGCGAATTCTGCTAAGGGCAAATATCTATCCCAACTTCCACTTTGTTCTAGAGCACAAGCCCTCAACATATCCTCCAAAGTCTATATAGTTCGCTCAGACTGTCCATCCGTCTGTGGGTGATAAGTTGTACTAAGATGAATCTTAGTTCCAAAAGATTTCTGTAGGGCATTCCAAAATCTAGAGGTGAATCGGGGGTCCCTATCAGACGTTATGCTGAGGGGAATACCATGCAATCTTATTATTTCCTGAACATATAGCTATGCTAATTTTTCTAAAGAATAATTCGACCTACAAGGTAGAAAATAGGCACTCTTAGTTAAACGATCTACTATCACCCATATTGAATCATGTCCTAATGGGGTCTTATGCATTCCCATCACAAAATCCATGGTAATCTTATCCCATTTCCATTCGAGAATACTCAAAGGTTGGAGGGGTCCCTAAGGTTTTTGGTGCTCTATCTTCACTCTTTGGCAGGTTAAACATAAGGCTACATATTGTGCTATGTTTGTTTTTAACTTAGGTCACCAAAACCTTTTCTTAAGATCTCTGTACATTTTATTTGCACCTAGATGAATGGTGAATTTGCTCTTATGAGCTTCCTCCAAATTTTTTTGTCTTAATCCTAAGTCGTTAGGTATGCACAGGTGGTCATCAAACTTAAGCACTCCTTCTGAGGTTAGGCTAAACCTTGTTAGAACATTCTCTTGAATCTGTTTCCTTATGGGTTCTAAGGAAATGTCTTGCTGTTGAGCTTCTTTAATTTGTTGAAACAAAACATTCTCTATGGTTATAACATTCATTTTCAAATTGCCAATAGTGGTTTCCACAGAGTATACTAGGTCTCTAAAATCTTCAAGAAGTTTCATTTCCTGGGCCATAAGGGTAGCTACATGTATTGATTTTCTACTTAAAGCATCGACTACTATGTTGGCCTTTCCTGGATGGTATTTTAATTCAAAATTATAATCTTTCAAGAATTCCATCCACCTACGCTGCCTCATATTTAATTCCTTTTGTTCAAACAAATATTTCAGGCTCTTATGGTCACTAAAAACCTCAAATTTAACTCCATAGAGATAATGTCTCCACACTTTCAGAGCAAAGACTATAGCTGCCAATTCTAAGCCATGAGTAGGATAATTTTCCTCATGGGGTCATAGATGTCTAGAAGCATAGGCAACTACTCCTCGATTTTACATTAGAACACATCCTAATCTAAGCTTAGATGCATCACAAAACACCTCAAAGGGTCCTTGAGGGTTAGGAAGAACTAAAATAGGTGTGGTGGTCAATCTATCATTTAACTCTTGAAAGCTCTTTTCGCAACTAGGGGTCAAGTCAAAAGGTATTCCTTTCCTAGTTAGTCTGGTTAGAGGTGAAGTTATTTGAGAAAATCCTTTAATAAAGCTCTGATAATACCCAGCTAATCCTATAAAACTTTTAATCTCGGTAACTGACTTAGGTTTCTCCCACTACACCATAGCCTCTATTTTACTTGGATCCATAGAAATTCCTGCTTGTGACACGACATGTCCTATGAATTTCACTTCCTTGAGTCAAAATTCATACTTAGACAACTTAGCATATAATTTCTTTTATTTAAGAATTTCAAGTACGCACTTAAGATGTTGGGCATGCTCTTCCATGGTTCTAGAATAGATCAAGATATCATCTATGAACACTACAACAAATTGATCAAGATATGGCCTAAAAATTTTATTCATATAATCCATGAAAATTGTGAGTGCATTGGTAAGTCCAAACGGCATCACCTGAAATTCATAGTGTCCATACCTAGTTCTAAAGGCAGCTGTGGGCACATCCTCAGGTTTCACTCTGATCTGGTGATAACCAGACCTAAGATCTATTTTGAAAAATACAGAAGCTCCTCTCAACTAGTCCATTAAGTCATCAATCCTAAGTAATGGGTATTTATTTTTAATAGTAACCTTATTTAGCTAACGGTAATCTATACACAGCCTCATGCTAACATCTTTCTTTTTAACCAAAAGGACAGAAGATCCCCAGGATGAAACACTTGGATAGATGAACTGTTTTTCTAGTAATTCCTCTAGTTGTTTCTTTAACTCACTCAATTCTAGGGGTGACATTCTATAAGGTGCCATAGAAATAGGACCAGCCCCAGGTACAAATTCTATTCTAAATTCTATTTCATGTTCTGGTAGTAACCCAAGGATATTGTCAAGGAACACATCAAGATAATCTCTTACCATAGAAATTTCATTTAAAGACTGCTCAGATTCTACGACAGAAGAGAAAAACATGTATTCTTCAAATTTCTTTAGTAATCGGGTACCAGCAAAAAAATATAATGGATGAGAAAGGGGTTGGAAACTCACCGTTCTATCAAAATAGTTTAAGAGGACTTCATTTTTAGATAGCCAGTCCATCCCTAAAATAATGTCAAGATTACTCAAAGGCAGACAGACTAAATCTTGACTGAATTTCCTATCTTTTATCTCAAAGGGACAGTCTAAACATACTTGAGAGGTCAACACAGACTTTTGGGTAAGGGTAGACATAATCAGGTCATAAGGTAGGGTGGACACAGGTAATTGCAGTTGTTTCGCACAATCAAGGGAAATAAAATAATGAGTGGTTCCAGAATCAAATAACACATTCAAAACATTTTCATAAATTTTGCACTTACCCTGTATAAGATCATTCGACCTAGCCGCTTCTTCGCCACTGAGGGTAAAAACTCTCCCGGTGGTCTTTGGTTTGGGGGTTGGAGGTACTAGCAACATTCCCCTGATTGCATAGGCAATAGCTCTGGATATGTTTGTATTCCCCACATCCAAAGCATATAAAGCAAGGCCTTCCCTCGTGACTTTTGCCACACTTTCCGCATAGCGCATGGCGGTCCAAACCTTCGTGGTTGTTGTGGCCGGCTTCCTTCCTGAGACATCTTAAATTTTATATTTCTATTTCCTTGTTTAGAGACAAACTTCCTTTTCTGCGAATAAGGATTTGTTCAGGATAGCTCTGCTCGAGCAATATATCCTTCGATTATTTAACACTTTTTAACAAGTGTCGAAAAGTCACGTATCTCCATAGGTCCTACTGCCTTCAAAATTTCTGGATGCAATCTGGCTTCAAACTTGATACATTTCCACCCCTCATCAGGATGGTGCATGTAATAGGCCGAAAATTTAGATAGTTCTTCAAATTTAGATATGTACTGCCCCACTGTCATAGTTCCCTGCTCAAGACAAAGGAATTCTAGCTCCCGAGTATTTCTCAAATTTTCTGGGAAATATTTATTGAGAAAGGTCGTTCTAAACATTTCTCAGGAAATCGGAGTTCCGTCTACTTGCAGGAGTCTACGGGCACTCTTCCACCAATGTTCTGCTTCGCCTACGAGCATATAAGTAGTGAAAAGTACCTTTTGAGCATCGCCGCAATCCATAACTCTAAATATTCTCTTCATCTCCTTAATCCACAATTTTGCCTTAAAAGGATCAGGATCACCTCGGAATGATGAAGGTTTTGCCTCCCTGAACTCTGCCAGTCCGAAAAATTCATCCCTTCTCTGTTGAGGTTCAACTACATTCACGTTCTGATTCCCTTGCAGTTGTTCCAAAATTCTATTTGTAGTTTCTGCTTATGTTTGCATAGCATTAACTATGTCTTTAATTGTTCCCATCAAATCCTCCATATTCTGCTAGTGTTTCTTCGTGCCATTTGTTACTACACAGAAAAATATATCCTCATTATTATACTATTAGTATAAATCAATTCTAACCTTGGAATACTGGTCAAACCATACACTAGGCTATATCTGGATGAACTTCTCTGATACCAAGAATTGTAACATCCTACAATAATACATCTCTGCTATGTTGATAAAGTATTTTAATTATCGTAGTTTTTAACTACATAGAATTAACAAGATAATGTTTTCATAAATTTTTCAAGCATGAAACCAATAACTAAAATTTAACACGAAATTTTCTAGGCACAAACATCATAATTCAAATTGCCAAATACTTGTTCAAAGTGAAATCACAAAATTTGACCTATGCTAGGTCATATACAGGCCGGAAGTTAAAAAAAACAGCATAAAGAAAAATAAAGCATTAACACTTTTCTCCTCTATTCAAATATTATGTGGAGGAGAAATAAGCAGCGATTAACAGTAAGCATAGCTGAGTCAGGCTACAACATGGTCACCAAGGAGGAAGAACCACTTGGAATGTAAAGTGGCCAGAAATTGTTATAGTTCCAAATTTTGGATGAGCTATTGATGAGACTTGAATTGTGATCTATCCAGTAAATGTGAACAATTTAGTCTCCAAGTCATAGGACCGATTTCCTTCACCCAACCAAACAACGATAGTGCTCATATCTGTGGGTCTGGAATACCACGATAGAAATCACAGGGGTGAGAAAAGATTTCTCAGTAGGAAAAAGACTTTAAAAATAGAACTACTGGCATTCCAGGGGAATCGGTTTAAAATTTTCATGACAGTAATTAATTTAGCTTTAGGAAAATCTCTGATTCCCAGAACGTTTTTACCTTTCAGAAATACCTTCTCTACAAAATAAAATAGATGTTAGAAATTTAAGCAATAAGAAATAATATTACAAACAATAACATAAAATTGCATTAGTGGAGGATAGAATCATTCACACATCCAATATAATAGTTACACCTCTAGGATGCTAATAATGGGTAATTAATAATTATCTATATCGATCACAATTAAAGGATACACAGGATAGAATAATCATAAAAGTGTTTTAAGTGTCTTTTATTAAAATCAACTCCATGGAGTTCTCCTTTGGGATAACGGATGGACAAGAGTATGCATACTTCCCACTATATGCCCTTCATCGTCTTGGAGAAAAAGGGCATGTCAAAGTAATGCCACCTCCAAAAGCAACCCCCACGATAAATAAAATCATAGTCCAACCAGGACTTGTTCTACCCTGAACAAATGTATGGTCACAATAGCATTACTCCCAAGGGTTTCACCCCCCCCAATCTACTCCTCACATATCATCGCGTAGGCTAATCCCAAGGAATCCTTGTCTTTCCACTATAATTACACATTTCTCAATTTGAAAGCTCATGGTGTCATTAAAATGGAACTCATCAATGTTACCCAAGTGGCTTCAGTACTCAAGAGGGGGTGAATTGAGTACAAATTTTTTTCGCAAAACCTCTATTAATTAAAATATAATTATTGAAACTTATTAAATAAATGCGTAGAAGAAATGATATGAAGAAAAGAAGTATTAAGAACAGCAGAAAGATAAAAGTGCAATAAAATAAAATTGCGTAAAGTAAAGAGATTAAGAAGAGAAGCAGGCACAATATTTATCCTGGTTTGATCACTAACCCACTTGTGATCTACGTCCAGTCCCCGAAACACAGTTCGAGATTTTTCACTATTCAATACAAGCTTGAAACAGGTGCTTGCAACCTTTACACAATAGAGCACTTTTCACACACAGGGAAACTCTACCCTTGTGCTAAAGCCTCAGCCTGCAGGGATACCTCACCCTTACACAAACCTTAGAGGGATACCTCACCCCCTTTGAAGGATACCTCACCTTCTTTACAACAAGGGATACCTCACCCTTTTACTGAGGGATACCTCACCCTCACAATACAGTATATCAGAGAAATAGATGAAGAAAAACTCTCACAAAGAGCAAATATTTCAATTTGAAGCACTAAGAAGCTCTCTTAGGATATCTCAAAGTTTTGGCGAAAAGAGCACAGAAAATATGAGAAAAATGAAAATCACGTTTTGGTACAAGCAAATAATAATTCAGATCATTGGGTGTGTGTAAAAGATGACCCAAAACCATGTATTTATAGTGTTCCAATAAAAAGAGTCGTCGGGTATTAATTTCATTCATTAAAAGCTTAAGAAAATACCCGTTACGTGATTTCTGAGTTGTGTTATTCGAATACCAATATTGTTATTCGAATAAATCTTCAAAAACACGTTCTAGAACGTTTTCTGGGTCGTGTTATTCGAATATCACTTTGGTTATTCGAATAAATCATTAAAAACACGTTCCCATATCAGTGCTCGTAGAACCCGTGTTTATTCGAATAGATGAAGCTTTTATTCGAATAACACTGTTTGTGACACTTCGTAAAAAGCCAGCTGATATGGGTTATTCGAATGACCTTAAGTCCTATAAGCTATACCGTTTAATCTTCCTTTGGACTTAGTCTTTGACATGATTTTGTTGTTATCAAAACCTTCTTCTCCTTGAGTTGAGCATAAATGAGATCTTTGCTTTTTTGTTGCAATGCTCACTCTTGGTACTTGAACTATCCATCATCTTCATCATGTTTGTTATCATCAAAACTATTTTCCATGTCAGCTAGCCAATTACATTCTCCCCCTTTTTGATGATGACAAACTAACATTTGAGAAAAGAATTAGTTCATATAAATTAGAATTCACAAAGTTGTTTAGAGATACTTACTCTCCCTCTTTTCATAAGAGGTGATTTATATCAGAGATGTGCACAGCAGCTCCCCCTTACTTTTGGAATCCAATTTATAAGAGGTGATTTAGAGATACTTTTGGAATCAAAGTTGTTTAGAGATACTTACTCTCCCTCTTTTCATAAGAGGTGATTTATATCAAAGATGTGCACAGCAGCTCCCCCTTACTTTTGGAATCCAATTTCCATTTTTGTCTTACCGAACTTTTACTTTTTCTCCCCCTGACTTTTCTCAAAGAAATAATTCAAGCTTTTTCTCCCCCTTTTGTCATGATCAAAAAGATGGGGCAAGATAAAGCATAAAGCTAAATAGAGCATATTCCAGTCCAACAAGATATGTACATTCATAGCATACAAGAATAGCAGCAGAGTATAATTTTATAAATTTAGCAAGATAAGCACAATATTCAACACATGAGTAAAGATAAATTCATTCATTAAATAATTAATTGCATTTTATTATCATCAAAACAGTCATTACATTTACCAAGAGAATTACTTATATTTGATACCACATGTTATTAAAATGTAAACACTCACTTGTTACCAAAATGTAAGATCTTTACCACTTGTTATCAATTTCTTATAAATCTACCATCTATCAAGAGAATCATAGATATTTTTACTTTGATAAAATATGCTATAGGGATCAGAGCATTGTATAGAACTAACATAATTTACCCTATATGCAATGATAAAAAAAAATCCAATTTGGCACTTTTGTCAATGCTAAGCATACTACTCATGTAAGAAAAATATTTAGTCATTTAAGATCAATTTATCAACAAGTATCTTACAATTCATAGCATATAAATTGCCATAATAACTTGGGAATAGAGATACTTATTGAGTTAGGAGGAGAGTGATGCTACTTTAGTATGTTCTTTATTTATTGGTCCTCTTGAGCTTTCTTCCATTTGATATTCCATTTCACTGTACTTGAAGAAAGTCTCCTCATGTCCTTTTCATTCATTTCCCTCAAGTTGAATAATCTTTTTCATTTAAGAGTTTGCTTGATGTAGTTATAACCCTACAAAACAATTCAAAGTACTTTTTTTGGTATCCATTAATTTTTGGATCCATAGAAGTTAGCCAAACTCATAAGCCAATAAGCATTCAAAATAATAAGTCAAAAGATATTTTATTTATTAATTTGGCAAAGTAACCACTTGTTTGATACCACTTGTTGCACTTGTTACCACATTCATATATTTGTCAAAACAGTAGCCAATTACATTAAGCATTTGCATTACAGAGAATTTATCAAAACAAATTCTTTGTGAAAATGAAGGGGCAAGAGCAAGCTAAAAAAAATGCATTTAAGTACATCATGTGATTTTCATTTAAGGCAAAAAAAAATATAGGCTCAAAAGAAATAAGATGTATTTCATCAAAAGCATGTCATTCATAGAGTCAAATTTGGCCAATTACATTTAGTTTAGCATTCAATAGAAAAAAGGAGCATAGATGATATATTTATATATATGTATATAACAAGGTAACTCCAACGTCGTAACCAGTTTCCAGACGTTTATTCGAATAACTACTGAGTTATTCGAATAGAACAGATATCAAATAAAAGGACTGTGGTTGCTGGAGTCAGGTTATTCGAATAAATTTGGCATTATTCGAATACGATTGATATGCAACACAATTTTTAGAGCAACTGATTTGTGTTTATTCGGATAACCATAGGTTTATTCGAATAAACCTATCAGAAATATATTACTAAGCACGTTCAGAGATGGAATTTTAGAAGGGAAAACATATCCAAAGATAGTGTACTTACTAGATATATTATGGGGTAATTTTATCCAAAAAAAAAACAAGTCCAAGCTTCATGAAGAGCAAGAAGGAGAGCTTGGAATAATTTCTGGTCTTGTGCTTGCAGTAGCCACTTTCAAAATGTCAAAGACAGCTCTTGACTTTCAAGCACACCTGCAACACAATTTAATTTTTGGTTTTTGGTGCCCAAATTTTCTTGGGTCCTTGAATGTCAGTTTTGGGTATAGTACCCTTAGGAACCCAAACCATTTTTGTTCCAATTTTCATGTTGATGTTTTTCCTTGCATTACATGCTGATGCACTATGTCCTTTCTTTCCACAATAAAAATATTTAATAAAAGGACTACATGAAACACTAGAATTAACAAAGAAATTTTTATACAATTTTTGTTGATTTTTTGGGTTATATCCTATCCCGGCTTTTTCAAAAATAGCTCTTTGTTTTCCTAATATAATATTTAAATTATCTCTACCGAGAGTGAATTTAGAAAGAGTATTTTTTAAGTCTTCAATTTCTTTTTCACGCATATGACATGAAGAACAGGACGAAGAGGTAGAAGCATGTGAAGAATGATATGAGCATGCATCGATGATTCCCAGAGTTTTATTTTCTATTTTTAATTCTTCAATCTCTTTATTTAGAATAAGAATTTTATTTTCTAGAGAGGAGATTATTTTCTTAGAAGAAGAAATTTGTTTTGTGAGTTTTAAAGATTCGTTATGTAACTCTTCAAAAGCATCTTGTAACTCATCATAAGAAGGCAGTAGTGTAGAGTTAGAACTAACCTCATTTTCGCTTTCTTCTTCTTCTTCTCCTATGGCCATAAGACATAGATGAGCTTCTTCGCTATCTGAACTGTCAGTTGAGTCCATGTCATTGTCATCCCATGCTATGTAGGCTCTTCTTTCTTTGGAGGGCTTCTTTTCAAATTTATTTGGAGGAAAAGGCGGTCTTCTTTGAGTTTTCTTTTTCCTGAGAAATTTACCAAATTTTCTTACCAGAAGACTGAGATTTTGTTCATTTAGCTCAACATTGTCCACGTCATCTCCATCATCTTCATCTTCATTATTGATAGTGGAGGTGGTGACTTTAAGTGCAATCCCTTTCTTCTTCTCATCGTGTTCCTCACTTTGATCAAGTCTGTTGAGTTCTAATTCGTGCTCTTGAAGTTTGCCAAATAAGGTAGCTAACGTCATTGTTGATAAGTCTCTTGATTCTGATATAGCTGTTACCTTAGGCTGCCAAATCCTGCTAAGACATCTCAACACTTTGTTAATCAAATCTTCGTTAGAAAAATTCTTACCTAGTGATGCAAGATGATTTACAATGTGGGTGAACCTCTTTTGCATTTCCTGAATGCTTTCAGCATGGTTCATTCTAAATAATTCATATTCATGAGTTAGAGAATTAATTTTCGACCTCTTGACTTCACTAGTACCCTCATGGGTAACTTGTAAAGTGTCTCATATTTCTTTAGCATTTTTGCAATTTGAAATTCTAAAAAATTCATCATGCCCCAAAGCTGTGGTAATGATATTTTTGACTATTAAGTTATATTAAACTTTTCTTTTATCATCTTTAGACCAATCATTTCTAGGTGTCTCGGTTTTTACACCATTGACAACGCGTGTAGATATAAATGCGCCATTTTCGACAGCATCCCACACATCTAGATCAATAGCTTCGATGAAGATTTTCATTCTTTCCTTCCAATATGCATAACCATCCCCATTGAAAAAGGGTGGTCGATTTATGGAAGTTGCTTCTGAAAAACCATTTGATGAAGCTATGTACTCTTGAAGCTGCTAAGCTCTTTATACAAGAGTCTAGCTCTGATACCACTTGTTATCCAAGTGGCTTCAGTACTCAAGAGGGGGGGTGAATTGAGTACAAATTTTTTTCGCAAAACCTTTATTAATTAAAATATAATTATTGAAACTTATTAAATAAATGCGTAGAAGAAATGATATGAAGAAAAAAGTATTAAGAACAGCAGAAAGATAAAAGTGCAATAAAATAAAATTGCGTAAAGTAAAGAGATTAAGAAGAGAAGCAGACACAATATTTATCCTGGTTCGATCACTAACCCACTTGTGATCTACGTCCAGTCCCCAAAACACAGTTCGAGATTTTTTACTATTCAATACAAGCTTGAAAACAGGTGCTTGCAACCTTTACACAATAGAGCACTTTTCACACACAGGAAACACTACCCTTGTGCTAAAGCCGGCCTGAGGATACCTCACCCTTACACAAACCTTAGAGGGATACCTCACCCCTTTGAAGGATACCTCACCTTCTTTACAACAAGGGATACCTCACCCTTTTACCGAGGGATACCTCACCCTCCAATTGAAGGAGAAATAGATGAAGAAAACCTTCTCACACAAGAGCAAATATTTCAATTTGAAGCACTAAGATACTCTCTTAGGATATCTCAAAGTTTTGGAGAAAAGATGAAGAAAAATATGAGAAAAAGAAAATTACGTTTTTGTACAAGCAAATAATAATTCTCTTGGGATATGTAAAAGATGACCCAAAACCATGTATTTATAGTAAAATAAAAGAAAAATGAAAATCATTCATTAAATTTGGTACAAGCAAATAATAATTCAGATCATTGGGTGTGTGTAAAAGATGACCCAAAACCATGTATTTATAGTATTCCAATAAAAAGAGTCGTCAGGTATTAATTTCATTCATTAAAAGCTTAAGAAAATAGCCGTTACGTGATTTCTGAGTTGTGTTATTTGAATACCAATATTGTTATTCGAATAAATCTTCTAAAACACGTTCTGGAACGTTTTCTGGGTCATGTTATTCGAATAACACTTTGGTTATTCGAATAAATCATTAAAAACACGTTCCCATATCAGTGCTCGTAGAACCCGTGTTTATTCGAATAGATGAAGCTTTTATTCGAATAACACTGTTTGTGACACTTCGTAAAAAGCCAGCTGATATGGGTTATTCGAATGACCATAAGTCCTATAAGCTATACCATTTAATCTTCCTTTGGACTTAGTCTTTGACATGATTTTGTTGTTATCAAAACCTTCTTCTCCTTGAGTTGAGCATAAATGAGATCTTTGCTTTTTTGTTGCAATGCTCACTCTTGGTACTTGAACTATCCATCATCTTCATCATGTTTGTTATCATCAAAACTATTTTCCATGTCAGCTAGCCAATTACAATCAAAATACATTCCAATGATACAATTCAAGCTTCATGGCCATCCACTAAGTTCCAATATCCAATTTCAAGTTACAGATTCCTCATGAGCATAGGTACTTGATCACTTTATACAATTCAATGAATTCCAAACCACATAGTAAAATAATCAAGACTATGCCAAACCAATAATATTAATCAAGTAAAGGTATAATAACTCAAACCTTTCATATCAAGCAATTCCAAACAAGCATGTATTCTATAATCATAATCAATATCACCATTCCAATAATCATTGAAGCACGATTGTCCACTTAAGTAAACAACTTACCTTTTCATTCTTTCAAAAAAAAAAACATTAAAGACCAATTGTAGACAACATAGAGTTTAAAATCACAAAGTAGTGAATTAAATCTAAACAGCAACACACTCTTAAACAAGGGTTATAATAAATTGTTAGTACTACAATATATTTAATTTAAAGTACTTTCTCATAAATTAAAAGTTGAAAAATAGAAACTATTCTTGTTAGAAAAGAATAGAAGAATAGAGGTTTAAGAAGATGATATATATAATTTCATAAAGAAGAGTTTGTAGAGAAGTGAGTTCCCCTTTATTTTCCAACCTTGACCACTTCCCTAATAGAAAGAAAGGTCGATGATGCTTCTTTAAGTGTCCACGGTTGATGAAGACAAGAATAGAGAGTGTTTGTGGATATGGTGAATTAGAGAGTGAATTAGGGGGTTCACGGCTAGGTGAAGAAAGAAATGAGAGAGGTGTGCTATCCAAGGAGAGCTTCAAAAACTTAAAGCTTCTTAAAATACCATTCATGGTTTTCTTGGGCAAAAATAAGGTTGCCATCATTACCTTCATGACTAGGCTAGGTCTAGGGATATCTTGGTGGCAATTTCCATCAACGGAAAAGTGTCTTTGTTGGGTACTTGGAGAGGACATCATGTTGACAACTCAAAGATTGCAGGTTTGAAATGAAATGGAGAAAAGATGAGGTGAAGGATGTGAGGTTTCTGCTACCCTCAAATTTTCAACGTGAATCAAGTAGTTTCCTAGCCTTGAGAGGTGTCTTTGATGAAGAAGTGAATGGCATGGAAACCAAGTGTCTTACAGTTTAAGATGCTTTAAATGAGGTGTCATACATTGTGTTCCTTGCAACTGAACATGTTGTACATAGTTGGTTAAATGGAAAGTTTGTCTTGGAATCTCCATGTTAGCCATGCCAATTCATGATGATAAAGGTGTGCTCAGTTTGCACACTTGTCTTGGGGTTAATTAATAGTTTGAAAGGTATCAAATGAGTTTTGATTGAGGTCATAGAGCAGATGAAAAGCTTGCAGCCGTGGTTGTCTTAGAATGTTAATGAATCATATCATTTTGAATTGTCACTTTGTATGGCTAGCAAGTCATGTAGCTTGCCACTTGTTCCAGCCGTGTTTAGCTTCAATTCATGAGTGAAATCATGCCATTTTACAAGTTGCTCCTTCTTGTCCAGGATGTGGATGAGTATGTCATCCTTGCTTAGTTATAAGAGTATATGTTTTACACTTTGGCTTGGAGGTGAGCATACAGCCCTCTATGTGTTCATTGTCATGGTTCCTTGAATGAAAAGGGGTGGGTGTGCTTGACACTTGTATAGGCATTCTTAATTGGAAGAGAAAAGTGTTGTTTCATTTGAAATCATGCATGTGCAGTTGCCTTGTTATTGTCGTGGCTGTCCTAAAAAAATTGAGGGAATCTACCTCTTTATTCTTTCTTTGACAAGCTTGTGCATGAACTACAAATGTCATCCTTTATTTTCCTTTGCAACTGTGCATTAGGGTTTGGACAGCAATACTAGTTTTTTGAATAATAACATGCAAGTTGTCACTTGTTGACTTAGATGATTTCCTCTTCCATTTCGTGGCCAATTCTTGGAATACCATGATGAGGTAGCCGTGACACTCAAGTGTTTATCACTTGACAAATTTTAATCCATCACACACTAAGTTATGATTAATCCTTGATTTTTAACTTTGAATAAATCATTTTCTTGCATTAAAATTAACACTGAGTCTAAATAGAATTTTCTAATATCAAGTTGCCTCTTACTTAGTCATAGTTGTGAACATGCCTAAGATTTCGTAGTATCACAAATTAAGGTATTAGGATTCCGGGATGTTACACTTAACATATTAACATGTTGGAATATTTACAAGACAAAAAGCTAGAAAAACATAACATAAGTTTTCACTTATCCAAAGATTGCAAGTCCAAGCTTCATGGAGACGAGGAAGAGAGCTGGAAATTATTTTCGGTCTTTGTGCTTGTAGTAGCCACTTTCAAAATGCCAATGTCAACTCTTGGCCTTCAAGCATACCTACAACACACTTCAAATTTTGACTTTTGGTACCCAAATCATCTTGGGTCCTTGTGTGTTGTTTTTGGGTAAAGTACTCTTAGGAACCCATACCATTTTAGTTCTAATTTTCGTGTCGATATTTTTCCTTGCATTACATATTGATGCACTATGTCTTTTATTTCCACAATAAAAATATTTAGTAAACGCACTACTTGAAGTACTAGAATGAACAAAGAGATTTTTATAAAAAATTTTCTAATTTTTTGGATTATAACCTATCCCAGCTTTTGGAAAAATAACTCTTTGTTTTCCCAACAAAATATTTAAATTATCTCTTCCAAAAGTGAATTTAGAAAGGGTGTTTTTTAAGTCTTCAATTTCTTTTTGAAGAACATGACAAGATGAACAAGATGAAGATGTAGAAGCATGTGAAGAACAGGTTGTGCATGCATCAATTATTCCTAATGTCTCATTTTTAATTTTTAATTTTCCAATTTCTTTATTTAAAATAAAAATTTGATTTTCTAAAGAAGAAATTATTTTCTTAGATGAAGAGACTAATTTAGTGAGCATTAGTGATTCATCATGCAATTCTTCAAAAGCCTCTTGTAGTTCATCATAAGAAGGAGATAATTTAGAGTTAGAAATTACCTCAATGTCGTTTTCTTGTTCTTCTTCTCCTTTGGCCAAAAGACATAGATGGGTTTCCTCTTTATCAGAGTTATCAGTGGAGTCCACATCATTGTCATCCCATGTTATATATACTCTTCTTTCCTGGGAGGGTTTCTTTTCAAATTTCTTCATCTTCTTTTCGTAAATTAGGCACTCCATCTTTATGTGACCCATTTTTCCGCACTCGTAACAGGTTGGAGTTGAAGAAGTTCCTTCCCCTTTGTGATGGGTTTTCTTTGGAAGGAAAAACGATCTTCTTCAAGTTCCCTTTTTCTTGAGAAACTTACCAAATTTTCTTACTAGAAGGTTGAAGTTTTCTTCATTTAACTCAATGTTCTCTGTGCCTTCTCCATCCTCATCATCATCATCATCAATTGTTAAAGAGGTGGCTATGAAAGCTATTGCTTTTTTCTTCTTATCATTTTCTTCATTTTGGTCAAGCCTGTTGAGTTCTAATTCATGCTCTTGAAGGTTTCCAAAAAGAGTTGCAAGAGTCATAGTTGCCAAATTTCTTGACTCTAAAATAGTTGTCACCTTAGGTCACCAAATCCTGCTCAGACATCTCAAAACTTTGTTAATCAAATCTTCGTTAGGAAAATTATTTCCTAATGATGCAAGGTGATTTACGATGTGGGTGAACCTTTTTTACATTTCTTGAATGCTTTCTCCTTGGTTCATTCTAAATAAATTCATATTTGCGAGTAAGAAAATTTATTCTCGACCTCTTTACTTCACTAGTACCATCATGGGTAACTTGTAAAGTATCCCACATTTCTTTAGCAGTTTTGCAATTTGAAATTCTAAAAAATTCATCATACCCCAAAGGAGTGGTAATGATATTTTTGGTTTTCAAGTTATGTTGAACTTTTCTTTTATCATCGTTAGACCAGACACTTCTTGGTGTTTCAACTTTTACACCATTGACCACACGTGTGGGAACAAAAGCATCGTTTTCAACAGCATTCTACACATCTAGATCAATAGCTTCAATAAAAATTTTCATTTTTTTCCTTCCAATAGGCATAATCAGGGTGGTCGATTTATGGAAATTCCTTCTGAAAAACCATTTGATGAAGCCATGTTCTCTTAAAGCTGCTAAGCTCTTTATATAAGAGTCTAGCTCTTATACTACTTGTTACCCAAGTGGCTCCAGTACTCAAGAGGGGGGTCAATTGAGTATTAAAAACTTTTTCGCAAATGCTTATAAAACAAACTTTGTTGAAACTGTTTCTTAAAAGAATATGAATGCAGAAAAAGGATAGAAAACCTTAAGAATAGCAAAATAAACAGATAAGCAATAATAATGAAATTGCAGTATATAAAGAGATAAAGATGAGAAGAGCAAGCACGATATTTATCCTGATTCAGCCACCAAACCACTTGTGGCCTACGTCCAGTCCTCGAAACACAATTCGAGATTTTTCACTATTAATACATGTGTAAACAGGTGCTTGCAACTGTTACAAACTAGTGCACTCCTCACACCTCTGGATACCTCACCCTTGTGCTTGAGCCTCAACTTTCAAAGATACCTCACCCTTACATAAACCTTTAAGGGATACCTCACTCTTGTTACAAACCTTTGAGGGATGTCTCACCCTCTTTACAAACTTTTGAGGGATACCTTACCCTTTTTACAATAGACCAGAAAGTAGATGAAGACAAACTCTCGCACAGAGTAAATAATACAACTTGAAGCACTAAGAAAGCTCTTTAAGGATATCTCAAAGTTTTGGCGAAAAAAGCATAGAAGATATGAGAAAATTATAAGTCACGTTTTCAAGCAAGAAAAGAATGATTCAGATAGTTAGGCTTTTTATAAATATGACCCAAGGTCTCTATTTATAGAGCTTTGAAGAAAATAGTCATTGGGTGAAAGTAAATCATGTATTAAATGCAAATATGGCCGTTTGTTTCTAAATCAGGATCCCGAGTTTATTCGAATAACTTTTGAGTTATTCGAATAACTCATTTTGAAAAGCCTCATGAAAACCAGTTCTGATAAACGTTATTCGAATAGCCTGAGGGTTATTCGAACAACTCTGTTTTAAAACCATTTGAAGAAACTGGGTCTATTCGAATAACCATGGGGTTATTCGAATAGCTCATCTAATAAAAGCCATTCTAAAAACCTTTCTATTCGAATAATAGTGGTGCTATTCGAATAGAACCTTTTAAAAATAGAGGCGCGCAGCAAGACTTTGAAAAAGTTATTCGAATACCTCTTGTGTTATTCGAATAACCCTATTAAAACCATAATTTTCTTGACTTGGTTTATTCGAATAAAGAGGCCTTTATTCGAATAACTCTATTTGAAATCAGTTTTGAACATTTAAAAACTTCCAAAGTAATTTTCAAAAACATGAGGGCCATTTTGAAATTTGGTTTTTAGTTTAAAAACCATTTTTATCTTTTCTTGCAAAATCAATGAGATATTCAAGAAAGCTTCGTACAAAAAGACTTTAAGTCCTAAAGCTATTCTTGCAAGTCTTGGACTTGGTCTTATTATCATCTTCAACATGTTTATTTTAATCAAAACTATTATCAATGTCAACTAGCCAATTACATATACACTATCATTCATTAGATAAACTGTATTATTTCTTTTAAATTAAAGCAAACCTGTAAGGTAAATAAACGTACCTGCCTTAACTTATTTTTCATATCAAAAAATTTTCCACATTCTGCTTATCATCTCCAAACAATTTCATAATTGTCCAAGCTACCTAGCTATTTTGTTTAATATATAAACACTTTCTTAGTGTTATTAAAAATATCAAACTAATTCATTTGATCTCTAAAAAATTAATATAACTCATTCCAAGAATTTATGACTTAGAAGTAATTTTCTATATTTATTTCTGTCTTCTTAGCTAATTAAGTTAAATTTCTAAAATATCAGAGCTATTTCTCACATTTAATGTTATAGATTTATACTCGATTAACCTAAACAATTATCCAATCCATCAAGTAACTAATACCAGATTTATTGAGCTACTATAACATCGATCAGTATCATCAGGTTGTGCAGAATGTTACAATTCTCCCCCTTTTTTTATAAATTTTGTCCTCAAAATTGGATTTATCTTATTTGAAAAGTTCTAAATAACTCTTTTAATTTATTTGCTTTATGCTTCTATCTAGGGGTAAGATTAAGTATCTCTATGAAATTAACTAGATCAAGAAACTTATCAAAAAATTACATATAGGGTTTCTAATAAGAAAATTAAATCCTTCATCTTGATGAAGTTTCGTCTATTTTATCTACTGTGGATGCATAGAGGTTACAGTTACCATGAGGTCATCTTCAACAATCTCAATTCCCATACATCTACTTTTATTTGATATTCTTTGAATCATCCACATACATTCTTGTACTCTTTTAACCTTGTACTGGAACTCAAATATGGTTTCACTTCCTCGGTCAATAACCCCACAAATACAACAAACATAATCAAGATTATCTTTTGAAACAAAAGAATGGTTACAGTCCTTATCTTTTATAGGGCAGAGGATTTAAGAATATCCTTTAAAACAAAAACTCCATACACTTAGAGCTTTCAAATCTTCAAGATAAACATCATAGCTACCAATTCTAGGTTATGGGTTAGATAATTGTCCTCATCTAGTCTTAATTGCATAGAGGCTTAAACAACTACCTGCCTATCTGACATTACAACTATCCTACCTCTTTTCTTGAGGCATCAGAGTATATCTTAAAATTTCCTTAAGGAATTAGGATCACTAGAACCAATATGGTAATTAATTTCTTTTTCAGTTCTCGAGTATTATTTTCATACTCTTGTATTTATTATTACTTGGATGTAAAGATATCCTTTCTCAAAATTATATATTCTAATAATTACACCATGCCAACAATCATACAATCTCAAATCCAATTCTTTATCACAATCAAATCAAGTATTAACATCAGGTATACGTAATATACATTATATGAATTCTTCTTTTATAATAAAACATAAGACAATAATCCTTGTCAAATATAATACCTCAACATCATCACAATATTCCTTCAATTATCTCTATTTTTTTAATTCTTTTGAGATACTCACAAGTTAGGCATCAACTTAATTCTCATTAATTTTGATTCTAAAATCAAGACAATTGCTCATATAATTGTTATTTTATGTAATGCATTATGATGTATTACTATGCATAAGAGATGTCCTAAAGTATGATTATGCAATGTTAATAAAAACATTTTGTTTATAAGAAAAGTCTTGATGCTTGCATATTCCCTGGACATTAGGAGCACCTTTGACCCAAGCCAAATACATGGAAATATCAAATTAACATTAAGTTTGAAAACCAAAACATACAAAGTTACTTTTAAGACCATTATATAGAAAACACATGTTACTTGCTTATTTCCAAGGATCCCTTTCTTCTAGAATGACCTTTGTTCCAGGAAGCCTTTGCAGGAAAACCTTTGTTCCAGGAAGTCTTTTTAATCCTTGTATATCCTTAAGTAGGAAGGGGTAGGACAACCTTTATTACTTGTCCACCTTGCACTACCTTGGTATGAGTGGTAACAATGAGGTTACCTTTTACCACTCTTAATGTAACATCCCAAAAATTAGTAATTTTATGATGAATAATCATTTTATAATAATTATAATTTTTGGAAATTTTTTCAGATTTTTTTGAGAATGCGAAATATTTTAATATTATTCCTCGTTTTGCATGCACATTGAACAAAGCCGGGAAAACGAGATATTTTCCCTGAGAACCTTGAACTGTGGAAACGTCGACATAGGATCTTACTAAACACGAGCCTAGACACGATTTATGAGATTTCATGCTTTTCGAGAAATTTACCAGACAGAAAAATAAATTACTGTGTAATTTTTATCCGCTGGACAATTAATACTGACTTCTATTAACTGTAACAATTGTCTAGTGGATAATAGTATGTATTAGAAACCCTATCACATTATCCTCATGCAATCTACTTTATGTCTAATCAAATCCACTTTAATTCAAATTTGGTGTACTTTAGCCAAAGCTTCTTTGAGAAGCTTTGACTACCAAAAGATTAGTATGCCCTTGGCTTGTTAGAGAAGCCTCTCCACCTCTCCCTTACTCTCTCATTGCCGCGGCACTTTTGCCCTTGGGAGGCAAAAATTTTGTCTCCCCACTTAACCTAACACACTAAAAAATATCTCCACTTTTCCAAACACTTTCTCTCTCTCTTACTTCTTCTTCTTCTTCTTCTTCTTTTTTCGCTCCTTCTCTCTTCTTCCTCTCTCTTAACCATGAAATTTCAGCCACCATTAGAGGCCATTCTCTTCACTTTTCTCTTCATAAACACCATTTCTACACTTCCCTCAACCTCCTCTACAGTTCCTATTTGGAGGGTTTTCCTCAAAAACCAACTTTTCCTCCATAGTCATCCAAGACAAAGCTTCAAGCTTTAAGGTAAAGGTTGCATTTTTCTTACTTCTTTTCTTCATTATCGTGTTCCATGGTCTCTTTGGTGACCATGGATCTCTTCTTTTTCAACCTATGATGTTGATTCCTTGTCTTGAAATTTCTAGGGTTTTGGAAGCTCAAAACCAAAATCTTCAAGAAGCAAGTAGGAGACCATTTTCGTGTTCTTCCTTTAGGTAAGAGGGAGATTACTCACTTCAACCATTTATTGGTGGTGAGAAGACTTTTGTGTGTTGTTGATGGAGAAATCCATCTTTGTATGTTTACTTTGTATGGTGATTTTGCATGCTTTAGTGTTCTTGAATTGGATTAATGCTTGAATGATGGTCTTGAATGTGTTGGATATGTTGAATATTCTTGATCATGTTAGGGTTGCTAAATGGAAAATTTGGAGTTTCCTACCCTAATATGGTTCCACGGTTTTGACTAGAATTTAGGGGTGTAAATTTGTTTTATACACAAATAAATAAAGCTTATGTAATTAAATGTTTAATGATAACATTGAAATTAATGAATAGAAAGTTTTAAGGGTTTAATACCCTAAAGAGAGGCCACGGGTTTGGCTTGAAACCATAAGGGATTCGATTGAATTTGGTGAACTAAAATTCAAGTGAATTGATATCAAGAAACCAGTACATAAAATAGAAAGAAATTAGATTTTTGAGGACTTGAGGGGCCACGGTTTTGACCCATGATAATATGAGTTTGGATTAAGTTAGTAAGTAATAAAACTTATGTAATTGAACATTAAAGAATTGATGATCATATTGGAGTTGATTATGAAAAATTTAGATTTTTTTCCAAACACCTATGGAAGTCACGGTTTTGATAAAGAATTTTGGGATGTAAAATTTAGTTTGGTATAAGGATCAAGGGAAATTTAAATGGTTAAGTATTGAATGCTAAAGTTAGATATAATGAAAGGAAAATTTGGGATTTCACCACACTAATGAGGAGCTATGGTTTTGGCTTTAGGTTTCAAAAGATTGGATTAGTTTTGTGGGAAATGTGATTTGTGTGATTTGGTATTAAATGATTAATACAAAAAATGAGAGGAAATTTAGAACCTTGAAGGCTTGTGAGGTCACGGTTTTGAGGGCTATAGAACCTAGAAATTGTCATAATTGATCAAGACATAAAACATTGTAAAGGTTGAACTCCATAATATGAAATGGTGATAATTGATAAACATACATGATGTACATTGAGTCATCATGCATATATGTTGTCTGTTGGACATATTTGAGAAAGGCGGTGTATGCCTAGGAGTTTGAATAACACCTATGTGCGGGTGCGAATAGACTAAGCGTAGGGTCATAGTGGTTAGCCCTAGGGGCATCGGGGTAAGGGTTCCTCATATGGACAGTTAAGAGTTCCTCTGTGCCGTGGGGTAGACCGATGCAAACACACCGATGATCCGGACTGAGACACTGTCCTATATCGCGATCAACTATTGAGGTGCCATGTATAAGCCATTTGCACAACTATTTTATGAGATAAAGCACACTATTTTTAAGGCTAACGATATATGACGAGGCCGAACTCAGTCAAAATTATAACCGAAGTTATTACCTAAACTTGTAGTATAGTGAACAACACCGGATCGTCTCCTCAAGGATCGTAAATGTAATTTTATCAAATTAAGTTAAGTTAGAAAGGGGGTTTTGATTGTTCAAGGATTACAATGACAAGATCGAAGAAAAATAACAATTAAAAGAACATAATTGAGAAATCTATCCGAGATTGGGTGGATTCAATCATAGACCTTTCAACAAACACCTGAAATACATTTGAATGGTTAACTTGGATCTAACCGAGATCTCTCGCATCGATCCGTAATTCATACTAAACAATCGTCCAGAATTCAATTGACAAGTGACAAACACAAATCTGCAATCGCACCATTCATGTAAATATATGTCAATTTAAGCACCGAATTCAATTAACCTAGGCACAAATCAGTAACCTAACCTCTTCAATTACGTGATTAGTTTAGATCAATCAGTTCTAAGTTTCATCACAAATCTCAATCTTCAGTTATGTGATTAATTCAGATCAATCAGTTCTAAATTTCATCACAATACTTAATCTTAAACCAAGATCAAATCAGATCAAACATAAACAGAATCACCATTCATGCATTCAAGATCAAGAGAACAGAAGAAAAAGAGAAGAGGAATTCAAATATAAATCAAATACATTACATAACCAAGGTCTCAAGAATCTAAGCCACAATCTCTTCAAGAGTCCCGAATTGACTAGAAGTGACTTAGCTCTCCATTACAATGAAGGAAAAATATACAAGAACTATGAAAAGCTATCTCTAACACCAAGTATGTGTTTTTCTAGAGCTCTCCACATGCTTCCTTTTATAGAGGATTCGAAGTAGTAGTAGATGGGTAGATGGGATTAGTAGGTGGATGAGTAGGTGGATGAGTAGGTGGGTGAGTAGGTGAGCTACCTTGTCTCCGAAATTCTTTATTGCTGAACTCATTGATTTCGTCATTTCTGAGCCAAGTGGTCTTCATGAAAGTTCTAGGAAATTGTCTAAGCTTTCCAATGGCTCTGGAAACACCCAAAAATTCGTCCTACAGCCCAAGATATGACTCAATTACTACAGACTATTCAGGACCAGTTTCAGCACCTCTGTTTTGACTTTCAGACCCAATATCTCCATCAAGGAGCCCGAATCAAGTTTTGTGCTTGACATGAAAGTTGTACATATGGGTCTTAACTTTCAGATTACAAATTTTCAGCCCATTTTATATGCCCAAACTCGAATTATGTTCTGGTTACTACACACTGTTCGGGTTCCAGTCACAAATCCCGTATTCTGATTTCCATGCCCAATTAGCTCCACTAGATGTCTGAAATTGTCTTTGAGCTCTTCATCAAAGTTGTAGAGCTCTTTCTTATCTTTCCTACAAGGCAAAATTCATAATTATCATACATTTAGAACTCAAGATATGGCTAAAATACAGAAACAGTGTAAGACCCGAATAATGCTGAAAAAATCAATTAAGTCCGATTCGAGTTCAAACTTACAAAACATAATCAAATTCAGTCAATTAAGTACATGAAGAGTGTAAATAACTAAACATAAGGGTTTCTTAATGAATAAAATATGTGATTATCAATATACTGGCATTACTCCTTGATCATTCACTCCGAAAATGTTGATGTCTAGCTCCATAGAGTAGGATTTGTGGTACCATAATGCATTGTGCATTGTTCATTGTCGATCCCATAATTTATTGAGCATGAACACTTGTGACTGTGAAAATATCTATTTTGCTTCTGCAATAAATATATGGATGTTGTGCTGATTACCTGTGATATTACTGCGATCTGTCTATTGTTTTTGATTCTTACTATTGCTTATAGTGTACTGCCTTGCTATAAATTCTATTGTTATTGTTAATGAATATATGGATTGTATTACTATGTGGGCACTCTGCGCTGTGTTGTTTTCTTGCTGCCATAATGGTAATGAAAGATGGGTGTCTCACCTCTTTCCTGTATTCCTCCATTTCTATTTTATATTTATATTTGATGAAAGATCGTGAGGAAGATGAAGAGGGACCACATTTTTGTCGATTTGATTGGGCGTCTGGACAAGATTTCTTCGGTTACGAACGAGTGCAGCTGTGTGGGGACATTGATGCCTGACTTGTCAATTGGGACACCGAGTGTCATACGTATATGGGGTTGAGGCTAGGTCTGCTAGTAGTACCTATCCCAGGGTTACTACTTCCCCTTTTAGTACTTTTGTACCTATTACTTTTTATTTGGATTATGTAAGTATTATGTTTCGTGTTATCAGTACTTTGTGTTAAGGACAGATGTACTATATATGAAATATGTTTTTCCTTCAATGGTTGTATTAAATGGTTGGATAATAAATATACATCATTCGGGGCTCCTATTTTCTATTTATGCATAATGTAAAATAGTTATTTTTGAAATTACTGTTGTTGAGACTGTGACACGCCTGGATTTAGTGACTGTGATGCAATGATGATTGTGCTGCGGTTATTAGACCTAGAGGTGTTACACTTAATACCATACTGGGTATTACCTCTCTAAGTAGGAGGGCACCAACCACTTAACACTACTTAGTATGGGTGGGCTAACTTGCCTCACATCCACTAACACCCAGAACCTCGGGCACTAAGAGACATTTGCTCAAGTGATATGGTCATTCATACAAGGAAATAACAAATAGCAAATTTGAAAACAAAACATGCAAGAGTATTTTAAAACCCATCCTTTATTCACTTTCACATAACCTTACTTTTCTTTGCATAATAAAGAGACATAACCTTAGTCATCATGCTTTTTATCCATATAATTCATTGTATATAAATTTATTCAATCCTTCCATTTATATTCAAGTAAAGAGGGAGTAACTCACTCAACCTCAATCTACCCTTATCCTTTCATTTTTATGCCTGTTATTACCATGCTAAACAACTTTATTCATTAACATGCATATGTCATTTATTCCATACAAAGTACATATCATAATTCTCACTATATAGTTCAACTTTGGTTTCGAGAAATAATACCATTCATTCAATTCCTCCATAATCATCATAATGCTTACATTCAACATTTCATCTATAAAACATCATGATCTTCGTCAATTCCTCACTATAACTCTCGGATAACACCTCCAAAATAGCTATCCAGGATTAAAATTTCAAATCAAGTCAATTATTCTCTAAACAAGTTATTAAATTAGGAAGTATATAGGTAAGACAACTCAATTTTGTAACACCCCTTTGGAGGATGTCACACATAAAAGAAAATAAAATAAATAGAAATAAAATCTACCCAAGTTGCGGAACATTTGTTAAATATTATTGCGGGTTGTAAAATAATTACGATAGTTAAATATGTAATAAAAAGATAATGCGAAAAATACGAAATAAAAAAAAAACATCATCATTAATAATATACATATGGTTAAGTTATTTGTACAAATAATTTACAACTAAGACTACAACTATTTAAACAAAAACAAGTAAAGAAAGCCATAAAAGAGTTAATATAGACACATACATGTCTGTTGACGCGCCCAAAAAAAAACATCATGGTTATCTAATCCTCGGATGGATCACTCTTGGTCGAAAATGATCATCGGGAGATAGATATCGGATGTCTCGACACACGGCGATAACGGGATCGCGCGGTCGATACGATGCTTATCTCCCTAGGCTCGGGGTTTTCAAGCACCCCAATAACGCCTAATGGATAAGGGTAACTCTAAGTGCGAAATAACGTCGTCGTCATAATCGGATCTCCATCAAGCGATGACGTAGAATCACGGTCATACGTCCCGCATATGTAACGAAGCACGATCTCCTCGTAAATGCCAAGCCGGATCACCTCCATGAAATACCAGCTCTATGAATCCCAAAAATCTTTGGCGTCGCCATCCCACGCAATCAATCCAGAGGATATGGATGATCGGATTGTTCTTGATCGTAAAGCGATCGTCGTGCTTGCTGACCTTCCTCTTCCTCAGGGTACACGATCTCAAGAGGCTGTTCCTCTTCTTCCTCTTCAAACTCTTTACCGCATAAATAAATAGACAATAGACACATACAATAAAGAGGTAAGACAACATAAAATCATCACAACATGGCCAATAAGAAGACGACAAATAACAACTATACAGTTCATACAATACGAAAAAGCTATAACAGTAATAATAATGGAATAGAGTACATATTAGATATCCTAGTGTTTCAGAACATCACAGATATAACACAAATAAAGAAAACCACATAGATAAATCAATCTCACAGATAAAATAAGATAAGAAATGGACAACTAACATAAGAATTATCAGATAAATATAAATAGAGAAAATGTAAAAACATCCAAGATATTACTAGATAAAGATAAATAGAGAAAATGGAATATTATCCAAGATATATCAAATACACCAAAACACAACCCTACTCCATGGAGCTAAACCCAAACAGATATCAGAGAGAATGACTTGCAAAATCTATTAGTACCACGGCTGCCCAACCAACTATTACGCGGTCACACGTTGCGTCAATAGCCTACGGACTTGAGAATCACCATCCGGGCGTAGTATAGTTCACGGTCTCCCGTTGTGGCACTATAGGCAATGTACTACTAGACTTTACAAACCTCGATTAAATATAGTGAATGTCGAGTACATTAGTGTGCTATCGGTTTACCACGGCCCGGCGGAGTTACCAGCTGTCACATGTGGGATCCCGTACACTAAAGTCTCCAAGTTCATTAGAACAATGAACCACACTACGTTTATCGCATCGACAACACGATGTGATTCGTCTAAATCAACCAAAACACCAAAAATTGGTATAAAGACAAAACATAATTCCAACTATATGAAATTACGAAAATGCCCTCAAGATAAAAATATGCCCTCAATGGCAAAAAGCCATGCGGGTTCACTTTTTCCCGCAATGAAATAACCTCAAAAGCAGACGGGTTCACATTTTCCCGAAGCGAAAAATAAATATAGTAACGGTCAATCGCGTAGAAATTTTATCGCGTTTTTGAAATCTCGTCGTTTTTATAAGCGTTTAAAAATCGGGTAAAGATATTTTTCTGTTTTTAAAATCGCGTAGCATTTTAATACGTTTTCTCAATCGCGTAGGATTTTTAAATCATTTTCTTATTCAAATGCCTTTAAAATTAATTTTTAAACAACAGAAATAGTACTTAGTACATTTAAACTACGTAGAATAATTTTTCATCAGCATCTTGTCTTTTAGATATTTTTGCTATCTTATTGGTTCATTTTTACTAAAATTTGATATTTTGTTTAAAATATCATAATAATGGTTTCCTAATTTATCCATAAAATTTCCATTTACCTAATTTTTTAACCATTTCATTTAATTCCTTTTGAAATCTCTAACATGCTTCAAAACCAAAAGTGAGCTATATGTTAGAAAATTTCTTAACATTCTTGTATTTCCTTCCTAATGATAAAATTATGAATTTTTTAACCCTTTAGACTTACTTCTAATCAATTGGTTCCTTCAAACATCATTATAGAAAATTTCTTCTTAACTTGTATTGTTTCTTTTTAATTGAAAAAGGTTTAGAATCAAGTTTTAGAAATCATGATTACCTATAGTGGTATGTTGGCCAAATTTCATAAAACTTTTGCATTTAATTTCCAAAATGTCTTTCACCTTTTAAATCATATCAAATGTATTATATTGTCTAAGTTCATTAAATCATTTTAGAAAATAGTTAACAATAGTCAATTTAATCCTTTAGGCATGTTGGCCCAAAATACTAAGTTTTTACCATTTGATTTCTAAATGCATTTTCTTTGATCAAATCAATTAGAAACTTTCTTGATTCTCCTAGGTTAATTAAGTTACACTTTAGGAAAAATCAAGAGAACATTTTGGTCCTCCAAATTTGTCATTGCCGTGAGCTAGTGGATGTGTTCTTTGGAACACTCATGCAAATTTACACATGTTATTCGCATCCTATACTTTATCATACAATTCTAACACATGCATTATATTTCTAACACATGCAAAAATATTTTCTAACACATGCAACCTAAATTAAAGCTTGTAGACATGCTTTCAAAAGCTAATAGACATGCAAAATTATTACAATCATCAAACAAGAAAGCTAATAACAATTACCACATAAACTACTAACAACCACAAAAATTAACAAATACACACATAATTAACACATGACCACCGAATCCTTATGGATTCTACAAACATCACAAATGGCTCCATCTTCTTACCACCATCAAGAGATGATAAGAATTGTCTTCCTCTTACCTTAAATGAAGACAAAAGCTTGCTTTCACACCTCCTAGGTCACGGTTTTCACCACCAAAAATACCTAGAAATCTCAAACAAAACCTACATGTTACTAACCATGAAAAAGAAGCTAAACCATGGAAAAATCATGGCTTATAACTTTGAAAAAGAAGAGAGAAAAGAAAAGCATGAAATTTCACCTTCTAGGTAAAACTTTCAAGGTTGGTTTCAAGCCCTAGATGGAAGAATTTGAAGAAACTCCCAACTACAAAGGTTCTTAGAATAGTGTTTAGGTTAAGGAAACTTGGTTAGAAAAATTTTTGGATGGTTGGATGGTATAGTTTGTGTCTTGGGCGAATGGAAGGAGAAAAAGAACAACAATGGTGGCTAGGGTTCTTGATGAGAGAGAAGAGAGAAAAGTGATGAAGGAGAAAGTGATTTTAGGTCTCCAAAGGCCTCTTGGCCGTGGACTTCAAGTGAGGTGCAAGGTGGGCACCTTGCTTGGCTTCATCAAGCCATTGGATGAATCAAAAGGCCAAGATCAAGCCTTGGTGAGCAAGCTTGATTCCCATTGGTTGGTTCCTAGGTGACTCACATGCTGAGTCACACAGCGTATTAAATGCTCATTGAGTCACTATTGAGTCGGCTTAGAAAGTTCTACGACTTACGGTGATTAATTAAGCTACCGATCTAAGCGTTACGCTAATTGTGGGTCCCATAAAATATTTCCAGGTCCCTTGTCACTAAAAATCTTGACTAATAAAATAATATTATAATAATATAAAATTATTTTATTTGTGATTAAATCTAAAAATTAAAAGATTATTTTTAGTCTCATTCAGAAATCGGGTTAAGTAAGATCCCCGATTCTAAATAATAAAATAAGATTTTCCCGGCCGGAAAATATTATTTTACCTTTCGGAGCAAATCACACAAAAAGTCCATATAAAATCACAGACGGTATTTTCGGGCATTAAATCAAGAAGAAAACAATTAAAAACAGACAAAAACAGTAAAAGCTTACGTTCGGGACGTAACGGTCATTTTCCCATTTTTTCCCACAACGTAGGTAATCATCCAAAACGTTCAAATAAAATATCCAGCGGTATTATATAGTGTATATCTTTCGAGAAAAATTAATACTGAAGAGCTCGAGAAAAATTTTTATTTTTACCGTCTCGAAACAAACAACGTAAAACGATCAAATAAAATTTGAGCCAAGGTATTATCGTAATTGTTTTCATACAAAAATCGAGAAACGAGAAAAATAGGGACACAACGGTCATTCATACAAAAGCATGAAAAAGCGTAAAACAAGTACATTGAGAATATTTTCTAAAAATTGGGGCGTTTACAACTCTTCCCAACAAATAAAAATTTCGTCCTCGAAATTCGATGTTCATCCAAACAAATGAGGATACTTGATCCTTCATTTTATCTTCTAGTTCCCAGGTAGCTTCACCCGTCATATCATTCCATATGACCTTTACTAGCTCGATCATCTTCCCTCGAAAAGCTGCTTTACATTTCGTCCTCATCTGACGGGTAAAGTTTCGTAAGTCAAATTCTCCTTTAAGCGCACGTCATCTGGTTGTATAACATGTGTCGGATCTGGTATATACTTCCGTGGCGAGACACATGAAACACGTCGTGCAAATTGGATAGAAAAGGCGGTAAAGCAATCGATATGCTACGGGACCAATACGTCGGATAATCTGATATGGTCCAATGAATTTAGGAGTAAGCTTCTTAGACTTAATCACTCTTCCGAGCACCGGTCGTGGGAGTAACTCTCGAAACACATGCTCACCCTCCTCAAACTCAAGAGGTCGTCTTCGTTTATCCGCGTAACTCTTTTGTCGCTTTGCGCCGTCCTCATCTTCTCTTGTATCATCTTGACTTTATCCGTAGTCTGTTGTACAAGTTCCGGTCCAACAGTCATACTTTCCCCATCCTGATACCAGCATAGCGGCGTTCGACATCGTCTTCCATACAATGCTTCATAAGGTGCCATTCCGATGCTTGCGTGAAAACTATTGTTGTAGGTGAATTCTATCAAAGATAAAAATTCATCCCAACTTCCCCGTTGTTCCAAAACACAAGCCCGCAATAAATCCTCCAAGGACTGTATAGTTCTCTCTGTCTGACCGTCAGTCTGCGGATGATACGCTGAACTCAGTCGTAACTTAGTTCCCATAGCTTCTTGTAGACTTCGCCAAAATCTTGACGTAAACCTTGGATCTCTGTCAGAAACTATACATGTAGGCACTCCATGTATCGACAATCTCGCCGATGTACAATTTGGGTTAATCTTTCCAATGAATATTTAATATTGATTGGTAAGAAATGAGTGATTTCGTAAGTCTATCGACTATAACCCATATTGCATCATGACCTCTCCTTGTCTTTGGCAAACCATAGAACGAAATCCATAGAAATGTTGTCCCATTTCTATTACGGAATCGATAATGGTTGCAACATCAATTGGTCTTTGGTGTTCAACTTTCGATTTTTGACAAACTAGGCAAGTTGACACGCATCTAACCACATCACCCTTCATTCCATGCCACCGAATAACTTTTTCAAGTCTTGATACATCTTTGTTATACTGGATGCATACTCAATAGACTAGTATGGGCATGTTTCACAATATATCTTCTCGGTTCTCGGTCACGAGGAATACGATTCTACCGAAACCTCGAGAATTCCATCAGTTCCTTCTTTGAACTCTAGTGTCTCGCCTTGTTTCATTTGCTCCTTTATTCCTTGCAAAAATTTATCGGCATTTTGCTTTTCCCTTATGTCTTCCATCAGCTCGCTCGAGATAGTAACCATGCTAATACAGATCTTCCCCGGTTTCAACTCAACAAATGACCACTCATCTCTAAACTGTTCAATGAGCTCCTTTTCTTTAATCATTAGCGCGAAACACTAATAATCTTCTGCTCAAGGCATCGGCCACGACATTCGCCTTACCGGGGTGGTACAAAAGCTGAAAATCGTAATCGTTCGGAAATTCTAACCATCTTATTTGCCTCGTATTCAGCTCATACGGTCGTACAAGTATTTCAAACTCTTGTGATCACCGAAGATGTTGAACGTTGCTCCATAGAGAAAGTGTCTCCATATCTTCAAAGCAAAAACTACCATGACCAATTCCAAATCATGCGTAGGATAATTCTTTTCATGAACCTTCAATTGTCGAGAAGCATATGCCACCACGTTCCGATCTTGCATCAACACGCATCCTAGTCCTTGATAAGAAGCGTCACATACACATCGAAAGATTTCGTCAAATATGGTAGGATCAACACCGGTGCGAGTTGTTAACCTCTTCTTCAACTCTTGAAAACTGGCTTCACGCTCTTCCGTCCATTCAAAAGCTTGACTTTTCCTCGTCAGTTGTGTAAGTGGTCCAGCAATCTTGGAAAAACCTTCGATAAATCTCCGATAATAACCAGCAAGTCCAACAAAACTTCGAACTTCTGTTACTGTCTTAGGTCTTTCCCACTGTAAAACAGTCTCCACTTTCGATGGGTCCACCGCAATACCCTCTTTAGAAATTACGTGACCAAGAAATTGGACTTCTTCCAACCAGAACTCACACTTAGCCAATTTCGCATACAACTGCTTCTCCCTCAAAATCTGAAGAACAACATTCAGATGTTCAGCATGCTCTTCCTTCGATCGAGAATAGATCAGAATGTCATCGATAAAGACAATGACAAATCTGTCTAGATATGGACGAAATATCTGTTCATATAATCCATAAATATGGCAGGAGCATTCGTCACCCGAATGGCATTACACGATACTCATAATGTCCATAACGAGTTCGAAAAGCAGTCTTCGGCACATCTTCCCCTCTTACACGAATCGGTGATAAACGATCGTAGATCTATCTTGGAAAATATCACAGCTCCTCTCAATTGATCCATCAAATCGTCGATTCTTGGAAGCGGATATTTATTTTTGATAGTCACCTTATTTAATTGCCGATAGTCTACACAAAGTCGTGATGTTCCATCCTTCTTCTTAACCAAAAGTCCTGGTGCACCCCATGGGGAAACACTAGGTCGTACAAATTCTTTCTCCAACGGTTCCACCAATTGCTTTTTCGGCTCCTCCAACTCTGCGGCGACATACGATATGGTGCGATTGAGATAGGACCTGTTCCGGTACTAAATCAATTGAGAACTCGATCTCCCGCTCAGGCGGTAAACCAGGTACATCTTCAGGAAAAACATCCGGAAAATCGTTGACAACAGGAATAGTATTCACATCCTTCTCATTCTTAACTTCTAGAGAAGACAATACCAGATATCCCTGCGCTCCATTTCTCAACAAAGACTTGACCTTAATAAGAGTTAAGAATCCGAGACTCTTCTTCCTTAGGAAAAACTATAGTTTTCTTTGCACAATCTATGAGGATATGGTTAGAACATAACCAGTCCATCCCTAAGATTACATCTATCTCAATGAGAGGTAAACAAATCAAATCGACCAAAAACAAACGGCCCTTCACAATAATAGGACAATCCAAACAGATCTTAGAAGTAACTACAGGTTTAGCAGTTGGCGTAGATACATTCAACATAACATTCAGAGAAGACATAGGCAACTTCAACCTTTCTACACAATCATATGCAATAAAGGAATGTGTAGCTCCAGAATCATACAATACAGTCAAAAGATTACCTCCAATGTCTCCTTCTCCCTGAATAAGATCATCAGACTTAGAAATCTCAGATCCCATCATTGTATACACTCGTCCTCCAGATCTCGGTTGAGTACTTCCAGATTTCTGCTGATTAGCTTTAACATACCGAACAACAGGTTTTCTCTCCGGCTGTGGACAATCCTTTGATATGTGCCCAGGTTGCTTACAATTGAAACAAACTGTACCTTTAACTGTACACTCGGGAGAAATATGACCTTTCTTCCCGCACTTAAAACATGTTGGCGTAAACGCCACCCTGCATCCAGCTCCACTACCACTTGCACTTCCACTAACAGATGGTCGTTGAGATTGACTTCTGTTGGCTGGTATACGGCTTACTACGCTGAAACCGATTTGCATTACTACCTCCACCTCTCGGAACCTTGTCGGTCCAAAATTCCGATTCCTCGATCTCTAGATGGCTCTAACTCCTCAAGTCGAGCACAAGCATCCACCAAAGCATGAAAGCGAGTCATCCTCAAAGATACCACTCCTCGTTTCAGTTCCACCCTTAAACACGATTCAAATTTCTGCATCTCCACACATCATCTTGTCGTGTCTGAGCATAATCTGAGAATTGAGACAAATTCTCAAATTTTGTGGCATACTCATTCACCGTCATATTCCCCTGTCGCAAACCAAGAAATTCCATCTCCTTGGCATGCCTAGCACTTGCAGGAAAATACTTATCCAGAAAAGTATTAGAAAATACTTCCCGGGTGATCTCAGTCCCTTGACTTGCAATACTCGGCGGATTCCTCTCCACCAATGTTCTGCATCTCCTCTCAGCATGAAAACAGCATAAGTTACTTTCTTTTCATCGTACATCTCATCCCCTCAAAGATTCTCTCTAAATCTTGCATCCCCGACTCGCTTTCTCCGGATCCACCTCGCCTCTAAATTGTGGCGGATTATGGCGCCTAAATTTAGATAAATTTAGGGCATCATTTGTAGCATCTTCTTTGTTGGGCTGCTCTCAAATTTTCTTTGAGTAATCACTTGACCATCGCCGCATAGCCTCAAGCGGCAACCAACATCGGGTCCTCATCACGATTTACGTTAGCACGTCCTCTACCTCTACCAGCCATCTTCTTTCTTCAAACATAACAAAACAAAGTTAGATACATCCTTCTAGATATTTCCGAAAGGATATAAATCACAAACATCACGAGAGAATCACACGGCACAAACAAAAACGAGACCCAACCACAACCCCAAAAGACTCAACTTGGGCTCGATACCAACTAATGTAACACCCCTTTGGAGGATGTCACACATAAAAGAAAATAAAATAAATAGAAATAAAATCTACCCAAGTTGCGGAACATTTGTTAAATATTATTACGGGTTGTAAAATAATTCACGATAGAGCGAAATATGTAATAAAAAGATAATGCGAAAAATACGAAATAAAAAAAAAAAACATCATCATTAATAATATACATATGGTTAAGTTATAAACTGTACAAATAATTTACAACTAAGACTACAACTATTTAAACAAAAACAAAGATAAAGAAAGCAATAAAAGAGTTAATATAGACAGACATACTTGCCGCGCAAAAAAAACATCATGGTTATCTAATCCTCGGATGGATCACTCTCGGTCGAAAATGATCATCGGGAGATAGATATCCGGATGTCTCGACACACGGCGATAACGGGATCGCGCAGTCGATACGATGCTTATCTCACTAGGCTCAGGGTTTTCAGCACCCCAATAACGCCTAATGGATAAGGGTAACTCTAAGTGCAGAAATAACGTCGTCGTCATAATCGGATCTCCATCAAACTGATGACGTAGAATCACGGTCATACGTCCTGCATATGTAACAGAAGCACGATCTCCTCGTAAATGCCAAGCCAGATCACCTCCATGAAATACCAGCTCTATGAATCCCAAAAATGCTGGCGTCGCCATCCCACGCAATCAATCCAGAGGATATGGATGATCGGATGGTTCTTGATCGTAAAGCGATCGTCACGCTGGCGACCTTCCTCTTCCTCGGGGTACACGATCTCAAGAGGCTTGTTCCTCTTCTTTCCTCTTCAAACTCTTTACCGCATAAATAAATAGACAATAGACACATACAATAAAGAGGTAAGACAACATAAAATCATCACAACATGGCCAATAAGAAGACGACAAATAACAACTATACAGTTCATACAATACGAAAAAGCTATAACAGTAATAATAATGGAATAGAGTACATATTAGATATCCTAGTGTTTCAGAACATCACAGACATAACACAAATAAAGAAAACCACATAGATAAATCAATCTCACAGATAAAATAAGATAAGAAATGGACAACTAACATAAGAATTATCAGATAAATATAAATAGAGAAAATGTAAAAACATCCAAGATATTACTAGATAAAGATAAATAGAGAAAATGGAATATTATCCAAGATATATCAAATACACCAAAACACAACCCTACTCCATGGAGCTAAACCCAAACAGATATCAGAGAGAATGACTTGCAAAATCTATTAGTACCACGGCTGCCCATGACCAACTATTACGCGGTCACACGTTGCGTCGATAGCCTACGGCGGGAATCCACCATCCAGGTGTAGTATAGTTCACGGTCTCCGTTGTGGCACTATAGGCAATGTACTACTAGACTTTACAAACCTCGATTAAATATAGTGAATGTCGAGTACATTAGTGTGCTATCGGTTTACCACGGCCCGTGAGAGCTACCAGCTGTCCACATGTGGGATCCGTACACTAAAGTCTCCAAGTTCATTAGAACAATGAACCACACTACGTTTATCGCATCGACAACACGATGTGATTCGTCAAATCAACCAAAACACCAAAAATTGGAATAAAGACAAAACATAATTCCAAATATATGAAATTACGAAAATGCCCTCAAGATAAAAATATGCCCTCAATGGCAAAAAGCACATGCGGGTTCACTTTTTCCCGACAATGAAATAACCTCAAAAGCACATGCGGGTTCACATTTTCCCGAAAGCGAAAAATAAATATAGTAACGGTCAATCGCGTAGAAATTTTATCGCGTTTTTGAAATCTCGTCGTTTTTACAAACGTTTAAAAATCGGGTAAAGATATTTTTACATTTTTAAAATCGCGTAGCATTTTAATACGTTTTCTCAATCGCGTAGGATTTTTAAATCATTTTCTTATTCAAATGCCTTTAAAATTACTTGTTTAAACAAACAGAAATAGTACTTAGTACATTTAAACTATGTAGAATAATTTTTCATACCGCATACTGTCTTTTAGATATTTTTGCTATCTTATTGGTTCATTTTTACTAAAATTTGTGATATTTTGTTTAAAATATCATAATAATGGTTTCCTAATTTATCCATAAAATTTCCATTTACCTAATTTTTTAACCATTTCATTTAATTCCTTTTGAAATCTCTAACATGCTTCAAAACCAAAAGTGAGCTATATGTTAGAAAATTTCTTAACATTCTTGTATTTCCTTCCTAATGATAAAATTATGAATTTTTTAACCCTTTAGACTTACTTCTAATCAATTGGTTCCTTCAAACATCATTATAGAAAATTTCTTCTTAACTTGTATTGTTTCTTTTTAATTGAAAAAGGTTTAGAATCAAGTTTTAGAAATCATGATTACCTATAGTGGTATGTTGGCCAAATTTCATAAAACTTTTGCATTTGATTTCCAAAATGTCTTTCACCTTTTAAATCATATCAAATGTATTATATTGTCTAAGTTCATTAAATCATTTTAGAAAATAGTTAACAATAGTCAATTTAATCCTTTAGGCATGTTGGCCCAAAATACTAAGTTTTTACCATTTGATTTCTAAATGCATTTTCTTTGATCAAATCAATTAGAAACTTTCTTGATTCTCCTAGGTTAATTAAGTTACACTTTAGGAAAAATCAAGAGAACATTTTGGTCCTCCAAATTTGTCATTGCCGTGAGCTAGTGGATGTGTTCTTTGGAACACTCATGCAAATTTACACATGTTATTCACATCCTATACTTTATCATACAATTCTAACACATGCATTATATTCTAACACATGCAAAAATATTTTCTAACACATGCAACCTAAATTAAAGCTTGTAGACATGCTTTCAAAAGCTAATAGACATGCAAAATTATTACAATCATCAAACAAGAAAGCTAATAACAATTACCACATAAACTACTAACAACCACAAAAATTAACAAATACACACATAATTAACACATGACCACCGAATCCTTATGGATTCTACAAACATCACAAATGGCTCCATCTTCTTACCACCATCAAGAGATGATAAGAATTGTCTTCCTCTTACCTTAAATGAAGACAAAAGCTTGCTTTCACACCTCCTAGGTCACGGTTTTCACCACCAAAAATACCTAGAAATCTCAAACAAAACCTACATGTTACTAACCATGAAAAAGAAGCTAAACCATGGAAAAATCATGGCTTATAACTTTGAAAAAGAAGAGAGACAAGAAAAGCATGAAATTTCACCTTCTAGGTAAAACTTTCAAGGTTGGTTTCCAAGCCCTAGATGGAAGAATTTGAAGAAACTCCCAACTACAAAGGTTCTTAGAATAGTGTTTAGGTTAAGGAAACTTGGTTAGAAAAATTTTTGGATGGTTGGATGGTATAGTTTGTGTCTTGGGCGAATGGAAGGAGAAAAAGAACAACAATGGTGGCTAGGGTTCTTGATGAGAGAGAAGAGAGAAAAGTGATGAAGGAGAAAGTGATTTTAGGTCTCCAAAGGCCTCTTGGCCGTGGACTTCAAGTGAGGTGCAAGGTGGGCACCTTGCTTGGCTTCATCCAAGCCATTGGATGAATCAAAGGCCAAGATCAAGCCTTGGTGAGCAAGCTTGATTCCCATTGGTTGGTTCCTAGGTGACTCAATCTTTGAGTCACACGCGTATTAAATGCTCTTGAGTACTGGTGAGTCACTGATTCTGGAAAGTTCTACGACTTACGGTGATTAATTAAGCTACCGATCTAACGTTACGCTAATTGTGGGTCCCGCAAAATATTTTCGGGTCCCTTTGTCACTAAAACATCTTGACTAATAAAATAATATTATAATAATATAAAATTATTTTATTTGTGATTAAATCCTAAAAATTAAAAGATTATTTTTAGTCAAATTGAGAATCGGGTTAAGTAAGATCCCCCAATTCTAAATAATAAAATAAGATTTTCCCGGCCCGGAAAATATTATTTTTTCTGCCTCGAGCAAATCACACAAAAAGTCCATATACAATCACAGACAGTATTTTCAGGCATTAAATCAAGAAGAAAACAATTAAAAACAGACAAAAACAGCGAAAACAGTACGTTCGGGACGTAACGGTCATTTTCTCGTTTTTTCCCACAACGTAGGTAATCATCCAAAACGTTCAAATAAAATATCCAGCAGTATTATATAGCTGTATATCTTTCAGAAAAATTAATACAAGATGCTCGAGAAAAATTTTTATTTTACTAGTCTCGAAACAAACTACGTAAAACGATCAAATAAAATTTGAGCCAGTATTATCGTAATTGTTTTCATACAAAAATCGAGAACAGAAAAATAGGGACACAACGGTCATTCATACAAAAGCATGAAAAACAGAAAACAGTACATTCAGAATATTTTCTAAAAATTGGGGCGTTACAAATTTCACCCCTATATTTCCAAGAACCTAAAGAAAACCTCCATGAGAAGAACTCATAAATTCATCTTTTCAAAGCCATACAAGTTATAGGTTGCTCAAGCACAACAAAAAGGATTATGAAGTGAAATTAACTCCTATCTAACTTATCTAGTTTTTCATTAAATTAAATCACTTATTTGAAGTTAAATAACAACAACACAGCAGCAATATGGTAATAAACACATAATGCAAAACTTCATCCTATGAATCTCAAATCATGCTTCAATCTCACACTACCAATATTCAACTTAATCTAACATATACTTTATAGAAACTTAATGTAACAACTCATCTAATATAGCTAATTTCATCTACCAAGTTAAACCTTAACATATGTAATAGCACATGCCATTTATGCCACTACCGTACTATGGCCATTTGTTTAGACAGCAGCATGTTTGTTGCACCAGAATATAGTTTTATTTTTTGTGTAAAGACATGTTTTTCACATATACATGCTAGCACTTGTCTCAATTGTGCCGTGAATAGCTTCACCAAGATACAAGACATAATTTTACAGGAGGAAGTATCAAATAACTCAACTGCATCAAGACCAATATGAGCAGCAAGCAATACATTTTTAAGGAGTACAATATATATTTAAATGTAGCACACATGCAATATTATTCTACACCAAAATCAACAAGCAAGATTACATATTTTATATGTGCAAAACAGCCAACTAATCTACTGTAACATAACTAATAATGTGGACAACAACCCCATTATACATGCAAGACAACATTTTCATTTGTTTTACATTGTTGTTTCTTGATTAACATAAACCAACTTCATTGTTTCTTTTCAAACCATACCTAGCATAAATCACATCCTTTGCTTCCTTTCAAACCGTGGACAATATAACTAGCATGCAATTGATGAATAACCTCACCTAAACAAGCAGCATCTGAGGCCATGACCAATCCATATATTTCACAAGCAGACATGCATTTAAAATATGCAAGGCAGCTGCTTGTGTTGCTGTAACGAAGCCAACCATGCATATATCCCATGCAATTACATATTTATAATATAGGTAATGCAACAACTATACTGATTTATTATTAGATATCATGGATAATTTATCCCTCCATTTCTTAACAGTTTTATCTCTACTGTACTATTACAACATGAGCCAATTATTCACTTTTATCAAATACATATTTCACATATCTACACATGACTATAATGTGGTTAGCTTTCTATATTTTCAATTGCATAACTCATTTTAAGCTTATATTGTTACACCCTTAAGAAATCAGCCATGGTTCTCATCAAAATAAAGTTACTAAATAACACACATAACAAACTTGCAACAAAACAACATTCAAATGAACCTTAAACTAACCATTTTTCCATTATGGTGTGGGATTTGATTTCTTAATATTAATTTCCATGAACATCGCAAACAATAGAATATCAAAGTAAGAAAAGGAATGAGATGAAAAATCAAAATTTTTCCCCTATCTCACTTTCAGATTCAAGCTTCAAGCTTGGTCTTGCCCTAAAACTTAGTCAGTCCATTCCCCGATTCGACAAGATGAAATACTCTGATACCAAAATGTAAAGTCCTAATTCTAGATATTGTAGTATATTGTCAATATACTCATGTAAATCGAATTAAAAGTATCACTTGTAAACTTAAACGTAAACACAACATATATAATAACTAACAACGTATAAATATATAGAGCCATCGACAAATAAAAAAAACAAGATAATTTTTACACAATTGGAAACTTGCAATTTACTACTTATTTTCAACATATACTTGATATATATATAAAAGAACTAAAGCAAGCCACGAGGGCGTAAATACAGAACCAATAAATTAATTACATTAGTGATGCAGGTACAGGTACAAAACAACTATGCCATGTCTTCAATGTCTTCTTTTGCTCCTGCTTTGATCATTTACTGAATTGACCTTAGAAATAAGAAATTGGGGTGAGAATTTGAAATTCTCAGTAGTAAGTTTATTAAACATAACATCATCACAATAGATCCAGCTACTAGTTACATAAATAATAAATGAAAAAGTGTCGCAAGTTAAAACTTAGTCTTTTCATTTCCAAGGTAGACAGTTCATTTGATTATAAAAAAATACCGATACCTACATTGCATAATACATTTCTTTTTAAAATAATTAACTTACTTACTCCCAAGAGTACTTTTACCTGTATTCCTTATGCTTTGACAACTATCCGTTAACACTACCTTTAATTTCCTTTATATTTTTAAGTAATAGGGCAACGACCCATTAATAATACTTAACTTGCATAAGTAGTATAATTCATCTATGGCTATTACCCTCTTCCTCGTTAGTGTCTCATTAGTGGCTTCGACCACTTTTATAACCATAGTGACTATTGCCACCTTAGTTACTTTAGTGGCTACAACCGTTATTAAGTACCTTAGTGGCTCCAACCACCATTAATTACCTTAGTGGCTTCAACCACCATTAGTTACCTTAGTGGCTACAACCACCCTTCAAAGTTCAATTTTCATACAAAATCACATTAAAATTTTTGGTGTTAAACTCAACCAATTCTGCCATCATTTTTATCACAATTCAAACCACAATTTTAAGTCATAAAATATCACAAATTTTGTCCAAAAATAGGGCACCTTGTAACACCCACCGGAGGATATCACATTTTATACTAATTACTATTAAATTAAACCCCAATCATAAATAATTTATTAATATAATAATGCGAGTTGTAAAATTTTCTTTTTACTGATAAAGTAAACTTACCAAAATATCAAAATACTAAACAGTATCACTGAATAATATATATTGAGTACATAATATAAGTTAGTGACAAACTTTAATACATTCGACTGAAGTTTTCAAAAGAAATATATACAACTACTACTACAACTATAGACTAGCCCAAGTCTACTAAACCTATGGAGTAAGATCCTCAGATTGATCCTCCTCCTCCTCATATTCTTCACCTGTCAAATCCCTCCAACGGGGTAAGACTGGACAAACGTGAGTCCGAGTGGATGAGACCTCGGAGTCCTCCCTCGGGGTATAATAGATATCACCCCAGAGATATCTAATAGGCATGTTAAACTCTAAACATATCCTAAAACTAAAAGTAAAAACAGTGACCTCTTGCCATGCCCTACTAATAAACACAGACACGTCTCCTCGGTATGTCACACGCTTCGCGTCCCAATTAAAGCTCCACGCATTAATGCCATCATGAAATTGCACTCTCACAAAACCAATCAGTTCACATCCTGATGCCAAACAAAAACTCAGAAATCAACAAAAAAATATGGATGCTGCTCTGCTTCACCTTCCCCACCGAACAACATTACTAGATATTCATAATGTCCATATCGCGTGAGAAAAGTTGTCTTGGGAATATCTTCCATCTTCACACGAATCTGGTGATAACCAGAACGCAAGTCAATTTTGGAAAATACGGCTGCTCCCCTTAGTTGATCCATCAAATCATCTATCCTCGGAAGAAGGTACTTATTCTTGATCGTAATTTTATTCAACTGGTGATAGTCCACGCATAAGTAAGAAATTCTATCCTTCTTCTTGACCAATAGTATTAGGGCTCCCCATGGTGACACACTGGGTCTCACGAACTACTTTTCCAACAGTTCCACTAACTGTTTCTTGAGCTCTGCTAACTCTGACGGTGACATCTGATATGGTGCCATTGATATTGGTCCAGCTCCTGGTACAAGATTAATAGAAAACTCTATTTCTCTTTCTAGTGGTAATCCAAGTATATCGTTAGGAAAAACTTCCAAAAACTCGTTGACCATAGGAATAACTTTCACATCCTCTTCACTATTGACCTCCAAGGAAGATAATAACATATACCCTTGAGCTCCTTCCCTCAAGCAAGCTTCGACTTGATTAGCTGTTAGGAATCCAAAATTCTTAGTCTCGGGAAAAACTAAAGTCTTGTCGAAACAATCTAACTTGATATGGTTAGAAGATAACCAATTCGTTCCTAAATTCACATTTATCTTTGAAAGAGGCAAACAAATCAAATCTATAGAAAAGATCTTATCCCTAACACAAATAAGGCAATTTAAGCAAACTTTCGTAGTAACTACATGGTTATCAGTAGGAGTAAAAACACTCAAGTCAAAAGGCAATGTAGACACAGATAATCCTAAACTATCCACACAGTCACAGGTAATGAAAGAATGGGTCGCTCCTGAATCATATAGCACAGATAAAGGATTACTTTCTATGGCACATTCCTCCATGATCAGATCCTCGGACTTGGAGGCTTCTTCTTCATACATCATATGCACTTTTCCTCTCGCTTGGGGTCTTGCAGCACGTACATTGCCCACAGAGGGTTTCACCTTTGGTTGATTGCAATCTTTTGAAATATGTCCAGGCTTCCATCATCCGAAACATATAACCCCCTTGATTGTACAGTCCTTTGTCAAGTGGTCTTTCCCACCATTAAGGCATTTGGAAGAAGATGTCCTGGCCTGACCAAACTTGTTACCACCAGAACCTCCTCTATACGATTGTTGCTGAGGTTAACTCCTCGATGGTCTAGCATTCGACTTCTACTAATAACGGTTGCCACCGCTATTCCTTCCCCTTTGGAGCCGAGCGGGTCCAAAGTTTCAATTTCTTGTGTCTCGATGCTGATCTAACTCCTCAATTCGACGACATTTTCCTAATAAAGCTGGGAATTGCCTGATTCCCAGAGGCAACACAGCACGCTTCAGATCGTGCCTTAGACCTTCCTCAAATTTTTGGCACTTCCATTCTTCGTCTGGCTGCAATTGAAAGTACCTCGAGAATTTTGACAAACTCTCAAACCTTGTACAGGGTCACACATAAAAAAATAAATAAAAGAAATAGAAATAAAATCACCCAAGTTGCGAACATTTGTTAAATATTATTACGGTTGTAAAATAATTCTCGATAGACGTATAAAAATAAATAATAAAAAGATAATGCGAAAAAATACGAATAAAAAAAAAACATCATCACTAATAATATACATATGATTAAGTTATAAATCCGTACAAATAATTTACAACTAGACTGAACTAAGAATTTTCAAAACTGGTCGACCTTGTCAATGGATCATCCTCTGGAAAGTTACCTAGGGTACTCTACGGACATTGCTCCTTGTCTCAAGCCAAGGAATTCTATTTCCTTAGCGTGTCTGGCACTAGCTTATTCTTGAAGACTTCCCATGTGATCGCCCTTCTTTCTGCTTTCAACAGTCTTTGTGTTCTAGCCCACTAATCTTTGCCATCCCCGACAAGCATAAAGGTAGCATATGTTAACTTCCTGTCATCAGTATAACCCATACCTCTGAATATCTTTTCCAACTCTTTGATCCAAAGATTTGCCTTCTCTGGATTAAATTCTCCTTTGAACTGCAACGGGTTGTTACGGCAAAACTCCGACAGATTCTAAGTTTCCCCAGTCTCTTCTTGCTGTAAGGCAGCTCTTTGGTTATGTTGTACGATGATGTTTGCCATCCTTTGCATAGCTTCTGCTGCTGCAGCCATACTCTGACTATCAGTTCCAACATTCACACGTCCACCTCTACCACCAGCATTGTTTCTCTTCAAAATCATACTAAACAATACAAAATGAAAGTAAGGTAAAATCATTTCAAACAATTTTTTTCTCCTTTCAGAAACCAAAAACAGAAAATCACACAATACAAACAAGACAAACCTAACCATAAACCCAAAAGACTCTAACTTGGGCTCTGATACCAACTAATGTAAAACCTGCCGTAGGGTATCACATTTTATACTAATTATTATTAAATTAAACCCCAGTCATAAATAATTTATTAATATAATAATACGAGTTGTAAAATTTTCTTTTCACTGATAAAGTAAACTTACCAAAATATCAAAATACTAAATAGTATCACTAAATAATATACATTGAGTACATAATATAAATTAGTGACAAACTTTAATACATTCAACTGAAGTTTTCAAAAGAAATATATACAACAACTACTACAACTATAGACTAAGTCTACCAAACCTATGAAGTAAGATCCTCAGATGGATCCTCCTCCTCCTCAGATTCCTCACCAGTCAAATCCCTCAGACGGGGTAAGACTGGACAAACGTGACCTCGAAGTCATCCCAGAAATCTCTAATAGGCATGTTAAACTCTAAACAAATCCTAACACTAAAAGTAAAAACAACGACCTTCTGTCGAGTCCTATTAACAAACACAGACATGTCTCCTCAGTATGTCACACGCTCTGCGTCCCAATTGAAGTTCCACGAATGAATGCCATCATGAAATTGCACTCTCACAAAACCAATTAGTTGTATCTCGATGCTATACAAAGACTCAGAAATCAACACAAACAATATGGATGCTGCTCTTCTTCACCTTCCTCACCGTCTTTACAAAACATAAATATAACACAAAATAACATATAAAGAGAAGAGATCACCTACATCATTACCAACATGGCAGCACAAGAACCGAAATGACAGTAATGTTATACAGATAAAATTAAACAATAAATACATTCATGGCATCAAGTATCAATCAATTCTAACAGATATGAAATATCGTAATGATATGTAGACAGACTATGCACATGCATACTGAACCAGTTTCCTACTCCATGGAGCTAAACACAAGTCGATGAAAATGATCTACAAGATATGGCTGTATCTCGTTAGCCTTAAATCAAGTGCTTCAGTATTATCAAAATGTACACCATGGCTTTATACAAGACATTCTACACCATATCTTTATTAAGAATAGTGTCTCAGTTCGAATCGTTGGTGCGTTGCATTAGTCTGATCCATAACACAGTGGGGCTACCAACTGGCTATTGTGGAAAACCCACACCCCGACGCCCCAAGGTCAACAAATGACCTACACTATGCCTATTGCACCCGCACAAAGGTGTGATTCAACTCCTAGGCCATCGGCTTTAACATAGTCCACTGGACTTTCACAATGCATGATCAATGCATAATACAAGCCAAAAATAGGCCAAAGTCACAATGTTATATTTGTGGGTCATACACGTCGGCCCGACAGTAATCCTACTGTTTCTCAATCAAGTAGCACTTTTATCGCATTTTCACAATCGCGCAACATTTCTATCGCATTTTCAAATCGCGTAGTTATTTTTTAACGTTTTCTCAATCACATAAAAATATTTAAACATTTTCTAAATTGCGAAGATAAAAAATTCATGTTTTTGAAATGCGTAAGATTTTTCTACTGTTTTTCACTGTATAAAATATTTATTGATGTTCTAAATTCAATTTTGAAATTTTCTAAGTTTAAAACATAATTTGGACTTCCAATTTCCATTTTTCTCACTAAAACACATTTAAATAATATTTTCTGATGTTTTTCAAAAATCGGTATTATTTTAATTTAATAAAACCTTCTCTATTTATTTTACTACAATTCCTTTTTAGCAAAATACCTCAAATTAATACTCCACTTTAAAACTCTAATTTCTAACATTATTATCGAAAATCAATATTTGTAAAATAATAAAATTTATTTATTTCTTATTTCCATTTTATAAGTCATTAATTTATTTCTTTCCACCTAATCATCTAGGTTTACCATTAACAAATCATGTTTGCACTAGATTACCCTTATTCAAGCCTCATGGCCGTAAGTCATATGGTCTTTGGAACCAAAATCCCTTTTAATTTCTTTACCTTAGTTCTTAATCATCTAACTTAATCATTCATAAAATAATTTTAACTTGAAATAGCCATTTTGGGGCATGGAGGCCGTGAGCCTCATGGTCCATTGGAGACCAAAATTTTTTCGTTCAAGCATGATTCACATCCTATAATATACATCAATCATCATAAATCTATTCTAACAAGTTCATGCATAATATCAAAGCTATAAAATCAAACAAAGTAAATAAACACAAACACTAAATTTATACAAACAAGTGAACAACCTTCACATGGATTATTCACACACACAAATTCATTCCTTACCACCATGAGTGGTTGATGAGGTTAAATCTCCTACCTTGGATGATGTCCAAAGTGTAACATCTCGGGACTGCCTGTAGGAATGATGAGTGCCCCCAGAAATCAACATGGGTCTTTATGGATAAATGACCCTAGTATGTTTTGATTAATGACTAAACTTAACATGATTATTACTTTGATTCACTAACTACTTACCAAGCTTGACTTTTTCAATGAGATTTAATGGAGCAAGAAAGATGAATGCAAAGGATCATGGAGCAAAGCATTTCAATGCAAGGATCAAGAAGGAAAACTTGAAGGAGGAGCATCATGATGAAGGAATTCAAGAAAGATCATTAGGAACCTTTTTGTAAAGAAAAGAATTAGTATAATTCTTTGATTAAGCTCTCTACAATAAGTAAAAATGGTTTTCAAAAGTAAAAGTGGACTAAGCATAAAAAAGGTTAATTAATAAGTATGTACATCTATGTGTACATCCATGTACTTTCAGTTAATTAACTAACTTTTAATCAAAACCTCAGTGTACATCCATCTATAAGTGTTATACATCTATATATACATCGATTGATTTTGTACTTACTTGAACAGTATGCATCTCTACATCTATACATCGATTGATACATCTATGCATAAGCCAAAACAGAAGCAAAAACTTTTTCAAATAACCATACAATCGATTAGGTAATCGATGTATAAACTTCTGGGCTGAAAGTGCAAGTGTTTTTTAAGAACAACATCGATGTACTCAAGTGTGTATCACTCAAGATCAAGAACATCCAAGAACACAATCGATTAGGCAATCGATGTACACACGTTGTAAGAGTGAAATTTTGTTTAATACATCTGTGTACAAATCGATTGACTGATAACAGAATTTTTCAAATAAGTCTATTTTGATCTTAACTAACTTGTAAAGTGTGTTCAACGAATCTATTTTGAGATATACGTATATAAGGACATTGGAAAACACTTTCTCATTAAAAATTCAACTTTTATCTTGAGATCAAATACACAAATACTGAGAGAGCTTATCATTGAAAGAAACTGAGTATTTTTTTTGTAGAATTTCAAGTTGTAATATCTGATTTCTTAGAATCTGATTCAATCTTTTCATGTTGTAAAAGAGAGATAAGAGAGAAGGTTCTCTTGCTGATTAAATCAAGAATAGAAGGTACTCTTGATGCTGTGCAAGAATGGAAGGAATTCTTGTGGGAATTACAAGATTGTTTTGACTTGAAAAGCTGTCATTTGGGTAGAAGGAACCTAGAATTGAAGCTTGTATAAAGAATCTTGTAAATTGATCTTTGATAGTGGACAAAAACTCACAGTAATGTAGGGATTGGATGTAGGTTACCAGAGGAGGTAGCTGAACCAGGATAAACTCAGTTTGCAATTTTCTCTATCCCTTAACTCATTATTTGATTTATTGTTGAATGTATGAATTAAGCAATATATTAGGGAGACCTGCATGATTTGATTATTTTATGATCTTGTTAATATCTGAAATCAAACTCATTGTTAATATTTCTTTGTAAGTTTCAAGTCTTGATAGAAATACATCTTGCAAAAACATATTTTGGTTTGTTGGTTGACAAAATCTTTTTCATAGTTAAAGAAAAGAATAAGTTTTTGTAAAAAGGGGAAAAAGTTTCAAAAAGTTATCATACTCAATTCAACCCCCCTTCTTGAGTATTAAGAATCCACAACCAACAAGTGGTATAAGAGCTTTCACTCTTATGTAAAGCTTAACAGCTTTAAAGGATGGCTTGAAATGACATCTTGGGAGAAGGGGCTTCCTTGGCAAAACCCCCTGCTTTCAATGGCACTACCTATATGTATTGGAAAGAAAGGATGTTAATATTCCTTTGGATAAGTGGCATTGATGTATTAGATGCTATTGAGAATGGTCCATACATTCCTTACACTCTTAATGCAAATGGCACCAAGAAAGAAAAACTTAGAAGTGAATGGGATGATGAGGACAAAAAGAAAATAGGTTATAATGCTAAAGCTAAGAATATCATAACTGTTGCCTTGAGCTATGATGAATTTTTCAGGGTTTCAAATTGTAAGACAGCCAAGCAAATGTGGGATACGCTGCAAATTACTCATGAAGGAACCAGTGATGTAAAGAGAGCAAGAATAAACTCACTCATGCACGAGTATGAACTCTTTCACATGAAGAATGGTGAAGACATCAATGATATACAAAAGAGGTTCACTCACATAGTGAATCAGCTGAATGGACTTGGAAAGAGCATTTTAGATGAATTTAATCAATAAAATTATGAAATGTTTAACAAGAGAATGGCAACCAAAGATTACTGCTATAGCTGAATCAAAGGACTTAGCAACCATGACTATTCCTACACTATTTGGAAAACTTAAAGAGCACGAGATGGAGTTGCATAGATTGAATGACCATGAAGAAAAGGAGAAAAAGAAAAGAGGCTTATCACTTAAAGCACAAGTCTCCAAAAAAAATCTTGACAGTGATAAAGATGAAGAAGATGGTGAATCTGAAGAGGATATGGGACTACTAGTAAGAAAGTTCAAGTGATTCCTCAAAAAGAAGAGAACCTTCAACAAAAGGCCCTCAAATTTCTTTTCCAAGAAGAACACTTCAAAAGCTGAAAGTTCAACATCAAACGTGTAGTGCTATGAATGTGGCAAACCTAGACATTACAAGAATGAGTGTCCTAAACTTGAAAAGAAGGACAAGCATGACAATCATGAGTCCAAGGACAAGAAGAATAGAAAGCCAAGAAGAGCATATATAGCTTGAGAGGAGAATGATATAGATTCCTCTGAAAATTCTGAGGAAGAAGAGGCCAATCTTTGTCTCATGACTAACCATCAAAGTGACAATGAAGATGAGGTAAATGAAATCCCCCCTACCTTTGATGAACTACAAGATGCTTTTGATGAATTGCATAGTGAATATCAAAAAATTGCTAAGCAATTAATGTCATCTAGGAAAGTCATTGCTAAACAATGTAGTGATTATGCATCTCTTCAAATTAAGATTAAAGAGTTAGAAGTTAAGAGCAATAAGCTAAGTGCATCTAGTTCTACATGTTCTAATTGTAATATTCTGGAAAAAGAAGTGGAAAAACTGAAAACTACTCTATCTAGATTTATAATGGGAAGAGATAGCCTAAATGCCATATTAGGAAAGCAAAGAGGAGTATATGGCAAAGCTGGAATAGGCTATAAACCAGCATTGCATGAAAAGGCTTTTAAGAAACTCTTTGTTGCACCTAAATCCTCTACTAATCCTTTTGTTAAATGTTTCTATTGTGCAAGAAAACGACATACAACTTCTACATGCTATTTTAGAAATCCTTCAAGGATTAGTGTTAAACAAATTTGGATTCCCAAGGGAACATATATTATGACTAACACTAAAGGACCCAACAAAATTTGGGTACCTAAGACAAATACTTAAAATTTGTTATTGAAGGTGTGTTTGAGAGCCAAAAGTACAAAATGGTATCTTGATAGTGGCTGCTCCAAACATATGACTGGAGATATCACAAAGTTCTCATCCTTCACTCCCAAACAAAGTGGAAGTGTCACCTATGGTGATAACAACAAAGGAAGGATCTTAGGAGTTGGAACAATTGGAAGAAGCACGTCTACCAAGATAGAAGGTGTACTATATGTGAAAGGGCTCAAGCACAATCTACTAAGCATTAGTCAACTATGTGATAAAGGTTATAAGGTATTCTTTAACTCTAGTAGTTGCATTAAATTTTGAAAAAGACTCCTTATGAACTCTATAAAGGTAGAAAACCAAATGTTTCACATTTCCATGTCTTTGGTTGTAAATGTTTTGTACTAAATAATGGAAAGAACAATCTAGGAAAGTTTGATCCTAAAGCTGATGAAGGAATCTTTCTAGGCTATTCATCATCTAGTAAAGCTTTTAGAATCTTCAATAAAAGAACACAAACAATTGAAGAATTTGTACATGTTACATTTGATGAAACTAACCCGAAAAGGTTGGGAAAAGAATTTATTGATGATGTTGCAGAAACTTTAGAAGAGTTTCATCTTGAGGAAAAGTAGGACAATGACAAAGTGGAAATTCCAGGAGAGGCTCAACATGAAGATCTACTTAAAGAATGGAAAACTGCAAGGAATCACCCTCTGGACAACATAGTTGGTGAAATATCCAAAGGGGTAACCACTAGACATTCCTTAAGAATTGCATGTAATAATATGGCTTTTGTATCACAAGTTGAACCTTAAACTATAAATGAAGCAATTATTGATGAAAACTGAATTATGGCAATACAAGAAGAACTTAATCAGTTTGAAAGAAATAAAGTTTGGAAACTTGTTCCAAAACCCAAGGATAAACAAATAATTAGTACAAAATGGGTGTTTAGGAATAAGCTTGATGAAAATGGTATCATAGTAAGGAATAAAGCTAGATTAGTAGCCAAAGGCTATAATCAAGAAGAAGAAATTGACTATAATGAAACATATGCACCTGTAGTTGGATTAGAAGCTATTAGAATGTTATTAGCATATGCATGTATCATGGATTTTAAATTGTATCAAATGGATGTTAAGAGTGCATTCCTAAATGAATATATACAAGAAGAACTGTATGTTAGTCAACCCCTTGGATTTGAAATAAACGAATTTCCTAATCATATGTATAAACTCACTAAAGCTTTATATGGACTTAAACAAGCTCCAAGAGCTTGGTATGAAAGGCTAAGTAATTTCTTACTTAAAAAAGGATTTACAAGAGGAAAAGTTGACACAATACTATTCACTAAAAGAAAAGCACAAAATATTCTACTTGTTCAAATTTATTTTGATGATATTATATTTAGTGCTACTAATGAATCTTTATGTAAGAAATTTTCCAAACTAATGCAAAATGAGTTTGAAATGTCTATGATGGGAGAACTTACATTCTTCCTTGGACTACAAATCAAACAATGTAATGATGGGACTTTCATAAGGCAAACTAAATACTGCAAAGCACTATTGAAGAAGTTTGGAGTGGAGAATGCAAAGGAAATGGCTACTCCAATGAGTCCATCATGCTACTTGGACAAAGATGAGAAGGGTAAATCAGTAGATGTTTCCAAGTACAGAGGTATAATTAGTTCCTTACTCTATCTTACCGCAAGTAGACCAGATGTAATGTTCAGTGTTTGTATGTGTGCTAGATACCAATCTAATTCTAAGGAATCACATTTAACTACTTTAAAAAAAATCATGAAATACTTATTAGGAACTAAAGAAATGGGACTATGGTATGCTAAAGGATCAACATGTAACTTAGTAGAATATTCTGATTCTGATTTTGCTGGATGCAAGTTAGATAGGAAAAGTACTAGTGGAACTTGCCACCTTCTAGGAAACTTATTAGTTTCTTGGTTTAGTAAGAAACAAACAAGTGTGGCTCTATCAACTGCTAAAGCAGAATATGTTGCAGCAGGAAGTTATTGTGCACAAATTCTTTGGATGAAACAACAACTTATTGACTATGGTGTTCTCTTAGAGAAAGTACCAATCAGATGTGATAATACTAGTGCTATAAATTTCACTAAAAATCCTATAATGCATTCAAGAACCAAACACATTGACATAAGACATCATTTCATAAGGGATCACATTCAAAGTGGAGATATAATCATTGAATATGTTGATACAAATAAGCAATTAGTTGATATTTTCACTAAACCATTGGCTGAAGAAAGCTTTTTCTACATAAAAAGAGAATTAGGAATAATTGATCCTACCTATGCTTGATGTTTTGAATGTTGAATGCATGATAATTTGCTGTTTAATATCTGTACATCGATTAAATAATCGATTTGTCTAGGAAAAATCTCTAATCTTAAAAGCTAGTACACAGATTAGGTAATCTATGTACAAACTTGGAAATCTATTTTAAGTGCCCTTACATCGATTATATAATCAATTGATACAAGTTATATAGACGTAAAATGATTAGAACATCAATATTGTACATCGATTGACTTCAAAAATAAAAAAACATGACTTTCTGGAAGTCATTATACATCGATTGAATAACTGATTGCTTTGATTAAATAGGTACAGGAAATCATGTACATCGACTGTCACATCGATTAACTTGCTATAAAATCTTGAAAATTCAAATTTGATTTGCTATAAATCGATTAGTACATTGATTGAATCACAAATCTTATATACACTACTCATTGTAAGTGTATACATCGATTGATACATTGATTAACAATGGATTGAAAATACTGAACCTGTGTATACATCGATTATAACATCGATTAAGTGAAAGTTCCAAAATTTAGGACTCACTGACTTAACCTATACATCGATTAGTACATCGATTAGATGTATACTACAATTGTTGGACTCTCTGACACTGCTTATACATTGATGCACACATCGATTGAGTTCAAGTTTTCAGAACTTGGTACTCTGACTTAGCTTATACATCGATGTACCTGGTTTAAAATCAAAATCCTGATGCTAAGTACATCGATTAGCACGTGTGTACTGGATGAAAAACTCTGTAATACATCGATTGAGTAATCTATTGATTGATCTGGGTTTATAAAGTTAAACCTTTCCCTCCAAATCTTTCACCTTTTGAATCCAAATTTCAAAGACCCAAACCCTAGCAGAGCTTGAAATCATCTCCAATGGCTCGTGTCAAGCAACCTCAACCCTCTACACCTGTTCCCTCTAACTCCACATCTTTCTCCTTAACTCAATCTTCCACACCTCAACAATTTTCACCCATAACAACTCCTACACGCCCTAAAAGAAGAACAACGGAGAAAACCTAGTCTTCTCAAAGGATTGATAAGCTTCCAATCAAAAGCTTGAAGAAGACTAAAGACAAAGGCAAGAAAGTAGCTGAATCTTCAAGACCAACACCCAAGAAACAAGAAAAGAAGAAGAAAATGGTGAAGGAAACACCCAAAAAGAAGACTGTTCAAAAAAAAAAGAAAAAGAACAGAGGAAGAAGAAGATGATGATGAAGAAGTCACTGAGATTGACCTTCTTAAGAGGTATTTTTCTGATGAGGAGTACATTATGCTTTACAAGAATGATTTTAAAAATAGGGATATTCACGAAGCTAGAACTGTAGATTTCAACTACTTTGAGGCTAAAGAGTTTACTTTTCACAAGATTTTAGAATAGTATAAACTTGGCAAATTTTTGCAAATTAAAAGTGATGTTTACCCTATATTGATTAAATCATTTTACTACACATTTGAGATGGATAATGAAGGTTTTTCTACTGAGGGGAAAAACACAAGAATTGAGATGACTTTTGATGAGTTTGCTAAATTTACTGGACTTGATTACAAAGGAAGTAATCTTGCTGGCACTAGACCTGATAGTGTATGGATAAAGAATTTTAACAAGGAAGAAGCAAAGAAGATACTTCTAGTTGAGAATGCACCAGAAAGAAGACTGATCAATATAAGTTCCATGCGCATCCAGCATAGACTCCTGCAATATGTGTTGAGTAGGATGCTTTTACCAAGATCTGGAAATCATGTTGTGTTGCAGAACAATGACATTTTGATGCTCTAGGCAATGATACAGAAGAAGCAATTGAGTTGGAGCTTCATAATTACCAGGCACATGCTGGACAGCAAAATCAGTGGAGCTACCCTACCCTATCTTGGATTAGTGGTGAGTTTGCTGGAGCATTTTAAAGTTTCTCTAGATAATGAAGAAAAATTTCAAACTAGGGAGATCACACACAAATTTGGTGAAGGAACAATTAGCAAAATGAAGATTGCTAAAATGGATGGAGAGTGGGTTAGGATAACTGGTGAAGAACCAAGAACTGCTATGGACAACTCAGAGCTGAGTAGCAAGATAGACAAGCTGCTCCAAATGTTTCAGAATTTTGAGGCTAGGTAAACCAAACATCATCTAGTGTTGAAACAATCTATTAATTATCTGAACATCAAACTCAACACATTAGAAGGCCAAATGGCCACTTTGCATCAACATCTAGGCATTTCCATCACTGCACCTCCAGAAGTTCATCCCACTTCTGAAGATGTTGTGAACATAGCTAGAGAAGCTGCTGCTGCTGCACCTGAAGAGGAAGGCAATCCTGAAGAACAAGCAGCCCAAGCTTCATAGCACACTAAAGAACCAAGGACCAATGAAGATATCTAGATCTTAGGCTGTCTTAAGTGTGTCTATAATGATGTTAGCAGTTTTTTTGTGTCTACAATGATGAATTTAAATGACTATAAAACTTGTTTTAATTATGCTGATATGAATGAATGACTGAATTTCTAGTATGTACCTTATTTTACATGCTTTTATACTTTGAATCTCCCACACACGTTCTTTTTGATAATGACAAAGGTGGAGAATGGGTACCATACTAAACAAAACAACTAGAACTAATGATCTAAAATAATGATGCAATGATCCTATATATGTTCAAATGATAAGAACTGTCAATTAGACAGGGGGAGTAAATGGTATGCATTTTATTATTCTGATATTTCTAATTACTTCCAAAGATATATTGAATGTTAAACATATTATGTATGGTAAGTTTGTCATCAATCAAAAAGGGGGAGTTTGTGGATAAATGACCCTAGTATGTTTTGATTAATGACTAAACTTAACATGATTATTACTTTGATTCACTAAATACTTGCCAAGCTTAACCTTTTAAATGAGATTTAATGGAGCAAGAAAGGCGAATGCAAAGGATCATGGAGCAAAGCATTTCAATGCAAGGATCATGAAGGAAAACTTGAAGGAGGAGCATCATGATGAAGGAATTCAAGAAAGATCATTAGGAACCTTTTTGTAAAGAAAACACTTAGTATAATTCTTTTATTAAGCTCTCTAAAATAAGTAAAAATGGTTTTCAAAAGTAAAAATGGACTAAGCATGAAAAAAGTTAATTAATAAGTCTATACATCTATGTGTACATCCATGTACTTTCAGTTAATTAACTAACTTTTAATGAAAACCTTAGTGTACATCCATCTATAAGTGTTATACATCTATGTATACATCGATTGATTCTGGACTTACTTGATCAGTATGCATCTCTGCATCTATACATCAATTGATACATCTATGCATAAGCCAAAACAAAAGCAAGAACTTTTTCACATAACCATACAATCGATTAGGTAATCGATGTATAAACTTTTGGGCTGAAAGTGCAAGTGTTTTTCAAGAACAACATCGATGTACTCATGTGTGTATCACTTAAGATCAAGAACATCCAAGAACACAATCGATTAGGCAATCGATGTACACACGTTGTAAGAGTAAAATTTTGTTTAATACATCTGTGTACAAATCGATTGACTGATAACAGAATTTCTTAGATAAGTCTGTTTTGATCTTAACTAACTTGTAAAGTGTGTCCAACGGATCTATTTTGAGATATACGTATATAAGGACATTGGCAAACACTTTCTCATTAAAAATTCAACTTTTATCTTGAGATCAAATACACAAATACTGAGAGAGCTTATCATTGAAAGAAACTAAGTATTTTTCTGTAGAATTTCAAGTTGTAATATCTGATTTCTTAGAATCTGATTCAATCTTTTCATGTTGTAAAAGAGAGATAAGAGAGAAGGTTCTCTCGCTGATTAAATCAAGAGTAGAAGGGACTCTTGATGTTGTACAAGAATGGAAGGAATTCTTATGGGGATTGCAAGATTGCTTTGACTTGAAAAGCTATCATTTGGGTAGAAGGAACCTAGAATTGAAGCTTGTGTAAAGAATCTTGTAAATTGATCTTTTAATAGTGGACGAAAACTCACAGTAATGTGGGGACTGGATGTAGGTTACTAGAGGAGGTAGCTGAACCAGGATAAACTCGGTTTGCAATTTTCTCTATCCCTTAACTCATTATTTACTTTATTGTTGAATGTATGAATTAAGCAATATGTTAAGGATTCCTACATGATTTGATTAGTTTATGATCTTGTTAATATCTGAAATCAAACTCATTGTTAACATTTCCTTTTAAGTTTCAAGTCTTGATAGAAAACATCTTGCAAAAACACATTTTGGTTTGTTGGTTGACAAAATCTTTTTCATAGTTAAAGAAAAGAATAAGTTTTTGCAAAAAGGGGAAAAAGTTTTGAAAAGTTATCATACTCAATTCAACCCCTCCTTCTTGAGTATTAAGAAGCCACAACCAACAGTCTTTTCAGCATACTTTATCCTCACTCACATGCATCCTAGGAAACTTCCCAGGAGGTTACTCATCCCACAAGTGCTCCAAGTCAAGCTCGCTTAACCATGGAGTACTTATATTCTTGGCTCTCGAAAAGAAGATGCATCTTGTTGACATGGGTGGTGCTTGTAACACCCCAAATTTTTATTAAATTACGATATTATCCTAAATGTACTGTTTTATGTTTTTTGTATGTTATAAAATTAATTTGACTATTTCGTGACTGTATTTGATCATTGTGTATGATTTACTCTGAGTCAAGAAAATAATAATTTTTTGGCCGGGGAAATCTTATTTTGATTATTTGGAGCTGGGGGATCTTACTAAACCCAATTCTGAGTGATACGTGTATTAATCTTTTAATTTTTATAATTTATCTGTGGAATAAAAATATTTTATATTTTTATAATATTATTTTATTGACAATGCCTACTGTCTCAAAAACAGTAGATATGCTCCAAATGGACCATGGACCCGAAAAAGTTTATGGGACCTACATTTGGTAAATCAGTCAACGAAATTGGCTTGAACTGTTTTGAGCCAATGAGAGCTAGTCAACATAAAAGGCTTGAAAATCTCTAAACCAATAGAAGTAGTCAACAAAAATGGTTGGACTAATTAGTAAATAACTAGAAAAACCTAACTAAGTTAGCTTAAACTTAACCAAGTTAATATAATGTATCTAAGTAGTAACTAAATGGAATAAACCTAGTTTGCTACTCATTAGAGTTCTAGTTAGAGAATGTTCTAGTAATGTCAAGAAGATGGCTAGTTGCCCTAAGTAACTAAATAGTTAGACAAAGTAACTAAGAAACCTTACTAAATGCATCTAACTAGATTGCCTAATGAACTAGAACTTAGTTTGCTCTCCCTTAGGCCATTCAGTTATGGCTTCTTCAAGAAGGGCCAAGTCACTTGGTGACTTGATTTTCTACACCAATGAGAAGCAAGCTTGGAGACAAAGCCTTAGATATCAACCCTTGAACACATCTAAGGCCATTAGGAGTCCTTGGATGGTCAACAAAGATGGCTACCTCCATTGAGCTCCACGGCTATGCATAGGATTAGGAGACCATTTTCATCTTCATCTTCAACTTTACAATCACTCAAAATCTCTCTTCTCTTCTTTCCAAGAACCAAAAACACCATTGTTACTCCATGAAAGGCTCACGACCAACACCCTCTTCTCATACCTCCACTCTTCTAAATTTTTATCTAACCCCACTTCTCAAATCCAAACACCATTCTAAGCATCTTTCATCTTGAGAGTTTCTTCAAAATAATTCATTTGAAGCTTGGAAAACCACCTTGAAGTTTCTTTCCTACAAGGTAAAATCCCTTATTTCTTATTTCTAACTTGATTCTTGAAGTCCTAAGCCATCATTGATCAATGATTTGTATTTTTTTAACCATAGTAATGACTTGTTAAAATTGTTTGAGTTTGTTAGGGCTTTTCTTGGAGTTACACGAAAATCACTAGGAGGAGTTTAGAAGGAATTTGTCTTCCCTTGAGGTAAGAGGGAGATTTAATCTCATCAAACTTGTATGGTGCTGAGAAAAAGGATGTATTTTTGGTGAAGAATCCATAAGGATTCATTCACTTGGTTGTTTAATGTCTTTTTTATTTGTGATTTATTTTGTTTGCAAGCATGTCTATAGCTTTAAAATATACGGTATGTGTTGTATAGATGCATAATAATTATTGTAGGATGTGAATAACATGTGAGGATTTGCATGATTGTTCCAAAGAACACAAAGGAAGCTTGCGGCTTCATCACTCCAAGAAGAACCAAAATGTTCTCAACCATTTTCTAAAAGCATGAATTAATTAACTTAGTTGAATAAATGAATTTTACAATGACTTAGAGGATGGAAAATAATTTAAAGATGATTTATAAAAGAGATATTGAATTTCAGCCAACATGCCATTTAATATACCTTGATAAAAAAAATTTATTTTCTAAGTGTAGACTAAGTAATTAATTTAAAGACAACTCAATTTCAATGGATTTTTTGAGAACCAAATAAATGAATTTATTTTTGGAACTTAATTAAAGGAATTAAGTATGGATTAGAAATAAATTGAACACTTGAAAAATACTAACATAGAGCTCACCTGTTGGGTTTTGAAGCGCATTAGCAAGTTTCAATGTATATATATTGGTCATAACTAAGAGAGGTAATTTTTAAAGGAAAATGTAGAAAATATCATTTAATGGATTTTCTAGACGAAATGCTATCAAAATTAATTAAAAATAACCAAATGATGGAGAAACTTTCAAAATATAATTTAGAACGTAAAGAAAATATTTTACGTTGTTGAAAAATATTAGGAATATCCTACGCATGTTTAAAAATGGAGATTTTAAGCTACGCGATTGAGAAAATGATTTAAAAATGTTACGCGATTTAGAAAACAATTTAAAAATGCTACGCGATTTTAAAAATGTTGAAAAATACTTACGCGATTTGAAAACACTTGAAAAAGGTGATGCGATTGTGAAAACGCGATAAAATGTTTACGCGACTAAAAGGAACAGTAAGTTTATTGTCGGGCCAAAATGGTGGACCCAGACATGTTAAGAAATATTACTGTCAAGTGGAGACATACTATATTTGGTTCATAGTGATACTGAGGGTATTTCTGTAATTATGGTTCATAGTGATACTGAGGGTATTTGTGTAATTATGGTTCATATATATATGCATTGAGAGATGTGTCAATTTGGTTGAAATTGGCGATTGACTGATGAGATGAATTACACTGTGTTGTGGGTGCGATAGGCGTAGTGCAGTTCATTGAGTGAACTTGGAGGCGTTAGTGTGCAGAGGATTCCATGGACAGTTGGTAGCTCCTCTGGGCTATGGTAACGAGCAACACACTAATAATCTCGACAAGCACTATTCTTAATCAAGATCATGTGAAGACTGTCTAGTACCATGCTTGTTGTGCACGACGTTTTGACTATGTACTAACTACATGACGATTTGACTGTGTGCTATCTACACGACGTTTGACTGTGTAATAGTTGGGTGGGCAGCCTGAGGTACGAATATGTCTTCCGGATCATTCTCTCTGATGTTTGGGTTTAGCTCCATGGAGTAGAAATGAGTCGGTGTACACATGCATTTGTGGTCTACATCATAATCTGATTATTTGTGATTATTTATATTTAATTTGAGATATTATGTATGATGTGTTAATTTGAGATATTATGCATAATGTGATAATATGGATTATTGTATTAATTGTGATATCTGTATGTACTGTCATTTTCTATATTGCCATGCTGGTAATGATGCAGATTGTCTCACCTCTTTTTGTACATTTCCTATATTGTTATTTATGTTCCGTAAAGAGTTTGAGGAAGAGGAAGATGAGTAGCCTCTAGATTGTCAGTATCCGGAGAAACAACATCCGAGCGACCAGTTTGAGGAAGGCAAGCCTCTAGATCATCCTTACCTTTTGGATCGATTTAGTGGTTATGGCTTTGCCTGAGTTTTTGGGATTCGTGAGACTTGAGTTTCACGGAGGCTCTGTGGCCTGGCGTCTACGAGAAGACAGAGGGTCGGTTGTTTATGTGGGACATCTAACTGTGTCTCTTCGGAGAGATTTTGATGGAGCACCGATGTTTACTACTACTTTTTATTTATATCATGAGATGCCTTTGACTATGTGGCGTTATTGGGGCGGACGTTTTCATGCCCCCAGTGAGATTAGTAGTGTATCGATAGCACGGACTCCTGTCCGTAGAGCTGCAAGACATCTGAGATTTCTGTCATCCGACGATCCATTGGAGGAGGATTAGAATTCCTAGATATGTACTTGGACTAGTTTGTATTTAGTGTGGTATCAAACTTTTTACTGCTTTATTAAATATTTGTAGTTCGTAAATTATTTCTATCTTAAAGACAAAATCATATGTATATTATGGTGTGTATTTACTAGTTTGTTTTATTTTATGTTTCATTTATTTTATTTAATGATATAATGTATAAAGAGAAAAATTTTACAACTCATATTATTATATATGTGCTAAACGTTTTATAACTTGGGTAGTGTTTATTATAATTATTCAGAAATGTGACATCCCCAGTAGGGTGTTACATTAGTTGGTATCAGAGCCCAAGTTAGAGTCTTTTGGAGTTGTGGTTGTGTCTATTTTTATTTGTGTTGTGTGAATTCTCTATGATTTATTTCCGAAAGGTTACATCTGACTTTGTTTTGCCTTGTTTGATTGAAGAAAAAGATGTCTAGCGGTAGAAGAACATGTGAGAACGTGGAATGTAATGTTGATCCGATGACTGTAGCTGCTGAGGCTATACAGCACATGGCGAAGGTAATTACCCAACAAAATCAACGAACAGCCCAACAACAAGATGCGACTGTTAATTCCCTGAACTTGTCTGAGTTTAGGCACAATAACCCGCCACAGTTTAGAGGCGAATTTGATCCAGAGAAGGTTAGTCTTTGGATCCAAGACCTAGAAAAGATCTTTGAAGGAATGGGGTGCGTCGATGATCGGAAGGTGATGTATGCTATGTTTATGTTGAGAGGGGATGGTGAGAACTGGTGGAGAGGAACTCAGCGAGTACTACAAGCTGAGGGAACTAAAATTACCTGGGAGGTATTTTGCGCAGTATTTTTGGAGAAGTACTTTCTTGCTAGTGCCCGACATGCCAAGCAAATGGAATTTCTTGGTTTACGACAAGGTAATATGACTGTTAGTGAATATGCTTCCAAATTCGAGAGCTTGTCACAGTTCTTAAGGTATTTCCAAATTCAACCTGATGAGGCATGGAAATGCCGCAAGTTTGAGGAAGGATTGAGGGTAGAGTTGAAACGAGGAGTGCTACCCATGAGGATGAACCAATTTCCTGCTTTGATGGATACATGTCGACGACTCGAGGAGTTGGAGCCATCACGAGATCCAAGAAATCGTAACTTTGGACCGACTAGATTCCAAAGAGGAGGTAACAACAATAATAGCCAGTTTCAATGTAAACATTATTTGAGACCACCGGAAGTCAGCCCCAACGTCCATCTTTTGGGGGAAGTCCTAGTGGCAACAGAACTAGTCAAAATGTGGCATTTATGCCAAAATGCTTTAAGTGTGGAAAGAGTGGCCACACATCTAGAGATTGTTCAATCAAGGGAACAATCTGTTTCAACTGCAGAAAACCTGGACATGTTTCTAGGGATTGCAATTAACCTGAAAGGAAGCCAGCTGTTAGTAATGTTTGTGCGACTCAGCCGCGATCTGGAGGGCGAGTATACACGATGACCGGAGCTGAAGCTTCCTAGTCCGAAGATCTTATTCAGGGGGGAGGTGCCATAGAAGGTAATATTTTGAATGTGTTATATGATTCGGGTGCGACACATTCATTTATTGCCTATGACTGTGTGGATCGGTTAAAACTACCTGTGTCTTCTCTGAGTTTTTAATCGATTGTTTCTACACCAACTGCCAAGCCTGTTGTTACATCTAAAGTATGTTTGAACTGTCTTATTACCATAAACGATCGAGTATTTTCTGTTAACTTAATTTGCTTACCTCTTATTGAAATAGATGTAATATTAGGAATGGATTGGTTATCTTCTAACCATATCCTATTAGACTATGCCAATAAAACCATAGTTTTTCCTAAGGATGAGAATTTTGGATTTTTAATTGCCATCAAATTCAAATCATTGTTGAGGGATGAAGCTCAAGGATACATGTTGTTGTCTTCTTTAGAAGTTAAGAGTCAAAAAGACGTGAATGCTATTTCTGTCGTTAATGAGTTTCCAGAGGTTTTTCCTGATAAGGTACTTGATTTAACACCAGAAAGAGAAATCGAGTTCTTTATCAATTTGGTACCAGGAGCAGGTACTATTTCTATTGCAATATATCAGGTGTCGCCATCAGAGCTAGTAGAGTTGAAGAAGCAATTGGAGGAACTGTTGGAGAAATAGTTTGTGTAACCTAGTGTTTCGCCGTGGGGAGCACTAGTACTACTAGTCAAGAAAAAGGATGGAACTTCTCGCCTTTGTGTGGATTATCACCAGCTGAACAAGGTCACAATAAAGAATAAGTATCCACTTCCAAGAATTGACGATTTAATGGACCAATTGAAAGGAGCAGCTATTTTCTCTAAGATAGATCTGTGATCTGGTTATCATCATATTCGTGTTAAGGTAGAGGATATACCTAAGACAACTTTCCGAACTTAGTATGGGCATTATGAGTATCAAGTGATGCCGTTCAGAGTGACGAATGCTCCTGCTATATTCATGGATTACATGAATAGGATCTTTCGTCCATATCTAGACAGATTTGTCATTATTTTTATCGATGACATTCTGATTTACTCTCAAAATCAGGAAGAGCATGCTGTACATCTCAGTATAGTTCTCCAGATTTTGAAAGAAAAGAAGTTGTATGCAAAGTTGGCAAAGTGTGAATTTTGGTTGGAAGAAGTGCAATTTCTGGGTCACGTGATTTCCAAGGAAGGTATTGCGGTGGACCCATCGAAAGTTGAAACCATTCTACAATGGGAAAGGCCTAAGATAGTGACGGAGATTCGGAGTTTTGTTGGATTGGCCAGATATTACCGAAGGTTTATTGAAGGTTTTTCCAAGATAGCTAGACCTCTTACACAACTTACGAGGAAGAGTCAAGCTTTTAATTGGACAAAAGAATGTGAAGCAAGTTTCCAAGAGTTGAAAAAGAGATTGACAACTGCACCAGTGTTGATTTTGCTGGATCCTGGTGAGACTTTTGAAGTGTATTGTGACGCTTTTTACAAAGGGTTAGGATGTGTGTTAATGCAGAATAGGAAAGTGATAGCGTATGCTTCAAGACAGTTGAAGGTACATGAGAGGAATTACCCAACGCACGATTTGGAGCTAGCCTTAATGGTTTTTGCATTAAAAGAGTGGAGGCATTCTCTATATGGGGCCACATTCAATTTCTTCAGTGATCACAAGAGTTTGAAATACTTGTTTGATTGGAAGGAATTGAACATGAGGCAGAGGCGGTGGCTAGAATTTTTAAAGGACTACGATTTTCAGCTTCAGTACCATCCATCAAAGGCGAGTGTGGTGGCGGATGCCTTAAGTAGGAAGGTGATTAGTGTTTCTACCATGATGATAAAGGAAGAAGAATTAATTAATCAATTCAGAGATTTGTGGTTGTCTGTGGAATTGGCACCAGGAAGGATTCGTTTGAACAGAGTGACTATTCTAAATGACTTGCTAGAGGAAATCAAAGAAAAACAGAAAGATGATCCATTTTTACAGAATGAGAAAGAACTTTTAAAGCAAGGTCATAAGGTAACAGTTGAGGAAGGAATGGATGGAGTCTTAAGATTTGAAGGGAGAATTTGTATACCTGAAGATCCCGATCTTAAGCAAGCAATTTTAGACGAAGCTCATACTAGTAGGTTGAGTATGCATCCGGGAATGACTAAGATGTACCAAGATTTAAAGCGGATGTTTTGGTGGCCAAGGATGAAGAGAGATGTTGCAGAACGTGTGGCGTCTTACCTGGTTTATCAAAAGGTAAAAGTGGAGCATCAAAGACCTATCGGTATGTTACAACCTTTAACTATTCCAGAATGGAAATAGAATAGTATTTCAATGGATTTTGTTACCAGATTGCCGAGAACGAGGAAGGGTCATGATTCTATATGGGTTATAGTTGATAAGCTTACGAAGTCAGCACACTTCTTGTCAATCAATATTAAGTATTCGTTGGAACGCTTAGCCTAGGTGTACAATAGTGAAATTGTTAGACTTCACTGTGTGCTCGCAAGTATAGTTTCTGATAGAGATCCGAGGTTTATGTCAAGGTTTTGGCGAAGTTTGCAAGAAGCCATGGGGACTAAGTTACATCTGAGTTCTGCTTATCATCCGTAGACTGATGGTCAAACAGAGAGAACAATCCAGTCATTGGAGGATCTATTGCGTGCTTGTGTGTTGGAACAACAAGGGAGTTGGGATGAATTATTGTCTTTAATAGAATTCATCTACAATAATAGTTTTCACTCAAGCATAGGGATGACACCCTACGAAGCACTTTATGGAAAACGATGCCGAACACCTTTGTGTTGGTATCAGGATAGGGAAACTATGACTATTGGACCTGATCTTATACAACAAACTACGAAAAAGGTGAAAATGATTCAGGAGAAAATGAGGACAACTCAAAGTCGACAAAAAAGCTATGCTGACAAGCGCAGAAGACCTCTTGAATTTGAGGAAGATGAGCATGTGTTTTTGCGAGTACACCTATGACTGGTGTCAGAAGGGTTATCAAATCTAGAAAACTCACTCCTAAGTTCATCGGACCTTACCAAATTATTCGTCGGATAGGTCCCGTAGCCTACCAAATAGCTTTACCACCTTTTCTATCCAATCTCCATAATGTATTCCATGTGTCTCAACTGAGGAAATATATCCCCGATCCAACGCATGTTATACAGTCCGATGAAGTACAACTGAAAGATAATTTGACATATGAGACATTTCCTGTTAAGATTGAGGACAGGAAAGGGAAGCAGCTTCGGGGGAAAATGATTGTGTTGGTAAAGGTAATCTGGAATGATGTAACGGGAGATGTTACCTGGGAGCTGGAAGATAAAATAAGGGAGCAATACTCTCAACTATTCTGAGGTACGATAAATTTCAGGAACGAAATTTCTATTAGTGGGAGAGAGTTGTAACACCCCAACTTTTGATTAAATTATGATATTGTCCTAAATGTATTGTTTTATGTTTTCTGTATGTTATAAAATTAATTTGACTGTTTCGTGATTGTGTTTGATCGTTGTGTATGATTTACTCTGAGTCAACAAAATAATAATTTTCTGGCCGGGAAAATCTTAATTTGATTATTCGGAGCTGGAGGATCTTACTAAACCCAATTTCGAGTGATACGTGTATTAATCTTTTAATTTTTAGAATTTATCTGTGCAATAAAAATATTTTATATTTTTATAATATTATTTTATTGGACAGTGCCTATTGTCTTAAAAACAGTAGATTCTGCTCTAAATGGACCATGGACCCAGAAAAGTTTGTGGGACCCACATTTGGTAAATCAGTTAACGAAATTGGCTTGAACTGTTTTGAGCTAATGAGAGCTAGTCAACATAAAAGGCTTGAAAATCTCTAAACTAATAGAAGTAGTCAACAAAAATGGTTGGACTAATTAGTAAGTAACTAGAAAAACCTAACTAAGCTGGCTTAAACTTAACCAAGTTAATATAATGTATCTAAGTAGTATCTAAATAGAATAAACCTAGTTGACTATTCATTAGAGTTCTAGTTAGAGAATGTTCTAGTAATGTCAAGAAGATAGCTAGTTGCCCTAAGTAACTAAATAGTTAGACAAAGTAACTAAGAAACCTTACTAAATGCATCTAAGTCTAACTAGATTGCCTAATGAACTAGAACTTAGTTTGCTCTCCCTTAGGCCATTCGGTTATGGCTTCTTCAAGAAGGGCCAAGTCACTTGGTGACTTGATTTTCTACACCAATGAGAAGCAAGCTTGGAGACAAAGCCTTGGATATCAACCCTTGAACACATCTAAGGCCATTAGGAGTCCTTGGATGGTCAACAAAGATGGCTACCTCCATTGAGCTCTACGACTATGCATAGGATTAGGAGACCATTTTAATCTTCATCTTCAACTTTACTATCACTCAAAATCTCTCTTCTCTTCTTTCCAAGAACCAAAAACACCATTGTTACTCCTTGAGAGGCTCACGACCAACACCCTCTTCTCATACCTCTACTCTTCTAAATTTTTATCTAACACCACTTCTCAAATCCAAACACCATTCTAAGCATCTTTCATCTTGAGAGTTTCTTCAAAATAATTCATTTGAAGCTTGGAAAACCACCTTGAAGTTTCTTTCCTACAAGGTAAAAACCCTTGTTTCTTATTTCTAACTTGATTCTTGAAGTCCTAAGCTATGATTGATCCATGGTTTGTATTTTTTTAACTATAGTAATGACTGTTAAAATTGTTTGAGTTTGTTAGGGCTTTTCTTGGAGTTACACGAAAATCACTAAGAGGAGTTTTTCTTCCCTTATGGTAAAAGGGAGATTTAATCTCATCAATCTTATGTGGTATTGAGAAAATAAATGTATTTGTGGTGAAGAATGCATAAGGATTCGTTCACTTGATTGTTTAATGTCTTTTCTATTTGTGATTTATTTTGTTTGCAAGCATGTCTATAGTTTTAAAATATATGGTGTGTGTTGTATAGATGCATGATAATTATTGTCGGATGTGAATAATATATGAGGATTTGCATGAGTATTCCAAAGAACACAAAGGAAGCTCATGGCTTCATCACTCCAAGGAGAACCAAAATGTTCTCAACCATTTGCTAAAAGCATGAATTAATTAACTTAGTTGAATAAATGAATTTTACAATGACTTAGAGGATGAAAAATAATTTAAAGATGATTTATATAAGAGATATTGAATTTCGGCCAACATGCCATTTAATATACCTTGATAAAAAAAATTATTTTCTAAGTGTAGACTAAGTAATTAATTTAAAGACAACTCAATTTCAATAGATTTTTGGAGAACTAAATAAATGAATTTATTTTTAGAGCTTAATTAGAGGAATTAAGTATGGATGAGAAATAAATTGAACACTTAAAAAATACTAATGTAGAGCTCACCCGTTGGGTTATGAAGCGCATTAGCAAGTTTCAATGTGTATATATTAGTTATAACTAAGAGAGGTAGTTTTTAAAGGAAAATGTAGAAAATATCATTTAGTGGATTTTCTAGACGAAATGCTATCAAAATTAATTAAAAATAACCAAATGATGGAGAAAGTTTCAAAATATAATTTAGAATGTAGAGAAAATATTTTACGTAGTTGAAAAATATTAGGAATATCCTACGCGTGTTTAAAAATAGAGATTTTAAGCTATGCGATTAAGAAAACGATTTAAAAATGTTACGCAATTTAGAAAATGATTTAAAAACACTACACAATTTTAAAAACGTTAAAAAATAATTACGTGATTTGAAAACGTTTGAAAAAGGTGACGTGATTATGAAAACACGATAAAATGTTTACGCGACTAAAAGGAACAGTAAGTTTACCGTTGGGCCAAAGTGATGGACCCGGACATGTTGAGAAATAGTACTGTCAAGTAGAGACATTATATATATGGTTCATAGTGATACTGAGGGTATATGTGTAATTATGGTTCATATATATGCATTGAGAGATGTGTCAATTTGGTTAAAATTGACAATTGGTTGACGAGATGAATTACATTGTGTTGTGGGTGTGATAGGCGTAGTACGGTTCATTGAGTGAACTTGGAGGCGTTAGTGTGCAAAGGATTCCATATGTGGACAGTTGGTAGTTCCTCTGGGTCGTGGTAACGGGCAACACACTAACGATCTCGACAAGTACTATTCTTTAATCAAGATCTTATGGAGACTGTCTAGTACAATGCCTGTTGTGCACGACGTTTTGACTGTGTACTAACTACACGACGATTTGACTGTGTTCTATCTACACGACGTTTGTCTGTGTAATAGTCGGTTGGGCAGCCTGAGGTACGAATATGTCTTTCGAATCATTCTCTTTGATGTTTGGATTTAGCTCCTTGGAGTAGGAATGAGTCAGTGTACAATTGTATTTGTGGTCTACATCATAATCAGATTATTTATGATTATTTATATTTAATTTGAGATATTATATATGATGTGTTAATTTGGGATATTATGCATAATGTGATAATATGGATTATTGTATTAATTGTGATATCTGTATGTACTGTCGTTTTCTATACTGCCATACTGGTAGTGATGTAGATTGTCTCACCTCTTTTTGTACATTTCCTGTATTATTATTTATGTTCTATAAAGAGTTTGAGGAAGAGGAAAAGGAGCAGCCTCTAGATTGTCAGTATCTGGAGGAGCAGCATCCGAGCGACCAGTTTGAGGAAGGCGAGCCTCTAGATCATCCTTACCTTTTGGATTGATTTAGTGGTTATAGCTTTGCTTGAGTTTTTTGGGATTCGTGAGACTTGAGTTTCACAGAGGCTCTAAGGCCTGGCGTCTACGAGAAGACAGAGGGTCGGTTGTTTATGTGGGACGTCTGACTGTGTCTCTTCGGAGAAAGTTTGATGGAGCACCGATGTTTACTACTACTTTTTATTTATATCTTGAGATGCCTTTGACTATTAGATGTTATTGGGGAGGACGTTTTCATGCCCCCAGCGAGATTAGTAGTATATCGACAGCACGAACTCCTGTCCGTAGAGCTACGAGACATCTGGGATTTCTGTCATCTGATGATCCATCAGAGGAGGATTAGAATTCCTACATGTGTACTTGGGCTAGTTTATACTTTTTATTGGTTTATTAAATATTTGTAGTTCGTAAATTATTTGTGTCTTAAAGACAAAATCATATGTATATTATGGTGTGTATTTATTTGTTTGTTTTATTTTATGTTTCGTTTATTTTATTCAATGATATAATGTATAAAGAGAAAAATTTTACTGCTCATATTATTATATATGTGCTAAACGTTTTATAACTTGGGTAGTGTTTATTATAATTATTCGGAAATGTGACATCCCCAATAGGGTGTTACAGTGCTAATCAATTGCTTTAAGTCATCCTCAACTATGCAGTCCCATACCTGCACAGTCTCTGAAGGTGTGTATTCAGTTCATTCATGTGTCCCTTCGCCTAGAAGCTTGCCAGGAGTCGCTTCTTGTCCATGCTTTATCTCTTTGCATTGGTGACCACTCCTTGCCCTCGTCAGCCCCGGGAGTCACATGCCCACCAGCTTCTGCATGGTTTGTCCCCGAACTGCACCGTACTGGGAGAGGTCCCGTTCTGGCACCATTTGTAACGTCTTAGGACTAATTGGGTTGCTCAATAATTCTAAATTTTTTACTATATGAAACCTTATGTCTTAGCTTTCAAATGGTTCTGTAATCAAGTCCATACGATGTCAGTAACTCAAGTTATGCAACAAACATCACAGACTACTCGATGTTGTCTTGTTTCTGCATAATTTGGGTTCTGCATAATTTTGGTTTATAACTAAGTTCTAATCCTCAAATCATGGATTCTAAGTGTTTCTCAACCCTAATCATGGTCTCTAATCATGTTAGGATCATTAAACACTAAATTTAACTCATCAATCATAAATTTAAACTCAATCAAGTAAGGAAATATCCTTTTTCTCACTTTGTGCATCAAAGGTCCAAATGGAGAATCTCAAGTTTCTAACTCAACCTCCCATCATGAATAAGTCATAAATAACCATTGAAAACACATTCAAGTAAGAAAACACTTAAAATACCTCAAAATCCTATTTTGACCTATTATACCTCAACTAAGCATGATTTTTGGAACTAAATGCATCAGTCATGCTTATCTTCATCTAATATAGAATACATTAGCCTTGCATTTCGTCAATATGCAAATAATGCATAAATCAATCATTTCCATCCTGGATTCAAATTCATCAATCACTCATGGTTCAATATCACTTGATCAACTCAAATCTCAAATCATATCCCATATGTGCTCATTTAATGATTTATGCAACACTTTGTTGCATATACCATTTTTCTACCAAATCCTTACTAACTCAAATTTAAACATACCATTATTTTTCATTATCATATAATGAACCTTTGCCTCTCATAAGAAGTAGTTACCAAGTATAAACTCAAAATACATTGCATTAGTTATGTATAAGAAAACAAGACACAAAAATAAACTTATTTCATAATCTATAAGGGTAGAAAATCCTTGCTTATCTGTAAGCTCCAATGGTACAAATGCAAAGTCATGGTCAATCTTTAATAACAAAGTGTACAAGTTAGTTCCATTCTTCACATTCTACAAGTTCACATAAGTGAACCATACCAATAACATCCACACATCAATATACTTTTGTTTAATCAATATCACAAACTCAGTCACTAATAAAATTGAATGAGTAAATCAAACAAGAAATCTCATTAATTCCATTGCTTTCGTCGTGTTCCTATTGGACCATAAACTTGTATTTCCAATCCTTACATATCCAATTACTTCACAAGTCTTGAAAATCAACAAGCTAGATATTAACATGAATTAAACATTCTTTTCCTTCTTGGCCCTGTTCTGGCCGTGGTCAAATCCAAGAGCATAAAATCCTACTTATACCTCATCACCAATTTAATTCACAAATCAAAGGACATATTATCAACATAAATTCTGCCTAAATAGAGGGCATACAGTCATGACCTTCAACCTCATATTTCAACAATTTTATCATCAATATCATACTATAATTCAACACAAACATTAATAGAAAATAAATGAACATAAACCAACATATAATCTTAATCAATCAATAATAAATCCCCTCACCCACCAATCCCATTTTCAGCTCCCAAGCAAAATTTCAACCAAGACAATCTAAACTCAATGTGCATTTTTACTAAGAAAACAGAGAGGTGAAGGAAGTACAGTCTAGCAAGAAAATAGCCCCTACTTCACTTTCAAATTCAAGCTTCAAGATTGGTCTTGCCCTAAAGCATAGTTAGTCCATTCCTCGGCTCGACAGGATGAACCGCTCTAATACCAAAATGTAACACCCTAATCCTAGATATTGTAAGTAAATAGAATTAAGGGTGTCACTTATAAACATAAGCATAAATATAACTTATATAATACCTAACCACACATAATTATATAGAGCCTTTAGTAACAGGTAAAGTGAACAAGATAATTTTACACAATTAGTAACTTGCTCCTTGCTACAAAATTACAAACCATGAAAGTGAAAATACAAAACTAATAAATATGTGACACTTGGGGCCGGCGAGGGCGGGGAGTGGTCACCGGTGTAGAGAGATGAAGCATGGACAATGAGTGACTCCTGGCAAGCTTCTAGGCGAAGGGACACATGAATGAACTGAATACACACCAGAATGAGAGGGATTCAGAGACTGTGCAAGTGTGGGACTGTATAGTTGAGGATGGCTTAAAGGAATTGATTAGCACCACTCATATCAACAAGATGCATCTTCTTTTCAGATGCCAAGAACATAAGTACTACATGGTTAAGCATGCTTGACTTTGAGCACTTGCGAGATGGCTAACCTCATGGGAAGTTTCCTAGGATGCATGTGAGTGAGGATAAAGCACGTTGAAAAGACCCGTGTTGATTTGTGGGGACACTCATCAATCCTACAAGTAGTCCCGGGATGTTACAAACCCCACAAACCAACATGGATTTTTTCAGTGTACTTTGTACTCACTCACATGCATCCTAGGAAACTTCCCAGGAGGTCACCCATGTCACAAGTGCTCTAAGTCAAGCACGCTTAACCCTGGAATACTTATGTTCTTGGCTCCCGAAAAGAAGATGCATCTTGTTGATATGGGTGGTGCTAATCAATTCCTTTAAGCCATCCTCAACTATGCAGTCTCATACCTGCACAGTCTCTGAATCCCTCTTACTTCGGTGTGTATTCATTTCATTCATATGTCCCTTCACCTAGAAGCCTGTCAGGAGTCGCTCCTTATCTGTGCTTTATCTCTTTGCACCGGCGACCACTCCCCGCCCTCGTCGGCCCCGAGTGTCACATATCCACCAGCTTTCGCATGGTTCGTCCCCGAACCACACCATACTAGGAGAGGTCCTGCTCTGATACCATTTGTAACGTCCCAAGACTTCCTACAAGGCTGATGAGTGTCCCCACAAATCAACATAGGTCTTTTCAGCATTCTTTATCCTCACTCACACGTATCCTAGGAAACTTCTCAGGAGGTCACTCATCCCACAAGTGTTCGAAGTCAAGCATGTTTAACCATAGAGTACTTATGTTCTTGGCTCCTGAAAACTAGATGCATCTTCTTTTCGTGAGCCAAGAACATAAGTACTCCATGGTTAAGCGTGCTTGACTTGGATGCATGTAAGTGTGGACAAAGCACGTTGAAAAGACCCGTGTTGATTTGTAGGGACACTCATCAATCTTGCATGCAGTCATGGGATGTTACACAAAGCTCCTTGGTTGGCTTTTTAATCCAAGCTTTCACCACTAACTTGAAGTTAAAAATAAAGAAAACATACAATATTAACATCAAAGGTTTTAAACTAAGATAACCTTGGCTCAAAATCATGGTTAGAACTTTGAAACAAGATTAAAAATAAAGATCAAAGACTTCACCTCAAAAACCTTCAAACTTTAAGCTTGAAGAAAATATAGAAGATGATGGAACTAGATGTTGATCACAACTACAAAGTGTCTTAGAATATTATAAGGATTCAAGAAATAAGGTTGGTTGGAATTATTGAAGAGTGGAGGGTGGTGTTGGGTGCTTTGGTTGTGAGCTTTGGGTGGGGAGAAAAGTGAGAGCTTTTGCTTATCTTTCGTTTCATGAAAGAGAAGATGAAGATAGAAATGAAACTAAGTCCAAGGACCCCTCCTTCTAGCCTTTTGGCTGTGGAGTTCCTTCGGGTGAGTCACAAATGTGACTCACTCAATGAGTCATGATTGAGTTACCCTTGAGTCATGTAGGTGAGTCAACACTCTTAGTCACCTAGGAGAGTCACTAACTAGGTAAGTCATATAGAACATGCTAGAAAAGATGACTAGGTAGCAAGAAGATATTTTTCGGTATACTCTAACTAATGGATAATAGCTACTGCTTATAAAACCAGTGTCTATTGTCCAATGGATAATAGTTTTACCCAATGGATAATAAAATAGGACAAAATCATTGTAAAAGAAAATTTTTGAAATTTGTTTCCGGTTTCGGGTTTAGTAAACTCCCCCGGCCCTGAATCAATAATCCAAAATTTTCTAGCTCCGAAATTTTTTTTATTTTTTCAGGCCCACATACAGCCCAAAATAATATTAAAATAATAAAAATTCAAAAAAATGCACAAAAATTCACAAAAATCAAAAAAATTATAAAACTCACATATATTCGGAAAAAAATGAAATTCAGGGTGTTACACACTTAGCCGTAGTGGTTATTTAAGCAAAACTTGGCCATGAAGTTCACTAAAACAATCACAAAGACATTATATCCTCTACTGGGAGATGAGGCACAAACTTGAAAGTAAGTTATGGCCATAAGTCTTACAAGATTAAGGTTTAGCCATAACTCCATTAGAGCAAGTCATATTTTCAATTCAACATTCAATATAATGAGAAGAATAAATTAAAAGTAAAGAACTCCTAATTGTTCATAGCTTGGCTGTGTCATACCATTACTCAAGTTTTAAAAAGTCAATTTAATATCTCCCTAGAAAATGAAGAGTAAAATTAAGACACGTCTACAATTATGAAAATTAAGGTACAAAGCTATTCACAAACATAGAGAATAAGTCTTACAAAGTCAATAAAATGTCACAAATTATGGTCTAACTCAACTATTCATTTCTAATCTCAATTAACAACATAACTTTGAGTCCAAATTCATTTAAAGAAACATAATAAAGCTTGAAGCATGAAAGCTTCCTTAATTAGTCTTGACCATGAACAAAACCACAGTAGATAATTTACTGCCTTAAGAACTCACGATTCTGATTTGAACCATAAATTAGTCCATTTTAAAATTTAATCAAGAGTCACTATCAATCACAACCATTTTATAATAATCAAACAATCAAATCATTACCAAATTAGATAATAAACTATGGGTTTCATACTCAAATTTAAAGATTAAAGTCCCTCAAAACCAAACAAGAATATCCAAGTCCCAATATAATAATCAATCACATAAACTTTTCTTCATCTATTCCAAATCCAAAAATCATCATCTAAATCATAATATTTCAATTTTTTTTGTAAATCAAAGACTGAGGAATAAAACTGAAATAAAACCCCCTACCTAATCACAGATCCTCACTCTACTTTTCTTGATTTTCCTTCTTGAGTCCTGCTCCCTTTTTTTTCCTTCTAGTTTCTTGCTCTATTCTTTGTTTTTCCAGCCCACACAAAATTGAGAGGTAAGGTGAGTGGAAAATCAAAGAAACAGACAGCGCAACAGTAAGAACGAACAGCCACGTGGTGGACAGCCGAGCAGGAAAGGCAAGAGCGAACTGGACGGGCAAGTGGACAACAGTGCTTGAGCAACAGCAAGAGTGGATGGGTGAGAAGGAGCGGATAAGTGAGAGGACATGGAGAGCATATGAATGAGAGAGAGAAATTGAGATAGAAAGAAAGCATACGAATGAAAGAAAAATGGAAGGGAAAGTAAAATGAGAGAGAATGTATAGAGTGAACAGTAGAAGGATAAGAAATGTGAGACTTAAATTGAATGGGGGGATAATTTTTATAAAATTCACTTGAAACTTTTGTATCTCTTAGGAATACTTTAATATTTAGAAACAAAGTTTTTTCAACTTTCATGAGTGTTCTTAAAAATTATAAATCTTAACTAAATTCATATATTTTTATTCTTATAATTTTCAATACACTGTCATTCATCAGATAAACTGCATTATTTCTTTTAAATTAAATCGAACTTGTATGGTAAATAAACGTACCTTTCTTAACTTATTTTTCATATCAAAATATTTTTCACATTCCATTTATCATCTCCAAACAATTTAATAATTTTTCAAGCTATCTAGCTATTTTATTTAATATATAAATATTTTCTCATTGTTATGAAAAATATTAAACTAATTCATTTGATCTCTAAAATTTAATATAACTTATTCCAAGCATTTATGACTTAGAAGTAATTTTTTGTATTTATTTCTGCTTTCTTAGCTAATTAAGTTAAATTTCTAAAATATCAGAGCTATTTCTCACATTTAGTGTTATAGATTTATACTCGATCAAACCAAAAAATTATCCAATCCATCAGGTAACTAATACCATATTTATTGAGCTACTATAACACCGATTAGTATCTTCAGGTTGTGCAGAATGTTACAGATGGAACCCTTATGCAATGAGGTTGATCCATAGAGATGGAACCCTTATGCAATGAGGTTGATCCATAGAGATTGAACCCTTATGTGATAAGGTTGATCCATAGAGATGGAACCCTTATGTAATAAAGTTGATCCAAGTGTTAGTTCCCTTATAGGTTGAACCATAGCAAGAGTTGGTTTCCTTAAGGTTGAATCATCGCAAGAGATGGATCCCTTAGTTACTAAGGTTGAACCATAGTTTACCACAATTCCTAACTAAGGGAGCGAGACAAGCCCCTTCACCTTGCAAAGGAATGAGAAAAATACTTTACTTAAGGTGGAGTAATGGGACACGTATATTATTAAGTGAAATTGATATCTTTCAATTGTAAAGACTCTCGTTTGATATCTATTGTAAGTTACAAGATTATAGTTTATAAATTTACCTTGTGTATGTTTATAATAGTACAATGAGATGTACACTTTATTACTAAGAATTTTTATGTTCTCACCCCATTTATGTTTCATGGTTAAGTAGGTCAAGGCCCTACAAGAGGGTAAGAAGATGAAGTAACAGAAGAACTAGATTAGTTTAGTTTTTATTGTTTCTAGTTCAAAGCTTATGTAATTATTTATAATTGCTTTGAAAATGTAAAAGTTGTATATATATATATGACTTTTAGTTATAGCTCTCCATAATTATTTGTTTAAATATTACGGATTAGTTCATGTATAAGTTAGAAGTAGCATGACTAATACTACTTATCCAGGTATATGTCAGATATACTAGGTTACCAGTATTAGACTGTTACATTATGGTATTAGTGTAACGTCCTAATACTGAAATCCTAGTATATCTGACATATACCTAGATAAACAGTTTAGCTATGCTACTTCTAACTTATTCATAAACTAATCCATAACATTTATACAAATAAATCACCATGGAGAGCCTTGTGGAAACAATATCTACTTATATACATAACTTTTCACTAATACATACCTATTTTTCTTTTACATCCTTAATTTCATATACATGAAAATATAAAATCTATCTACTAATCATGAAAATAAGTATATTAGTCTTCATGCTTCATTTTCTCTTTGTCTTTGAATCTTCAACATGGATTTACATGGAACATATGGGGTGAGAATTCATAATTCTCAGTAGAAGTGTACCAATACCAGCAGTCGTATAATAATATACAACTCATGAATATCTGAAATGAAACTGTAACTAGCAATTAAATCATTATTTCTTACTCAATCATAACATCATAAATAAATTTGTATAATCCTTCAAATTTCTATTCTTTACTCTAGGAACATACGCATTCTCTCTTTATGTAATGTTCCCAGTCTAGCCATAACTTTGAACTAATTCCTATTTACAAGATAAGACAACTGCCCATGAGGTAAGAATCAATGATATTGAACCACTGCCTATACAATGGAACAATAACATTGAGTAATCAAAAACAAACTATCAATGAGTCACCGAACATAAATACAATCAAACATGAAATAATGAAATGATATTATGAAGTATGATATAATGTATGATTATGCTCAAACAAGATTATGTGATGATATAAATGCAATGTCATGAGAGATTATGGATGTCATGAACTTGCTATTCCTTTCTTTGTAATGGGGAGGGAATTTATTACCTCCTTAACCCACTACCTTCTTTACTAACTGGCTCCTTACCTTTACTTTCCTTTCTATAGTGGGGAGGGAATCTATTACCTCCTTAACCCACCAATCTAAATTGTTTCTATGCTATGTATGAGTACGCATGCATAATGTAGTGTTATGCCTAACTCTAACATAACCACTACATAATCTCTATACTTGCAATACTAGCTCTACCTCTTTGAGAGCGTTCATGCCACTTTAAATATACTTCTTCTTCTTAGTATACATTTTTTCTTACTTTAACATTTTTCCCCATCACTATGAGGCATCCATGCCACTATGGCACTCTTAATTGTCCATCTTACTTAAGTATACTTAAACCTTACGTCTTCTCAATTCATATTTACGCAACCCTTCGTTGCTTACTTCATATTTTCCCTTAGTTCTTAATAACTAGGCACCAAGGCCCCTTATTCTTATCATTTAGACACTTTTGCTAGCCAAATACTGTGGCCATCACCTTTGCTATACTTATCTCTATGCTTATATTTCACTTTCTCATCACTTTGCATGTGATATCTATGTAACCTTTTGTTCCATCAAGAACTAAACTTATATCTAAGTCAATCCATGTCTAATGGATGTACAATCTTTCCTTTTTCTTAATCATATTTTCAATCCTTAATCTTAATCATTAAACTCATAAACAAATCATGTGTTTCATAAATTAAATATTCTTGTTATCAATTAAAATATCATATAAGAACTTTACACATTTCATTGTTTATATAACACCATATTCTTTTTCTTTTGTCCTACATCGAGCGCTTGAGCACTGGCTGGGTACATCCAGAAGTCATTCTTCCAACTGAGCACTTAAGCGCTTAATTCCTAGTGCTTAGGCGCTGGCTGGATACGTTCCAAACTCCACTTCTATGAGCTGGGTGCTCAAGCGCCCAATTACCAGCGCTTAAGCGCTGACTGGGTAGCAGCAGAACGTGCTGCTCTCCTCCATTCTCCTCACCCATTTCAACTCATTCAAACCAATTTCTTAGAGCTTTTCAAGAACCATAATATATCATCAAAATATAATCATAATACCTTCATCTTAAATCAAAATACATCCTAAACCCTAGAAATACCCATTTTCATCCTTTGAAGAATCATACAAAACCCAATACAATAACTTGTTCTAAACCTTATTCATACTCAAACTAATTAAAATCTAACACTAGAAACAAGAGTTTAGCCTCTAAACTGAACTTACTCATTAAACTCATTCTTTCATCAAAATAAATCAAGAAAAAGATGGAGATGAGAATATGAGAACAACCCCCTACCTTGGTTGATGACCAATCTTGAAGCTTTGGATCCTCTTCTTGGGTCCTTCTTCTTCTCTTCCTCTCCTCCTTCCTCTCATTTCTTCTTTATTCTCCATTTCTTCTCCCCCCCAGCAGCTGCGTGAGAGACAAGAGAGAGAAGTGAGAATTATCTCACTTTTAAAAGCAAGCCCCAAGGGCATTTTTATCTTTTCACAAGAATTTTCCACCTCGTATGAATACTTTGATCTTATTATTTCAAGCTTTCTAACCTTCATAAGTATTAAAATAAATCCTATGATTCATCTTAATACTTATTTTGCTATTTTCTTAATTTTTCATATCTGTACTAAGTCCATTCGGTACCAAAACACTTACTCGGTGTGCTTAAAAATACTAAACGAACTCAGTTTACCTTCAAACTTTAACTGTAACTTTCTTAACTCATTTATAACTTGGAAATAAACTATCCATATTTATTTCCCTTAACTTAACCTTTAAAACCACTTTCTGAGTCATTTTAGGTCACTTTCCACCTTCTGTGTTGCGGCAAAGTGCCTAAACTAACTCAAGTTGCCATAAAACTGAGCTGACATGTTAAGAAAGTATAATAGTACCTTTGAGACCGTATACAAGCCTAACATATTTCTCGAGATGTTACATTTCTCCCCTCCTTTTAAAAATTTTGTCCCCAAAATTTGGTTTTCCTACCATAAGTAGTTTTAACCAAATCATAGAGAAACAAAATTTAGCACTTACCTCTTCCTAAACTTGAGGATTGTGCTATCTTCTTGGACTTTCAAACATTTCTCTTGCCTTTCTCGTACTTGTCTTAGTAATTAAAGTTGATTGGCTCCCTGCACCTCTAATACTCTTACTGTAATAGCTGCCTGATTCCTCATTGTATTTGGTGTGATCGTCGTCTTCTCCCTCGTTGCATTGACTGTTGCCATGACTGCTCCAACTTCACTTACTATGTTCTTGTCTTCTTGGATATGCCTTGGTGTTGCCATAGTTTCCCATTCACACAGAACATTACATATGGAGTTGGCCAGACTCGATATCAAGTAACTGTGTAACAGTAACAAAAAACAACCCACCATAAGGCAAGTCATGCAATCATAAACAAACAACTCACAGAAAGACTAGGATTGCACAACTCCTGCAAAAATTCCTATTAAAACTCCTAATCTTTCCTAAGCCTAGTCAATCCATACCCCGACTCACAAGATAAACTACTCTGATACCAAAATGTAACATCCTAATACTGAAATCCTAGTATATCTTACATATACTTGGATAAACAGTATTAGCTATGCTACTTCTAACTTATTCATAAACTAATCCATAACATTTATACAAATAAATCATCATGGAGAGCCTTGTGGAAACAATATCCACTTATATCCATAACTTTTCACTAATACATACCTGTTTTTCTTTTACATCCTTAATTTCATATACATGAAAATATAAAATCTATCTACTAATCATGAAAATAAGTATACTAGTCTTCATGCTTCATCTTCTCTTTGTCTTTGAATCTTCAACCTGGATTTACATGGAACACACGGCGTGAGAATTCATAATTCTCAATAGAAGTGTACCAATACCAGCAGTCATATAACAATATACAACTCATGAATATCTGAAATGAAACTGTAACAGGCAATTAAATCCTTATTTCAACTCAATCATAACATCATAAATAAATCAGTATAATCCTTTGAATTTTTATTCTTTACTCTAGGAACATACACATTCTCTCTTTATGTAATGTTCCCAGTCTAGCCATAACTCTGAACTAATTCCTCTTTACAAGATAAGACAGCTGCCTATACAACTGTCATCGAAAGGTAACAATCAATGATATTGAACCACCGCCCATACAATGGAACAATAACATTGAGCAATCAAACACAGACTATCAATGAATTATCGAACATAAATACAATCAAACATGAAATAATGAAATGATATTATAAAGTATATGATTATGCTCAAACAAGATTATGTGATGATATAAATGCAATGTCATGAGAGATTATGGATGTCATGAACTTGCTATTCCTTTCTTTGCAGTGGGGAGGGAATGTATTACCTCCTTAAGCCACTACCTTCTTTACTAACTGGCTCCTTATCTTTATTTTCCTTTCTATAGTGGGGAGGGAATCTGTTACCTCCTTAACCCACCATTCTGAACTATTTTTATGCTATATATGAGTATGTATGCATAATGTAGTGTTATGCCTAACTCTAACATAACCATTATATAATCTCTATACTTGCACTACTGGCTCTACCTCTATGAGAGTGTTCATGAGACTTTAAATATACTTCTTCTTCTTAGTATACATTCTTTCTTACTTTAACATTTTTCCCCATCACTATGAGGCATTTATGCCACTATGACACTCTTAATTGTCCATCTTACTTTAGTATACTTAAACCTTACGTCTTCTCAATTCATATCTAGGCAACCCTTGGTTGCTTACTTCATATTTTCCCTTAGTTCTTAATAACTAGGCACCAAGACCCTTTATTCTTATCATTTAGACACTTTTGCTAGCCAAATACTATGGCCTTCACGTTTGCTATACTTATCTATATGCTTATATTTCACTTTCTCATCACTTTCCATGTAATATCTATGCAACCTTTTATTGCATCAAGAGCTAAACTTATATCTAAGTCAATCCATGTTTGTAACACCCCAAATTTCCTATCTATTAGACAGCAATTTTGACAGTTAACAGAATTCTACTGTTTAGTGATTTCTGTGTACTATAAAATTATTTTGATTATTTCGTCAGCGTATTGGGTCGTTTTGAGTGATTTACTCCGTGTCAGGAAAATAATAATTTTTGGGCCGGAGAAAATCTTACGTAATTTAATTATTACTGTTAAGTCTTAATTATTTTACGAAATCTGATTTGATATTCATGAATTTTCTAATTTTTATGATTTTGTGGGTGATTATGAAATTTTTATATTTCTCTGATTGTTTTTGGGCTGTTTGTGGGCCTAGGTGGCCTTACGTGGGCCGAGGTGGGTCCCGCAAAGTGAAAATTTTTCTACGTATAGAAAAATTTGTACTGTTTAGACGGAGACAGAGGATCTTACTAAACCTGAATTTGGAAACAATTTTTAAAATTTTCTTTTACTACGTTTTGTACTGTATTTAATTATTGGGCGATAAAAAATACCGTAAAAATATTATTCGAAGGGTTATAGCAAATAGAAAAAAATAAATATTATACTGCTTAAGTCAACATTGGTGGTTTGGATATCCACCATTGATTTAATCAACGGTGGAGACTTGATCTTGATTTAATCAACAGTGGAGAATTAGTCTAATTAAATGGCTATGACCATTTATAACCATTGGATGAAGAATTAATCTATGGTTGAAATTTGGTCTTATATAATGGCTTGGACTTCAATTGTGACCCTTGGATGGCAACATGGAAAGAGAGATCTTGACCATCCATTTAGTAGCTTCATCTAATGGCTAAGATTAAAGGAGGAAGAAGATCCAATGGTCCAAATTCAAGAAGACAACTTTGAGATCTACAAGCTCCTAGGACATTTGAGAACAACACACCTCACTCACTCTCTCACTCAATCTCACGGCAATGCATAGGAGGAGGGGGGACAAAACTCATTTCATGCATTTCTATCTTACTTCATCATCTTTTCTATTGCCTTTCTCAAGAAGCAAAAACAAGACAACTCTTCCATCTTCTCTTCTAGCTAAGGTTTGGCCTCCACCCCCACAACCACCCTTCACTCACCTAAAATTTCATCTAACCATATTTCTTCAACCTAAACAACTTTCATGTTGAAAGTTTCTTCAAAATCCAACATCTAGTACTTGAAATCTAGGGTTCAAGTTTCTAGCAAAAAGGGTAAAGTTCATATTTCTTTACCCAATCTTTTAGTTTTGATTTTCTAAGCCATGCTTGAATCATGGTTTACCTATTCTTACACTTGTTATTGATTTTAACATTGGTTTATGATTTTTAGGGATTTTTCCTTGGAGCTCTACGAAATTGGTAGGAAGGAAAACTAAGTGTTTTCACTTCATTCTTTATCTTAATCAAGTCTAAGAAGTTTTCCTTTCACAAAAATCAAAAACTCCATCCTTGTTCTTCAAGAGGAACCATTCGGCCATACCACTCAAAATCACCATCCAATCTCTTTTAATTTCATCCAACCACAGATCTTGAATCTACATGATATTCTAAGCAACTTTCATGTTGGAGACTTTCTCTAAATCATCCATCTTCAACCTTGTTCTTCAAGCTAAAGATTGAAGCTTTATTGGTGAAGTTTATTAATCTTCACTTTTCTTTTGATTTTCAAGGTTCTAACCATGATCCATATCCATGGTTTTCTTATTCAAGTCTTATATATTAATTATATGTGTGTTTTGTTTTGTATTTGAGAAGCCCTTGGTGGTGAAGAACTTGGAAAAAAAAGCAAAACAAGGAGCTTTTGAGGATCTTCAAGAGGTAAGAGGGAGATTCATCTCACCAACCAAGTATGGTGGTGAGAGATGGTTTGTGTATTTGATGGATGATGAATCCATGTGAGGATTCATATCCATGGTCATGTAATTATTTGTGTGTGTTTATGTGCTTTGATTATTTGCCTATGCTTGATATGATTTGCATGATCTATTGCTTTGATTATGGCATGCTTGTGATATATATGTTGATTATGTATATGTATGCCATAATTTGATGATGGAAAGGAAATTGATTTTTGGTTCCAAAGACCAAGATGAATTTCGGCCAAGACACCTCAAAATAAGAGTTCATAAATTAATATTTTCATGAATGACAAAATTTGATGATTAGAAAAGCAAGGAAAATAAACAAAGGGTTTGTTTTTCAAGAAGTAGTGTTCATGACTTTGAGAAGAATTTTTAGTGATTTATTTTGTGTAAAAACAAGAATGGAATTTAATGGAACTCAAGGACATTTTTGAATAAAAATATTTTAAGTATTTTATTAATTGTAACACCCTCCTCAGGGTATCACATTTTTGACTCCCAACTCATAATATGTAAAGAAGTTCATAAAAGGTTTGAGTTATAAAAGGTGAGTTTTAAAATTTCTTATTACAGAAACATAAACTTACTGAAATCCATAAGTATTACTGAAAATATATTTAAACTGATTAATATACAATATTGACACCAATTAATATTTAACAATTTAAAGAGAAATATAAAACTAACAGACTCTCTTTTTAATAGTAGTAAACCCCATCACGGGTCCTACTTAATAGCACGGTACAACACTAACGGTAAAACTTAACATACTTATTCCTTCTTGTATCCATCTTGATGCATCAAACATCTGTTCCTTGTCAACCCTTCACACTATCGAATCTGGAATGGTCATTCTCTGATGTTGTCTCCGATCTCAGAGTATTTATCACCCGTATGTCTAAGACAACTCGTTCCATCTATTATATAATTTTTACCAATACACGCACAACAACACAGTGTAACAAAGAGGTGAGACCACCTACGCCAATACCAACATGGTAGCACAGAGATAACACAAACAACATATCATACAGGTATATCATACCAGAATTCCAATAATGCCTTCAACATTAATCAACTATCATCATCCAATCATTTATCAGTTCAAATATCATTCAATATTCACGATGATGTCCTCAGCAATATCCAAGTATTCATCACACAATAATCACAATAATGCCGTCAACATTATTTATCATCATCATCATCCAATTATTCCTCAATTATCATATCGTGTAGCTATAGATATTCAGATTTATGCATATGTTATGCATGTAGACTCAATGTCCTACCATGGAGGTTTTCACAATTTTCGAGAAGAATGCTCTGTTAATTGTCAGCCTTAGCCCAAAGACAATCTTCCAGATTAGCCCACAAACAATGCCCAGCCTTATCCCACAAACAAATGTCCAGCTTTTGAAAAGAATCGTTATTGTCGGGTATTGTCAATGCGTTGCAACGGACCACATCGCTAAGTGGCATATGGTCTACCCTTAGCCCACAGACAGATATCCACTAGTCGACCGCCGCGCCTTGACGCCCCCAAGATCCATCATAAACCTCACTATTAATTCACATTCCCTCTTCAACCACAAGGGTCACAATAGCATCAGCTATCAATTTTTTGTTCAATGCATGAATATCTCAATGCAATTTTGTTCAATTTCCTCATATGCCATAATGCATATTTTTCCAATGCATATTCAATGCACCAATGCCAATCATAGGCAAAATTCACCATTTCCAATGCATGTTCAATGCACCAATGCCAATCACAGGCAAAATTCATAATTTCATATTCAGGGTCCACACATTGGCCCATTCTCAGTTTAATTTCATAATCCATAATCAGGGTCCACACATTGGCCCAACAGTAATCATACTGTATATTCAACAGCGAAATCATATTATCGCATTTTTATAGTCACAAAACACTTTCATCGTGTTTTCACACTCGCGCAACATTTCTATTACGTTTTCACAATTTCACAACATTTTTGTTACATTTTCAAATGACGTATTGATTTTTCAACGTTTTCATCATTCACGTAAAAATATTCCACCATTTTTAAATCTCGTAGCGATTTTCCACAATATCTCAAACGCGTAAAATATTTAAACGTTTTCTAAATTGTGTAGAAATATTTCAACATTCCTCAAATCGCGTGGAAATATTTAAATATTTTTCAAATTGCGTAGCTTAAAAATCACGTTTTTAAGGTACGTAAATCATTTTTCACCATAATTTTACTACAAAAAATATTTCTCAACCTTCAAAAACTTCATTTCAACATTTCTCAAAATAATATGACTACTCACATTATTTCCACATTTTCTTACTCAAGAAAATCCTTTTTGGAACAAATTCCACAAATTCACAATTCCATTAAATTAAATCAATGTTTCTCACTGTAAAAATTACTAACGCTCTCCAAAACCCAAAGGATGAGTTACACATTAGAAAATATCAAATCACTATTATATTCTCCATTTTTCTCAAATCAATTCTAAAATCAATTCTCTTCAAAATAAATTGAGGATCAAACACTTTCAACCTCTTTTTGTCTTTCATAAACAAAATTCCATCTTGAAAGTAACAAAACACCTTGTTTTCCATTTTCTTTAATCCTTGTCCTAAAACACTTTGTTCAAACACTTTGTTTCCACTTTGAAACCACTTTGTTTCATAAAACCAAAACTATTCCAATCTCCCAAACATCGTGGAGTCTTTGGCCATTGAAGCCATCAAATACTTTTCCTTTTAAGTTGATATGGTTTTACACAAACAAAACCATTAAAAATTCTTTAACAAAACTGTGAGACTCATAGTCTTAAAAAATCAAATCATTTGTTCATTTTCATTTTTCACTTTCTTTGTAAATCCTTAAAATTAACAACTCATTGCTCTTTTCATTTAAAACTCAAGATTTGTAAAATACTTAGAATCTATTTATTCAAAAACATCCTTCAAAAACCGTGAGCACTACTTCTTTGAAAACAAACCCTTTGTTTATTTTCCTTACTTTTCTAAACATCCAATTTTACCATTCATGAAAATATTGATTTGTGAACACCTATTTTGAGGTGTTAAGGCCGAAATCCTCATGGTCTTTGGAACCAAAAATTATTCTCCTTTCTAACAATTTTTATGGCATACATCACATATAATCAACATATATATCACAAGCATACCATAAAAGCAAATAAACATCATACTAAGCATGCAAATACAAATAAACCATGCCAAGCATATAAACCACATAAACACATAAGCACCCACAAATAATTACATGACCATGGATATGAATCCTCACATGGATTCAACATCCATCAAATACCAAACCATCTCTCACCACCATACTTGGTTGGTGAGATGAATCTCCCTTTTACCTCTTGAAGATCCTCAAAAGCTCCTTGTTTTGCTTCTTTTTCCAAGTCCTTCACCACCAAAGGCTTCTCAAATACAAAACAAAACATATATTTATTAGTAAATCAAGCTTGAACAAGATAAACCATGGATTAGAATCATGGTTAGAATCTTGAAAATCAAATGAAAAGTAAAGATTAATAAACTTCACCAATAAAGCTTCAATCTTTAGCTTGAAGAACAAGGTTGAAGATGAATGATTTAGAGAAAGTCTCCAACATGAAAGTTGCTTAGAAAATCATATAGATTCAAGATCTATGGTTGGATGAAATTAAAAGAGATTGGATGGTGATATTGGGTGGTATGAATTCCTCTTGAAAAACAAGGTTAGAGTTTTTGATTTTTGTGAAAGGAAAGCTTCTTAGACTTGGTTAAGGTAAAGAATGAAGTGAAAACACTTAGTTTTCCTTCCACTAATTTCGTAGAGCTCCATGGAAAAATCCCTAAAAATCATAAACAAATCTTAAAATCAATAACAAATAAAAGAATAGGTAAACCATGGTTCAAGCATGGCTTAGAAAATTAAAACTTGAAGTTTGGGTGAAGAGATAAGAACTTTACCCTTTATGATAGAAACTTGAAGCTTGAATTTGAAACTCAAGATGAATGATTTTGTGAAAACTCATAACTATAGATGTTCTAAGAATGAGGTAAGGATTCAAGAAATAAGGTTAGATAAAATTTTTGAGTGATGGAGGGTGATCTTAGAGTGCTTGGCTGAAACTAGAGGAGAAGAGAAATAAAGAGAAAATTTTTTATGAGCTTAGACTTTGGAATGATCAAGAATGACAATAATGATGGTCTTGAACTTTGCTACACACTTAAGCCTCCAAAAACCGTCCCCCCCTCTTCATAATGCATTCAATAAGTGACCATCATAATTAGCCACCATTTAGAGCATTTCTAGCCATTGATTAGATCAATGGTTAGGATTAAGGTAGACTTTTGATTAGAAGACTTAATCTAGGCCATTAGATCTTTCTCCTTGAAATCCTAGCCATTAGATGCATCTCCAAAAATAAAGGGTCAAGATTACTCCTTCTTACTTTTAATCCAAGGGTCATAATTAGTCATAGCCATTTTAGAAGACCAAATCTCCACCATTGATTAAATCCAAATCCAATGGTCACAAATGATCCATCTCCACCGTTGATTTAATCCAAATCCAACAGTCATAAATGGTCCTAGTCACTTTATAAGATCAAATCTTCACCCTTAATTTAAATCCAAATCCAATGATTATAAATGGTCATAGCCATTTTCTTAGACTAATCCTACACCGTTGATTAAATCGACGGTTGATATTAAAGTCTTCAATATTAGACTTGCTTCCTATTGGTCCATCAAAAGAATTAAACTTGTTTCCTATTGGTCCGTCAAAAGTTGTCATAACCACTATTGTTGACTTAAACAGTATAATTTCTATTTTTATCTACTATAACCCCACGAAAGAATATATTTAATGTATTTTTATAGCCTGATAATTAAATACAGTACAAAACACAGTATAATAAAATTTTAAAAACTATTTCCGGATTCAGGTTTAGTAAGATCCCCTGTCTCCGTCTAAACAGTGCAAATTTTTTTATGCGTAGAAAATTTTTTACTTTTCTGGACTCATGCGGGGCCCACATATGACCTCCCTGGGCCTACACACAGCCCACGGATAACGCTAAAATAATAAGAGTAATATAAAAATTTCATAATCACACACAATCACAAATATTAGAAAATTCACAAATATCAAATCAGATTATGTAAAATAATCAAGACTTAACAGTAATAATTAAATTACGTAAAATTTTCCCCGGCCCGAAAATTATTATTTTCTTGACACGGAGTAAATCACACAAAACGATCAAATACGCTGACGGAATACGTAAAATAATTTTACAGTACACAGAAATTACTAAATAGTAGAATTCTGTTAACTGTCAAAATTACTGTCAACTAGTTAGGAAATTTAGGATGTTACATTAATCATGAGTTTTAAATGAAAAGAGCAATGAGTTGATGATTTTAAGGATTTGCAAAGAAAGTAAAAAATAAAAATGAACAAATGATTTGATTTCAAAGACTATGAGTCTCACGATTTTTTGTGAAGAATTTTTAATGGTTTTATTTGTGTAAAACCATATCAATTTAGAAGGAAAAATATTTGATGGTTTCAATGGTCAAGTACCACAGTTTTGAAGGTTTGTAATGCCTTGATTTTATGAAAACAAAGTGATTTTCAAAGTGGAAATATAATTTGGTTTAGTACAAGGAATTTTGGAAAAGGAATTTCCAAAATGGTTTTATCACTTGAAAGATGGAATTTCGTTTATGAAAGACAAAAAGAGGTTGAAAGTGTTTGAACCTCAATTTATTTTGAAGAGAATTGATTTTAGAATTGATTTGAGAAAAATAGAGAATATAATAGTGATTTGATATTTTCTAACGTGTAACTCATCCTTTGGGTTTTGGAGAGCGTTAGTAAATTTTAAAGTTAAAAACATTGATTCAATTCAATGGAAGGGTGAAATTGTGGAATTTATTACGAAAAGGATTTCATGAATATGGAAATGTGGAAAATGAAGTACGAAGTCATATTATTATGAGAAAGGTTGAAATGGAATTTTTGAAGGTTGAGAAATATTTTTCGTAATGGAATTATGGTGAACAACGATTTACGTAACTTAAATACGTGATTTTTAAGCTGCGCAATTTGAAAAATGTTTAAATATTTCTACGTGATTTGAAAAACATTAAAATATTTCTACGCGATTTGGAAAGCGTTTAAATATTTCAAAAATGATGGAAAATGGTTTACGCGACTTAAAAGAATGATTTTTAAGTTACGCGAATGTGAAAATGGTGGAAAATCGCTAAGCGATTTGAGTAACGTGTAAATATTTTATGTGATTGAGAAAACGTTGAAAAATCAATACGTAATTTGAAAACGTAACAGAAGTGTTGCGGAATTATAAAAACGTAACAGAGATGTTGCGCGATTGTGAAAACACGATGAAAGTGTTTTGCGACTATAAAAATGCGATAATATGATTCCATTCTTGAAAATACAGTATGATTACTGTTGGGCCAGTGTGTGGACCCTAAATATGAAATTGTGAATTTTGCCTGTGATTGGCATTGGTGCATTTTATATGCATGAACTGGTGTATGAACACTATATATGAAATTTTGCCTATGATTGGCATTGGTGCATTGAACATGCATTGGAAACGTCCGATGGACCGTATGTGGCTATTTGCCTAGGAGAGACGTACACCTCTTGAGTAGGTGCGATATGCGTAGTGCAATTCACTTGTTGACCTTGGGGACATCGAGGTGCAGGTTGCCTACATGGGCAGTTGGTAGCTCTTCTGGACCATGGGTTAGACCGACGCGACACACTAATGATCCTGACCGAAACACTATTCTTAATCAAGATCTAGTAAAGACTGTCGCGTATATGCTAGATGTGCAAATACAAATGAGAATTATAGCACGTGGTCTGAGGCATTTTGGTACAAACAGATCTTTCGGATCAACTTCTCCGATCTGAGTATTAGCTCCATGGAGTAAGAACATTGAGTCTATGTGCACATGCATAACATATGCATCATTATTGGGCATTGGTTATGATAATTGGACTGTTGAAATACTTGGATGATGATGATGATAATAATGTGATGGCATTGTGGTAATTATTGTGTGATGATAACAATGTTAATGGCATGATGGTAATTATTAGTTATTGTATCTGTTACAATAAATAATGTTGATTGGAATTATGGTATGATATATCTGTATGGTATGCTGTTTGTATTATCTCTGTGCTACCATGTTGGTATTGGCGTAGGTGATCTCACCTCTTTGTTATATTATTTTGTTATGTCTGTATTATTAAAAAAATTATATAGTAGAAGGAATGAGTTGTCTTAGACATGACGGGAGGCAGATATTCAGAGTTCAGTGACAACATCGAAGGGTGACCATCCTGGACTAGTTAGTGTGCAGTGTGGATGAGGAACAAATATATGGCACATCAAGATGGACACAAGAAGAAATATGTATGTTGAGTTTTCTCGTTAGTGTTTTACCGTACTATTAAGTAGAACCCGTCATGGGGTTTGCTACTGTTTAAAATTGAGTTTGTAAGTTTTATATTTATTGAATAATTATTAAATATTAATTGGTATCAATATTGTATATTAAATAGTTTAAATATATTTTTTAATATTACCCATAAATATCAGTAAGTTTACGTTTCAGCAAGAAGAAATTTTGAAACCCATCTTTTATGACTCAAACCTTGTTTATGAACTTCTTTTCAGATTATAAGTTAGTAGTCAGAAATGTAATGCCCTGAGGGGGTGTTACAATGTCTAATGGATGTACAATCTTTTCATTTTCTCAATCATATTTTCAATCCTTAATCCTAATCATTAAACTCATAGACAAATCATGCTTTTCATAAATTAAATATTCTTGTTATCAATTAAAATAACATATAAGAACTTTACACATTTCATTGTTTATATAACACCATATTCTTTTTCTTTTGTCCTTTATCGAGCGTTTGAGTGCTAGCCTTCTAGCGCTTGCGCGCTGGCTAGGTACATCCAGAAGTCATTCTGCCAACTGAGTGCTTAAGTGCTCAATTCCTAGCACCTATGCACTGGCTGGATACGTTCCAAACTCCTTTTCTGTGAGCTGGGCGCTCAAGCACCCAATTACTAGCGCTTAAGCGCTGGCTAGGTAGCAGCAGAACGTGCTGCTCTCCTCCATTCTCCTCAACCATTTCAACTCATTCAAACCAATTTCTTAGAGCTTTTCCATTCAACAACCATAATATATCATCAAAATACAATCATAATACCTTTTTCTTAAATCAAAATACATCCCAAACCCTAGAAATACCCATTTTCATCCTTTGAAGAATCATACAAAACCCAACACAATAACTTGTTCTAAACCTTATTCATACTCAAACTAATTAAAATCTAACACTAGAAACAAGCGTTTAGGCTCTAAACTGAACTTACTCATCAAACTCATTCTTCCATCAAAGCAAATCAAGAAAAAGATGGAGATGAGAAGATGAGAAATAACCCCCTACCTTGGTTGATGACTAATCTTGAAGCTTTGGATCCTCTTCTTGGGTTCTTCTTCTTCTCTTCCTCTCCTTCTTCCTCTCCTTTCTTCTTTGTTCTCCGTTTCTTCTCCCCCGCAGCAGCTGCATGAAAGACGAGAGAGAGAAGTGAGAATTTTCTTACTTTTAAAAACATGCCCCATAGGCATTTTTGTCTTTTCACAAGAATTTGCCACCTCTTATGAATACTTTGATCTTATTATTTCAAGCTTTCTAACCTCCATAAATATTAAAATAAATTTTATGATTCATCTTAATACTTATTTTGCCATTTCCTTAATTTTTCATATCTGGACTAAGTCCATTCGGTACCAAAACACTTACTCGGTGTGCTTCAAAATACCAAACGAACTCAGTTTACCTTCAAACTTTAACTGCAACTTTCTTAACTCATTTATAACTTGGAAATAAACTATCCATATTTATTTCCCTTAACTTAACCTTTAAAACCACTTTCTGAGTCATTTTAAGCCACTTTACACCTTCTGTGTTGCGGTAAAGTGCCTAAACTAACTCAGGTTGCCATAAAACTGAACTGGCATGTTAAGCAAGTATAATAGTACCTCTGAGACCATATACAAGCCTAAAATGTTTCTTAGGATCTTACAGTTAGAGCAGTTCATCCTGTGAGCTGGGGTATAGACTGACTAGGCTTAGGCAAGTTTAGAGTTTTCCACTAAGTATTATGCATTTCTTGTCTCATATGTGAGATGTATGGATAGAATTTGTAACATTTCAATTTTGATATCCCGTTAGACTTGATCTACATAAGAATATTCAATATCGAAAATGTTACCACTAACAACCATGCCCATAATATTCACATAAATAAATAATTATGGAGAGCCACGATACCAACAGTTATATATATACATCACAGTCACAAAAGGACATATTGTTATACATAACTCAAAACAAACTAAGCAAATATAAACTATATACAAGCTCAGTCCAAAACAATATCGAAGCTATGCTAGTCCTCATGCAGCTTCTTCTTCCCTTTTGAAGAACTTGTACCTGAATTTACATGGCAACACAAACGGGGTGAGAAATCGCAATTCTTGGTAGAAGTATTCCAATACCAGCATTTTATACAATCATACTGATTATACAACCATTAAGTTAATACTTCAATCACAGAAGTACACAATTGCCCATACAATTGTAATGTCATGAGTTCATCTCATGGCGACAACTGCTTATACTATTATCATGTTATGCCTATTGTAACACCCTAATACTATTATTCTATATTACTAATAAATACTTGGACAAAGAATATTAACTATGCTACTTCTAACTTACTCATCAACTAATCCATAACATTTATGAATAATTATGGAGAGCCTTAACTCATAAAGTTATACACGTATACATCAATTGCCATAATGATAAGGAATTTTACATACGACCTTTAAATATTCTCAAGCTAATATAAATAAATACATTAACATTGTCTATAAAGGAAACAAATAAAACTAATCTACACTAGTTCTTCCGTTTCTTTATCTCCTTACCCTTTGAAGAGTCTTGACCTGTTGTTACCATAGAAACATAGAAAGGGGTGAGAACATGAAAATTCTCAATAATATTCATGTATTTCATGGTATCAACCAATGTAAACTGCATACATAAATTAACTATACTAAACATTATACAATCGCCCATACAACCATATAATGTTGTCTATAATAACTATCATAGGAGTTCCCTCCACTATAACTGATAATTGCACAATACCTAGTAGTATAGCTAAACCGATAGCCTACATACCGTTAACATAAGCAACTGCCCATACAATTGCTTATGTCAACAGCAACAGAAAATTGCCTATATAATTGAACTATAACTGTAAGGCTAATGATTTAACCCTTCATTTACTTATTCATTCTAGGAAACTCGGGTTCCACGAACACTTGCCAAGGTGATAACTCCACAAAGTGTAGTTATTTGTGCCCCATATCTGTATTTCTCTAATTGCTAAAGTCCTTGTATTCATGCATATTTGGAAGGTTTTGCACTTATATTTGCTATATCCAATTCTGATACCTTTCCTATATGATATTGAGCATACTGTGCATATTTGATATGTGATTAAGTGAATTTATATTTGTTACTGATTTGGTGTTTTCTCTATCATAGGAAGGGCTCTAAACAAGAAGATATATGGAGCAATTGAGCTAGAATGGGAATAGGAAGCCAAATTTGCATTTTAGACCTCAACGTCGCGGCGTGGCATGTGAGCGTCGTGGCGTGAGCCTCCCCTGCATCAAAAGTCAGAGAGCAGTGAAAATTGAGCGCCGCGACGTGGAATATTAATGTCGCGGCATCCTTGACCTAATTTAGTACGCGTCGTGGCATAGGCATGTTAATGCTGCGGTGTGCCTCTGTTTTTCTGAGTCTATAAATAGATTTGTAATAGATTTTTAAGGGAGCTCTATTTTAGTTTCTAGGTTTTAAAGAGGTTGCGGCCTGTTCTTCATTTCTGGGTTGATTGGAGGCCTAGGGAGGCTAGGTTGGATGCCATCTTCCTCATGGAAGGAGATTCAAGCTTCAACGATGCTATCCATGGATTCCTTCCTCTTCTCCCTTTGTTTCTTTTCTCTTCCCTATCTTTTGAGCATGGTTTTTGATTGTATTTCGTGTTCAATGGATTAGCAGTTGTATTTAGGAAATACTTTGGATCTTTCTATGAGTATTGATGTTTATGTTATCTTTTGAGTATCTATTGATGTTTAGCTTTGTTCTTCCATGCCTATGCTTAATGTTTGCTTCTATTTGATAAGCAATTGCATGATCTTAATTGATGCAAATGAACTAGAAATAGGGATTTGTGGAGATGGACATGGTATGGTTGATGCATGTTCGACAAGTTCAATTGGCTTGGATTAGTTGATTCACTAACTGGATAGAAATATACCTTTTAGCCATGTATTAGCATGTGTTTGAGAATAGATCATTCATTAGTGGAGTTTATACCAGTCCTCATGCAAACATAAGAAATATAGTGGATTAGGTAAATGACACCAGGGTTGATCGAACTAGACATAGGATTTTGACTAAATCAGATTCTCAAGCTAAACTAACTAAAAATTGATGTTGCTTATAAGGATTGCATATCATCAGTATGAAATAGGAGGTGAAGAAGGATTTTCTAGATCTCTAAACCCTTATCTTTATTGCTTTTGTAGTTTAGATTTTGTTTATTGCATTTCTTTATTTTATATGTTCTTGAATAAAATTTAACTAAGCTATTGGTTGTTACTTAGAAATGGAAACCATATATCCTCGTGGGAACAAACTTTTACTCTCTATCTGTATTACTTAAACGACCCGTGCACTTGTGATACACAAATGGTCTAACACAAGGTAGGGAATGAACTTATTACATTCTGGTCCTTCCTAGGATAGAGAAAAATTGTCGTCCTCACTAACTGTAAACTTGCTCATAGACTCAACTCATCATTGTGAAAGAGTCTATCTTAACTAATGCGTTATTTTGACTCAACTTATAGAGTCTGATGAGCACCTCTATGATCTTTGCACACTTAACCCAACTCTACTGCAAGTCAGTAATTCGTGCATCAAGATAAGTAAACTATACCTCCCTCATTTGTATCCGACTTTCCTTGTTATTGCACTACTTGTAGTGACCTGTGTCACACTAGAGTGCTCAAGGTTCCAAATACTTATTTTAGGTAACTCATAATTCTTGGAATACCTAACGACTTGATCTTCCATACTTAACTTAGTATTCAAGAAAGTAACTCTCTTCCTACTTGTATCTCTAACATAACTATACTACTAGAAGAGCTAAGCATGTTTCTGCTAAACTCAATGAATATGATAAGCTTTCAAGTCACCATTTATTCTATTGTGTATTTATCAATGCACGACATTTCACTTAACTAGAGAAATTAGTACACAACCATACCCAATTAGGAACTAAACACACAAACTTAACTCCACTCGAGTAAAATTAACACAAAAGTGATTAGTACTTGCAACACTTTGTTGCTTAAAATTCTAGGTACTCTACCAAGGTTATCCACTACTCTAGGATATCCCAAGGCTTAAACCTTTACCAATTAACTAGAGTAAATGCTGCTAATTTTTTCTAGTACATTCGTATCCATTACACCATCTCATCACATCTTGTGTGATATTCAATGCAACACTAAGTGCCTAGGGTGTTGGATACCTACCTATGACAATCTTTAACTATTGGATGCACAAAGGGTCTAAACTTTCTCATCTATACTAAAGGGTTGTTTCCTCTTTGAAATATCCTAGTAGCATCCTAACACACTCCAAAAAGGATGTATAAAGAATCCCAACAAGTAGGAAACTTCATTTCAACAATATTCATATCTTAACATTTCTTGGTTAATCACCTAAAAAGACTGATTTTCATGAATATACCAAATGTACATCCTAACTCATATAATTCTGAAATTTTCAGTCTAATAGCCTTGTATGTTAGCTTCAAAATGCCACTAGAATTAGGTTATTTCCATATCCACAACTCAAATTATGCAACAAACAATACATGCTATCAGGATGTTGCCCTGTCTCATGCCTAGGCGTGGCATTCTCTGTCTGATCAGGATCCAAGACTGACCACCCCACACCTAGGTGTGGTTCAGAGAAACTCCTGTAGAATTTTGTAGAAGTGTGGCACTATTCCATTAGTGCCACACTCAAAATTTGATCACTTCAAAATTGTTCCTAGATGATTTTAAGTCCCAAACAAGTTTACAAAATTAAGGGGAACATAAAACACTAATTGTTTTCATAAAAAATGGACCCAAACACAAAATTACCCATCAAAACCCCAAAATCTACACTTTGAGTATTTTAGGTCCAAATGGATAGATTTTTGTTTTTAATCCAAACCCTTAGCATGAACAAGTCATAAATAATACTTATAACTCATCCAAGTAAGAAAATCATAGAAAAACACCTCTAGATCTCATTTTGAGATATTAATCCCCAAATTAGTTAAACATGGAAGATGAAAAGAAAGTGAGTTTAGACCTCAAGAACCCCTACCTCTTGCATGGATGAGATGACGATCTTGAAGCCTTGATCTTGCTCTTAGATCCTCCTTCAAGCTTTGATCCTTGGTCCTCTAGTTTTTCCCCTTTTTTTTCCTTTTCCCCTGTGGCTTCTTCTTTTTTCTTTTCTTTTTCTCTGTTTTGGTTGTCTTCAGCCATGGAATAAGAAGGAAAATAAGGAAACAAAGTCCAACTTTGGCACTTAAGCCTAAAGTTGGAACTTTATATCTGCTAAGGACACTTGAATTATGCTATATCAAGTTTTTCTGCTTCCAACAACCCTAAAACAAATACTAAGATTCATTAAAATTGTTGTTTCACCATTTCTCTATTTTTTCATATCTGTTGCTAGTCAATTCGGCATTAAAATGACCAGTATGCCTAAAAATACCAAACTATCTCTGATTATTCCCAAATTTTAACTACACCATATTCACCATATTTACAACTTAGAAACAAAATTTCTAGGTTTATTTCCCTCAAAATAGCAACTTATACTACTAACTGACTCATTTTAAGCTACTTTTCAACTTCTTGGTTGTAACAAAATGCCTAAACGAACTCAGTTTGTCACAAAACTTAACTGACATGTTATACAAGTATAATAGTACCTTTGAGACCATATAGAGGCCTAACATGTTTTCTTGGGATGTTACACCTAATTATGTCTAATGTTTATGTCTATGCAAGTCCTAAGAGTGAATGCAATTTAAGGATGTCATGAGCCCTCAGATGTATTGAGGATATTACCCACCTCAACTACTCTAGCATATGTCATGGTATGTCATGAATTATCAAGCATAGTGAGGATATGACGCACCTATGCTACTCATCAACACATATAGAGGATATTACTCACCTCACTATTCTACAAACTATAGGGAGGATATTACTCACCTCCACTAATCAATAATCAAGATGAGAATTACTTACCTCACGGTTCAACCAACATAAAGAGGATATTACTCTCCTTTTTACTTAACAATATAGAGAGGATATTTCTCACCACAATATGGTTCAATCAATATAAAGAAGATATTACCCACCTCAAATATGTTCCAGAAACATCTCATACAATACAATTACTAATTACTTCCCATAATTAGATCCACAATTGATTTATATGTATCTCAAGTTCATTTCACAAACATTTCATCCAAATACTTCTAAAAGTACTTCAACACTCTTAAAAGAGTATACATTAGTGATTCCAACACCTAGGGAAACTCATTTTCTCAATATCACAATACACCATATATGTATATATATATCCATGTTAGTTCAGTTTTGTGATAAACAATATAGAAATTGAAAAGTAGCTTAAAATGACTCAAATAGTAGCAAAATTGCTAAGTTGAGGGAAACATGTATGAATAACTTGTTTCTAGGTCACAAATGAGTTAAGTAAGGTGCAATTAAAATTTAAGAGCAATCGGAGTTTGTTTGGTATTTTTAAGCATACTGGTTGTGCTTTTAATGCCAGATTGACCCTCAACAGATATGGAAAAATAGAATAAAGGTAAAACAACAATTTAAATGAATTCTAGTATTTATTCTAAAGTTGTTGAAAGCTGAAAAACTTGAATTAGCATAATTCAAGTGTCCTTAATAGATATAAGTTTTAGTATAGAAACTTAAATCCTTTTCTCCTATTTCCCCTCATATCCCCAAACCCCAGCAAAAAAGAAATAAGGAAGACACAAAAGGGGAAAGGGGAAAAAGAAAAGAAAGAAAAGAAAGAAAGGAGAAAAGAGAGGAAATGGAAGAAAGAAGAGGAACAACAAGAGCATCGAAGGCTAGATCGAGAGCAAGGCTTCAAGGATCAAGTGTCTACAAGAGGTAGGGGAGCTTAACTTCATCTTTCCCTTCTCATCTTCATCTTATTCTTAGTTTTTCTAGATGAAGGAATAATGAGTTTTAGTGTTGTTAGTGAAGATTGAGGCTTGATTCTTGCTTCTATTGCAACACCCCGAATTTTGTTTTTTTTAATATATATGATTTTTATAATTTTTATATTTTTTGTGAATTTTTGTGATATTTTAGATATTTTGAATATTTTAATATATTTTAGATATTTTAAAATATTTTAAATATTTTATTATATTCTAGATATTTTGAGATATTTTAAATATTTAATATATTTGAGATATTTTGAATATTTTATTTTATTTTTGATATTTTGGAATATTTTGAATATTTAATATATTTTTTATATTTTGGGCCGTGTGTGGGCTCGGGCGGCCCAGAAAAATAAAAAATTTTTGAGCCGAAAAATTTTGTATTGCTGATTCGGGCTGGGGGAGCTTATTAAACCTGAAACCGAAAACAATTTTTGAAGTTTTGTTTTCTACGATTTTATCAGACAAAATAAAATCAGGGTATGTTTTATTATCCATTGGATAATAACTTCCGAGAAAATATCTAGTAGATGATTCTAGATGCAAGTCTAGTCGCTCACTCTAGAATGTTCTAGACGATGACTCATCTTTTGGTGACTCTCCTAGGTGACTAGCCTAGTGACTCACATGTCCGAGATTATTCTAGAAGATTCTAGAAAGCGCATAGTCACGTGCCTAGTCATCAAGTACTTGAGTACTTGCTTTATGTGTGGACCAATGAGGAGCTAGTCAATGATTGCGGCAGTGACTCATCGTGGAGGACCAATAGAAACTTGACACTTGGCGTGACACCTCTGCATGTTCTGGAAGCATGTAGAAGCGATGACTCGCTATATTCTAGAATGGTGACTCGCCACATTCTGGAAAGATGTAGAATGCTGACTCACCCTGTGACTTGCCATAGTGAGTCACACGTTCCAGAAGGTTCTCTTTGATGACTTGGTTTGTGACTCATCAAGGGTGATCAGTAAAAAAATGATCAACAATAGTTGCTACCCAACTGGAACAAGAGAAAAATCTAGGTATATTTTATCATCTATTGGATAATAAACACTGACTTTATAAGCAGTAATTATTATCCATTGGTTAAAGTATACCGAAAAATATCTTGGAAGCTAATCATGGCAACCTTTATGATGAACCAATGGAGAGCTTGCTTACTTAGTAAGTTTTGAAGAAAAGTCAACAATAGCGGCTTGCACAAAAGTGGACCAATGAAAGGCTTTCTTGGGGCTAATCAAAGAGAAAGTAGAAGAGAAGTTGGATACTCTTTCTTGAAAATATCTTTTATAAATATCTTCTTGATAAAATCTCCTTAATAAATATCTTACTTGAAATATATTGGATAAATATCTTTGTAAGATATTTTGATTGAATATCTTGGTAGATATTTTGATTAAATATCGTGGTTAGATATTTTGACCAAACAAATATCTAAGTTGTAGAATATCTTAAGCTATCCTATCATCTTCTATAAATAGGAGGACTTTGGTTCATTTTCATCTTTTGCATGAAGCTCTTACCCTTTTCTCTCAAGGTGTTCCACGGCCAAACACCACTTGAAGGCCAAGTTTGTGTTTTATTTCATCTTGTCCATCCTTCTCTCAAAGAACCATAAGCTAAAACATCAAAATCTCTCACTTTTTCTCTCTTGAAAATCCATGACCAAGACCATTTTTGGAGGACCATCCTACACTTAATTCATCACTTGTTCATCTTTCTATTCAAGCAACCAAAAGCTAAACACAAAACCTCACATTTTCTTCCTTTGAAGCTCATGACCAAGACCAAGAAAACCACCCTCCACTCTTCAATAATTTTAGCCAACCATAGATCTTGAATCTCCATGCAATTCTAAGGAACTTTCATATTGAGATAATCTTCTAAATCATCTATCTTCAAGTACTTTTTCTAAGATCTAAAGTTTGAAGGATAAAGGGAGAAGTTCTTGATATTCTTTTATAATCTTATATTCAAAGTTCTAAACCATTATTTGAATCCATGGCCATCCTAGTTATGCCTTAGATGTTAATTTTTTTGTATTTGTTTTGTTTTCAAGAACCTCTTAGTGGTGAATGATTGATTCAAGAGGACAAGCAAGGAGCTTAGGAAACATCACAATAAGGTAAGAGGGAAATTAACCTCATCAACCATCCATGGTGGTGAGGAACGAACTATATATGTATGTGTGAATATTCTATATGAGGATTTATTCACTTATTGTATAAATTTACTTGTTGTGTTTGGTTGCTTTATGTGATTTATAGTTTTAATAGTATGCATGATATTTATTATGGTTGCTTATTAGCTATATGTGATGAATGATTTTGATAGTATGATGTTGATGCTGTGATTGATTATTGGATGCTTATTATGAAGTTCATAGTATGTAAGAAATTGTTATGATAGAACTAAGATAATTGATTTATGTTGTATATATGAATCAGATGGAAAGGAAATGATTATGGTCCCAAAGAAAACTTGAGGCTCACGGCCTCTAAGCCTAAAATGGGTATTTCAAGTGAAAATATTTTATTCATCATGGATTTAGTTGATTTTATAATAAGTATATGGATTAAGATTTTACAAGTTAAGGAAGGAAATGAATAGAGTTTTAATATTACCCTATCACATTATCCTAATGTAATCCACTTTATGTCTAATCAAATCTATTGTATTTTAATCAAAGCTTGTTTGAGAAGCTTTGACCATCAAAAGACTAGTATACCCTTGGCTTGTTAGGGAAGTCAATTTTTCCCCCCTCTCTCCCTTTCTTTGCCGTGGCAATGTGGCTAATGGGAAGCAAAAATTTGTTTTCCCACACTTAACACACTTAATCACATTTCACTCATTTTTCATCTATCCATTTCTCTCTCTAGTTTTCATCTTCCATTTTCTCCTCCTTCTCTCTTCTTCCTCTCCCTCACCTCACTGTTTGCACCCCACTTTTAGAGACCATTTTTCATTTTCTCTCTTCATTAACACCATTTCTACACTCCCCTCAACTTCCTCTACACTTCCAATTTAGAAAGTTTCTTCAAAATCCATCATCACCTCCATTGTCTTCCAAGACCAAGCTTCTAACTTTAAGGTAAAGTTTCCATTTTTTCTTTTCCTTTTCTTTATTTTCGTGTTCTATGGTTTCATTGGAGACCAATGATCCATCTTTTACCAAGCTTGATGTTGATTCTTTGTGGTTGGAATTTTTAGGGTTTTTGGACCCCCAAAATCGTAACCACCAAGGAGAAAATAAGAGACCATTTTCGTGTTCTTCCTTTAGGTAAGAGGGAGATTTACTCACTTCAACCATTATTGGTGGTGAGGAGGCCTTGTGTGATTGTTTGATGGAGAAATCCATGTTTATATGCTTACTTTGTTTGATGATTTTGCATGTGTATTTGTTTTAATTGAGATTGATGATTGAGCAATGATTTTGAATGCATTGGTGGTGTTGGAATATTTGATAATGATAGAATTAATGAATGAAAAATTTTGAGATTGGAGGCCACGATTTTGGCTTGAAATTCTTAGAGTTGGAATTGATTTGTGAAAGATAAAAATTTATGTGATTGATTATAAGATGATTAAGGCATGAAATGAAAATTTTGAGGGTTTCCTACACTAATGTGTGGCCACGGTTTTGGCCTTAGATTTTAAGAAATTAGATTTATTTTGTGTAAAATAAAACTTAAGTGATTAGGTAACAAGTGATTAATGTATAAAATGGAAAGAAATTGGAACTTTGAAGACCTAAGGAGGCCACGGTTTTTAAGGGTTATTTAACCTAAACTTCTCATAACTGATCAAGATCTAAGATGTTAGAAATATTGGATTCCATAACATGTGATTGTGATAATTGATGAACCATGTATAAATAAATGTTGATGTTAAGAATTGGTTCTATGTTATTGTGAGTTCCTATGTGGGACTCAACACTTGATAAAATTATGACATGTTGATATTGAGAAATGATCATATGCCATTGTGGTATGCTTCATGATAAATGTATCATTGATAAAGATACATGATATACATTACGTCGTCATGCATATGTGTTGTCTGTTGGACATTATTGGAAAGGCGATGTATGCCTAGGAGATTGAATAACACGTATGTGCTGGTGCGAGTAGACTAAGCGTAGGGTCATAGTGGTTGGCCCTAGGGGCATCGGGGTGCGGGTGTCTCACAATAGACAATGGTAGCTCCATTGGGGCTGTGGGATAGACCGATGCAAGCACACCAACGATCCGGACTGAGACACTATCCTATATCGCGATCAACTATTGAGGTGCCATGTATAAGCTGTATTGCGCAAATATTTTTATGAGATGAAGCACACTATTTTTAAGGCTAACAAGATACTGGCATGACTCATTGATCATTCACTTCGAAAATGTTTATGTCTAGCTCCATGGAGTAGGATTTTTGGCACCATAATGCATTGTGCATTGCCCATTGTCAGTCTTATATTTTATTGAGCATGAGCACTTTTGATTATTGAAATATATGTTCTTACTGTCAATATAATTATCTGGATGATAAACTGTCACCGCTTGAGATTCTACTGTTACTTCTCTTTTATTGCTTAATTGATTATTACTGTTATTTTTAATTTTTTTGTTGATGAATATATGTACTGTAATGCTATGTAGGTTTCCAATGTCGTTCTGTTTTCTTGCTACCATATTAGTAATGAAAGCTAGGTGTCTCACCTCTTTTCTTATGTATCTGTACTTTTATTTTAAATTATGTACTACCGAGAAGACGTTCGCGAGGAAGAAAAGGAAGTGCCTGAGTTTCCTGGCTTCTGGCCCGACTATGATTAGTATTGATCGGAGATGTCTTCGCGTCAGTGCCAAATTTTGGGGTATGCTCGGATGACCTTTCATGGAGGACCCGATGGCTGGCATATTAACTTGAGCACGGACCATTGTATCTATCACGGGGAGCTGACTGTGTCTTTGGCGTGGGGCTACTACGACCCACCTGTTTTTGATTCTACCACTTTTGTTCATTTAGAATTTTACCTGCCTGTTAGAGATTTGTGGGATGACCTTTACTACACCCCACAAGAGGACTCTTTCCTCTCCATTGCTCGGGCTTCTACCCGAAATTCGGTCGCTCCGATGGCAATTCCATCGGATAAAGAGGACTCTAAGGAGGACCCGGCTACGGTCCCTTCTCGTTAGTCTTAGGGGCTGATACTGTTAGTGGCTACTGATGGCTAACTGTTTATCTTTTTGGGGAAGCCTGATGTTTTGCCGTGCTTGATGGATGTATAATTGTATCATTTCGGGTGGGTACATCTTTTACTTTTTGTGTAAATCATGATGTAATTAAACAGGCTGATGTATATAATATTATATATGAATTATGAATGTATGACTTTCAATTCTGTGTCGATTCCATAGTATCTATAATTATTATTATTATCTCTTTGCCATTATTTTAAAAAAATGTACACATTTCAATACTCGAATTACTTTACAACCCAAGGACGCAAATTATTTAATCACGTGTTAAAAATGAACTAGGTCTTAATTAATCAAAGTAATTATTGTTTTCCACATTTTCGTTTTAATTTCATTATGGTGTGACGTTCCTTCTTCGTGAGACAAGAAAAAGGGCGTTACAGCCACTTTGCTTAACTCCTCCATGACCACACAATGAATTCTCAAATCTTATTTGCTAGCCATAAAGTTGTCATAAGCCATTTTTGTTGAATAGGCTTCCTATTGGTTCTTAGAATGTCCAAGCCACTAAGTTGGACTCATTACCACCATTGATTAGATCAAGGGTGGAGATCCAAAGGCTTCACCTCTAACCGATGGATAATAACTATTGTATTTTTATTGTCCAATAAATAAAACAGTAAAATATACAGTAAAAGAAAACTTTGAAAACTGTTTCTGGATTCGACTTAAGTAAGATCCCCCGGCCCCATATCAACACTACAAAATTTTCTGGCCATAGAAAAATTTTCATTTTTTCGAGTCCACCTCAGGTCTGCATACAACCTAATAATATTATTAAAATAATAAAAAATATAAAAATACACAAGAATTCTAAAAAATCATAATAATTATGAAATTCATGAAAATCAAATCAGATTGGTAAAAATCATTAAGGGTTGACAAAAATAAATAAAATACGAAGGCTCGTATATAGTCTAAAATAATATTAAAATAATCCAAATCGTAAAAACTCTAAAAAATTTCTAAAAATCATAAAATTCATAAAATTCATGGAAATTGAGTCAGGTTACTCAAAATATTCAATAATCGACTGAATTAAATAAAATACGGATTTTCGGGGTGTTACAATATATAACTGAAAAATACGAAATTTCAGGGTGTTACACTTGTTACTTCACAGCTATGCAATTTTCATTATGACAAACCATGTATATATATAAAATATAAGCCTCAAAAGAAAACATCAATATTACACCACAATTGCATTTCTCATAAATACAAAACGTACATAATTTCAAAAGAAACTACTCAGCTACACTAAGCTAAGTGTAATACCCTTTAGCACATGTTAGACCGGTAAATGGTTACCAAAGGTAGCATTTGACTTGTTTAGCATGTCAGTCAAGTTTTGTGACAATCTAAGTTCATTTAGGCACTTAGTTGCAACACAGAAGTTATAAAGTGGCTTAAAATGACTCAAATAATAGCATAAGTTGCTAAGTTGAGGGAAATAAACATAGAGAGTTTATTTTTAGGTCACAAATAAGGTAAGTAAGATGTGATAAAAGTTTCAAGAGAATCAGAGTCAGTTTGGTATTTTTAGACATACTGGTTGTGCATTTTAATACCAAATGACTAGCAGCAGATATAGAAAATGATGAAAATGGTGAAACAACAATTTAGATGAATCGTATGATTTATTCTAAAGTTGTTGGAAGCTGGGAAACTTGAATTAGCATAATTCGAGTGTCCTTAGCAGATATAAGTTTCAGTGTAGAAACTTAAGTTAATCTTTTCCCTTAATTTCCTCTGCATCCCACCCCCTATTTCTCTCTTCTCCCTCGGCAGAGAACCGAAAAACAGAGAAAGAAAAGAAAAAAAAGGGAGAAAGGGGAGAAGAAGAAGGAGAAAGGGGAAGAAGGGAAGAAAGAGAGGAACAAGATCAAGGATTAAGGATCAAGCTTCAAGGCTTCAAGTCTTCAAGAGGTAAGGGGATTTCTATTCATTTATCCCTCTTTGCCTTCTTTGAATATAGTTGAGAAGATCAAACACAAGATTTATCCTGGTTCAGCCACCAATCCACTTGTGGCCTACGTCCAGTCCCCAAGCAAACCACTCGAGATTTTCCACTAAACTTCAAGCTTGAACGGGTGCTTGAAAATCTTTACATAATAGAGCACTCACCACACCTTGGGATACCTCACCCTTTGTGCTTGAACCTCAACTTCAAGGGATACCTCACCCTTACAAACTTTTGAGGGATACTTCACCTCTTTATAGATTATACAAAGTATAGATGAATAGAAACTCTCTCAAGAGTGGATAATACAAATTGAAGCACTATAGGTATCAAGAAATCACACTTTGAATCTCAAAACAGAGTTTTTGGAGAAAGAGATAGTGAAAGATGAATTTAATGCTCAATGATCATTTCAGATAGTTCTCCAACTCTTCTTTGATGCCCAAACACTTGCATTTATAGTCCAATACATTTTAGAGCCGTTGGAGGTGGTTGGGTAGCATTAAATGCCAATTATAGCCGTTGAAAATCTGTTTCAGATTTGTGTTATTCGAATAACTCTTTTGTTATTCGAATATATCCACTTATGGCACACCAGGAAGTGTTTTCTGGAGCTTGTTATTCAAATAAAACTTTGGTTATTCGAATAACACTTTGGTTATTCGAATAAATCTTCAAAAATATGTTCTGGAACATTTTCTGGGGTGTGTTATTCGAATAACACATCCCTTATTCGAATAAGACACTCTGGTTTTGAAATCTAACTTTAAATGGTCATAACTTCTTCATTTCTTATCCGATTAAATCAAATGACCAGTCATTGGAAAGATCTTTGAGTCTATTTTCATATGAAAGAAGTTTCAAAACAAATCAAAGTATTTTAAAAGATATGATCAAAAGAGTAACCAAATGTCAGTTTTGCAACATAGTTTTGAACTACCACCATAACTAGCTTTTCAAAACTTGTTTGTTAGGCATTTTAGAATGTGGAAACCATTTGTAAAGATTTGAAAATATATTTGAGCTTATTGTGATTCCCATTTACCTTTACACAAGATCTAAGTCCTATAAGCTATTCTTGAAGATCTTGAACTTGATCTTGCCATCATCAATTCTAGTCCTTATGCTTGTTGATGTGATCCAAGCTTCCAAATAAAATCTTCTCTTCAAATATTGCAAATGCTAGGAACATCTTATCATTCTCATTCTTCTTGAGTTGAGCATATTTGTGATCTTTTGCTTTCTTATTCCAATGTTCACTCTTGGTACTTGGACTATCCTACAAAGTATGGCTCACTTAAACAAACATAGTTAGTCCAAATTCATGATTCAATATCTTCATATGCATGATTCATAAATGTTAACTCTAGTTAGTCTAACATGCATATAAGAATTTCATAGACACATCCAAATAAGATATTTATCAATTATTAAAAGATATGCTCTATTAAGGATGCAACAAAGAACACTTTGCACATTTTCATTTAAGTAGAGTCAAATCCAATATTAATTCATTATAACTCATATAAAGCATTATTGGATTTATTATATAAAGAATGCTACACATATCTCATTGCATGATTGTTAAGTGAAATATAACTAGATAAAGTACATAATCAAGCATGATACAATATAATCTATTAAGTACATCTATGTATCATAAGCATCATTCTTTTTTTTGCTTGTATTTATCATCATCAAAACTTAACATATTAAATCATTGGGACAAACTTATTTCTACAAGGCGTTGTATGGGCGACAATGTAGAACACCTTTGTGTTGGTACTAGGATGATGAAAGTTTTGCGATAGGACTTAAGCTTGTACAACAAACAACTAAAAAAGTTAAGATGATTCGGGAAAGAATGAGGAGAACTCAGAGTCGACAGAAAAGCTATGCCAACAAAAGGCGGCAACCTATTGAATTTGAGGAAGGTGAGCATGTGTTTTTAAGAGTTACACCTACGACTGGTGTCGGAAGGGTTATTGTAACACCCACCATAAGGTATCACATTTTATATGAATTATTATCGAATTACCCCAAGTTATAAAATAATATTTAATATAATAGTTCAAGTTGTAAAATTTCTTGATATTGATAAGATAAACTTGGCAGAATATAAAAATACTAAACAGTATAATAAATAATTTACATCATATACATAATCTCAGTACTAGTATAATTAAATACATACAAACAGAGTTCTTAAAAGTAATTAAACATTATAAAAACTACTATACTAGCCCAAGTACACCTATGGAGCAGAACCCTCAGACGGATCCTCCTCAGACTCCTCAGAAGATAGGAATCCTGCATGATGCGTAGTCCTACGAACAGGTGTCCGAGCAGACGATGCAATGCTAATCTCACTAGGAGTATGGAAGAAGCATCCCAATATTGTCTAATGGATAACAAAAACTCTAAATGTACGTAAATTTTGACATTGAATTAAGGGTTCCCATGATACACCCTACTTAGGGAAACAGTCAGATCTCCCATGTAGACAACACACCCTCTATCTAAATGAACACGCCATGCCTCTGAACCTTCTTGGAATTGTAGCCTTGTGTACCCAAGAAAACTTGGCATTGTCATCTACTCAGAAATCAGCTTCCTCAGTAGGAATCTGCTCCTCACCTTCTTGCTCAAACCCTTGCTCACCGTCTTTACCAATTACAATTACAATACAAGAACAACATACAAAGAGGTGAGATTACCAACACCAGTACCAACATGGCAATAAAGAGATATGAATGATAGTAATGTCATTGAGATATAATAAATAATAATACGGATTTAACAAACAATAATTATAATCATGGCCTCAAACATTAATCAATATTTGACAAATAAAATATCACACAGATATAGATGTACAAACTATGCATATGCACACAGACTCAATTTCTTACTCCATAGAGCTAACTCAAGTTAGAGAGATTGATCTAGAAGATCTGTCGGTACCACAATTGCCTCAAACCAAGTGCTATAACTTTCATCAATTTGCACATCTAGCATTATATACAACAATCTACGCCAGATCTTGATTAAGAATAGTGTCTCGGTCTGGATCATCGGTGCGTTGTATTGGTCCGATCCACGGTACAGTAGAGCTACCAACTGCCCATTGTGGAAAACCCGCACCCCGACGCCCCCAAGGTCAACAAGTGACCTACACTATGCATATCACACCACACAAAGGTGTAATTCTCTCCTAGGCCATTGGCCTTAACATAGTCCATCAGACTTTTTCAATGCATGTTCAATGCATACAAGCCAATCACAGGCTAAAGTCATATTTCACATATATGGGTCCACACTTTGGCCCAACAGTAATTTTACTGCATTTTCAATCGCGTAATTATTTTACTGCGTTTTCACAATCGTGTAATATTTTTGTCGCATTGAAATCTCCCTTTTTCAAATAATAATTGTTTTGTTTCTATTTTTATTTCTTAAATCGTTGTATTAATTTCTTTGCATCTAATTAACTAAGTTACCATTTATAAATCATATTTTTGCACAACAAATCCATTTTTAGCCTTCATGGCTATGAGGTACATGGTCATTGGAACCAAAACATTTGTTCATTTTCCTTACTCTTCTAAACATCAAACTTTACCATTCATGAAAATATTAACTTGGAAACACCTATTTTGAGGTGTATCATGATCTTTGGAATCAAAATTATTTTTCTTTTTCAACATTTATCATGACATACATGGCATATAATCATCATACTATATATCAAGCATACTTTTAAAGCAATAAAAGCACATAAACACACATAAATAATTTACATAACCATGGATATGAATCCTCACATGGATTCACCACCCATCACATACAAATTCATCTCTCACCATCATACTTGGTTGGTGAGATAGATCTCCTTTTTACCTTGTGGTGAAGCCTCTAAAGCTCATTGCTTTGCTTCTTGTACTAGTCCTTCACCACCAAGAGTTTCTTGAACATAAAACAAACACAAGTTTATTAGCATCTAAAGCTTGAACAAGAAATACCATGGATCAAAACATGGTCTAGAACATAAAGATGAAATAAATAGTGAAATTTCCATAAACTCTACCTTAACACCTTAGAACTTGAGTCTTGGAAAACTCCTTGAAGATGAATGATTTTGGTCAAGACTTCAACTACAAAGTGTCTTGTATTTAGGTAAGGATTCAAGAAATAAGGTTGGTTAAAATTATTGGAGGGTGGAGGTGTGATTTAGGCCTCTTGGACGTGGGGTTTCGAGAAGAAAAGAGAGAGAAGTTTTGAGAGCTTTGATGATAGATTTCTCTTGAGTGAAAGATGAAGATGAGTGATAGAAATAAATTAAAAGTCTTCCTATAGCTTCCTAAGCCTTAAAACTGTGAGCCCCCCTTCTTGAACACTAACGGAGTGTCTAAATTCATCTAGCCACTTTTTGAGACTTCAATAGCCATAGATTGAATCAATGGTTAATCTTTATGGAAGCTTCCAAGAGATAGGATTGAATTTGAACCATTGGATACCTCCTCCATGAAGCCTTAGTCGTGAGATTCATCTTCAAATTGGAGGGTCAAGAACTTCTCTTCCATTCTTGCCATCCAAGGGTCATAAAAAGTCCTAGCCACTTTGTGAAACTAATCTCCACCATAGATTAAATCAATGGTGGATATCCAAAGCCTTCACCTCTAAGCTTGCTTCCTATTAGTTAGAAGAAGTTATAGCCATTAAGTTGGACTAGCACTTTGCTTAGTCTTGAAGTTTTCTTCCTATTGGTGCACAGTAGATATTTTCTAGACAATGGCTACAGAAATTATTACTCAATGAATAGAACATTACTGCTCACAAGTCAGTAATTATTTGTCTGCTGTAAAATAAAAATATACTCAAATATAGTATATTTTTATTTCATAGATAATTTCTAAAAATTAAAAGATTATGTCACGTATCTCTACGAATTGAGTTTAGTAAGATCCCCCAACTTCGAATAAATACGTAAAGATTTTCCTTAGGTCGAAAATTATTATTTTCCTGACCTAGAGCAAATCACACAAAACGATCAAATATAGTCATGAAATAGTCAAAATAATTTTACAGTATACAAAAATCACAAAACAGTACAATTCTCTCATTACTGTCAAATAGCTAATTTTGGGGTGATACAGTTATTAAATCCAGAAAACTCACTCTTAAGTTCATTGGACCCTATCAAATTCTTCGTTGGATAGGTCCGGTAGCCTACCAAATAGCTTTACCACCTTTTCTTTTCAACCTTCACAATGTCTTCCATGTGTCACAATTGTGAAAGTATATTTCTGATCCAACCCATGTCATAAAACCGGATACAGTACAACTAAAAAAGAACTTGACCTATGAAACACTTCCTGTTAAGATTGAGGATAGGAGGGTGAAGCAACTCAGAAGCAAAGAAATTGCATTGGTAAAAGTGATTTAGAACGAGGTGACTGGTGATACAACATGGGAGCTAGAGGACAAAATGAAAGAGCAATATCCACAATTGTTCTAAGGTATGATGAATTTCGAGGACAAAATTCTTTTTCGAAGGGGAGAGTTGTAACATTCCAATTCTTTTTTTCCTCTTTTCTTATTTTTTGGTTATTTTTTATTTTTGTATTTTTGTGATTTTTATGAATTATTTGACTTATTTTGATTATTTTAATATTATTTTTGGAAAAATTTGGACTGTTGAAACAGGGCCTGGGGGACCTTACTGAACCCGAGACCGGACACAATTTTTAAAGTTTTTATTTTCTGAGATTTTATTTGTAAATAAAATCGGGTTACGTTCTATTATCTATTTGACAACAAATACTAGTTTTGTTAACTGTAACTTTTGTCCATTAAATAATAACTTTTAGTAAAGATCTAGTAGATGGTTCTAGATATAAATCTGGTCACCTTTTCCTAGAGGCTTCTCTTGATGACATCACCCATGTGACCACATATTTGTGACATCACCATTTGACTTATCTCTTTTTGGACCAATAGGAAGTAGACTTCCAAAGCAAGTTTGGAGGAAGCTTGTCTCCCTCTCTGTTTGGGAAGTTCACAGCAATCACATGGCAAGGAGGGTTCTAGGACTTTGTTTTCCACTTATTCACTTCACTTAGTTTCACTTTCATATTTCTACCAAGAACCAAAAATCTACACATTTTTTTCTCTCATTTTCTCTCAACCAAGCTCACGGCCTCACCACCAAAACCCACTCTCCAATCTTCTATAATTTCAACCAACTATATTTCTTGAATCCAAACCTCATTTGAAGGCACTTTGGTATTGTGATCTTGATCTAGTTCATTCATTTTCATGTACTTCTTCAAGTTAGGGTTTTGAAAGCTTCTGAGGTGAAATTCCTCCATCTTCATCTCCTCTTTTCATTTTCAAATTCGAAGACCAAGATTTTGATCCATGGTCATTCTATTTCCAAGCCTTCGATGTTGATTCTTTTTGTATGTTGTTTTCATTTTCAAGAGCATCTTGGAGGAGGAAGTTTGATTCAAGAAAGCACCCAAGGAGTTTTCGGTCGTCATCTAAGGTAAGAAGGAGATTAACCTCATCAACCTATCATGGTGGTGAGGAACGAAATTGCATATTGTAACACGTCGAATTTTTTTTTGAATATATATGAGTTTTATAATTTTTTATTTTTGAGATTTTTTTTGGATTTTTCTGGATATGTGATTATTTTAATATTATTTTGAACCATATGTGGGCCTGGGGCGAGCCTGGAAAAATAAAAATTTTCTAGAGCTAGAAAATTTTGTATTGTTGACGCAGGGCCGTGAGATCTTACTAAACCCAAAACCAGAAACAGTTTTTGAAATTGTCTTTTACAGTTATTCTATTATCTATTGGACAATAAATACTGATTTTTTTTTGTAAGCAGTAGCCTTTGTCCATTGGGTAATAGCTACTAAAAAATATCTTCATGGACTAGTCAAAATTAGTGATTATAACATCGTTATGTTAAACCAATGAGAAACTAGTCTTCTTGTTAAGGACCAATAGAAACTAGTCAACAATAATGACTTGACCTCTATAAACTACACCATTGGATGGAAGACTTGGAAGGTGAAAACTATGACCACCTTTTGGCTTAAGGAAGCCTACGGCCAAGGCTCCATGGAGGAGGATTCAATGGCTTAAAATTCAATTCTATCTCTTGTAGAAAATATTCATGCTTCCACAAATATCTACATAACAAATATCAACACAAAATATCTCATCTTTTTCTCCATGCACTCCACGGCCAACTCTAGATAGGAAGGGTCTTGGATTACATTTTACATCTTCATCTTTCACTCAAAAGAAAACTATCACAAAAGCTCTCAAATTCTCTCTCACTTTTCTTTCCTACCCCCACGGCCAAACACCTAAACCCTACCTCCACTCTTCAATATTTCTAACCAAGCTTACTACATGATCCTACACCTAATCCTAAGACACTTTGTAGTTGAAGCCTTGATCAAAATCATTCATCTTCAAGGAGTTTTTTCAAAACTCAAGTTCTAAGGTTTTACGATGAAGTTCATAGAAACTTCAGTATTTGTTTCATCTTCATGCTCTTGGCCATATTTTGATCCATGGTCTTCTTATTCAAGCTTTAGATATTAATATATTTGTGTTTGTTTTTGTTTTCAAGAACCTCTTGGTGGTGAAAGATTGGTTCAAGAGGACAAGCAAGGAGCTAAGGAAGTATCACCAAAAGGTTAGAGGGAGATTTAATCTCATCAACCATTCATGGTGGTGAGGGATGAACTAGATGTGATTTGTGAGTAATGATCCATGTGAGGATTTGTTTACCTTGATATGTGAATTAATTGTTTGTGGTTGTTTTAGTTATGTGCTTTTATGATTTATGCATGTTTTATGGTATGTGTTTTATAGCTTTAATATTATGCATGAACTTGTGTTATTATGGTTTTTGATGATCATGTATACTATGTGATATGATTTGTACAGAAAAAGGAAACCATTTTTTGGTCTCCAAAGGACAAAGAGGCTCACGGCCTCTATGCCCCAAAATGGGTATTCCAAGTTAAAATTAAATTTAATGGTAAAGTTAGATGATTTAGGAAGTAATAAAGTGGATTGATGAATTTTGGTTCCAAGGACCATAAGGCTCACGGCCAAGAAACTTGAAATAGGGAAATTTAGTGTAAAAATGAATTATGAATGGTAAACTTAAGTGATTAGACGTTAAGGAATTAATTAAGAACTTATAAGATGGAAACAAGAAACAAATGAATTTTTGTTATTTCACAAATGGTGATTTTTGGATACAATATTAGAAATAAGGATTTAAATAGTAGTGGTGACTTAAGGTATTCTGTTAAAGAGGATTGTTGGTAAAATAAATAAAGAAGGATTTATTAAGAGGAAATAATGCAGATTTTTGGAAAAACATCAGAAATTATTTGTTAGAAGTATTTTTATGAGAAAAAGGAGAATTTGAAGTCAAATTATATTTTAAAACGTAGAAAGTTCTAAAATTGAATTTAGAACATCAAAAAATATTTTATATGATTGAAAAACAATAGAAAAATCTTATGCGATTTAGAAAATGTTTAAATATTTTTACGCAATTTGAGAAAACGTTGGAAAATGTTTACAGGATTTGAAAACGCAACAAAAGTGTTGTGCAATTGTGAAAATATAGTAAAAACGCTGCACGATTGAGAAACAGTAAAAATAATGTTGGGGCGACGTATTGGACCCAGAAATGTGACATTATGATTTTTTTGCCTGTAGTGGCTTGTTGTTGTTGTGCATTGAGTCATTCTCATGCATTGTACTGACAATGTCGGTTAAGGTTGTATGCCTAGGAGTTGAATCACACCTTCAGTGCAAGTGCGATGGGCGTAGTGTAGGTCACTTGTTGACCTTGGGGGCGTCAGGGCGTGGGTGTTCCACAATAGACAGTTGATAGCTCTTTTGTACCGTGGGATAGACCGATGCAACACACTGAAGATCTGGACTGAGACACTATTCCTAATCACGATCTGGTGTAGACTCTCTTGTATAATGCCTGATGTGCAAGTTGATAAAATTATAGCACTTTGGTCTGAGGTGGCCGAGATACAGATAGATCTTCTACATCATTCTCTCCGACATTTGTGTTTAGCTCCATGGAGTAGGAAACTAGTTCATTGTACATGTACATAGTTCGTCTGCATATTATTGTGATATCTTATATCTGTTAAAGTGATTAATGCTTGGTTGTCATAACTGTATATGTTGATTGTTATATCTATATGATATTACTGTTGTTATTGTATCTTTTCTGCTGTGATGCTATTAATGTAGGTGATCTCATCTCTATATCGTATTATTCTATTTATGTTTACGATTGGTAAAGATGGTGAGGAAAAGGAGGCAGGAGCACCTCAGTTCTATTAGTGTTACTTTGCTTGTTATGGCATCGAGGACTAGTTTCTTTGGTTATGTAAGGTTGCTGTTTCATGGTGGCGCTAATGCCTGGCATTTCAACCCTGATGAGGAGGGCCTTATTTATGTTGGCGATTTGACAGTATCTCTCAATAGGATTTATCACGGAGTTCCTTTCTTTTCTGTTGATATGTATGTACACCTAGCATTTCCTCTGTCCAGTAGGCAGTTTTGCGGTGGTCGTTACCGCACCCCTAGGGAAGTCAGTATAGTGTCGTCCGCTCGAACTCCTGTCTGTAGGACTACCTATCACCCGGGGTTTTTATCTTCCAAGAAGACAGAGGAAGATCTTTCTGAGGGTTTTCTAGTTAGATGTATGTTGTGAGGACGATTTATGTTTCCTAAAACAGTTGTATTTTATATGCTTTTGTCAAGTACTGAAATCATATATATATATATATATATATATATATATATATATATATGTGTGTGTGTGTGTGTGTGTGTGTGTGTGTATTATTTAATTTACTGTAATTATGTTCTGTCTAATTTATTTAGTTATATTATCCGCAAAAGAAAAATTTTACAACTCATTTTTATCCTATTAATAAATGATTTTGAAATTGGGTAAGGTTTAGTAATAATTAAGTAAGAAATATGATACCCTACGGTGGGTGTTACACATATTGTAAAGGAAGAACCCATGTGAGGGTTATTCACTTGGTTGTATGTATTTTTGGTGATCTTGGTTGTATTAACTCTTGGTGATTTTGTGGTTTTTGTCCTATGTGATTTTATGATTTAATATTATGCATAATTTTGGTTGAGTAAAAATTTTGATAATTAAGGTATGTTGTATGCTTGGAATCTTCTTATTAAGGATAAAAATTTTGAGGTTCAAAGACCTTAGGGGGCCACAGCCAAGTAACCCTAAATAGGGTATCTAAGTTAAACTTTTTATGTTGATTTGGGACTTAGGTGTTGAGGTGAAAAGGAAGGTGAAAAGGAATTGGATTAAGAATTTATAATAGTGAAAGAGATATAGAATAAAATTTGGTCATTCAATAAGAGAGGGATTTCGGCCATTGAGTGGAAGAATAAGCGTAAAAGAGAAATTGAAAACTTAAGGTATTTTTATAAAAGGCAAGGGAAAGAATTTATCAAATTAATATAATATGGATTCCTTATGTGTTCCTTGTGAAAAATATTAGGAAGTATTACCTAGAGCCTAGAGAATATGGATCTAAAGTTGATGATATCTTAAAAGTGTAATAAAAGTTTTACGTGATTGAAAAATAGTGATGATATCTTACATAATTTGAGAATGATGACTTTTGAATTATATGAGAAAAATGCCTTACGATTGAAAATAATAGCAGTGTGTTGTCGGGCTCTTAAACGGGACCCGGAGATGCTCATGACTGGTTTGACTTATGAGTAGCTTATGTTTATAAAGAATCATGATATTAATATATGCGTATGCATTGAGTCATTGATCATGCATTATACCAGCGGTGTCAGTTGAGGCTGTATGCTTAGGAGTTGAATTACACATTAGTGCGGGTACAAATTGCGTAGTGTTCACTTATTGAACTTGGAGGCGTCGGGGCGCGGGTATCCCACAAGTGGATAATTGGTAGCTCCACTGGGCCACGGTGATTGTGCAACACATCGACAATCTCGACCAGGCACTATTATATTTACGATCTGGTGTAGACTGTCTTATATAAGCTATGATGTGCAAATTGAGAAATTATAGTAGTTGACTTGAGGTTGACGAGATACGAACATGTTTTCAATATCATTCTCTCCGAAATTGTGTTAAGCTCCATGGAGTAAGAAATTGGTCCATTGTGCATATGTATAGTTTGTCTACATATCATTGTGATACTTTATATCTACTAAATTATCTTATATTATATCCCATAACTGTAACTGTTATTTCTTGTATATGAATGATATTATTGTTCTTTATTGTTTCTATGCTACCATATTAGTATCGATGTAGAAGATCTCACCTCTTCATTATGTTATTCTGTTTTATGTTTATATTTGATAAAGACTGAGAGGAGAACGAAGAAGGATCGCATCTTTTCTATTGTGTTGTTCTTCTATGATGGTGGCGAGAAGAGGTTTTGTTGGTTTTGTCAAAGTTCAGTTCCATGGTGGTACGGATGCTTGGTGTATCGAATGGGATACTGAACATGTTAGATATGTAGGTGATGTGAGTGTATCTATACGTAGGACCTGTGATGGGGATCCTTTCTTCTCTCTTGACGTCTCGGTACATTTGGAGTTTGTTATGCCGATTAGGGAGTTGTGGGGTGATTTGTATTATACCCCTAGGGAGGATCAGGACTCTTTGGTGTCATCTGCTAGAATACTTGCCTATGAGATCCTACCCCGGCTAAGGGTTTTGTCTGATGGGGACTCCGAGGAGAAGGACCCAGTGGAGAACCCTACTCCCTAGGCTTTTAGACTTAGGCTGGTTTTTGTTAAACAGTTTGTATATAAGTCTTTTGAGCACAAACCTTGTGTATTTTGGGTGGACTGTGATCCATGCCATCTTTTGTATATTTGATGTATAATTATTTAGTATTACATCATGTGTTGTTTATGCCTTGTTTAAATTTACATTTTCGAGAAAGAAAATTTGAAATCCATATTTTACTATAATAAACCTTTTACACGCTTTGTTTTGCCTAGGAATTTTAGTCATAAATGTGATACCCTAAGGGAGGGTGTCATATTAGTTGGTATCAGAGCCCAAGTTTGAGTCTTTGGGAATTTGTGGTTAGGTCTGTCTTGTTTATGTTGTGTGATTCTCTGTGTTCAGTTTCCGAAAGGAGACAAAATTGTTTAAAATGATTTCACCTGACTTTTATTGTGTGTTGTTTAGTTTGACTTCAAAGGAACGCGATGGCTCATAGCGGAGGTGTACGTATGAACGCTAAACGAGACAATGAGAGTATGGTTGCAGTAGCTAAAGTTATGCAGAGGATGGCAGATGTTACAATGCAACAGAACCAAAGGGTTACCTAACAACAAGAAGCAACTGTTGAAACTCAGAATTTATCGGAGTTTCACCATAACAACCCACCATAATTCAAAGGGGAATTTGATCCGGATAAATCTGATCTTTGGATCAAAGAGTTGGAGAAGATATTCAGAGGTATGGGATGTACCAATGCTCAGAAGTAACCTATGCTACCTTTATGCTTATTGGAGATGCTGAAGACTGGTGGATAGGAGTCCAACGATTGATGGAAGTTGAGGGAAGAGTGATCACCTAGGAAGTCTTTAAGAACAAATTCCTTGAGAAATACTTTCCAATCAGTGCGAGGCAGGCAAAAGAAATGGAGTTTCTAGGTCTAAAACAAGGGAGCATGACAGTCAGTGAATATACTACTAAGTGTGAAAGCTTATCGAAGTTCTCAAGGTATTTCCAACTACAGCCTGATGAGGAGTGGAAATGTCGCAAGTTCGAAGAAGGATTGAGGAGTTGGACCAAACACGAGACATGAGAAACTGTACTTTGGACTTTCTCGATTCCAAAGAGGAAGGAATGGCGGTGGTAATCGTTTTCAGCAAAAGCCGTATTCGAGGCCACCGGGGAATCAATCTCAGCAACAATCACATGGAGGAGGTTCTGGTAACAACAACTTTGGTCGGACTGTGGCATCTTCGTCAAAATGCTTCAAGTGTGGAAAGGACCACTTAACGAAGGATTGTACGATCAAGGAGATCATTTGCTTTAGATGCGGGAAGCTCGGACACATCTCAAGGGATTACAATCAACCTAAGGCGGAGCCCTCTGTTAGCAATGTACGTGCTGCAAGACCTTAGGTATGAGGAAGGGTTTATACTATGAGTGAAGCAGAAGCCTCCCAATCCGAAGATCTAATTCAGGGAGATTGCACCATATGAGGTAATCTTTTAACAGTACCATATGACTCAGGGGCGACCCATTCTTTTATTGCCTACGACTGTGTGCACCGATTAGGATTGTCTATGTCTTCCTTACCTTTTGATTTGATTATTTCTACTCCTACTGATAAACTCATTGTTACTACTCAAGTTTGCTTGAACTGTCTTATTTCTATGGAAGATTGAATGTTTTTGGTCGATCTGATTTGTTTGCCTATTTCTCAAATAGATGTGATTTTAGGAATGGATTGGTTATCTTCTAACCATATCCTATTAGACAGTTCCAATAAAACCTTAGTATTTCCTGACCTTGAGATTTTTGAATTTATAATTGTCGGCCAAGTCAAAACTTTCTTAAGGGAAGGAGCTCAAGGATACATGTTTTTGTCTTCCTTGGAGATCAAGAGTGAGAATGATGTGAATGTTATTCCTATGGTCAATAAGTTTCCTAAAATCTTTTTTGATGATATGCATGGATTACCACTGAAAAAAAAGGTAGAATTTTCTATCGATCTTGTACCAGGATCTAGGCCTATATCCATGGCACCATATCGGATGTCACCATAGGAGTTAGCCGAACTTAAGAAGCAGTTAGAGGAACTGTTGGAGAAGTAATTTGTGAGACTTAGTGTTTCACCGTGGGGAGCTTCAGTGTTGTTGGTTAAGAAGAAAGATAGAACTTCTCGGTTATGTGTGGACTATCGTCAGTTGAACAAGATTACAATCAAGAACAAGTATCCACTTTCGAGGATAGAGGATTTAATGGATCAGCTGAAGGGAGCCGTTGTTTTCTCTAAGATTGATCTGTGTTCTTGCTATCATCAAATTTGTGTGAAAGTAAAGGATGTTCCCAAGACGGCTTTTAGAATGCGCTATGGGCATTATGAGTATCTTGTGATGCCGTTTGGAGTAACAAATGCTCCTGTTGTATTCATGGATTACATGAATCAAATCTTTCATCCATATCTAGATTGATTTGTTATTGTCTTTATTGATGATATTTTGATCTATTCTCGAAGTCAGGAGGAACATGTTGAACATTTCAGTGTGGTTCTTCAAATTCTGAAGGAGAAGAAGCTATATGCTAAGCTGTCAAAATGTGAGTTCTGGTTTGAGGAGGTTCAATTTTTGGGTCACGTGATTTCAAAGAAAGGAATTGCAGTGGATCCATTGAAAGTAGAGGCAGTTCTTTAATGGGAAAGACCAAAGACTGTAATGGAAATCCATAGCTTTATGGGATTAGTTAGTTATTATCAAAGATTTATCGAAGGATTCTCCAAGATAGCAGGACCTCTCACCCAACTTACAAGAAAGAATCAAGCTTTCGTATGGACAGATGCATGTGAAGAGAGTTTTCAAGAGTTGAAGAGATGGTTGACTACTTCGCTAGTTTTGATTTTGCCCGATCCCAATGAACCTTTTGAAATGTACTGTGATGCATCAGGGTTTAGGATGTGTCCTTATGAATAATAGAAGAGTAGTAGCATATGCTTCAAGGCAACTAAGAATACATGAGAAGAACTATCCTACACATGACTTGGAGTTGGTTGTCGTTGTGTTTGTGTTGAAGATTTGGAGACATTTTCTTTATGGAGCAACATTCAACATCTACAGCAACCATAAAAGTCTAAAGTACCCGTTTGATCAGAAGGAGTTGAATATGAGACAAGGGTGGTGGTTAGAGTTTTTGAAAGACTATGATTTCCAACTTTAATATCATCTCGAAAAGGTGAACGTCATAGCAGATGCTTTGAGTAGGAAGATGCTTAGTGTTTTTGCTATGACGCTCAAAGAAAATGAGTTAATAGAACAGTTTAGGGACATGCAATTATCTGTGGAGTTGACACCGGGAAGAATGTGCTTGAATATGATCACTATTTCGAGTGGACTAATGGAAGAAATTCGAGAGAAGCAAGGAAGTGACTCATACTTGCAGAATGAAAAGGAGCTAATGAAGCAAGGAGCTGTATAATAATTCAGAGAAAGACCGGATAGGATCCTAAGATTCAAAGATAGGATTTGTGTATCAAGTGATCCTGAGCTGAGAAGGTTGATTCTTGATAAAGCCCATAAGAGCAAGTTGAGTATGCACCCAGGAACTACTAAGATGTACCAGGATTTGAAACGATTATATTGGTGGCAAAGGATGAAGAGGGATGTTGTCAAGTTTGTATCGTCTTGTTTAGTTTGTCAAAAAGCTAAAGTAGAACAGCAAAAATGTTCAAGAATGCTACAACCTCTGACTATTCTAGAATGGAAGTGGGATAGCATTGCAATGGACTTCGTGGTTGGACTGCCAAAGACTAGAAAGGGGTATGATTCGATATAGGTGTTGATCAACTTATAAAGTTAGTGCACTTCTTTCCAATTAACATAAGGTATTTGATGGAGAAATTGACTCAAGTGCATATCGGTGAGACTGTCAAACTATATGGTGCACCCTTAAGTATTGTTTCTGATAGAGACCCAAGGTTTACATCAAGATTTTGGCAGACTTTACAAAAACCTATGGAAACGAAACTTCATCTAAGTTTTGCATATCATCCACAAACCTATGGTCAGTCGGAGAGGACAATTCAATCATTGAAAGATTTGTTAAGAGCCTGTATCTTAGAACAAACTGGGAGTTAGGATGAATTCTTACCTTTGATAGAATTCACCTATAATAATAGTTTCCACGCAAGCATTGGGATGGCACCTTAAGGGGCGTTGTATGGGCAACGATGTAGAACACCTTTGTATTGGTACCAGGATGGCAAAAGTTTTGTGATAGGACCAGAGCTTGTATAACAAACAATTGAAAAAGTTAAGATGATTCGGGAAAGAATGAGGACAACTCAAAGTCAACAGAAAAGCTATGCTGACAAGAGGTGGCAACTTCTTAAATTAGAGGAAGATGAGCATGTGTTTTTGAGAGTTACACCCACGACTGGTGTCAGAAGGGTTATTAAATCTAGAAAACTCACTTCTAAGTTCATCAGACCCTATCAAATTCTTCGTCAAATAGGTCCAGTAGCCTACCAAATAGCTTTACCACATTTTCTTTCCAACCTTCATAATGTCTTACATGTGTCACAATTGTGAAAGTATAGTTCTAATCCAACCCATGTCATAGAACCAAATATAGTACAACTAAAAGAGAACTTGAACTATGAAACACTTCCTATTAAGATTGAGGATAGGAGAGTGAAGAAACTCAGAGGCAAAGAAATTGCATTAGTAAAAGTGATATGGAATGAGGTTATTGGTGATACAACATGGGAGCTAGAGGATAAAATGAAAGAGCAATATCTGCAATTGTTCTAAGGTAGAATGAATTTTGAGGACGAAATTCTTTTTAGAAAGGGAGAGTTATAACATCCCAATTCTTTTTTTCCTCTTTTCTTGTTTTTCGGTTATCTATGATTTTTGTGATTTTTTGTGATTTTTATGAATTATTTGACTTATTTTGATTATTTTAATATTATTTTTTGGAAATTTTTGGACTATTGAAACGGGTCGGGGGAGCTTACTGAACTCGAGACTAGAGACAGTTTTCGAAGTTTTCATTTTCTGAGATTTTATTTGTAAATAAAATCGGGGTACATTTTATTATCCATTAGACAATAAATATTAGTTTTGTTAACTGTAACTTTTACCTATTGGATAATAGCTTTTAGTAAAGATCAAGTGGATGGTTCTAGATATAAATCTAGTTACCTTTTCCTAGAGGCTTCTCTTGATGACATCACCCATGTGACCACACATTTGTGACATCACCATTAGACTTATCTCTTTTTGGACTGATAGGAAGCAAACTTCCTAAACAAGTTTGGAGGAAGCTTGTTGGAGAAGTTTGTCTCCCTCTCTCCTTGGGAAGCTCACGGCAATCACATGGAGAGGAGGGTTCTAGGACTTTGTTTTCCACTTATTCACTTCACTTAGTTTCACTTTCATCTTTCTACCAAGAACCAAAAAGCTACACACTTTTTTCTCTCATTTTCACTCCACCAAGCTCACGGCCTCACCACTAAAACCCACTCTCTAATCTTCTTTAATTTCAACCAACTATATTTCTTGAATCCAAACCTCATTTGAAGACATTTTGGTGTTGTGATCTTGATCTAGTTCATCCATTTTGAAGTACTTCTTCAAGTTAGGTTTTTGAAAGCTTTTAAGGTGAAATTCCTCCATCTTCATCTCTTTTTTTCATTTTCAAATTCTAAGACCAAGATTTTGATCCATGGTCTTTCTATTTCCAAGCCTTGGATGTTGATTCTTTTTGTATGTTGTTTTCGTTTTCAAGAGCATCTTGGAGGAGGAAGTTTGATTCAAGAAAGCACCCAAGGAGTTTTCGGTCGTCATCTAAGGTAAGAGGGAGATTAACCTCATCAACCTATCATGGTGGTGAGGAACGAAATTGCATGTTGTAAGGGAAGAACCCATGTGAGGGTTATTCACTTGGTTGTATATATTTTTGGTGATCTTGGTTGTATTAACTCTTGGTGATTTTGTGGCTGTTGTCCTATGTGATTTTATGGTTTAATATTATTCATAATTTTGGTTGAGTAGAAATTTTGATGATTAAGGTATGTTGTAAGCTTGGAATCTTGTTGTTGAGGATAAAAATTTTGAGGTCCAAAGACCTTAGGGGACCATGGCCAAGTAACCCTAAACAGGGTATCCAACAAACTTTTTATGTTGATTTGGAACTTAGGTATTTAGGTGAAAAAGAATTGGATTAAGAATTTATAATAGTGAAAGAAAGATAGAATAAAATTTGGTCATCAATAAGAGATGGATTTCGGCCATTGAGTGAAAGAAGAAACGTAAAAGAGAAATTGAAAACATAAGGTATTTTTATAAAAGGCAAGGGAAAGAATTTATCAAATTAATATAGTGTGGATTCCTTATGTGTTCCTTGTGAAAAAAATTAGGAAGTATTGCCTAGAGGAGCCTTGTAACACCTAGAGTCACATTTTAAATAAAATATAAAATCAACTGAAATCATTTTATAAAAGTTTTGATTGTTAAAAGATAAATTTTAAAATTTAATTGGAAATATAAACTTACCAAAAATTATAAGAAAACCGAAATTAAATTGAATTGACTAATATACATAATCTAAATACCATCAAATATTCATTATAGAAGTAAAACATGTAATTTACAGACTAGAAAAATAGTAGGAAACCCAATGAAGGTTACTACTAATAAAGTGTAACAACACTAACGAAAAACCCAACCTACAAGATCCATGTCTCCACCAATGCATCCTGTTGAAGTCTGAAGGTCACTCTTCGATGCCGTCACCATCTTCAGAATATGGCCTCCAATAGGTTTACTCCACCTACTATACGATTTTAACAACACAACACAACACAAAGAATACAAGAAAGGGTGAGATCCCCTTTCACCAATACCAAGACGGTAGCAAAGAATGATTCGAATGACAAAGTCATTCCATACACACAGATATCACAATTATAGTCATGTTATCAATTTACAAATATTTCTAATATGCATATAACCTAATAAAATAAATAAAGCAATAACAATTATCGGGATAGATATAACAATTCATACCATATAAAATATCATAACAAGACAATATAAAAGAAAGATCAAATGTCATAACAACGAGTAAATATCACAAATGAAAGGTCACAGATAAAAATCAAAGATAGAAATCACAAATAAGAATCACAAATAAAAATATAATAGATAAAAGATAACAAATAAAAGATAATGAATAAAAGATAATGAGATAAAAATAACAAATAAAAGAAATAACAAATAAAAGATAATAGATAAAAATAGCAAATAAAAGATAACAATGCACCACATATCAATATATACAACAAGACACAATCCTACTCCATGGAGCTAAAAACATACAGATATCAGAGAGCGAATGATCCTCAAAATCTATTAGTACCACGGCTGCCCAACCAAACTATTGCTTATTTGTCACACGTTGTCTATAGCCCCACGTCACATGGAATCCATCATCCAAGGCGTGGTGTAGTTCACGGTCTCACGTTGTGGCACTACAGGCAATGTACTATTAGACTTTACAAGATCTCGATTAAGTATAGTGTGTGTCGAGTCCACTAGTGTGTTGCCATTTACCACGGCCCAGAAGAGCAACCAACTGTCCACATATGGATTTATGCACACTAATGCCTCTAAGTCCATTCAATTTCGAACCACACTATGTTTATCACACCGACAATACGATGTGATTCACCTCGTCAATCAATCCACCAAAATTGGCATAAACTCCACACACAAACCAAAGATAAAAATTACGAAAATATCCTCAAGAGATAAAAATATATAAAGCTTGTACGGGTTCACATTTTCCCGACAGCGAAAGCTTGCCCTCATTGGCAACAAATATAAAGAAAACTTGTACGGGTTCACATTTTCCCGATAGCGAAAAATACAGTAACGTTCAATCGCGTAGAAATTTTATCGCATTTTCACAATTCCGTCGTTTTTACAAACATTTATAAATCGCGTAAATATATTTTACTGTTTTAAAAAATCACGTAGAATTTTTAATACGTTTTCTCAATTGCGTAAGATTTTTAAATCGTTTTCTTGTCCAACTTCCTTAAAATAATTGTTTAGAACAAACAGAAATAATATTTAGTACTTTTAAATTACGTAGAATATTTTTCATAGCGTATACTGTCTTTTGCTCATCTTTTTACGCATTTTATTTGTCTGTTTTTAATAAAATTGATGATTTGATTTAGAAAAAAATTATAATAATGGTTTTCTAGGTTTACATGTCAAAACTCCTTTTATTTTTATTACAACCAATTAATTACACTTTTGAAAATTACTAACGTGCTTCAAAACACATGGGGAGCTATCGTTAAAAATTTTATAAAGCTACGTATTTCTTCTTACAAGTAAAAATCATTAGTATTAACCTCTTAAACTTAATTCTAACCACTTTATTTCTTTAAAACTCATTGTAGAAAATTTACTTTAACTTGTATTGCTTCTTCTTGATTGAAAATAACTTGGAATTAATTTTAGAAATCATGAATATCTAATTTGGCATGTTAGCGAATTTGATAAAAACTTTGCATTTGATTTCCAAATTATTTTTCACCTTCTAAATACATGTTAAATCTCTTGTATTGTCTACATTGATTAAATCATTACCCTAGAAAATAATTTTAGAAATCAAAGTGTTGAAGTTAGACATGTTGGCCGAAAATAAGGTTATGCCATTTGATTTCCAAATTCATTTTTCTTGATCTAAACAAATGGATATCTTACCAATTCTCCTAGGTTAATTAAATCATATTTTAAGAAAATTAAGAGAACATTTTGGTTCCCCATTTGGATCATGGTCGTGAGCCTTGTTAGTGTGTTCTTTGGAACACTCATACAATTCTTGACATATTATTCACATCCTATATTTTATCATGCATTTCTAACACATGCAATATTATCAAAGCTTGTAGACATGCAATTTATTACAAACATCAAATAAGAAGGCTACTAACAAATACACAATAACCTACTAACAAACACAAAATTAACAAACACACAAATAATAAACACATAAATAATTTACACACATAATCAATCACAATTAGGAAAAACTATAAACAATCAAGTGAGTGAATCCTTATGGATTCTTCACCACAACCACAAACATTCCTCACCACCAACACATGGTTGATGAGGGTAATCTCCTCTTACCTCTTGAAAACCTCCAAGCTCCTTGTATGTCTCCTTCAAGCCAATCTTCTTCATCAAGAGCTTCTTGAAAATCAAAGAAAATATACAATATTAATACCTAAGGCTCTAAACTACAATAATCATGGATTAAAATCATGATTAAAATTTTGAAATGGATAGAAACATGAAAATTAAATAACCCTACCTTCAAGGCTTCAAACTTAAGCTTTGAAGAACATGATAGAAAATGGAAGATTTAGGCTTAGGTTTCAACTACAAAGAGTCTTGAAATGAAGTAAAGAAGCAAGAAACAAGGTAGTTTAGAATTATAGAAGAATGATTGATATACTTAGTGTGGAGGCCGTAAGGTTTGAAGAAGAAAAAGAGAAAGAAAAGTTGAGAGCTTTTGCTTTATTTGATGTCTTTGGAGAAAGATGAAGACTTTGAGTAATAAAAACAAGTCTCCTTTGGCTTTTCTAAGCTTTGGCCTTGAGATGATTTAGAATATAGGAAAAAAAATGAAGACAAAGTGAGATAGTTAATTATAGGATATTTTCCTTCCACTAAGCATGACTTGCCGTGGATCACTTTGAGAGTAGGTGAGAATGATATTTGGTTTTGCTTCCTCCAAATGCATGGTTGTAAATGCATAGGAATAAGAATGAAATAAAATATAATATTTGTCTCCCTAAATCATGCATTGCCATAGAAGCATGAAGAGAAGAATGAATTGAAATGCAATAATTGCTTTCCCAAAGCATGCAATTGCCGTAGATACAAGTGAAGAGAGGCCACCAAAATTGACTTGGTCTCACTTGATGAATTTAATTGAAAGATAGGAAGAATTGAATTTGTAACATTTGCTTTACAAAAGCTTTGCTTCACCGTAGACTTCAACCAAGAAAAGCCATCAATATTGACTATTCTTCATTTGTTTAATTTGGCTTTCTAAATGAATTTCCTAAAGCTTCTTACGTGAATTCACTTTGGTGAATTTGGCTATTAGAGCAAATTGTTCTTTCCTCCTTTACGTAGAACCATTCAAATTCAAGAAGTCCAAACTCATTTGATAGCTTGCTTCCTATTGGTCCTTAAAGAGTCAAGCCATTTTTATTGACTAAATTACATTGGTTAAATATTTACTAACTTGATTCTTATTGGTTGCTATTTTTGTTGACCAATTCCTATTGGTGCACATTGTATATTTTCTAACATACTTTAACCAATAAACAATAATTATACAATAATTACTGTTTATAAAGTCAGTGTTTATTGTCTAATGGGTAATAAAATATACATAGATTTTTATTTTATACTAGCAGAGTAAAAATTATTATTGATCATTTTTCTACTGATTGCCCTTGATGAGTCATAAAGCGAGTCATCAAAGAGAAATTTCTAGAATATGTGACTCACTACGATGAGTCAGTATGATGAGTCATCGTGGAATTTTCTAGAACGGGTGAGTCAACATGGCGAGTCAGCGTAGATATTTTCTAGAGCAGATGAGTCAGCATGGCGAGTCATCAGCTGAGTCACTGACTGCATCACAACTGCATCATTGGCTGCGTCATCAATGGTGAGTCAAAGCGTTGAGTCATCAGAGAAGCTTCTGGAACTGGCGAGTCACTGCGGTGAGTCACAGCCGAGTCAAGGACCCGAAACCTTCTAGAAAGCCGCCGAGTCATGATCGAGGTGTCACGCCACGTGTCATCGTCCTATTGGCCCGTTGCGATGAGTCATAGCCATCAATTTTGACCAGCTCCTCATTGGTCCACGTGTACAGCACTTGATGACTAAACATGGGTCCCGCAAAATATTTCCAGGTCCGCCGTCACTTATTTATACTGACTAATAAAATAATATTATAATAATATAAAATTATTTTATTTGACAGTTAAATCCTAAAAATTAAAAGATTAATTTTAGGCTCATTCAGAATGGGTTTAGTAAGATCCCGCCTCCGAATAATTAAAAACAGATTTTCCGGTCCGAAAAATATTATTTTCCCCCGGAGCAAATCACAAAGTCCAAATAAAATCACAAACAAGTAATATTGAGTAATCGTATCAAGTAGAAAACAATTAAAAACAAGAAAAACATCAAAAAAAAGACATTCGGGATGTAATGGTCATTTTCCCATTTTTTCCCACAATGTAGCTAATCATCCAAAACATTCAAATAAAATATCCAAAGTAGAATATATATAGTTGTATATTACACAAAAAATTTAAAACAAATGGATTCAAGAAAAATTTTATTTCAATTGTCTTGAAGAAAAATACGTAAAACGATTATATAAAATACCGTACAATATTATACATCCTGTTTTTCATACGAGTAAAAATTTAAAACAAGTAATTTGATAAAAATTTTATTTTTATGTATCGGAACAAATTATGTAAAATGACCAAATAAAATAACAACAAGATATTTTTCTCGTATTTCATACAGAAAAATAAGAAATAGCAAAACAGGGACACAACAGTCTTTTACCCAAAAGTTGGGGTGTTACAAGCCTAGTTAGAAGAATATTGGAACTAAAGTTAATTTCTATATTAATCTTTGAAAGTTTCAAAAAATTAAGCTTATAAGTGTAATAAAAGTTTTATGTGATAGAAAAATAGTGAGGATGTCTTACGTAATTTGAGAATGATGACTTTTGAATTGCGCGATAAAGATGCCTTGCGATTGAAAATAACAGCAGTGTCCTGTCGGGCTCTTAAACGGGACTCGGAGATGCTAATGACTGGTTTGACTTATGAGTAGATTATGTTTATGGAGAATCATGATATTAATATGTGTGTATGTATTGAGTCATTGATCATACACTATACCGGTGGTGTCGGTTGAGGCTGTATGCCTAGGAGTTGAAGTGCACCTTAGTGCGGGTGCAAATTGCATAGTGTGGTTCACTTGTTGAACTTTGAGGCGTCAGGGCGCGGGTATCCCACAAGTGAACAGTTGGTAGCTCCACTGGGGCGTGGTGACTGTACAATGCATTGACGATCACGATCAGGCACTATTCTATTCACGATCTGGTATAGACTGTCTTGTATAAGCCATGATGCGTAAATTGAGAAATTATAGTACTTGACTTAAGGCTGACGAGATACAGACATGTCTTCTATATCATTCTCCGAAATTGTGTTTAGCTCCACGGAGTAGGAAATTAGTCCATTGGACATATGCATAGTTTGTCTACATATCATTGTGATACTTTACATCTACTAAATTATCTAATATTATATCCCATAATTGTAACTGTTGTTTCCTATATATGAATGATATTACTATTCTTTATTGTTTCTATGCTGCCATGTTGGTATTGATGTAGGAGATCTCACTTCTTCATTATGTTGTTCTCTTTTATGTTTATATTTGATAAAGACTAAGAGGAGAATGAAGAAGGATCACATAGTTTTTGTTGTACTGTTCTTCTGTAATGGTGGCGAGAATAGGTTTTGTTAGTTTTGTCAGAGTTCACTTCCATGGTGGTACGAATGCTTGGTGTATCGACTAGGATACTGAACATGTTAGATATGTAGGAGATGTGACTGCATCTATACGTAGGACCCGCGATGGGGATTTTTTCTTCTCTCTTGACGTCTCGGTATGTTTGGAGTTTGTTATGCCGATTAGGGAATAGGGTGATTTGCATTACACCCTTAGGGAAGATCAAGACTCTTTGGTGTCATCTGCTAGAACACCTGCCCGTGAGATCCTACCCCGGCTGAGGGTTTTGTCTGATGGGGAGTCTGAGGAGGAGGACCTAGTGGAGAAACCTACTCTTTAGGCTTTTAGACTTGGGCTGGTTTTTGTTAAACAGTTTGTATATAAGTCTTTTGAGCATAAACCTTATGTATTTTGGGTGGACTGTGATCCATGCCATCATTTGTATATTTTGATGTGTAATTATTTAGTATTACATCATGTGTTGTTTATGCCTTATTTAAATTTATGTTTTCGAGAAAGAAAATTTGAAATTCGTATTTTACTATATTAAACCTTTTACATGCTTTGTTTTGCCTAGGAGTTTTAGTCATAAATGTGATACCTTGAGGGAGGGTGTCACACTTAATACTATACTGGGTATTACCTCTCTAAGTAGTATCAACCACTTAACAATGTTAGGAATTGTAGACATATCACACAACGGAAAAAATAAAAATTCCCACCAAGGATCCTTGCGAAATAGACCATAATCTAAGTTTTAAAATAGTTTACCTCTTGAAGCGTGATAAAATCAAGCATTGTGAATCACCAACATTGTAACCGTAATAATGTCTCTGCGGTATCCACACAAATAGACTCACGAACGTCCAACATCCGCAAAGAGGAGTCCCAAGTCTCTGGCACAGTGCTAACTATGAAGAGAAGAGAAACCTGTCATTTTCTCACTCGATGTTTCTATCAAGTGCGACTAGGGTTTGTAATGTATGCCTTGACAACTCCTTAGCAGTGTTATTTATAATAGCTGTTGTCTTATGCGAGTGAGAGCATAAGCAAGGTAAGTTGTCCAACCCTAGACTCATTTATTATGAGTCTAGCCCACGATTGAATCTCAGTCCAACTTGAATTCTAATTGCTCTAATTTAGTATGCTCTATGTGTGCGACCCTACATGTTCTCATGACGTTGGTAGTAATATTATCACTACTAGCTAAGTAATGAGAATGTCATTGATTTGACATAACCTTTCCATCATCAATGTTATCATGCAATTTAGTTCTTTTGTCCAGATATCTAGATTGAACACAAGGCATGGAATGTGTCAACCTTGTATAGTTCAATCTTCTGTTTCCTGTTACTTGAGTAGACGTAGTAATAATAAATAAGATCAATATCTCATATTGATTCATTTGGGTATGGTCATGCATTTCGTAGTCTCACTCAATCAGGAGCCCCAAAAATATCACTCCTGCTATGTAAGAGGGACAAATCCCATCTAGGTTACTCACTTCCCTCCACATGATTCGTGGTATGTCCAATAACCAACTTTATAATCACCTTGTTACAGATGATGTTTGATGGGATTAAAACATATAACTCCTTACGTAGGAATTGAAGTGATTTCAGGTCAAAGGACCACGTACACCATTATCACTATGAGAATCGCTTATGATACTCATGTAATGATCCACGTAGCTTTCTCATGGCGGGTCAGTCCAATACATCATTACTCTAATATATATCCATGTGAAGACTTGATATCACATATCCATGACCCATGAGATGTGGTCATCAGTCTACGCACATATTAGTCTCAATGCATTATTGTCATCCTGATTAACTATAATGCTTGACTAGGGACATTTAAGAATAGTGTTATGTTTGTGATTAAACATGAAGATTGGTTTTGATGATTACAAACATGAAGTGATGAGAAAACCAAGTTCAAGATTAGCTCTAGGACTTAGGATCTCTTGTATGGAGACTTTTCGGATATCTCATTAACTTTGCACGGAAAGATTAAAATGTTTTCAAGTTAATATTCCAAATCCAAACAATATCTTAAAGTTTTTTAAAACCATTTTTGAAAATGTCAATATGTTCAAAACTGTTTTGGACTCAGAGGTATTCGAATAACCCCCAGAGGTATTCGAAGAACTCCCAGAAGTATTCGAATAAACCAGTTTAAATTCTTTACACGTCTCTATTTTTAAGCTTTCTAAAATCTGGTTTTCTAAATAATCTATTCGAATAACCCTCAAGGTATTCAAATAGACCTGTTTTCAGAATAACTTCTTTTTAAATAAGCTATTTGAATAACTCAATGGTTATTTGAATAAACCTGATTCTCAGAAAAAGTTTTAAAACAAAGTTATTCGAATAACTCATCTTGTTATTCGAATAACCTATATCTTGCTAGTTTTCTATGAAGCTTCTATATCAGTGTTATTCGAATAACACTAATGGTTATTCGAATAAACACGAATCTATTTTAAAAAATGGCCAACTTTAATTCTGTATTTAATTGAGAATTAATTATTCAAATGGTCTTTTTCTTCCAAGTCTCTATAAATAGTGACCGTAGGACACCTTTGCAAGCTACCAAAAACTCTGAATCAATTTTCTGCTTGCTTTTATATGTGATTTACATTTTCTCCCATATTTTTTGTGCTATTTTTGCCAAAACTTTGAGATATCCTTAAAGATCTCTATAATGCTTTAATTTGTGACATTTACCCTTTGTGAGAGTTTCTCTTCATTTATTTTCTGCTGTATTTCTAAGAGGGTGAGGTATACCTCAAAGGTTTCTAACGAGGGTGAGGTATCCCTGACAGTTTGAGGCTTTAGCATAAGGGTAAAGTTTTCCTGTGTGTGAAAAGTGCTCTTATTTGTAACGGTTGCAAGCACATGTTTTAAACTTGTATTGAATAGTAAAAAATCTTGAATTGTGTTTCGAGGATTGGACGTAGGCCACAAGTGGTTTGGTGGTTGAACCAGGATAAATATCGTGCCTACTCTTCTCATCTTTATTTATTGCAATTTTATTATCATTGCTTATCTGTTAATTTGTTGCGCTTAAAGCTTTCAATTATTTCCTTTATCTTCATATCCTTCTTAATATTTAGCTTTGATGAAATTTGATTTATAAGCATTTGTAAAAAGTTTTATTACTCAATTTACCCCTTCTTAAGTATTGGAGCCACTTGGTAATAAGTGATATTAGAGCTAGACTCTTGTTTAAAGAGCTTAGCAGCTTCAAGAGAACATGGCTTCTTCAAATGATTTTTCATAGGGATCTTCTATAAACTGACCACCATTTTTCAATGGGGATGGTTACGGATATTGGAAGGAAAGAATGAAAATCTTCATCGAAGCTATTGATCTAGATGTGTAGGATGTTGTCCAAAACGGTGCATTTATACCTACACGAGTGATCGATGGTGTAAAAACCGAGACACCTAGAAGTGATTGGTCTGATGAGGATAAAAGAAAAGTTCAATATAATTTGAAAGCCAAAAACATCATTACCACTGTATTGTTCCTTGTTCCCAAAACTCATGGACATGTAACCTATGGAGACAACAACAAAGGAAAGATTTATGGAGTTGGCAAAGTTGTAACACCCCAAAATTTAACTATTTGACAGTAACGACAAAATTGTATTGTTTTATGAATTCTGTATACTGTAAAATTATTTTGATTGTTCTATGATTGTATTTGATCATTTTATGTGATTTGCTCCGAGTCAGTAAAATAATAATTTTCAGGTCGAAAAAAATCTTTACGTATTTATTCCGAGAGATATGTGTCATAATCTTTTTATTTTTAAAAATTATTTATGAAATAAAAATATATTGTATTTTTATTTCTACAGCAGACAAATACTTACTGACTTATAAGCAGTATGTTTTGTCCATTGTGTAATAATTTCTGTAATTATTGTCCATTGGGTAATAGTTTCTAAAAATATCTTGGAAATTAATCATGACAACATTTATGACGAACTAATAAGAAAGTGTAGCTTGCTTGCTAAGTTTTGGAAAAGTCAACGACAGTGGCTTGAATTCTCTAAGCCAATAGAAAACTAGTCTCTTTGAAATAACCCAATAAGAATTGGTCAAGTTTGATGGTTATATATTGAACCAATAGGAATCTAGTCTTCATTTGATAAACCAATTAGAAGTAGTCAACAAAGAGGGGTTGACTTTGGTTTGCACCCATGGATGACAAGACTTAGTGGAGAAGTTTTGAACATCAACCATTGATCTAATCAACGGTTGAGAAACAAACTTAATGAAGAAGCCTTGGATGATCACCATTGATTTAATCAATGGTGTGAGAATAAGCTTAGTTAGGAAGCTTTGGATGTTCACCATTGATCTAATCAATGGTTGTAAAGACAAGCTTAATAAGGAAGTTTAGGATATCCACCCTTGATTTAATCTATGGTGGAGATTGGCCTCACAAAATGGATAGGACCTTTGGTGACCATTGGATGGAAAGTATGTAGAGAAGATATTGACCCTCTAAATTTTAAGATACATCTTATAGCTAATATTTCAAGGAGGAGAGATCTAATGGCTCAAATTCAATCATATCACTTGGCAGCTTCTACCAAAGATCAACCATTGATTTAATCAATGGCTATTGGTGTCCCAAATGGTGGCTAACATATTTGGACACTTCCTTGGTGTACAAGGGGGGCACACGATTTTTGAAGCTTAAGGAAGGCTATAGGAAGACTCCTATCTCATTTGATTTCATCTTTATCATTTCCTAAGGCAAATTCACAAAATTCTCTTTGTTTCTTCTCCCAAAGCTCATGGCCTCTCTACCATATATCTTGAATTCTTACTTTATTCTAAGCAACTTTTATGTTGGAGACTTTCTCTAAATCATCCATCTTCAACCTTGATCTTCAAGTTTAAAGATCAAAAGCCTTTAGGTGAAGATTTGTGTTCTTTATCTTTCTTTCCTTTGGTAAGTTTCTAAGACCATATATTGATCTATGGTCTTTCTTATTCAAGCTTTAGGTACTAATATACTATGTTTGATTTTATTTGTAAGAATCGTGTGGTGTTGTTGAAGGACAAGTACAAGAAGCAAAGCAAGGAGCTTTGGAGGTTTCTCCAAGAGGTAAGAGGGAGATTACTTTCATCAACCATGTATTGGTGGTGAGGAATAGATGTGTGTGTGGAGAAGAATCCATAAGGATTTATTCACTTGTTTGTTTAAGAGCTTTCCATATTTATGATTGTTTGGTGATTAATATGTTTATTGCTTTGATAATATGTTTGAGTATGTGTTTATGATGTATGAATTTTTATAGTATGCTCATTGAATGGAAATATGTGATGTGATGAGGACTATGAGGAAAGGAAAACTGTTTTGGTTCCAAAGAACCATGGAGGCACACGGCCTCAAAGTTATTTTGGGAGCAAAAGATTCTAAATATTTTATTAATCATGAGTTTTAGATAAAAGGGTAAATAGGTTGATGATTTTAAGGATTTGTAAAGAAAGTGGACATGAAAATGAACAAAGATTTTATAAGAAACTATTTGTGATTTTCGGCTAATATGCCAAGGATTGATAAATTAGTTCAAAGAAAAATGATTTTAAGAGTAATCTTAGATGATTATTTACAAAGGATTTAAAGTAATGAATTTTGAGATTTTTAAAGTAAGTGAGAATTATTTTTAGAAACTATGAAATTGATAGGATCAATTTATAAAGAGAAATAAATTGGTGACTTGAAGTTTACTAACGTATAGCTCAACCATTGGATTTTGAGGTGCGTTAAGAAATTTTAAGTTAGAATAATTGATTTGAAGGAAATATTGATTTTGGAGAAATAATGAAAAATATTACGTAGAGGATTTTTCAATGAAGAAAACGTAAAAAATGAAGTTGGAATTGGTATTGATTTTTGGAAAGTCCAAAATAATGTTGGAATATTGAGAAATATTTTACGTAGTTGAAAAATGATAAAAAATGATTTATGCGACTTAAAAATATGATTTTTAAGCTACACGATTTGGAAAACGTGCAAATATTTACGCGATTAAGAAAACGTCAGAAAATGGTTACGCGATTTGAAAACGTAATAAAAGTGTTATGCGATTGTGAAAACGCGTTAAAAATGATATGCGATTGAAAATACAGTAAAGACACTGTAAGAACTGATGTACTGGATCCGGATGTATCGATGATATTATGTAATTGTATGAGCAATTATAGAAAATCCATTAATCTTATGATACTAGACAATTGTATGGGCAGTTGTTCTAATCTCATTTGGGAATCCTTTTAATGATGAAATTAAGATATGCATTGAGGCATATGATGAAATTGAATAGAATTGCATTGAGATATTCGTGCATTGAATAGGCATTAAGGTATTCGTGCATTGAACAGAATATAACTGATAGCTATTATGGCCCTTGTGGTTGAAGAGAGAATGAGAATTGAAAAGTGAGATCTATGATGGATCTTGGGGGCATCGAGGCGCGGCGATCGACTAGTGGACAGTTGGCAAGTACCATGTGCCACTTGGCGACACAGTCTGTTGCAACACATTGACGATACCTGACAAGAACACGATTCCTTTTAACGACTGGTATTGTCGTGGGTTAAGGCTGACAATTTTTCCAGAATATTCATCTCGAAATTGTAAAACCTCCATGGAGTGGGAAATTGGTCTAGTATGCATACACATGGTCAGTATATATATTGTTGTGGCATGATAAATGTTCATATGGTGTGACATCATCATTTTATATATTGAGAATATCTGTTATGATGAAATTAGTACTGGTGATTTACTTGAGATATATGTTTACCGGAATTGTGATGAATTGATAATATGAATAAAACTATGATATTTGTGTGTATAGAATGACTTTGTCATTCGTATCATTCTTTGCTACCGTACTGGTATTGATGAAAAGGGATCTCACCTCTTTGTTGTATTGTTTTGTTGTGCTTGTATTATTAAAATTTGTATAGTAGATGGAAGGAGTTTCTTAGACTTGACTGGAGACAAATATTCTGAGTTCGGTGACAACATTGAGGAGCGACCATCCCGGATTAGTTGGTGTGCAGTTTTGAGGAGGAACAAATATATGACACATCAAGATGGATATAAGATGGAATAAGTATGTTGAGTTTTTCTTGTCAGTATTTTACCGTGCTATTAAGTAGGACCCGTCATGGGGTTTGCTACTGTTTAAAATTAAGTTTGTAAGTTTTATGTTTCCTAAATAATTGTTAAATATTATGTGGTGTCAGTAATGTATATTAATCAGTTTAAATCTATTTTTCAGTATTACCTATAAATTTCAGTAAGTTTATGTTTCTGCGAAAAGAAATTTTAAAATCCATATTTTAGAACTCAAACCTTTTATGAAATGATTTTTAGATTATGAGCTTGTAGTCGGAAATATAATGCCCTACGGAGGGTGTTACAAAAGTTGGTAAGAGTCCTAATTCCTCTATTGATAATGTATTACTTGTTGAAGGACTTAAACACAACTTACTTAATATTAGTCAATTATGTGATAAAGGGAATATAGTTATATTTGATTCAAATTGTTGCGTAATTGAAGATAAAAATGACAAGCATGTTAAGTTTGTTGGTCATAGAGTTAATAACATTTATATGATTAGTCTTGATGATATATCTTCAAGTGATGCGAAATGCCTTTTATGTAAGGAAGATGAATCTTGGTTATGGCATAGGAGAATCGCTCACATTCATATGGATCACTTGAAAAAGTTAGTTTCTAAATAACTAGTAACTAAACTGCCCAAACTCAATTTTGAAAAAGATAAATTATGTGATGCATGTTAAAAGGGAAAACAAGTAAAGGTCTCTTTTAAAGCCAAAAATATTGTTCAAATACTAGACCTTTGCAACTTTTGCACATAGATCTTTTTGGACCATCTAGAACTATGAGCTTTGGTGGGAATTACTATGCGTTAGTGATTGTGGATGATTTTTCTAGATTCACAACGACTCTATTTCTTTCTCACAAAAATGATGCATTTCTAGCTTTTAAGAAACTTACCAAAGTTATCCAAAATGGAAAATGTTTTTCAATTACATCCATAAGAAGTGATCATAGTGGTGAATTTGAAAATCATGATTTTGAAACATTTTGTGATGAACACAACATTGAGCATAATTTTTCTGCCCCTAGAACTCCACAACAAAATGGGGTTGTAGAAAGGAAAAATCGATCTTTGGAAGAAATAGCAAGAACTATGCTCAATGGTGCTACACTTCCTAAGTATTTTTGGGCTGATGCAGTAAGTACCGCTTGTTATGTAATGAATAGGGCCCTTATAAGGCCAATTTTAAAGAAAACCCCATATGAATTATATAAAGGAAAGAAGCCTAGTGTATCATATTTTTATGTATTTGGATGTAAATGTTTTGTCTTGAATAATGGAAAGGATAACTTATGAATGATTGATGCTAAGTTTGATGAAGGTATATTTCTAGGCTATTTAACTCATAGCAAAGCTTTTAGACTTTATAATAAAAGAACTATGACAATTGAAGAATCCATTCATGTTGCATTTGATGAAACTAATCCAAATGGATCGAGAAAGGAATTTGTTGTTGATGATGTTGCAGAAACTTTGGCAAAAACGCACTTGGAGAACCAAGAAAGAGAAGAGAAGAAGCAAGGAGAAAGTCAAGTCATGGACCTTCCCAAAGAATGGCGAACCTCAAGATACCATTCATTTAATCAAGTAATAGGTGATGTATCCAAAGGTGTAAGTACTCGAAACTCAATTAGAAATACATATAACCACATGGCTTTCGTTTCTCAAATTGAACCTAAAGACATAAACGAAGCCTTTGACGATGAACATTGGATCTTGGCTATGCAAGAGGAGCTAAACCAATTTGAAAGAAATCAATTTTAAGAATTGGTTCCAAGGCCCAATGATCATCCAATCATAGGCACCAAATGGGTCTTTAGGAACAAGCTTAATGAAGCTGGCCTAATAACAAGAAACAAAGCTAGGTTGGTTACAAAAGGATATAATCAAGAAGAAGGTATAGACTATGAAGAAACCTATGCACCTGTAGCTAGACTAGAAGCTATTAGAATGGTACTTGCCTTTATTTGCATCATGGATTTCAAATTGTATCAAATGGATGTCAAAAGTGCATTTCTAAATGGTTTTATTCAAGAGGAGATATAATTTGAACAACCTCCAAGTTTTGAAAATTATGAACTACCCAACCATGTTTTCAAACTAAAAAAAGGCTTTATATGGCTTAAAACAAGCTCCTAGAGCTTGGTATGAAAGGTTGAGTAAGTTCATTTTAGAACATGATTTTACAAGAGGCAAGGTTGATACTACCCTGTTTATTAAAAATAAAAAGCTTGACATACTCCTTGTATAAGTATATGTAGATGATATTATTTTTTGTTTCACTAACGAAAATCTGTGTAAGGAAATTGCTAAGATCATGCAAAGCGAGTTTGAGATGTCCATGATGGGAGAATCAATTTTTTCCCTGGGGTTCAAATTAAGCAAACAAGGAATGGAACGTTCATTAGCTAAACCAAGTATTGCAAAGAGCTTCTCAAGAGATTTGGAATGGACAACTCAAAGCATTTGGATACACCAATGAGCACCTCATGTTACTTGGATAAGGATTAAGCAAGTAATCCTGTAAAAATTACTAAATATAGAGGTATGATTAGATCTCTTCTTTATCTCACTGCTAGTAGACCAGATATAATGTTTATTGTATGCATTTGTGCTAGATACCAAGTTAATCCTAAGGAATCACACTTAAGTGTAGTAAAACGTATCATGAAATATCTTGGTGGCACTACACAAGTCGGCTTGTGGTACCCCAAAGGTGCTACTTGTAGTCTTATTAGTTATTCTCACTCTAATTTCGCTGGATGCAAATTGGATAGGAAAAGTATTAGTGAGACATGCCACTTGCTTGGAAATTCCCTAGTTTCTTAGCATAGCAAGAAACAAAATAGTGTGGCTTTGTCCATTACTGAAGCTGAATATGTTGTAGCCGAGAGTTGTTGTGCCCAAATCCTATGGATGAAGCAACAACTTCTAGACTTTGGACTTCAGCTAGATTACATCCCTATAAGATATGACAATACTAGTGCAATCAATTTGACCAAAAACCCCATTATGCACTCTAGGACTAAGCATATTGAGATAAGGCATCACTTTATAAGAGATCAAGTTCAAAAGGGTGATTGTATGTTAGAATTTGTTGAAACAAATAACCAACTTGCTGATATTTTCACAAAACCTTTACCTAAAGATTTTTTCTTTCACTTAAGAAGAGAACTTGGTATTTTGGATCAATCTTGCATATAATACTTATTTATTGATTTATTAATCTTGAAGTATTACTGACTTGAGCTTTGGAGATACTCCCAAAATTTATTTTTTGCAGGTACTTCAATATTGGGTAAGTTTTCCTCTCTCAAAATGCATTTCTGTACATGGTAAATATGTTTTTCCTGATAGAGTTATTCGAATAACTTAACAGTTATTCGAATAACCTGATGCATATTGGTTTCAGTTTTTCTCATATTCATTTGAGGTATTCGAATACATGACCCTCTATTCGAATACATCCTCTTTCAGGATTTTCTAATTCTGTGCTGGTTATTCAAATACTCACAGAGTTATTCGAATAACCCATAGCTGGAAGCTAAGCCAAATTGGTCAAGCTATTCAAATAACTGCCCAGTTATTCGAATACCTCCTAATAAAATGTTATGTCTCTTGGTTTTCCCAGCAAGCCTATTCAAATAGATTACATGCTATTCGAATAGATTTAGAGCCTTCTTTATATACTTCTTCTCATCACTTTCATTCTCACTCTCACATTCTTTTCGTTTCAAAAATCCGTGGTCTCCATCTTCTCCCTCTATTGCTCATCTCTCCCATCATCTCCCTCCAAACCATGGCATCCTCATCTTCTCGCTTCAAACATCCCCGCATGAAGATGGCCTCGTGCAACAACCTTCTGGACCTTTAAAGGCTCTCATCCAGTGAGATTGAGCTTAGTTGTTTCATCTCCTATTTTTGGGAGCGCAATCTGGTGCAACCGAAGTACCTTGAGTTAGGGTTCTTTGAAAAAAAAGGCGGCTTTGACTTTATGAACTTGCTGAACCACCAAGGCGTGCTTCAACTCTGCTCTTTCAAAGTTGTTCTCTATCCCGACCTGGTTAAAATGTTCTACTGCAATTTGAAGATTGAAGGTCGGGAACTTTACTCTGATGTTTGCGACTAGCACATTGTGATCACTCCCCAAGATTGGGTTCAGTTCTTTGGGTTGCAGTCTTCTTGCCGCAATATCGAAGAAGATGTCAACTCGCTTCTCTAGGATTTCAACAAGAACAGAGCTATAGAAGACCTTTTGAGGCCTGGGTTAGCATTGCCTTCGACTCAAAAGGGAGTCAGAGGAGGCATGATGAAGAGCCAAGATAGGCTCCTACATTATGCCTATGCCTACATCTTAGCTCCTTGAGGTGGGAACTGTAACACCCTAAAAATTATTTGTTTCATGATAAATAGTCATTTCATAATATTTGTGAATTTTTGTGGATTTTTCCAGAAACGTTGATTATTTTAATATATTTCTCATTTTACACGCGCGCTGAGCAAGGCTGGGAAAATAAAACATTTTCCCCGAGGTTATAAAATCTTGGACTGTGGAAACGTCGACGGGGGATCTTACTAAACTCGAGGTCGGACACAGTTTACAAAGTTTTCATTTTTCAAGATTTTATCTGATAAATAAAATTATTGTACCATGAAATTATCAGATGAGCAATGAATACTTTTTTTATTAATTGTAACCATTGTCTACTGGATAATAGCTTTAGTAGAGTATTAGTCATCTTTTGCAGATAGCACTTTAATGACATCATTAAAGATGACATCATGCATGTGACATCATCTTTTGACTTTTGAAAAAGTGTTCTAAAACTTCCTAAAGAAGCTTTGTTTTCTCTCTTCTCCCTCCCACATTCCACGGCAATGAGGGCCTTTTTGGAGCCAAAAATGTGCTTTTGCTTTATCACCTTTGCACTCCTTATTTTCAAATCACCAAAAGCTAATCACTTTCTTCTCACTTCATCTTTTTCTCTCAAGTTCCTCTCTTCCTCTCTACTCCACGGCACCCACACCATTGGGAGGCCATCTTCACTTGCTTGCTAAACTAATCTCATTTCTTGCTTCCTCTCATCATCCTAAGACTTTTCTCTTTGGTGGTCATCTCTTAAATCTTCATTTCTCATCTCCCACCATTGGAGCCCTAACTTGAAGCTCTAAGGTAAAGTTCTTGACTTTCTTTTCTTTTCTTCTCTTTTTTGTTTTTCTTGGTCACCTATGTGACCAAGGACTCCTCTTTTCATGGTTTGAGTGAGGATTGTAAAAGTTTGCTCACCTTAGGATTTTCTTGAAGGTAGAGGACGAAAATTGCAACAAAGGGATCAAGAGGCTTGCTTTCTTATGTTGTCTTCTATAGGTAAAAAGTAGATAATCCTCTTCAACCTATCTTGGTAGTGAGGAAACGTTTTTGGTGTTGTTGATGAGGAATCCATGTGGGATTTCTCTCTTTGTTGTGTTGTTCTTCATGATTTGGTAGTTATTTTGACTTGTATGAATTTATTGATTGTCATTGCGTCTTGATGGCTATGGATTACATATTGGATTGCTTGGATTGATATATGGAAAATTTAGGGTTCTTTGCCCTTTTTGGATTCACGGCCAAAGGCTAAATTTTTGCGTGTTCAATGTAACACCCCATATTTTTCTAACTTTTTGCTAAATTATGATTTTGTCCTAATTGTACTATTTTTTGTTTTCTGTGTATTATAAAATTAATTTGACTATTTCGTGACTATATTTAATTGTTTTGTGTGATTTACTTTGAGTCAAGGAAATAATAATTTTCGGGCCTAGGAAAAAATCTTTGTTTGATTATTTGGAGCTGGGGGATCTTACTAAACTCAATTCCGAATAATACGTGTATCAATCTTTTAATTTTTAGAATTTATCTGTAAAATAAAAATATTGTATATTTTATATTATTATTTTATTGATCAGTACAAACTAAACGGATCATGGACTCGGAAAAGTCGGTGAGACCCACATTTGGTTTGCGAGACCCACATTTGGTTTGTGGGACCAACATTTGGAAAATTAGTCAATATAAATGGCTTGATTATTTCTAAGCCAATAAGAAGGAGTCAATAAAAATGGCTTGAATAATTATAAACCAATAGGAGGAAAGTCCACAAAAATGGTTGGACTTTATAAATAAATTAGTTTAAAAACCTAATTAAGTTAATCTAAAGTGTTTAAGTAGTAATCAAATGGATTAAACCTAGTTAGTTATTCATTAAAATTTTAATTAGACAATGTACTAGCATAATTAAGAAGGTGATTAGTGATTCTAAGTAACTACATGATTTACTAAATAACTAAGAAACCTAACTAAATTTACCTAAACCTAACTAGAATGACTTAAGCATAATTAGGAGACTAAAATTAATTAAGATTTGATTAGTTCTTCCTAAGTGCAATTAAGGCCAAGCTCTTCAAGAAGGATCAAGAACATGGTGAATTGTCTCTCCTAGCCAATAGGAAGCAACTTGGAGATAAAGCCTTGAAGATCCACCCTTGAACTCATCTAAGGCCATTAGGAGCTCTTGAATGTCAACTAAAGTGGCCACCTCCTTTAGGTGAACTCCACAGCCACGCATTAGGGGGGGGACCAAATTTCACTTCATCATCTTCATTTCAATCATTCTAACCTATTCTCTCCTTTCTTTCTCTTCAAGAACATAAAGAAAACTCCATAGCTTTTCTCTTTGTGATATTCGGCCACCATCACCAATTCATACCTCCACTCTTCTAAATTTTCATCCAACACCATTTCCTAAACCTAAACATCATTCTAAGAACTTCTCTAGTTGAGAGTTTCTTTAAAATCATCCATTTGAAGCTTGGAAAATAACTTTGAATTTTCTTTCCTACAAGGTAAAAATCCTTGTTTCTTGTTTCTAACTTGATTCTTGATGTTCTAAGCCATGATTGATCCATGGTTTATCTTTTTTAACCATAGTTATGACTTGTTAAAATTGTTTAAGCTTGTTAGGGTTTTTCTTGGAGCTAGACGAAATCCATAGGAGGAGATCCAAGAAGGTTTTGTCTTCCTTGTAGGTAAGAGGGAGATTTAATCCATCAACCACGTATGGTGGAGAGAAAATGGATGTATTTGTGGTGAAGAATCTATAAGGATTCATTCATTTGGTTGTTTAATGCCTTTTCTATTTGTGATTGATTATGTATGCAAGCATGTCTATAGCTTTAAATTATATGATATGTGTTTTATAAATGCATGATAATTATTGTAGGATGTGAATAACATGTTGAGGATTTGCATGAGTATTCCAAAGAACACATTACACTCATGGATTCACTACTAAAAAGAGAACCAAATGTTCTCAAATATTTTCTAAAACAAGGATTAGTTAAATGAATGGATGAATAATTTTTATAAGGATTTAAAGAATGGAAAATAATTTAAAGAGGATTTGTTAAAGATATAGTAAATTTTGGCCAACATGCCTCATAATATACCTTTGATCCAAAATTATTTTCCAAGTATAGAGTAAGCAATTAATTCAAAAAGAACACAATTTCAATGAATTTTTGGAGAATAAAATAAATGAGTTTTCATTAGGAATTTAATTAGAGGAATTGAGTATGAATGAGAAATGATTGAACACTTGAAAAATACTAACGTAGAGCTCACCCTTTGAGTTTTGAAGCGCGTTAGTAAGGTTCAATGTGTAAATATTGGTTATAACTAAGAGAGGTAATTTTTAAAAGAAAACGTAGGGAATACCATTTAATGGATTTTCTAGACAAAATGTTGTCCAAAATTAATTAAAAATAAACAAGTAATGAGGGAAGTTTTCAAAATATAATTTAGAACGTAGAGAAAATATTTTCGTAGTTGAAAAATACGAGAAATAGCTTATGCGTATTTAAAATAATGATTTTTAAGCTACGCAATTGAGAAAACGATTTAAAAATCTTACGAGATTGAGAAAACGATTTAAAAATATTTCGCGATTTTAAAAATGTTGAAAAATATATTTACATATTTTAAAAATGTTTGAAAAAGGTGACACACTTGTGAAAATGTGATAAAATATTTACGCAACTAAAAGGAATAGTAAGTTTACTGTCAAGCCAAAGTGGTGGACCCGGACATGTTGAGGAATAGTACTGTTAAGTGGAGACGTACTATATTTGGAAATATTGAGACTGAGGGTATTTATGTAAATATGGTGACATATTGAGAGTGAGGGTATTTATTGTAATTATGATTCTTATTTATGCATTGAGAGTTGTGTCAATTTGGTTGAAATTGGCAATTAGCTGACGAGATGAATTACGTCGTGTTGTGGATGTGATAGGCGTAGTGTGGTTTATTAAATGAACTTGGAGGCGTTAGTGTGCGGAGGATTCCATGTAACCCCCCTTTTTCTAATCCAAGACACGCGAAGAAGGAACGTCACACTATTACATTAATAACTCGTAAAACACAAGTAAATATTTTATTTGTGAAAAAATAACGTTAGTTCCATATTTTCATACTAGTGATGTATATTGGAGCTAAATTAAGTTATCTTAAAACTTTCATCATAATGAGATTTTTTTTTGTTTATAAGATAATCGTTAAATTGAAAATTCCTGTTGTAGCGAAACACCAAGCATAATACAGATATCATACAGTCCACAGAAATTAGAGATCATACAACATAATTACATTATAACTACCATGCGTACAAGCCTATATTAATTACATTTCCACAAGAATTGACGCAAGAAGCAAAATATGTACCTACCCCAAGAGATACAAATATCTACCCATGAACCCAATAGTACGTCAGGCTCCCTCAAAATAAACAGACAGCCATCAGTAGTCATCTACCTAAAACAGTCTCTAAGACTGGCGAGAACTAGAAGGAACCGTAGACGGATCCTCCACAGGGTCCTCGTCGTCCGACGAGACATCCATCAGAACGACGGAATAGCGGGCAGGAGCCCGAGCAGTAGACAAGAAAGAGTCGTCACGTGGGGTATAGTACATGTCCGCCCACATGTCTCTCACAGGCATATAAAATTCCAGCCAAACAAAAGCATGGAAGTCAAAAATAGAAGCAGTGTAGCGTCCCCACGCTAAGGACACAGTCAATTCGCCGTGGTACACACATCGATCTGTCTGCACGTTGATATGCCAGCAATCCGGACCACCATGAAAGTTGATCCGCACGTAACCAAAAAAACCACGGGGGCAATATGACATCCTCAGCAACCTCGATCTCAATCAAGATACAGCCAGAAACCCTGAAACTCAGTGGTTTCCTTATCCTCCTCGCGAACGTCTTTGAACAATCATATGATAATATACAATAACAGAATATACAGTAAAGAGATGAGATACTCGTCATTCATTACTAATAATAGCAGCAGGAAACTAAACGGCACCGAATGCCCACATACAGCACATTTTATACATTTAATCATAACAACATTAAATTTACAGCAAAGCAGAATCACAACTTTAAAATAATGAAAACATTATCAGCAGTCAGTGGTTCAAGTGACTAACAATTATCACAAAAATAACAGTAAATATGCTTTATAATTATCAGTGCTCATGCTCAATGAGTTATGCGACTGACAGTTCACTCATGCAAAAGTATATCAAAACCCTACTCCATAGAGCTAGACATAAACATTTTCGGAGTGAATGATCAAGGAGTAATACCAGTATATCATCAGCCTCAAAATACAGTGTGCTTTATTTTCATAAAAATGTTTGCGCAATGGCTTATACGTGGTATCTCAACAATTGATCGCGATATAGGACAGCATCTCAGACAGGATCGTCGGTGTGTCGCATTGGTCTATCCCATGGCCCCAGTGGAGCTACCACTGTCTATTGTGAGACACCCACACCCCGACGCCCCGTAGGGTTAACAACATATGACACCTACGCTTAGTCTATTCGCACCCGCACATAGGTGTTATTCAAACTCCCAGGCTCACACAGCCTTTTCATTGGTGTCCTACGGACGACACATATGCATGATGACTCAATGTCAAATCATGTATGATAAATATTGTATCTCACAATGGTACACGTACATTCAGGCGTACATAACTTCATTCATTGATATCGTATCATCAAGGTATTTTTATAATCCGTGTTCATCAAGTATTCATCCCACGTAGGGGTCCACAATTGCATTAAGGTAAGTTTTATGCCACTATCATTTTCAAATGTCCATTCATCGTTATGATTCATATTATGGATTCTCACCTTCAAGGTTACATGTCATTAAATTAATATGACCACTTATGTCACTTTACCTCTTTATTATCATTACTTTCAAGAGTCTTCAAAGTTGTAAATTCTTTAACCATGTTAGCATTAATCTTCTACTTCAAATTCTTAACATTGGATTAACCCATTACTATATCCCTTAAGCCTAAAACCGTAACCCCCACTAAATTCCTAACCACATATTCGTTTTTACTTTTAATATATTAGTATCTCATTACTAATCCTCTTTAGATGCTTAATAAAGAAACCCTTAAAAGGACTTCTTTTCCAAGGCATGGATGCCTCAACGGAAATGGTTTTTTGAAAACTATAAGGGTAATAACAAAATAGAAATCCAAAATAAATGGTACTCATTTATGGAAAATGTCAAACATAATGTTCCTTTCTTTAACTGGTTTCATGCCTATTTAGTTAGGAATGAAATTGTTTATCCTTGGAGCATTGGTCTCATGAAGGATCTATCTGTTAACGTCTTACCAGTCTGGCATCGTAAAGATAAAACTCTTGTCAAATCTATCCTTCCTCCTCAAAGTTCTTATTTCTTAGATAAGAAAGATAAAAACAATGAACCTTTTGCCGCCTCTCCTTTTAAGTCTAAACTAGACGATGAACTCATAAGTCATCAAGACATTAAAAGTCTTATGGAACAAAACAATTATACAAACAAATACCTTCAGATCTTAGTTGAACAAATCATAGGAAAAGAACCTAAGAATAAAGAAAGAATACATGAAGATAAACCTTCAGTTTCTGGAGAAAAATCTATAAAAACTTCAATTGAAAAACCAATCTTCAAACCGTTTAGAGTTTCTAAACAGGTAAAAGAAACCATCAAACTAATGAAAATTAAAAACATAGGTAATTCCAATCCTAATATTGATCTTGCCAGTGAAATTGTCTCCAAACTAAACCGTATCCCGCTTGTTGATGAAGTTATTCCAGATACACCGCAATCTGAAACCTCTAGAGTTTCCAAACCTTTAATTATTTATACAATCAAACAATCTGATTCCCAGTTTGATCCAGATTGTCAATCTGAACAAAGTTCTATCATTAGAGTCAATTCAGTTATTAGCAAAGTTCTTAACTAGAAAAACCCTTCAAAACTTTATTATCAAAGAGCGACTCCCCCTGACATGTTGCTTGAGGAACGTGACCCAACCTTCAAATCTTTTAGTGCCAACTATGTTTATGTCTGGGATATTGATAGAAAAACTGAGTATCAAATTCTTAATACTCTCCAAGAAATGATGATGGTTTCTACAGCCTATCAAACCTCTTACGACTGCAGCGATCAAGTAATCATGGAAGTCCTTGTTGCTGGTTTTACTGGTCAACTCAAAGGTTGGTGGGATCATTATCTCACTGACACTCAGCGTAACAACATTGCTGTCAAGCTTGACCCTGAGGGTTACCCAATCCTTAGTGATGGCAAACCCATTCTTGATGTAGTTAATGCATTAATCTTTGCCATAGTTCAACATTTCATAGGTGATCCATCTATCTAGCGTGATAGATCTGCTGAACTTTTGTCTAACCTTAAGTGCAAAACCTTAGTTGACTTTAGATGGTACCGAGATACCTTCTTAACTAGGGTTTATACTAGAGAAGATTGTCAACAACCCTTCTGGAAGGAGAAATTCCTTGCCGGTCTTCCTAAACCTCTAGGTGATAAAGTTAGAAATAAAATCCGTAGTCAATCTCTTAATGGTGAAATCCCTTATGAGCAATTGAGTTACGGTCAACTAATTGTTGTCGTCCAGAAAGTAGCCCTTAAAATATGTCAAGACAATAAAATCCAATCTTAATTAGCCAGAGAAAAGGCTCAAACAAAGCGGGAGCTTAGAAACTTTTGCAAACAATTCAGTCTTCCTTGTGCTATGAAGAAGAAAGCTAAACCAAAAATCTAAATACTTTAAGCATAAAGCTTCAACCAAACCTAGAAGACTTAAGCAAGAATTTAAGTCAAAGCCTCCAATCAACAATGTTAATGTCCCTAAAAAACCCATAATCTGCTATAATTGTGGCAAGCCTGGTCACATTAGCAAATATTGTCGGCTTAAGAAAAGGATTAAAGCCTTAAATCTTGATCAAGTTATTGAAGAACAACTTAATAATCTTTTAATTGAATCATCTGAAGAAGATTCTGAAAAAGAATTTTCTGAAGATTTAAACCAAATCCAAGATGATGATATCTCATTATTGGATAGAGATCCAGATTCTCCAGCAAACAATGTTTTAACCAAAGAACAAGATCTTCTGTTTGAAGTTCTTAATTCTGTTGAAAACTCTGAAGAACGTAGTATCTTCTTATAAAAATTCAAATCTATTATTGATGAAAGTTCTTCAAAACACATGAAGAATCCGATCATAAAAAACAAATATGATTTGAAAGAAACTATTAAGAAGCTCGAAAAAAGTTCTTCTAAAAAACCCGTAACACTATAAGATCTTCAATTCGAGATTAAAAATCTTAAAATTAAAGTTAAAGATCTTAAAGAACAACAAAAAATTCATCATCTTATCATCTCCCAGTTAGGTGATATGCAAACTAATTCTAAATCTAAAAAATCGAAAAAAGATTCCTGAAACTGCAATCTTAAAATCTAAAGAAGAAGAAGATAATGAAGCATTTTACGACATTATTAATCAATTCAAAATTCAAAATTTTTTTATCAACATCAATATCAAAATCGATGATTTTGTGTTAAATATTGTTGCCTTGTTTGACACAGGTGCATATTCAAACTGCATTTTGGAGGGAATGATCTCGACAAAGTATTTTGAAAAAACTACCGAGTTGCTCAATACCGCTAGTGGTTCAAAACTGGAAATATAGTACAAACTTTCTTCTACAATCATTGAGAATGATGGTTTCCAAGTTGAAACATCCTTCCTTCTTGTCAAAAATTTGAAAGGCGAAGTTATCCTAGGAACTCCATTCATTAGGTCTCTCTTTCCTCTCCAAATCAATGACGAAGGTATTATTACTTAGCATCTCGGACAAACTATTTGTTTTTTGTTCCTCAAAAAACCGATTCTCAAAAGTCTGAACCCAATAGTTAATTTGATTAATTATAAACAAAAACAAATAAATTATCCTAAGGAAGAAATTTCTTATAAGATAATTGAATCTCAGCTTTCTCAACCCCAAACTCAGAAACGTATTCAAACTCTTCACATACAAATTCAAGATTCAATATGTTCTAATCTGCCCAACGCGTTTTAGGGAAGAAAGAAGCATATGGTTGATCTTCCATATGAAAAAGACTTCAATGATCACCAAATTCCAACCAAGGTTCGTCCCATCTAGATGAGTCATGAACTGCTTAACTACTGCCAAGCTGAAATCAAAGATCTTTTGTCTAAAGGTCTTATTAGAAAGAATAAGTCTCCTTGGTCTTGCTCAGCCTTCTATGTCAACAAACCAACAGAAATTGAAAGAGGTGCTCCTCGTCTTGTCATTAATTATAAACCTCTTAACAAAGCTCTTCAATGGATTAGGTATCCTATTCCAAACAAGAAAGATCTTCTCAAACGACTCCATTCTGCCAAAATCTTTTCTAAATCTGATATGAAATCAGGATTCTGGCAAATCCAACTCTAGGAGAGTGATTGTAACATCCTGGGACTGCCTGCAGGATTGATGAGTGTCTCCACAAACTAACACGGGTCTTTTCAGCGAGCTTTGTCCTCACTCACACGTATCCTAGGAAACTCCCCAGGAGGTCACCCATCCCACAATTGCTCTAGGTCAAGCACGCTTAACCATGGAGTTCTTATGTTCTAGGCTCTCGAAAAGAAGTTGCAACTTGTTGATATGGCTACACCTAATCAATTCCTTTAAGTCATCCTCAACTATGCAGTCTCATACCTGCACAGTCTCTGAATCCCTCTCATTCCGGTGCGTATTCAGTTCATTCATAGGACCATTCGCCTAGAAGCCTGCCAGGAACCGCTTATTGATGCTTTCTCTTAGCACTGGCGACCACTCCCCTCCCTCGTCGGCCCCGAGACGCCACCAATCCCGTCACCTTTTTCAAACGTTTTCAAATCGCATAAATATATTTTGACGTTTTTAAATATCGCACAATGTTCTTAAATCGTTTTCTCAATCACGTAAGATTTTTAAATCGTTTTCTCAATCACGTAGCTAAAAAATCATTATTTTAAATATGCGTAAGCTATTTCTAGTATTTTTCAACTACGTATAATATTTTATTTACGTTCTAATTATACTTTGAAACTTTCCTCATTATTTGTCCACTTTTAATTAATTTTGACAGCATTTTGTCTAGAAAATTCATTAAATGATATTTCTATGTTTTTCTTTAAAAATTACCTTACTTTAATTATAACCATTATTTACACTTTGAAACTCACTAACATGCTTCAAAACCCAAAGCTGAGCTCTACGTTAACATTTTTCAAGTGTTCACTTTATTTCTTATTTATAATTAATTCCTCTAATTTAGGTTTCTAAAACTAAGTTCATTTATTTTGTTCTCCAAAATTCATTGAAATTGAATTCTCTTTAAGTTAACTACTTAATCTACATTAGAAAATAATTTGGAAATCAAATATACATTACATGGCATTTTGGCCAAATTCAACATAGTCTTTACAAATGAACTTTAAATCATTTTCCATCTTCTAAATCATTTTCAAATTCATTAATTTACTTAAATCCGTTAAGTCATTTTTCTAGAAAATGGTTGAGAACATTTTGGTTCTCTTTTTCTTGGTGAAGCTGTGAGCTTCCTCGTGTTCTTTGGAACACTCATGCAAATCCTCATATGTTATTCACATCCTATCATAATTATCATACATATATGAACACATACAATATATTTTAAAGCTATAGACATGCATACACACATAATCAATCACAAAATAGAAAAGACATTAAACAACCAAGTGAATGAATCCTTATGGATTCTTCACCACAAATACATCCATTTTCTCACCACCACACAAGGTTGATGAGATTAAATCTCCCTCTTACCTTAAGGGAAGACAAACTCCTCCTAGTGATTTCATGTAACCTTCAAAGAATCCCTAACAAGCTCAAACAAATTTTAAAGAGTCATAACTATAGGTGAAAAATATAAACCATGGATCAATCATGGCTTAGAACCTAAGAAATCAAGTTAGAAATAAGAAACAAGGATTTTCACCTTGTAGGAAAAATCTTCAAGATGGTTTTCCAAGCTTAAGATGATTGTTTTTGAAGAAACTTTCAACTAGAGAAGTTCTTAGAATGATGTTTGGATTTGAAAAGTAGGGTTAGGTGAAATTTTAGAAGAGTGGATGATGGTATTTAAGGTGTTGGCCAAATGGCTTTAGGAGAAAAACTATGGAGTTGTTCTTGGTGTTCTTGCCTTTTGGCAGAAAGAGAAGAAAGGTTTTGAGTGATAGTAAAATAAAGATGAAGATGAAATGAAAATTGTCTCCTAACACCAAGCATTTGGCCATGGAGCTTCTTCAAAGGAGGTGGCCACTTTAGTTGACTCTTAAGACTCCTAATGACCTTAGATGTGATCAATGGATGATATTCAAGGCTTTTTCTCCAAGCTTGCTTCTTATTGGTGTAGATAATCAAGTCATCAAGTGACTAAGCCCTTCTTGAAGATGCCATAACCGAATGGCCCTAGGAGAGGCTAACTAGGTTTTAGTTCATTTGGTTTCCTAGTTAGGTCTAAGCTAATTTAGTTAAGTTTCTTAGTTACTTAGTTAGCTAGGATGACTAACCCTTTTCTTGATACTTCTAGAACCTTCTCTAACTAAAACTTAAATGACTAGTTAACTAGGTTTGTTCCATTTAGTTACTACTTAGATACCTTAATTTAACTTAGTTTAGTTAGATCAACTTAGTTAGGTTTTTCTAGTTACTTACTAACTAGTCGAACCATTTTTGTGGACTTGTTTCCTATTGGCTTAGAAACTTTCAAGTCACTATTATTGACCACATCTCATTGGCTTAGAAATAAGTCAAGCCAGAAACGTTGACTGATTCTCTAAATACGGGTCCCACAGACTTTTCTGGGTCCATGGTCCATTTGGAGTAGATTTTCTACTATTTTTAAGACAGTAGGTACTGTCCAATAAAATAATATTTTAATAATATAAAATATTTTTGTTGCACAGTTAAATTCTAAAAATTAAAAGATTAATACATGTATCACTCAGAATTGGGTTTAGTAAGATCCCCTAGCTCCGAATAATTAAATTAAGATTTTCCCGGCCCGAAAATTATTATTTTCTTGACTCGGAGTAAATCACACACAACAGTCAAATACATTCATGAAATAATCAAATTCATTTTCTAACTCATAGAAAACATAAAACAATACATTTAGGATAATATTGTAATTCAACCAAAAGTTGGGGTGTTACAGTGATCGCTATAAGATGGCTTTCACTGTACTTTTTAGGCAGTACGAATGGAGGTAATGCCCTTTGGTCTGAAGAATGCTCCCTTAGAATTCCAAAAAAATTGTGAATAATATCTTCAATTCATATTCAAACTTCACAATTGTCTACATTAACGATGTACTAATTTACTCTCAATCAATTGATCAACATTTTAAACACATTAATATCTTTATTAATGTAATTAAAAGAAATAGTTTAGCTGTATTAAATCAAAGATTAATCTCTTCCAAACTCAGATTACGTTTCTTGGCTATAATATTTATCAAGGAACTATCAACCCTATCAATCGAGTCATTGAATTTGCAGACAAATTCCCTAATAAGATCATTGACAAAAATCAATTACAACGATTTCTTGGTTGTTTAAACTATGTTGCTGACTTCTTTCCTCGGCTTAGTAATCTCATTAAACTTTTGCATGATCGTTTGAAATCCAATCCACCTCCATAGTCTGATGTCCATACAGGTATTGTCAAACAGATCAAATCCTAGGTAAAGTCTCTTCCATGCCTTTATCTTCCTAATCCCTAAGCTTTCAAAATAGTCGAAACTGATGCCTTTGACATTGGTTATGGTGGCATTCTTAAACAACGAGTCGCAAACAAAGAGCATGTCATTGCATATGCATCTAAACATTGAAATCCTGCTCAGCATATTATTCAACTGTGAAAAAAGAAATCTTAGCAATCGTTTTGTGCATTACAAAATTTCAATCTGATTTTTTGAATCAAAAGTTTTTAATCCATGTTGATTGCAAATCTGCTAAAGACATTTTGTTAAAAGATGTTAAGAATTTAGCTTCTAAACAAATTTTTGCAAGATGGCAAGCCATTTTGAGTGTTTTAGATTTTGATATTGAATATATCAAGGGATCTTCAAGCACCTTACCTGATTATCTTACTCGTGAATATCTTCAGGGAAAATAGAAGAATGCCTCGAGGAGGCTCTACATCCTCTTCCCGGGGAAGAGGCAAAGGTAAGTTAGTTCTTTCTGAACTAACCAAAAAATCATCATCGGAGTCATCTACTCCAGTTGAGTCATCCACTCAGATTCAATCTACCCAATCTAGTTTGCACAAACAAACCAGTGATGATTATGCCATCCCAATCCAAACCCTTCAGGCTTTCCAACAAAAAGGTCTTACCAAACTACCAAAACAATCTTGGGCTAACATTGCCTCTCAAGAAGACCTTGAAACACTAATCCAAAAACAGAAAAACAAAGAAATTGTCATTAATTCTCCCAGCAAACAAATTGTCATGTCTCAACCTAGCCCTACCAAAACCCCAAACATCCTATATTCCCAAAACCAATTTCTTTCTGCCGGTTATGCAAATGGAAAAGGAATTTTAGGATGTTAATCCAAAATTCGCAGCTCAGAAAATCTTTCCAAAAGGATTTCTATTCAAACCTCTATCTCTTTTAAAAACCCAACAATTTTATGAATATATTCTTATTGATACTAAATCAATTGCTTTGAAGCATTTCAAGGTTAGCAACACAATAAACTACTCATCCTGTCAGATTTTGAAGTTCATCTCTCCTACTGAATGGGGATGTGACCTCCATATAACTAATTTTTTTTTGAAAATTTACAATCCCATTGGTTATGATTTGTATGATTACATCCAAGCCTGGTATAATATGTTTTGGATGAAGACTGATGCAGATCGCCATTCCTGGCTAATCTATTTCAAGAAATGAGTAAAATATGACTTCTCAAACTGGTTCTATCAATGGTGGACTTTCTTTGGTCCTACTACCGAAATCCTTCCTGTTGATGTTCTTGAAGGATTCAACTATTTTGAGAAGAGAATTGATCTGTCCAATGACCCTTGGCCAGCTGAATTACATTTCTTCTCCAAACTGTCAATCTCTTGGATTATTTCTTGGCAATTCGTTTATGGAAAATATTGGCCCAATCTCCTACCAATTCTCAATAAACAAACATTCATCAAGTGGTGGCCTAAGTATGATGCAGCTCATGCCACTACTGAAGGCATTAAACTCTAGTTTAATCAAAACCCGAAATCTCTGAAAGTTGCTGACCCTGAAACCAGTATCTTTCTCAACCAAAGAGCTCATGCTACGGTAGCCCTCTTTGCTTCAACTTCAAAGGAAGAATTTGAAGAAAATCTTCGTATTATTCTTTAGAATATTGAAGAAGAAAAGTCCCATGTTAATTCTGACTCTAGTGTTTACAATCAAAATGATGATGATTGTTACAACATCGACCTTGACTATCAGAGTGTTGACCTTGACCTCGATGAATAGTCATCCCCACGGCTAGGTACTGTAGCATGGTCACTGTACACTGTTCACTGTAGCGGAAGCAACACATCACTATTTGCTACTATTCATTATAGCGGCTTTTATCATTTTCCTGTTTATAATAGTAAAATTTTCATCTATTTAAGGCTCTACCATTTCTGTTGTAAGGCATCCTTTAGAATCCAATCCTTTAGACTATCCTTTTTTGAATCCTAGAGTGACCGAGAGAAAGTGAGTCCTTCTCCTTTCTCCGATCTCCCTTTCAATCTTGTAATCTTTTTTTTTCAGTATAATAAAGTTTCAATCTTTTTCATATTTTATGTAATTTATTCTTCTCTTCTCATCCCTTTGCCAAATCTTACCGTATCTAACGCACTTCTGGTTTTTACTTAAATGTTTTAATTTTCCTTTACTTTTATTTTTCGCATTTTATTTTCATGTAAGCAGTCCGTCTGCATCCTACTTCTCTTCATCCTACTCCCTTTTCCCCGTCCGTTTTTTTTCCCGTGATCTTCGCTCTTTAACTCTGTTAAACATATTTGATAAAGATCAAAGCATTATAAGATAATAACGTTAGTTTCGAGTTCAATAAGATAAAATCCTATATATATATATATATATATATATATATATATATATATAGGATGTATGAATGTATGGTTTCAATCATCATGTTAATTTTTGCTGTAATTATGTTTTATCTTTTTCTTACAAAAAAAAAAAGAATTCACCTAATTTTCTTTTACACGTGTACAAATGAACAGGCTATTATCTATTTCCAAATGAACCGGGTCTTAGTTTATATATTTCATTTTCCGTTTTGTGGTTTTTGGTGTGACGGTCCCTCTCCAAAAAGGGGCGTTACACTAGTTTAGTATCGGAACCTCGGTTTAAGTTTTCTTTTGGGTTTGTGGTTAGGTCTGTCTTGTTTGTGCTGTGTGATTCTCTGTGTATGGTATTTTGAAGGGATGCATCTGACTTTCCTTATGTTTTGTATAGCTTGACTTGAATAGAAACGATGGCGCGTGGATAAGAAGCTGAGAGTATGGCTGCAGCGGCAGAAGCAATGCAGTGAATGGCGGACATCATTGTACAACAACAAGAGAGAGCTACTCAATAGCAGGAATGGGCTACATAACAGCTAGAAGCAACAGCTAATACTCAAAATTTGTCGGAGTTCTGTCGTAACAACCCACCTCAATTTAAGGGGGAATTTGATCTAGAGAAGGCTAGTCTTTGGATCAAGGAGCTAGAAAAAATTTTTAGAGGCATGAACTGTGCCGATGACAAGAAGGTAACCTATGCTACCTTAATGCTGATCAGAGACACGAAAGATTGGTGGAACAGAGCGTAGAGACTACTAGAAGTTGAAGGCCGAGTAATCACCTGGGAGGTATTCAAGGATAAATTCTTGGAGAAGTATTTCCCAGGAAGTGCAAGACATGCCAAAGAGATGGAGTTACTCAGTTTGAGGCAAGGGAACATGACTGTCAGCGAATATGCCGCGAGGTTTGAGAGCTTGTCCAAATTTTCAAGGTATTTCCAACACCAGCCGAACAAGGGGTGGAAGTGTCAGAAATTTGAGGAAGGATTGAGGCATGACGTGAAGACGGCAGTCATAACCTTGAGGATCAACCAGTTTCCAGAACTGTTGGACACGTGTCACCGAGTGGAAGATCTGGATCAGGTACGGGACAAGTGGAATCGTAACTTTGGACTTTTCAGGTCCCAAAGAAGGGGTAGCAACAATGTAAACTGCTATCATAGGAAACCCTATTCTAGACCACCTGGAAATCAGCAACAGCGACCACAAAGTGGAAGTCCCAATGGAAGTCCTGGTAGGGCTGGTCAAGCTGCAGCGTCTTCATCGAAGTGTTTGAAGTGTGGGAAGGATCATCCAACGAGGGACTGTATGATCAAGGGAATAATCTGCTATAGATGTAGAAAACCTGGACACATCTCTAGGGACTACAACCAAACTAAGGTGGAGCTTTCAGTCAACAATGCATAAGCTGCAAAACTACAGGCGGGAGGCCGAGTCTACACCATGAGTGGAGCGGAAGCCTCCGAATCTAAAGATCTGATAGAAGGAGAGGGTACCATAGGAGGTAATCTTTTAATTGAACTGTATGAGTCTGGGGCAACCCACTCTTTCATTTCTTATGACTATGTGTGACGACTTGGTTTACCTGTGTCTTCTTTACCTTTTGACTTGACAGTTTCTACCCTTACCGCTAAACTTGTTGTTGCCACCAAAGTTTGTTTAAATTGTCCTTTAATTGTTGAAGGTCAAATCTTTTCTATTGATTTGATCTGTTTAGCTCTTTCCTAAATGGATGTAATTTTAGGAATGGATTAGTTGTCTTCTAACCATATACTGTTAGATTGTTTTACTAAACCTACAGTTTTCCCTACGGATAAGATTTCTAGATTTTTGATGGCCAACCAAGCTCAAGCTTTCTTGAAAGAAGGAGCTCAGGGATACATGCTATTGTCTTCCTGAAAAGTTGAGGGCGAGGTGGATGTGAATGCAATTCCAGTGGTTAATGAGTTTCCCAAAGTCTTTCCTGATGATATACCTGGTCTACCGCCGGAGCGGGAGATAGAGTTCACCATTGATCTTGTGCCTAGATCTGGTACTATATCTATAGCACCCTACAAGATGTCACCATCAGAGTTAGTTGAGCTCAAGAAGTAGTTACAAGAACTCTTGGAAAAGTATTTTATTAGACCCAGCGTGTCACCATGGAAAGCACCAGTGTTGTTAGTCAGAAAGAAGGATGGAACTTCGTGATTGTGTGTGGACTATCACTAGCTGAAAAACATCACAATCAAGAATAAATATCCACTTTTGAGGATAGATGACTTGATGAATAACTGAAAGGAGCAGCAGTATTCTCTAAGATCGATCTGCGATCGGGCTACCATTAGATTCGAGTAAAGGTGGAGGATATTCCCAAAACGGCTTTTCATACCCATTATGGTCATTACAAATATCTTGTGATGCCGTTTGGAGTGACGAATGCCCCTGCTATACTCATGGATTACATGAATAGAATCTTTCATCCTTACTTGGACAGATTTGTTGTTGTCTTCATCAATGACATTCTGATCTACTCTCAAAATCAGAAGGATCATGCTAAACACCTCAATATAGTTCTCTAGATTCTGAAGGAGAAAAAGTTGTACGCCAAGTTATCGAAGTATGAATTTTGGCTGGAAGAGGTCAAGTTTTTAGGCCATGTAATCTCGAAGGAGGAGATTGCAGTAGACCCGTCAAAGGTGGAAGCGATTCTGCAATGGGAAAGGCCAAAGACAGTGACAGAAATTTGAAGCTTTGTGGGATTAGCTGGATATTATCGGAGGTTCATTGAGGGATTCTCTAAGATAGCAGGTCTTCTCACTCAGCTCACGAGGAAGAATCAAGCCTTTGAGAGGACTAATGCTTGGGAAGAAAGTTTCCAAGAATTAAAGAGACAACTAACTACTTCACCAATGTTAGTTCTACCTGATCTAGCCGAACCCTTCGAGGTGTACTGTGATGCTTCATACTAAGGATTAGGGTGTGTGCTTATGCAAAAAAGAAAAGTGGTGGCTTACGCTTCGAGATAGTTGCGAGGGCATGAGAAGAACTACCCTACACATGACCTAGAGTTAGCAACTGTGATATTCGCTTTAAAGATATGGAGGAGGTACTTTCTCTATGGAGTGACATTCAACGTCTTTAGCGACCACAAGAACTTGAAGTACCTGTTCAACCTAAAGGAGTTGAACATGAGGCAGAGGAGATGGTTAGAATTCTTGAAGGACTACAATTTTCAACTTCAATATCACCTCGGAAAGGCAAACGTCATGGCAAATGCCTTAAGTAGGAAGATACTCCGTATCTCTACTATAATGATCAAAGAAAAGGAATTTCTAGAGCAGTGCAGAGATATATGGCTATCCATTAAATTGGCACCAGGAAGAATTCGTTTGAGCACGATCACTGTTCTGAATGAGTTACTAGAAGAAATCCGAGAGAAACAAAGAAGTGATGAATTTCTGCAAGAAGAAAGAGAGCGAATGAAGCATGGTGGTGTGACGACAATAGAGGAAGGACCTGATGAAGTCCTGAAGTTCAAAGGTAAGATCTACATACCCAATGATTCGGAGCTCAGAAAGGCAATTCTTGGTGAAGCTCATAACAACAGGTTAAGTATGCATCCTGGCATGACAAAGATGTACCAAGATTTGAAAAGGTTGTTTTGGTGGCCAAGAATGAAGAGAGACGTAGCTCAACATGTGTCATCTTGCTTGGTCTATCAGAATGCGAAGATTGAACATCAAGGACCTTCTGGAATATTACAACCTCTAGCTGTTTGATAAACACATATTTTATTCATTAAGAAACACTTATATTTAGTCATTTACACTCTCCATATTCTTAATTGATTAGGTTTGACATGATTTTGTGAGTTTGAGCTCAAATTGGTCCTAATTGAATATTTTTAGCATTATTGAGATTTTACACTGTTTCTGTATTTTGGTCATAACTTGAGTTCCTGATATCTGACAATCATGAATTTTATCTTGTAGGAAAGCTAAGAGGAAGCTCTACAACTTTGATGAAGAGCTCGAAGTCTTAAACAGATGTCTAAGGGACCTAAGTTTACATGGAAGTCAGAATACGAGTTCTGTCACTAGAATCCGAATGGTGTGCACTCATAAAATCATATCTCAAGCTATAATAATGGAGATGGGCTGAAATTTGGACAGTGTATAGTCAAGATCCAAATAAACAACTTTCATGAAGAACACATTTTGAGAAAAAGAAGTCTAGTAGGTCATTTTGAGCTTGCAAGTCAGAACAGAGGTGCTGAAGTTAGGTTTGAGCAACCTACGGTATTTGGGACATATCTTGGGCTTAAGGAAGCCAAATTTGACGAACCAGCTATCCATTTTATAGCCAAGACAAGGATCTACAACTTTCATGAAGAACACTTTTCGTGAATCTGAAGTATAGTGGGTTGTTTTTGGCTTCCAAGTCAGACACGAAATTTTCATCCATCCACTAATCTATCCATCCACTCATCCACTCATCCACTAACTCACCCACTCATCCACCCATCCACTAATCCATCCACTCACCCACTCATCCACTCAACCACTCAACCACTCAACCACTCACCCACTAAACCAACCCACTCAACTAAATCAACCAATCATCCACTCACCCACTCAACCACTCAACCATTCATTTTCAACTAACCCACTCAACCAATATTTAATCCACTCCACTCAAACCAACCCACTTAACCACTCACCCACTCAACCAATCCACTCAACCAATCCACTCAACCACCCCACTCCACTAACCCACTCATCCATCCACTCACCTTTGTCATTTTGTTACCCTAGACTTCTATAAAAGGGCACCATTGGTTATCATAGGTAGGGGCTAACTCTCCTTCATTTTCTCTCAATTTTTCTTGTGATTTCTTTCTAGCTATGTGTAACTAAACCTCCCTTGGTTAACGGGGTGATGAAACCGCTAGTATTAATGTTGTAAACTTTGCATATTTGATTATTTCAACACAGTTATGTTTTTATTCATATATTTCTGAATCTATTGTTGGTATGAAGGTTTTTGTACTTGTTCCTACTTTCAAAGTAGTAGATCTAGGTTTATTATGCGCAATTGCGGTAGTAGATCTAGTGGGATGTATGATGTTCATGTGGGTATAATTATCTTTGTGCTATTTGCCAGTTATAAAAGTGGTAGATCTGGGTTTATTATGCGCGGTTGCGGTATTAGATCTAGAGAAATATATGTTCTAAGTAATTTAATCCCGGTGTGTGATTAGACCTTAGTGTAATTGATTTTCTAAATCTTAATGCAATTGTTGGATAGTTGTAAGAGCGGTTGCTTTATGACTAATCAGTGATTAGGAGTTGATTTGAGCGGTTGCTAAATTGGCCAACACGTAAGGAAAACAGAGATTTAATCTCACAATTGCATAAAAACATAATTGAGCATGTTGGAATAAAAAGGATATGTGGATTTACATTATCATATAAATCTAGTGGTGGATTCAATCTCTTAACCAATTTTCTTATATTGTTGATTTCAGTTTGTTTATTGTTATCTTTGAAGTCTGTTCATTGTTCATCAAAACTCCAAAACCCCCCCTTTTTTGTTTATTGTTAATCGAGTCTAAATTGGGAATTGTTTAATAGTGTTAATTGAATTGGTTCTCTGTGGATCGACCCTTACTAACTACAACTAGTTGTAAGGTTTTTATTTTCTCAGTGGGCACGACAACTGATTTTTATCTTAATTTTAATCACTACATCCGCACGCATCGAATTTTGGCGCCATTCGGGAAACCAATTTTTTCAATTACACTATTAATTTATTTCTTATTTTTATTCTGTTTTTATTTTATTTTATTTTATTTTATTTTTAATCTTTCTTTTCGAGTGTTTTGTAGGTGATGTCCTTTGAAGGAGTAGACGAAGGATTGCTAAATTTGAGGAACTATATTGATCAACTCACTTCACATCCTCAATTTCCCTTCCATCCAGGCTAACTTCCAACTCACACTGCCGACATTGAAGTTGCCCGTTACATTGATCTATCAAGTTCAGAGACATTTGAGCTATCTGAAATATCGAAGAAGTGACAATGGCGAGAAAACACTTTAAGGGCATTGGGTGCTCCAGATCTAGATCAACAGCCTCTTTGCATAGACATTCTTGAAATGAAGAGGCATTTGAATTGAAATCCGGTTTAATCCATCTCTTGCCATCTTTCAATGGATTACCCGGAGAGGACCCCAACAAGCACTTGAAGGAAATCCATGTGGTATGTTCTAGCATGAAACCTGCGCAGGAATTCATGTAGAGCAAGTCAAGTTGAGAGCTTTTCCATTCTCATTGAAAGACTCGGCTAAGGAGTGGCTTTACTACTTGCCACCCGGATCCATCCAATCATGGCGGGACATGGCCCGAACTTTCCTAGACAGATACTTCCCCGCCTCAAAAGCTCAGCAACAATCGAAAAGAAATATGTGGTATTCAACAAAGGCATGGGGAATCACTCCATGACTTTGGGAGAGATTTAAGAAGCTATGTTTCACCGCCCTCATCATCAAATAAGTGAGTAGCTTTTAATTCGGTATTTCTATAAAGGCTTACAAGTGATGGATCGCAACATGATTGATCTTTGCTAGCGGAGGAGCATTGATTGATAAAACTCCTCAAGAAGCTAGAAACTTGATCTCAAGAATGGCGCCAATACTCAACAATTCTACTCTAGAAATGACACCGGAGTAAAGAGCGGTGAAAGAAGTAGAGACAACCAAGTATACGACGAACAAATGACTCAATTGACTACTATGGTTCGGCGGTTAATGGATTCGGGTAAAGCACCAGTTCATGCTTGTGGGATCTGTTGTTCATCCTGGACATCCCACCGATATGTGTCCCACTCTCCAAGAAGACACAAATGAGGAGGTAAGAAAGAGGGGATATCTTTGAACTTTCAAAAATTACAACCCCTACTCAAACACATATAATCCGGGTTGGAGGGATCATCCAAATTTCAGCTATGCAAAGCAACCTCAAAATCAACCTCAGCTTATGGACTTCCAAGATTCCAACAAAGGCAAGTACCTTTCCCTCGAGAGACAAGAACAAGTTCAAGCTCCTAAGCAATACGAGCCTTCATTAGAGGAGCTAGTAAAACAAATGGCCACTAATAATTTGCGGTTCCAACAAAAACAAATGTAACTATACAAAGTTTCAAACAAGAAACAAGGATCAGCAATCAATAACTTGCAGAATCGATAGACAGGTTGTCCACAAAATTCAACAAGTTTCAAAGCCAAGCTTCAGGAAACTACCCTCACAAATGAGAAGTGAATCCGAGGGAAAATGCTAGTCTTTGTCACATTGAGAAGCGGAAAGACGATGGATGAGCCTACCTCTCTTCCACCAATCATTCAAGAGAAGGATGAACCACCCAAAGAAGCAAATGATAAGGGCAAACTTCCAAAACCCCTAAGGTAAGTATTTTTCGAACCCCTTCCTAAATATGTCACTAAAGCTCCTTTTCCTAGTAGGTTGGTTAAAACCAAGAAAGAAGAAGCGAGAAAAAGAAATACTTGAGACTTTTAGGAAGGTAGAGGTTAATATCCCTTTGTTAGATGCCATTAAGCGGTGTACCTAGATATACAAAATTTCGAAAGAATTATGCACTAACAAGAGGAAGTTAAAAGGAAATGAAAAGGTCCAAGTGGGAGAAAATGTTTCAAATTTGTAATTAAAAAGAAACTCCCAACCAAATGTAAGGACCCAGCACATTCACCATTCCATGCACTATAGGTAACACAAGGTTTGAAAGGGCAATGCTTGATTTAGGTGCATCTATAAATGTCATGCCATATTCTATTTATGCATCTTTATACTTGGGTCCTTTGGAACCTACTGGTGTTGTTATTCAATTGGCTGATAGATCTAATGCATACCCTAAGGGTGTGGTTGAAGATGTTTTGGTACAGGTGAATGAATTAGTGTTTCCGGCAGACTTCTATGTTTTGGACATGGAAGAGGATGAGTCTCTCAAATCTGCTCCTATCTTGCTAGGAAGACCATTTTTGAAGACTGCACGGACAAAAATTGATGTGCACTCAGGAATTCTAACAATGGAATTTGATGGGGAATTAATTAGATTCAATATTTTTGAAGCTATGAGATACCCAAGTGATGTGCACTCTGCTTGTTTAATTGATTCTTTTGATCCTTTTGATTCTTTAATTTCTGTGACTTTTGATACTCGACCATTTTGATGCTCTTGATACAATTCTAACTCATAGCTTAGATGTACGGGAGGAAAAGAAGAAGAGTGAAGAAGAGCCATGGAGTGAAGACATTGATGAAATTGTTCTTTGCCTTACAAGAGCTCTCTTCCACTCCCGAGAAGAGCATGAGGTAGAACTTTTGTTGATTTACCCGTTACTACCGATATACCTCAACCTTCTGTTGTGCGAGGCACTGAATTGGAACCGAAAGCACTACTGATCATCTTAAATACATCTTCTTGGGGAGAAGGACACCCTTCCAAAGTAATAATTGCAAAGTCACTCACCCAAGAGCAAGAAGAGAAAGCGGTAGTTGTTTTGCGGGAACATAAGACAACCATTGGTTGGTCAATAGGCGATATCAAGGGTATTAGTCCCTCCGTTTGTATGCACGGGATATTAATGGAGGAGGATACTAAACTGTGAGAGACCCTCACGGAGATTGAATCCTCCCATGATGGAGGTTGTGAAAAAGGAGATCTTGAAGCTCCTAAGTGTGGGGGTGATCTACCCCATTTTCGACAAAGAAGTGGGTAAGCCCGGTCCGGGTAGTACCAAAGAAATCTGGAATTCTTGTGGTAAGAAATGTTAAAAATGAGCTTATTCCCACTAGGTTACGCACGTGGTGGCGTGTTTGTATTGATTACGGGAAGTTGAATGCCGCCACGAGAAAAGACCACTTTCCTTTACCTTTCATTGATCAAATGTTAGAAAGATTAGTGGTCATTCTTATTATTGTTTTCTCGGATGGTTTTTCGGGTTACAATCAGATTGCCATAGCTCGGAAGACCAAGACAAGACTACATTCACTTGTCCATTTGGTACCTTTGCATATAGGCGAATGCCTTTTGGACTCGCAATGCACCGGGAACTTTCCAAAGATGCATGATGAGTATATTTTCTCGATTACATTGAAAACATCATTGAGGTTTTTATGGATGACTTTAGTGTCTTTGGAAATGATTTTGAAAATTGTTTGGAACATTTAACTTTGGTGCTTAAAAGATGCATTGACACTAACCTGGTACTTGAATTGGGAAAAATGTCATTTCATGGTGAATGAAGGTATTGTGTTAGGTCATGTAATTTACGTTAGGGAATTGAAGTAGATAAAGCTAAGGTAGAACTCATGCATTCTTTGCTTGCCACCACCCACTAGTGTGCGGGAGATTCGTTCTTTTATTGGTCATGCAGGTTTCTACCGGAGATTCATTAAAGACTTTTCTAAAGTCTCATTGCCCCTTTGCAGACTTCTTCAAAAAGATGTTAATTTTAACTTTGATGAGAAATGTATGGAAGCTTTCAATAAACTCAAGAAGTTGTTAATTGTTGCACCTATCATCAGGCCACCCAACTGGGAGTTACCTTTTGAACTAATGTGTGATGCCAGTGACTTTGCAGTAGGAGCTGTCTTGGGACAACGAGTTGATAGAGTTCCTTATGCCATTTACTATGCATCAAGGACTCTAAATGATGCTCAACTTAATTACTCAACCACAGAAAAGGAACTTCTAGCTGTTGTATTTGCTTTAGAAAAATTTAGATCATATCTAATTGGTTCTAAAGTGATTGTGTTTTCAGATCATGCAGCCTTGAAGTATCTTCTAACAAAGAAAGAAGCAAAGCCTAGATTGCTCAGATGGATTTTATTGCTCCAGAATTTGACTTGGAGATTAAAGACAAGAAAGGGAGCGAAAACTTGGTGGCCGATCACTTGAGTAGATTGGTAACTGAAGAGGAAGAAATGCCTATCATGGAGACTTTTCCGGATGAATATTTGATGGTTGTCAACACCATAATCCCTTGGTATGCTGACATTGTTAACTACCTGGTTACTAAGGACTTTCCGGAGGGTTTGAACAAGGCCCAAAGAGATAAATTAAGGATTTGTAAATATTATATCTGGGATGACCCGTACTTATGGAAGCATTGTGCAGATCAAGTCATTAGGAGGTGCATTCCTGATTCTGAGACACACTTCATCCTCTCCTTTTGCCACACCTATGCATGTGGAGGACACTTTGGCAGTAAAAGGACAGCCAATAAAGTGCTTGACAGTGGTTTCTATTGGCCTTCAATTTTCAAAGACGCTTACAACTTCTGTAAGTCTTGTGACCGCTGTCAGAGAACAGGTAATATTGGTCCTCGTAATCAAATGCCTCAGACTCCGATCATTTTTGTGGAACTCTTTGATGTGTGGGGTATTGATTTCATGGGACCATTCCCTCCTTCATTTGGTTTCACATACATTCTTTTATCTGTTGATTATGTGTCTAAATGGGTGGAAGCAAAAGCCACTTGATCTGATGATTCTAAAACTGTTGCAGATTTTGTTAAGTCACATATTTTCTCCAGGTTCGGGACCCCAAGGGCTATCATCAGTGACCAAGGGACCCATTTCTGCAACAAAACCTTTGATGCTCTATTGAAGAGATATGGAGTAATGCACAGAATTTCCACTCCTTACCATCCACAGACAAATGGGCAAACTGAAGTGTCCAACCGGGAGATTAAGTCAATCCTTGAAAAGACAGTGAATCCCTCAAGAAAGGATTGGAGCACTCAACTTGAAGATGCTTTATGGGCTTATAGGACTGCCTATAAGACTCCCATCGGCATGTCACCATTTCGGTTGGTGTATGGAAAGCCCTGTCATTTGCCCGTTGAGTTGCAACATCGATCTTACTGGGCCATTAAACAAGTTAATATGGAATTGGAAGGTGCTGGAAAGCAAAGGAAGTTCCAGTTACAGGAATTGGAAGAACTAAGAAATGAGGCCTTTGAGAATGCCCTGATTTATAAGACTAAAGCTAAGGCATTCCACGACCAATTGATTTCCAGAAAGAAATTTCATAGAGGACAAAAAGTCTTGCTATTCCAATCAAGACTCAAATTATTTCCAGGTAAACTGCGTTCTAAGTGGATTGGGCCGTTTGTGGTAACTAATGTTTTTCCTTTTGGTACAGATGAGATCAGGAGTGAAATTTCTGACAAAGCATTTAAGGTCAATGGTCATCGTCTCAAACTATATCATGAACTTCCTGACAGTGCAGAGATGGAAGTGATGACCCTCATCCTTCCACAATATGAGGAGCATTGAAAGTATCATCATGTCGGGCTGAGGACAATAAACTAAGCGCTCATTGGGAGGCAACCCAACCAGATTTGCTGTCTTTATCCCTTTTTATTTTGTGTTTTCATTAGTTTCTTAGATTATGTTTTTATCTGTTTCTTGGTTGTAAGCATTTGAATCTCTAAAAAAAACCAAAAAAAAAAAGAAAAAAAAATAGTTGTGTGCCCGACAATAAGGTAGGTAGTGCCATTAAATTTTATCACTTGGAAGCATGTGAAGGTCACTTTTCTTCAGCGACAACAACTGCAAAAATCTTGCAGTATGGATTTTATTGGCCTACTTTATTCAAGGTCTATTACACCTTTTGCAAAAGTTGCAGAAATTGGTCAAAAAGGTTCGCTTTGAGATTATCATTTGCACCTACTCCTTGAAAAATTGAGATCTAGGTGGCGCGGTTCTTTTTTTTTGTCAAACACGTGTATCCTCTCGGGGCCGTAGATATTGAGGATCCTAGGAATGGTAATGCACTTAAAGTTAATGGACAAAGACTCAACCATTCTGGAAAACCAAGTTCTTAAGTTTTTTTTTTTTTTTTGTGTTGCTTAGGTTAAGTGGCGGATACGGTGCTCCGTGACTCTCAAGTTGGTTTATTTTTAGTTTCCCAAAATAACTGAATCCTTCTTCTCCTTCAAAATGGATGTCATTCTTTCAAACCTGAGAAAACATTTTCCTTCTCTTCCTCAAAATGCTCTGAGAAAAATCTACAAAGTTCGATGTGAAAGATTGAGATTGTTAATGCACAAAGGTATGCCAGAAGATGTACGCTGGATAATTGAAGCAAAGGTTCGATTAGCAGGTGAGTCCTCAATTTCATTTGACTCATATATGCCCGGTCTTGGAAGAAGTTCATATTCTAAAAGGAGAAGAGCAAAAAGGTTACAAGTCTGTCACAAATGTGGACGATGGAACTGTAACAAGCGATGTCATACTTTGGGGATGGTTTCCGCAAATAGAGAAGATAAAATTTTCTTCATTAAGAATGGACTGAGTAAGGAGTCATTAGATGATATCTTATCGACTCTTGAGACGCATTCTTGTGGATTGGTGCATCGTGAAATTCTTAAATTGTGGAATCTCTTCAAGGATGAAGAAAAACGCTACAGTCTTGGGAATCTGACTCTAAAAGACCCTGTTTGCCAATTTTTAAGAAAATTGGATGGGAAGCTTATCCTCGACTCATAGAAGACGTTTAAGCCGTTACTGGACGTTAAACCAGAGGCGGATGTGAGCCACATCCACAAACAATCTGTACATATCATCTTCTTCTTCTTCTTCTTCATGTCATCTCTAAAAAAAAAAAAAAAAAAAAAAAAAAAAAAAAAAAAAAAAAAAAAAAAAAAAATTTATGTATACGTCTTAGGGTTGGCTTTGGTAACACACACCGTGAATGGGGAAATGCATGCATCCTGATCCAGCCTTCTTAATTGAAAAACAAAGAAGGTAGATTGTATCCCACATGTGAGGCAGCCAGTCGTATTATGGCCACTTGTCCCTTTTGGGAGCCCTATGTTGCTTATTTGGTCTTGAATGGGTCGAATACTAGTCAACAATGCTTTGGCACAAAGCCGAAAAGAGCAGACTACCTCCATCCCAATCTTAAGTAAGTATACACTCATCTTTCATCAAGTTTTTCTAACAATTCAAAAAAAAAAAAAAAAAAAAAAGAGGACGTGATGTCATCGCACTGACGTGTGTATAAAGATACGCCATGGACACTTTGTACATACGGGTATGTCATCAATTTTCTATTTCTTTTATCTTTGTATCATTTTGTTGTATTTTGATTTTTGTACGAGACGATCCTTTGAGCAGGGTCCTTTAGGGGTTTCTAGACTTCTTTACCTTGATGGTTTTCTTGAAGTCAAACAAAAAAAAAAAAAAAAAAAAAAAATAAAAAAGTAAAAAAAAAAAAAGGAGAAAAGATTCTGTGTTTCTTAATTTCAACCTTTTTTCGACAACGACACTTGACCAACCTACCCTCATAGGTGCAATTATTCCCCTTTCCATTCTTTTTCCTACTTAAACACTCCATTTTCTCCATTTTCCTTCAACTCAGAAACACTCAAAGGGAGGAAGAGTATAGAATGGGACCTTCTATTCGTAACCTCAAAAATGTCTGTGTTTTTTGTGGGTCGAGTTATGGGAAGGGATTAGAGTTTGTAAACGCAGCTAGCACTCTTGGTCGATCACTTGCTACGAGGAATATTCATCTTGTATATGGGGGAGGTTGTCGTGGGTTAATGGGGGCTGTATCACTTGCTGCTTTTATAGAAGGCAGTCAGGTTTTAGGTGTTATTCCTAAACCTTTGGCTGAAAATAACATCACTGGAAAGACAGTTGGAGAAGAAATTCAGGTAACATCTATGCATGGACGAATGAAAACAATGGTTGACAATTCTGATGCATTTATTGTCTTACCAGGTGGTTTTGGTACTTTAGAAGAAATTTTTCAAATTGTCTCTTGGGCCGAACCAAACATCCACCATAGACCCATTGGTTTGTTGAATGTTAATAATTTCTTTGATCTTTTGTTATCTTTTCTTGACAAAGTGTGGAACGTAAATTTATCACTCCTTCAAAGAAGACAACTTCTTATCTCTGCCTCCACTATTGATGAGCTCATTGATAAATTAGAAGCTTTTGAGTATGTACCGATCCAGTATTAGCTCGTATAGATTGGTCAACAGAAGCGGCGAAAGAAGTAACAAGAAACAAAAGCAGATCTGCGACTTCATCTTTAATGGGTTTGATTTTATTGTACCTTGTTTCTGTTTAAATTGGTGTCAGCTTTCTCCAACAGGTAATATCTTCATCGTCCTTTACTCATCTATATTTTAACATTGAGGACAATGTTGTGATTTAGTTGGGGGGGAAGGATAGTTGACCCAAAAATATATATATATATATATATATATATATATATATATATATATATATATATAAAAATAAAAAAAATAAAAAATTTGTTGTGTTGTTTGGAAAGTATGATATGATTGTCATGTACTTATTAAATCAATTAGTGATGGCAGAGTAAGGAGTAATTTTACTCTTGAGACGCATCTTAATTGGTGGCGAGAGTAAGGAGTTTTTTAGGTAGTAACTAATTAGTACTAAAGTTTTATTGTTTGATTTCTTTTCAGGGTCTGATGCGCAGACTGACAGTGTGTTTCTTTTCTGCTTGGCGTTGATTCACTTCTTATCAGGTTGTGTTGCTCTTTTCTATATCTCTTTCACATTGAAGGCAATGTTATATTAAGCGTGGGGGAGAGATTTCAGCATGTTCTTTTTGTTAAAAAAAAAATTCAAAAAAAAAAAAAAAAAAAAAAAAAGGGGGTTCATTGCATGATTGAATAACTTTTCTCCCTTCTTGAACTGATATGCTTGGTGATGGATGATTAAATTGATGAATTGAGTTTGATGGATGCATACCTTGTGAGATTTTGAGCCTAATGGATGGATTCAACATTTATGCCATTCTCTTCTTTCTTGTGTGATTTTCACTCATGTTAATGACCACTCTAGAACTTGCTTTGATTCTTTTTAAGGCTACATTTCACTTGCATGCATGAACATGATTGAGGTCCTCTTTCTTAATTAGCTAGTTTAACCAAATAGCCAACCTTGTTTTCAATTTGATATCAAGCACTCTTTTGACTTCTTGGAAATTCTCTAATTCCTGCCAACCTTGTATATTTTCCTTTGCTTAACCCCTTTGAGCTTATTTGACCATTCCTTGTTTCTAGCTCATTATGTACCTTAAATGAAAAATCGTGTTCTTATTTTACCTTAGGGAATAAAAGAACATTAGCTTTGTTAATGGATGAGTTTTTGAACAAGTGTGGGGGTGTGTATACAAAATGGTTGTTGAAAAAGGAAAGAGTGCCTAAAAAAAAAAGAAAAAAAAAAGAAAAAAAAGAGAAAAGGATTGGGAAATGAATATGTAAAGGGATATACATTAGAGTTGGGATGAACTTTTATGCTTGTTATTTGAACTCAGCTCTCATTTGCTTTTATTCTCTTTGTTATTTATCCTCTCATATCCATTTTATCCTCTTCTGTTACCTTAACCTCACTACAACCTTGAATAAAGTCCTCATGATTTGTGTATGCATGTGTTTTGAGTAGTGGAGAAGTAGAAGATAAGCAAGCTTATGGTAGTGTAATTTTCATGGGTTGAATTGAGTGAAATACCTACCTTTTAAACACTTGAGAGATTGAGAGGAATCTTGTGAAGATCTATCATTCTCGATTCATGTTGAAGATACCTTACTTGTTAGTTTGAGATGTGGAGAATTGTTAACTCATGAATGTTTTGATCCCTTGAACCTTTGGTTGTTCTTCTTGATTGTAAAATTTTGGACTCTTGAATGTCGTTGGAATATTAAATTTTGTTAATCTCTTATGTCCTTGTTTTGGTCTTGAGTTTTGCCCAGGAGTGAAAAAAGCTAAGTGTGGGAGAATTTGATAAACACATATTTTATTCATTAAGAAACCCTTATATTTAGTCATTTACACTCTCCATATTCTTAATTGATTGAGTTTGACATGATTTTGTGAGTTTGAGCTCAAATTGGTCCTAATTGAATATTTTCAGCATTATTGAGATTTTACACTATTTCTGTATTTTAGTCATAACTTGAGTTCCTGATATCCGACAATCATGAATTTTATCTTGTAGGAAAGCTAAGAGGAAGCTCTACAACTTTGATGAAGAGCTCGAAGTCTGATTCAGATGTCTAAGGGACCTAAGTTTACATGGAAGTCAGAATACGGGTTCTGTCACTAGAATCCGAACAGTGTGCACTCATAAAATCATATCTCAAGCTATAATAATGGAGATGGGCTGAAATTTGGACAGTGGATAGTCAAGATCCAAATAAACAACTTTCATGAAGAACACATTTTGAGAAAAAGAAGTCTAGTAGGTCATTTTGAGCTTGCAAGTCGGAACAGAGGTGCTGAAGTTGGGTTTGAGCAACCTACGGTATTTGGGACATATCTTAGGCTTAAGGAAGCCAAATTTGACGAACCAGCTATCCATTTTATAGCCAAGACAAGGATCTACAACTTTCATGAAGAACACTTTTCGTGAATCTGAAGTATAGTGGGTCGTTTTTGGCTTCCAAGTCAGACACGAAATTTTCATCCATCCACTAATCCATCCATCCACTCATCCACTAACTCACCCACTCATCCACCCATCCACTAATCCATCCACTCACCCACTCATCCACTCAACCACTCAACCACTCACCCACTAAACCAACCCACTCAACCAACTAAATCAACCAATCATCCACTAATCCATCCCACTCAACCACTCATCCACTCAACTAACCCACTCAACCAATATTTAATCCACTCCACTCACCACTAAACCAAAGTCCTTTCAACCAATTTTCACTAATCCACTCAACCAAACCACTCCACTCAAACCAACCCACTTAACCACTCACCCACTCAACCAATCCACTCAACCACCCCACTCCACTAACTCACTCATCCATCCACTCACCTTTGTCATTTTGTTACCTAGACTTCTATAAAAGGGCACCATTGGTTATCATAGGTAGGGGTAACTCTCCTTCATTTTCTCTCGTTTCTTTTTCTTGTGATTTCTTTCTAGCTATGTGTAACTAAACCTCCCTTGGTTAGGGGGTGATGAAACCGCTAGTATTAATGTTGTAAACTTTGCATATTTGATTATTTCAACACGTTATGTTTTTATTCATATATTTCTGAATCTATTGTTGGTATGAAGGTTTTTGTACTTGTTCCTACTTTCAAAGTAGTAGATCTAGGTTTATTATGCGCGGTTGCGGTAGTAGATCTAGTGGGATGTATGATGTTCATGTGGGTATAATTATCTTTGTGCTATTTGCCAGTTATAAAAGTGGTAGATCTGGGTTTATTATGCGCGGTTGCGGTATTAGATCTAGAGAAATATATGTTCTAAGTAATTTAATCCGGTGTGTGATTAGACCTTAGTGTAATTGGTTTTCTAAATCTTAATGCAATTGTTGGATAGTTGTAAGAGCGGTTGCTTTATGACTAATTAGTGATTAGGAGTTGATTTGAGCGGTTGCTAAATTGGCCAACACGTAAGGAAAACAGAGATTTAATCTCACAATTGCATAAAAACATAATTGAGCATGTTGGAATAAAAAGGATATGTGGATTTACATTATCATATAAATCTAGTGGTGGATTCAATCTCTTAACCAATTTTCTTATATTGTTGATTTCAGTTTGTTTATTGTTATCTTTGAAGCTGTTCATTGTTCATCAAAACTCCAAAACCCCCCTTTTACTGTTTATTGTTAATCAGAGTCTAAATTGGGAATTGTGTAATAGTGTTAATTGAATTGGTTCTCTGTGGATCGACCCTTACTAACTACAACTAGTTGTAAGGTTTTTATTTTCTGGTGGGCCTGACAACTGATTTTTATCTTAATTTTAATCACTACATCCGCACGCATCACTGTTCCCGAGTAGAAATAGGATAGTATTGCAATGGATTTTGTGGTTGGACTACCGAAGACCTGAAAAGGTCATAACTCCATATGGGTAATTATTGATCGGCTTACGAAGTCAGCACACTTCCTACCAATCAATATAAGGTACAACATGGAGAAGTTAGCCCAAGTGTATATAGGTGAGATCGTTAGGTTGCATGGTGTGCCTTCGAGCATTATTTCTGATAGAGATCCAAGATTCACATCAAAGTTTTGGCAAAGTTTGCAAGGAGCGTTAGGGACAAAACTTCGATTGAGTTCAGCTTATCATCCTCAAACAGATAGACAAACAGAAAGGATAATCCAATCATTGGAAGATTTGCTCAGAGCTTGCACCTTGGAACAAACGGGAAGTTGGGATGAAATTTTGCCTTTGGTAGAATTCACCTACAATAATAGTTTCCATTCGAGTATAGAGATGGCAACCTATGAAGCTTTGTATAGATGACGGTGCAGAACACCCATGTGTTTGTATTAAGATGGAGAGTATCTCACGGTTGGACCTGATCTGGTATAGCAAACAACGAAAAAAGTCAAGATGTTTCAAGAAAAGATGAGGACGGCTCAGAGTCGACAGAAAAGCTATGCTGACAAAAGAAGAAAGCCTCTTGAATTTGAGGAAGGCGAGCATATGTTTTTGAATGTCACGCCTACGACTGGGGTCGGTCAAGTTCTAAAATCTAGAAAACTCACTCCCAAATTCCTCAGATCTTACCAAATTCTTTATCGGATAGGTCCAGTAGCTTACCAAATAGCCTTACCACCTTTTCTTTCTAGCCTTCACAATGTTTTCCATGTATCACAATTATGAAAATATATCCCTGACCTGAGCCACGTCATAGCACCGGACACAGTACAATTGAAAGAGAACTTAACCTATGAGACACCTCCTGTAAGGATTGAGGATAGAAGGGTAAAGCAACTCAGAAGGAAGGAAATTCTATTAGTAAAAGTAATCTGGAATGACACAACTAGAGATGCAACGTGGGAGTTAGAAGACAAGATGAATGAGTAACATCCGCAACTATTCTAAGGTATGAAAATTTCAAGGATGAAATTTCTTTTTGGAAGGGAGAGTTGTAACACCCCAAAAATTGTTTTTTTCATGATAAATAGTCATTTTATAATATTTGTGATTTTTGTGAATTTTTGTGGATTTTTTTCGGAAATGTTGATTATTTTAATATATTTTTTGTTTTGTGTGCGCATTGAGCAGGGTCAGGAAAATAAAACATTTTCCCCGAGGCTGGAAAACTTTGGACTATAGAAACATCAACGGGAGATCTTACTAAACTCAAAGCCAGACATAGTTTACGGAGTTTTTGTTTTTCAAGATTTTAACTGATAAATAAAATCGTTGTACCATGAAATTATCCGATGAACAATGAACACTAGTTTTATTAATGGTAACCTTTGTCCACTAGATAATAGCTTTAATAGAGTTTTAGTCATCGTTTGTAGATAGCACTTTAATGACATCATCAAAGATGACATCATGGATGTGACATCATCTTTTGACTTTTGAAAAAGTGTTCCAAAACTTCCTAAAGAAGCTTTGTACAAAGCTTCCAAAGGAAGCTTTGTTTTCTCTCTCCTCCCTCCCACACTCCACGACAATAAGGGCTTTTTTGGAGCCAAAAATGTGCTTTTGGTCACTTTTTCACTCCTTATTTTCAAATCACCAAAAGCTGATCACTTTCTTCTCACTTCATCTTTTTCTCCCCAGTTCCTCTCTTCCTCTCTACTCCACGGCACCCACACCATTGGGAGGCCATCTTCACTTGCTTGCTAAACTAATCTCATTTCTTGCTTCCTCTCATCATCCTAAGACTTTTCTCTTTGGTGGTCATCTCTTAAATCTTCCTTTCTCATCTCCCACCATTGGAGCCCTAACTTGAAGCACTAAGGTAAAGTTGTAACACCCCTTGATGTAGCAACCGGAGCGTAATCGTCATTACACCACAGTTACTAAATCCAAGTGTGTCACAGTCATGATAACAGTAATTTAAATTCTCAAGAGTCTATATATATATATATTTTTTTCACAATCTGCATAAGTAGAAAATACGAGCCTCGAATGAAATATAAATATATTCAACCCATAATACAACCACTAAAATAAAATCATATTCCTTATATATATATTTTATGGTCAATTTACACAAATCACTGATGACATAGAATATAATAATTACAGAGTCCAATAAAATACAGTGGGAATAAAAACACTAAAGGGGGAAAAGTAGTAACCCGGGGATGGGTACTACCAGCAGACAAAGCCGCAACCCCATATGTATATGACGCACGGTGCCCCAGTTGACACGACAGGCATCAATGCCTCCTCGCGGCTGCACTCTTACGTAGTCGAAGAAAACTTGTCCAGACGCTCAAGCCAATCAACCAAGGTGTGGTCTCTCTTTATCTTCCTCACGATCTTTTATCAAATATAAATATAAAACAGAAATGCACAAATATAGGAAAGAGGTGAGACACCCATCTTTCATTACCACTATTAGCGTAAGGAAACAAACGGCGCAAAGCGCCCACCAAGCAATACAGTTCATATATTCACCAATAGCAACAACAGAAATTTATAATAAAAGCAATTCAATTCTGAGCAATAATCAGAGTCAATAATAGCAATGATATTTATAGTAAAGGTAGAGCAACAGTAAGCAATAGCAGGCAGATCATAATGGTATTTTCAGGAATCAGCACAACAATCAGATAATCATTTACAGAAGTACAATAGTTATCTTCACATTCACAGGTGTTCATGCTCAATAGTTTATGAGACTGACAATGAACAATGCACAATGTATTATGATACCACAATTCCTACTCCATATTTAGACATAAACAGTCGGAGAAAGATCAGGAGACATGTCTGTAACTCGGTTGCCGCGGCCAAAGTGCTATAAACCAGTAATTTTCACGTTCACATACAGGCATTGTACAGACATTCTGCGCTAGATCATGATATAGGACAGTGTCTCGGTCCGGATCGTCGGTGTGTTTGCATCGGTCTGTCCCACGGCACAGAGGAGCTCATAACTGTCCATGTGAGGAACCCGCACCCCGACGCCCCCAAGGTCAAACATGACCTACACTAGTCTACTCGCACCCGCACTAAGGTGTATTCAATCTCCTAGACAACTTGGCCTTACAACAGTCCACAGGACATTCACAATGCATAAGACTCTATGCATGGACATGTATAATCATCAATTTCATTTCCATAATATGCCACAATTGGCCAAGAGAGCATCAATATACAAATGGTCACTCATATGGACCCATAACATCATAATATTGAGATCAAGCCAAATGGTATATTCTTAGGTCCATTATGAATCCTAACTTAGAATTTGTCTTTCCTACATGGTCCATTTCTAATTAAATTCTCATAATTAATTTAATCTTCATATTGTAATTCATTCTTTTACACTTGATAAATCATTCTAATCTCTTAAAGACTCACACTCTCTTGTTCTTGCTCTCTTGAATTTACCCTAGGTCTTATGAAAGTTTTATTCTTGGTTCTTCAAATTTATGAAATCTCAAATTGTCTTCAATTCTTTCACTTGGTAATATTTCTAGTTCATTACCTAGGATTTTAGCCACTTGATTTCTTGAATTTCAAAGTTACCAAAATTGCCTAATTAAGCCTAATTTACCCTAGAGGTCGTGGCCTCACTAAAGGTTCCAATTCCAAATTTTCCTTCCATCAATTTTTATTCTACCTACTTGATTACATTATGGCTTGCACTTAGTACTAATTGATCACAAAAAGACCACCCTTTTTGGCCCAAAAACCGTGACCTCCCAAGAGGTACTCCCAATTTATTTTTCCTTCATTAATTTTATTTTATACATTCAATTAGTTTAAGTCTTGCGCTTGATGCAAATTGTTTACCAAGAGACCCAATTCTTGGGCCCAAAACCGTGACCTCCCAATGGTGAATCCCAAATCATTTTCTTCCAATTCAAGTCTTCAAATCCATTCTTTCCTTCTCTTTTAGGTATTAACTTCTAGTTATTAATTCACTTAAGTTTTTAGTTCATTAAAATCAATCCAAGTGCCCAAGATTCAATGCCAAAATCGTGGCTTCATGATGTCCATTATCCAATTTTTTTTCTTTTCATTTTTATGCATTAGTTTTCTTAACACTAATTCACTTAAATTTAGTTCATCAAGATTAATCCATTTGTCTCTTTACTAAGACCAAAACCGTGGCACCCCTCATGGGTATTAAACTCTCAAGGTCCTCCATTCATTTGTGTTAATACTGTAACACCCTTGTGGGAATGTCATATACATAAAGAAAAAAAAAAAAAAGATAAATAAAATCTACCCAAGTTGTAAAACATTTGTTACGTACTAATATGGGTTGTAAAAATATTTCCTGTTAAACAGAATATTATTAAATAAAATAATGCGGAAACATAAAATAAACAGAACAACATCACTCATAATATACATATGGTCCAAGTTATAAGTTATACAAATAATTTACAACTATATCTACAAATATTTAAACAAAAACAGTAAATAGAAACAGTAAAGAGTCAATATATACATACGCAGACGCGCCCAAAAATACACATCATAAACATTTAATCCTCTGATGGATCACTCTCAGGAAACTCATCAGAAGATAAATATCCAGGATGCCTCGACACTCGGCGGAAACGAGACCGCGCAGTCGATACGATAGTCATCTCACTAGGCTCAGTGGACACACCACCCCAGTGACGCCTAAGAGATAAAGGAAACTCTAAGTGCAGAAACACAATAGTCGTCATCACTGGCTCTCCATCAAACATATGTCGTAGGGACACAGTCAGCCGTCCCACGTAAGTCACTGAGTCTCTATCTCCCCGCAGATGCCAAGCTAACGATCCACCGTGAAACTCGAGTGTCACAAAACCCAAAAATCCTAGCACCGCCATACCCAAACAAATCAGTCCAATGGATATGGATGATCAGATGGTTCTTGGTCGTCGTACTGATCTTTGGCTTGCTGCTCCTCTTCCTCCTCAGGATACAAAATCTCAAGAGGTTGTTCCTCTTCCTCAAACTCTTTACCACGTTAATAAATATACAGAAAACACATACAATAAAGAGGTAAGACAATCTAAAATCATCACAAACATGGCAAATAAGAAAACGACAAACAACAGATATACAGTTCATGCAATATGAAAAGCTATAACAGTAATTAGTAATAGAATAGTATCACAACAACACATAATATCACAGATAAAATAATATCACAGATAAGATAATATCACAGATAAGATAATATCACAGATAAAATAAGAAATAGACAATGTATCATAATAATAACCAGATAAAAATAAACAGATAAAATAATGTCCAAGATATACCATATGCAATATGACACGATCCTACTCCATGGAGCTAAACACATACGGATATCAGAGAGAGAATGACCCGCAAAATCTATTAGTACCACGGCTGCCCAACCAAACTATTGCGTTGTCACACGTTGCGTCTATAGCCCCACGTAACATGGAATCCACCATCCAAGGTGTGGTGTAGTTCACGGTCTCACGTTGTGGCACTACAGGCAATGTACTATTAGACTTTACAAGATCTCGATTAAAAAAAGTGAGTGTCGAGTCCATTAGTGTGCTATCGGTTACCACGGCCCAGCGGAGCGACCGACTGTCCATATATGGGATCCCATACACTAACGTCTCCAAGTTCATAAAGACAATGAACCACACTACATTTATCGCATTGACAACACGATGTGATTCACCTCGTCAACCAATCCACCAAACATTAGCATAAACTCATTATATGAAAAATTACCAGAATACCCTCAACAAAAATATATCCTCAAAGATAAAAAGATACAGTAAGTCCCACCGGACAAATACTATTCCAAAGCCTGTACGGGTTCACCTCATAGCCCGACAGCAGAAAAATACAGAAAATACCATTTTGATCAATCGCGTAGAAATTTTATCGCGTTTTCACAATCTCGTCGTTTTTACAAACGTTTTTAAATCGCGTAAATTTATTTATTTGTTTTTAAAATCGCGTAGAGTTTTTAATACGTTTTCTCAATCGCGTAAGATTTTTAAATCATTTTATTGTCCAAATCCCTTAAAAATTACTGTTTAAATAAACAGAAATAATAAATAATACGTTTAAACTACGTAAAATATTTTTCATACCGTATACTGTCTTTTGGACATCTTTTCTATCTTATTTGCCCGTTTTTACTAAAAATTGATAGTATTTTACTTAGAAAATTATATTAATGGTTTCCTAATTTTTCCGTAAAAATTTTGTTTACTTAATTTTTTAACCATATAATTTAATCCTTTTGAAAACCACTAACATGCTTCAAAATAAAGTATGAGCTACATGTTAGAAATTCTCAAAAGTTACTGTATTTCCTTTTTGACAGTAAAATCAATAGTTTTAGTTGATTAAACTTAATTCAATTCAATTTATTTCTTCAAAACTCATTTAAAAAAAAAATCTTTTTAACATATATTGCATCTTTATACTTGGAAATGGTTTGGATTTAATTTTAGAAATCATGAATTCTTGGTTTGGCATGTTGGCCGAAATACATACTTGTGTCATTTGATTTCTAAATTCATTTTCCTTGATCTAAACAATCTTATATCTTGTTAATTTTCCTAGGTTAATTAAATTACACTTTAGGAAAATAATGAGAACATTTTGGTTCTCCTTTTAGTCAATGGCCGTGAGCCTTAGTGTGGTGTTCTTTGGAACACTCATGCATTCCTTAGCATGTTATTCACATCCTATACATTATCATGCATTTCTAACACATACAAATTATCAAAGCTTGTAGACATGCAATTTAAAGCTTGTAGACATGCAACTTCATACAAATTATTACAAACATCAAATAGGAAAGCTACTAACAACCACACAAACAAGCTACTAACAAACACAAACAAAGGAATCCTTATGGATTCTACAATCAACAATCAATCTCCATCTTCTTACCACCATCCATGGATGATAAGAATTGTCTTCCTCTTACCTTAAATGAAGACAAAATACTCTTTCACACCTCCTCTAGGTTTCGGTTTTCACTCCACCAAGTCACCTATCATGCTTAAACAAAACTACAAATCACTAACCATAAAAGAGAGCTTAAACCATGGAGAAATCATGGCCTAGAACTTTGAAAAAGAGTTTAGAAATGGAAAAAAAGAAATTTCACCTTCTAGGTAAAATTTTCCAAGTAGGTTTCCAAGCTTCAAATGAAAGATTTTGCAAGAACTCTCAACTAGAGATGTTCTTAGGATTGTGTTTAGGTTTAGAAAACTTGGTTGGATAAAATTTTGGGTGGTTGGATGGTGTAGTTTATGGCTTGGCCGAATAGAGCTCCAAGAAAGCTTCAATGGAGTTTAGGGTTTTTGGAAGAGAGAGAAGAGAGAAATTGTATGAAAGATGAAGTGAATTTTTTGTCCTCCAAAGGCCAAATGGTCGTGGACTTCAAGTCATGCAAGGTGTAGCCTTGCTTAGCTTCATCCAAGCCTTAGGATGAATCAATGATCAAGATTAAGCCTTGTTCACCAAGCTTTGCTCCCATTGGTTAATCCTAACCTTGTCACCATGCTTAGTCACTAATTAAGCTTAGTCATCTAGCTTAGTCACTATGTTCTTGAAAGTTCTACTACTAATGATGCTTAATTAAGCTACTAAGTTAACTGTTTTAACTAAACGTGGGTCTCGCAAAACATTTCCGGGTCCACTATCATTTTATTATCTTGACTAATAAAATAATATTATAATAATACAAAATTATTTTATTTGTGCTTAAATCCTAAAAATTAAAAGATTAATTATCGTATCATTCAGAATCGGGTTTAGTAAGATCCCCGGTTCGAATAATTAAAATAAGATTTCCTCGACGAAAAATATTATTTTCCTGTCCCGGAGCAAATCGCACAAAAAGTTCAAATAAAATCACTGACAGTAATATTAAGCACTGTAACATATAGAAAAATTAAAAACAATACAATCGGGACGTAACAGTCATTTTTCCATTTTTCCCCACGACGAAGCAAATCATCCAAAACGTTCAAATAAAATTACAGACAGTATTAATTGTCTGTATATCTCCCAAAAAAATTAAAATAGTAGCTTGACAAAACTTTTATTTTACCGTCTCGAAACAAATCACGTAAAACGACCAAATAAAATTTTAGCCTATAAAAACGTATTTGTATTTCATACAGAAAATAAGAAACAGTAAAATAGGGACACAACGATCTTTTACACAAAAGCTTGAAAAACAACAAACAGGACATTCGGAACATTTTTCTAAAAATTGGGGTGTTACAACTCTCCCCAACAAATAAAAATTTCGTCCTCGAAATTTGCTGCACATCAAAACAAGTGAGGATATTGATCCCTCATTTTATCTTCCAGCTCCCAGGTAGCATCACCCGTCACATCATTCCATATGACCTTCACTAGCTCGATCATTTTCCCTCGAAGCTGCTTTACCTTTCTGTCTTCTATTCTAACAGGTAAAGTCTCGTAAGTCAAATTCTCCTTCAACTGTACTTCATTCGGTTGTATAACATGCGTTGGATCTGGTATATACTTCCGTAACTGGGATACGTGAAATACATCATGCAGATTCGATAGAAAAGGCGGCAAAGCAATCCGATACGCTACAAGACCTATACGTCGGATAATCTGATACGATCCAATGAATTTAGGAGTAAGCTTCTTAGACTTAATAACTCTTCCGACACCGGTCGTAGGAGTAACTCTTAGAAACACATGCTCACCCTCCTCAAACTCAAGAGGTCGTCTTCGTTTATCCGCATAACTTTTCTGTCTGCTTTGCGTCGTCCTCATCTTCTCTTGTATCATTTTTACCTTCTCTGTAGTCCGTTGTACAAGATCTGGTCCAATAGTCATGCTTTCCCCATCTTGATACCAACATAACGGTGTTCGACATCGCCTTCCATACAATGCCTCATAGGGTGCCATCCCTATACTTGAGTGAAAACTATTGTTGTAGGTGAATTCTATCAAAGATAAAAATTCATCCCAACTTCCTCGTTGCTCCAAAACACAAGCACGCAACAGATCTTCTAAAGACTGTATAGTTCTCTCTGTCTGACCATCAGTCTGTGGATGATATGCCGAACTCAGTCGCAACTTAGTTCCCATAGCTTCTTGCAGACTTCGCCAAAACCTTGACGTAAACCTCGGATCTCGGTCAGAAACTATACATGTAGGTACACCATGTAATCTGACAATCTCACTGATGTACAACTGGGTTAATCTTTCCAACGAATATTTAATATTAATTGGCAAGAAATGAGCCGATTTAGTAAGCCTATCGACTATAACCCATATTGAATCATGACCTTTCCTCGTCTTCGGCAAACCAGTAACGAAATCCATCGAGATACTATCCCATTTCCACTCTGGGATAGATAACGGTTGCAACATTCCAGCTGGTCTCTGATGTTCCACTTTCGCTTTCTGACAAACCAAACAAGACTCCACTTATTCTGCTATGTCTCTTTTCATCCTTGGCCACCAAAACAACCTTTTCAAGTCTTGGTACATCTTGGTCATCCCCGGATGTAAACTCAGGTCACTAGTATGAGCTTCATCTAGTATCGACTTCTTCAATTCAGAATCATCAGGCATACAAATTCTTCCTTTAAACCTTAAGATTCCATCTGCTCCTTCCTCTACCGTCGCCTTATGACCTTGCTTTAACAATTCCCTTTCATTTTGCAAAAACATGTCTTCCTTTTGTTTATCTCGGACTACATCAAGAAATTCGTTTATAATCACAACCTTATATAGACAAACTCTTTCAGGTAGAAACTCCACAGACAACCATAGATCTCGGAACTTATTGATTGACTCTTCCTCCTTGATCATCATTGCCGAAACACTAAGCACCTTTCTGCTCAAGGCATCAGCTACCACATTAGCCTTTCCTGGGTGGTATTGAAGTTGAAAATCATAATCCTTTAAGAATTCCAACCATCGCCTCTGCCTCATATTCAATTCTTTCTGATCAAACAAGTACTTTAGACTCTTGTGATCACTAAAGACATTGAACAACGCTCCATACAGAAAATGTCTCCACACTTTCAGAGCAAAAACCACCGCAGCCAATTCCAAATCGTGCGTTGGATAGTTTCTTTCATGAACCTTCAACTGACGAGAAGCATATGCCACCACATTCCGATTTTGCATCAATACGCATCCTAACCCTTGGTAAGAAGCATCGCAATACACATCAAAAGTTCCCTTAGAATCTGGCAAGATCAACACCGGCGCAGTTGTTAACCTCTTCTTCAACTCTTGAAAACTAGCTTCACGTTCTTCCGTCCACTCAAAAGCTTGACTTTTCCTCATAAGTTGTGTAAGTGGTCCAGCAATCTTCGAAAAACCTTCGATAAACCTCCGGTAATAACCAGCAAGTCCAACGAAACTTCGAACTTCTGTTACCGTCTTAGGCCTTTCCCACCGTAAAACAGTCTCCACTTTTGATGGGTCTACTGCAATACCTTTTTTCGAAATTACGTGACCTAGAAACTGAACTTTTTCCAACCAGAATTCACATTTAGCCAACTTCACATACAGCTGCTTTTCTCTCAAAATCTGAAGAACAATACCAAGATGTTCAGCATGCTCTTCCTTAGATTGAGAATAGATCAGAATGTCATCGATAAAGACAACGACAAATCTGTCTAGATACGGACAAAAAATCCTGTTCATATAATCCATAAATATGGCAGGAGCATTCGTCACCCCGAATGGCATTACCTGATACTCATAATGTCCATATCAAGTTCGAAAAGCTATTTTCGGTACATCTTCTCCCTTAACACGAATCTGGTGATAACCTGATCTCAGATCTATCTTGGAAAATACCACAGCTCCTCTTAACTGATCCATCAAATCGTCAATCCTTGGAAGCGGATATTTATTCTTGATAGTCACCTTATTCAGCTGACGATAATCCACACAAAGCCGAGAAGTTCCATCTTTCTTCTTGACCAAAAGCACTGACGCACCCCATGGTGAAACACTAGGTCGCACAAACTGTTTCTCCAACAGTTCCACCAATTGCTCTTTCAGCTCCACCAACTCTGCTGGTGACATACGATGCGGTGCAATTGAGATAGGACCTGCTCTTGGTACTAAATCAATTGAAAACTCGATCTCCCTCTCAGGTGGCAAACCAGGTACGTCATCAGGAAAAACCTCTGGAAACTCATTGACAACAAGAATAGTATTCACATCCTTCTCATTCTTAACCTCTAGAGAAGACAATACCACATATCCCTGTGCTTCCTCTCTTAACAAAGACTTGACCTTAACAGCAGTCAAGAATCCAGACTTTTCTTCCTTAGGAAAAACTATGGTTTTGCTTGCACAATCTATAAAGATATGGTTAGAAGATAACCAGTCCATCCCTAAGATTACATCTATCTCAACAAGAGGTAAACAAATCAAGTTGACCAAAAACTTACGGTCCTTCACAACAATAAGACAATCCATACATATCTTTGATGCAATTACATGTTTAGCAGTTAGCGTAGAAACACTCAATTTAACATTCAAAGAAGACACAAGCAACTTCAATCTTTCCACACAATCATATGCAATAAACGAGTGTGTGGCACTAGAGTCATATAACACAGTCAGATGATTACCTCCAATGTCACCTTCTCCTTGAATAAGATCATTAGATTGAGAAATTTCTGTTCCCGTCATAGTATATACTCGCCCTCCAGATCTCGGTTGAGTACTCTCTAACTTTTGCTGATTAGCACGAACATAACGAACAACAGGTTTCCTTTTCGACTGAGTACAATCCTTCGACATGTGCCCAGGCTGTTTACAGTTAAAACAAATTGTCCCTTTAATCATGCACTCTGGAGAGATATGGCCTTTCTTTCCGCACTTAAAACATGTCGGCGTAAACGCCACTTTCTGTCCAGCCCCACTACCACTTGTACTTCCCCCAACTGGTGGTCACTGAGATTGACTCCCTGATGGTTTGGAATACGGCTTGCGCAGAAACCGATTCGTATTACTACCTCCACCTCTCTGAAACCTTGTCGGCCCAAAGTTACGATTCCTCTGATCTCGCGACGGCTCTAATTCCTCAAGTCGCGCACATGCATCAACCAAAGCATGAAATCGATTAATCCTCAAGGATATCACTCCTCGTTTCAGTTCCACTCTTAAGCCCGATTCAAACTTCCGACATCTCCATGTATCATCCGGTCGAGTTTGAGCATAATCCGAGAATTGAGACAAATTCTCAAATTTTTGTAGCATACTCATTCACCATCATATTTCCCTGTCGCAAACCAAGAAATTCCATCTCCTTGGCATGTCGAGCGCTTGCAGGAAAATACTTTCTCAGAAAAGCATCAGAAAATACTTCCCATGTAATTTTCGTTCCTTCAGCTTGTAAAACTCGGCGAGTTCCTCTCCACCAATGTTCTCCATCTCCCCTTAGCATAAAAACGGCATAAGTCACCTTCTTCTCATCCGTGCATCTCATTCCTTCAAAAATTCTCTCCAAGTCTTGTATCCATTGACTTGCCTTCTCCGGATCAACCTCGCCTCTAAACTGTGGCGGATTGTGGCGCCTAAATTCAGATAAATTTAGGGCATCAGCAGTAGCATCTTGTTGTTGAGCTGCTCTCAAATTCTGCTGCATCATTACTTCAGCCATCCGCTGCATAGCTTCAGCAGCCGCAATCATAGGATCCACATCACGATTCACGTTCACACGTCCTCTACCTCGTCCAGACATCTTCTTTCTTCAAACAGAACAAAACAAAATTAGATACATCCTTTCGGAAGTAAATCACAGAGAATCACACAGCACAAACAAAAACAGACCCAACCACAACCCCAAAAGACTCTAACTGGGCTCGATACCAACTAATGTAACACCCTTGTGGGTATGTCACATATATAAAAAAAATAAAAGAAAGATAAATAAAATCTACCCAAGTTGTAAAACATTTGTTACATACTAATATGGGTTGTAAAAATATTTCCTGTTAAACAGAATATTATTAAATAAAATAATGCGGAAACATAAAATAAACAGAACAACATCACTCATAATATACATATGGTCCAAGTTATAAGTTATACAAATAATTTACAACTATATCTACAAATATTTAAACAAAAACAGTAAACAGAAACAGTAAAGAGTCAATATATACATACGCAGACGCGCCCAAAAATACACATCATAAACATTTAATCCTCTGATGGATCACTCTCAGGAAACTCATCAGAAGATAAATATCCAGGATGCCTCGACACTCGGCGGAAACGAGACCGCGCAGTCGATACGATAGTCATCTCACTAGGCTCAGTGGACACACCACCCCAGTGACGCCTAAGAGATAAAGGCAACTCTAAGTGCAGAAACACGAGTAGTCGTCATCACTGGCTCTCCATCAAACATATGTCGTAGGGACACGGTAACCGGTCATCCACGTAAGTCACCGAGTCTCTATCTCCCCCGCAGATGCCAAGCTAACGATCCACCGTGAAACTCGAGTGTCACAAAACCCAAAAATCCGGCACCGCCATACCCAAACAAATCAGTCCAATGGATATGGATGATCGATGGTTCTTCGTCGTCGTGCGATCTTCGGCTTCTTTGCTCCTCTTCCTCCTCGGGATACAAAATCTCAAGAGGTGTTCCTCTTCCTCAAACTCTTTACCACGTAAATAAATATACGAAAACACATACAATAAAGAGTAAGACAATCTAAAATCATCACAAACATGGCAAATAAGAAAACGACAAACAACAAATATACGGTTCATGCAATATGAAAAGCTATAACAGTAATTTAATAATTAGTAAAGAATAGTATCACAACAACACATAATATCACGAGATAAAATAATATCACGATAAGATAATATCACAGATAAAATAAGAAATAGACAATGTATCATAATAATAACCAGATAAAAATAAATAGATAAAATAATGTCCAAGATATACCATATGCAATATGACACGATCCTACTCCATGGAGCTAAACACATATGGATATCAGAGAGAGAATGACCTGCAAAATCTATTAGTACCACAGCTGCCCAACCAAACTATTGCGCTGTCACACGTTGCGTCTATAGCCCCACGTCACATGGAATCCACCATCCAAGGCGTGGTGTAGTTCACGGTCTCACGTTGTGGCATTACAGGTAATCCACTATTAGACTTTATAAGATCTCGATTAAAAATAGTGCGTGTCGAGTCCATTAGTGTGCTATCGGTTACCACGGCCCAGCGGAGCGACCGACTGTCCATATATGGGATCCCGTACACTAACGTCTCCAAGTTCATAAAGACAATGAACCACACTATGTTTATCGCATCGACAACACGATGTGATTCACCTCGTCAACCAATCCACCAAACATTGGCATAAACTCATTATATGAGAAATTACCAGAATACCCTCAATAAAAATATATCCTCAAAGATAAAAAGATACAGTAAGTCCCACCGGACAAATACTGTTCCAAAGCCTGTACGGGTTCACCTCAGCCCGACAATGATAAAAGAGAAAAAAATACAGAAAATACCGTTTTGATCAATCGCGTAGAAATTTTATCGCGTTTTCACAATCTCGTCATTTTTACAAACGTTTTTAAATCGCGTAAATTTATTTATTTGTTTTTAAAATCGCGTAGAGTTTTTAATACGTTTTCTCAATCGCGTAAGATTTTTAAATCATTTTATTGTCCAAATCCCTTAAAAATTACTGTTTAAATAAACAGAAATAATAAATAATACGTTTAAACTACGTAAAATATTTTTCATACCGTATACTGTCTTTTGGACATTTTTCTATCTTATTTGCCCGTTTTTACTAAAAATTGATAATATTTTACTTAGAAAATTATATTAATGGTTTCCTAATTTTTCCGTAAAAATTCTGTTTACTTAATTTTTTAACCATATAATTTAATCCTTTTGAAAACCACTAACATGCTTCAAAATAAAGTATGAGCTATATGTTAGAAATTCTCAAAAGTTACTGTATTTCCTTTCTAACAGTAAAATCAATAGTTTTAGTTGATTAAACTTAATTCAATTCAATTTATTTTTTCAAAACTCATTTTAAAAAAAATCTTTTTAACATATATTGCATCTTTATACTTGGAAATGGTTTGGATTTAATTTTAGAAATCATGAATTCTTGGTTTGGCATGTTGGCCGAAATACATACTTGTGTCATTTGATTTCTAAATTCATTTTCCTTGATCTAAACAATCTTATATCTTGTTAATTTTCCTAGGTTAATTAAATTACACTTTAGGAAAATAATGAGAACATTTTGGTTCTCCTTTTAGTCAATGGTCGTGAGCCTTAGTGTGGTGTTCTTTGGAACACTCATGCATTCCTTAGCATGTTATTCACATCCTATACATTATCATGCATTTCTAACACATACAAATTATCAAAGCTTGTAGACATGCAATTTAAAGCTTGTAGACATGCAACTTCATACAAATTATTACAAACATCAAATAGGAAAGCTACTAACAACCACACAAACAAGCTACTAACAAACACAAACAAAGGAATCCTTATGGATTCTACAATCAACAATCAATCTCCATCTTCTTACCACCATCCATGGATGATAAGAATTGTCTTCCTCTTACCTTAAATGAAGACAAAAATAGTCTTTCACACCTCCTCTAGGTTTCGATTTTCACTCCACCAAGTCACCTATGAAGCTTAAACAAAACTACAAATCACTAACCATAAAAGAGAGCTTAAACCATGGAGAAATCATGGCCTAGAACTTTGAAAAAGAGTTTAGAAATGGAAAAAAAGAAATTTCACCTTCTAGGTAAAATTTTCCAAGTAGGTTTCCAAGCTTCAAATGAAAGATTTTGCAAGAACTCCCAACTAGAGATGTTCTTAGGATTGTGTTTAGGTTTAGAAAACTTGGTTGGATAAAATTTTGGGTGGTTGGATGGTGTAGTTTATGGCTTGGCTGAATAGAGCTCCAAGAAAGCTTCAATGGAGTTTAGGGTTTTTGGAAGAGAGAGAAGAGAGAAATTGCATGAAAGATGAAGTGAATTTTTTGTCCTCCAAAGGCCAAATGGCCGTAGACTTCAAGTCATGCAAGGTGTAGCCTTGCTTGGCTTCATCCAAGCCTTAGGATGAATCAATGATCAAGATTAAGCCTTGTTCACCAAGCTTTGCTCCCATTGGTTAATCCTAACCTTGTCACCATGCTTAGTCACTAATTAGCTTAGTCATCTAGCTTAGTCAATATGTTCTTGAAAGTTCTACTACTAATGATGCTTAATTAAGCTACTAAGTTAACTGTTTTAATTAAACGTGGGTCTCGCAAAACATTTTCGGGTCCACTATCATTTTATTATACTGACTAATAAAATAATATTATAATAATATAAAATTATTTTATTTGACAGTTAAATCCTAAAAATTAAAAGATTAACAATAGTATCATTCAGAATCGGGTTTAGTAAGATCCCCCAGTTCTGAATAATTAAAATAAGATTTCCCCGGCCCGAAAAATATTATTTTCCTGTCCCGGAGCAAATCACACAAAAAGTCCAAATAAAATCACATACAGTAATATTAAGCACTGTAACATATAGAAAAATTAAAAACAGTACAATCAGGACGTAACGGTCATTTTTTCATTTTTCTCCACGACGAAGCAAATCATCCAAAACGTTCAAATAAAATTACAGACAGTATTAATTGTCTGTATATCTCCCAGAAAAATTAAAACAGTAGCTTGACAAAACTTTTATTTTACCGTCTCGAAACAAATTACGTAAAACGACCAAATAAAATTTTAGCCTGTAAAAACGTATTTGTATTTCATACAGAAAACAAGAAACAGTAAAATAGGGACACAACGATCTTTTACACAAAAGCTTGAAAAACAACAAAAAGGACATTCGGGACATTTTTCTAAAAATTGGGGTGTTACAAATACTATCATTCAACCTTTGATTACATAAGTCTTATTTCCCTTGTATACAAAACCAATTTTCACCCCTAACTTCTAGTCAAAACCGTGGCACCATGTTGAGGTAGGAAACTCCAAATTTTCCATTTAGCAACCCCAACATGATCAAGCACAATTAATATATCAAACATATTCAAGAGCATAATCAAGTATCAATCAAATTCAAGAATACTAAACTATACAAAATTTATAATTCAAGCAAGCATACAAGGATGAATTTCTCCATCAACACACATACAAAGCCTCCTCACCACCATAAGTGGTTGAAGTGAGTAGTCTCCCTCTTACCTAGAGGAGACAATGCAAGAAAACAACTCCTTGGTTCCTTGATTTGTAAATTTCGGATTCCACCTAAAGCCTTAAGCTTGAACTCCTTGAGATTCCTTTTTGGTGATTTTCGGATTCCACTCTCCCAAGAACCCTTGGAAGACAATAGAGACAAGGTTGGATTTTGGGCAAACCTTCTAAATGAAACTTGTAGAGAAGATGAAGATGAGTGTATAAATGTGTTTAGTGAAGAGAAAAATTAAAAAGCTTGGTCATCCATGGAAAGGTGATTTTCGGATTTGAAGGAGGAGAGGTTGAAAGCTTGGATTTTTGAAGAGATTTCCTAAAGAGAAAGTGTAGAGGAGGTTGAGAGAAGTATAGAAATGGTGTTTATGAAGAGAAAAGTGAAGAGAAACAATGGTGGTGGTGGCTGCCATTTTCGAATTCAAGAGGAGGAAGAAGAGAAGAGGAGGAGAGCAAATGGAGGTAGAAATGGAAAATGGAGAAACTTTCTACACAAAGAAGGTAGAGGAGTTGAAGGCAAGTATAGAAATGGGCTTAGAGAGGAGAAAAGATGAGCAAAAATGGAGGAGGAGGGGCTGCCATTTTCGTGCTCATGGTGGAGGTAGAGAGAAGGAGGAGAAAAGATGAAGAAGATGAAGTGAAGAGAGAGAAAGTGATAGGTAAAGTGAATTAGGGTTTGGTGGGTTTAGGTTAAGTGTGGATGAGTTACATTTTTGCCCTCCTTGGCATGAGTGGGCTGCTGAATAGAGGAGAGAGTGAGGGGAAAAATTTGGCTTCTCATGCAAGCCAAGGGTAATTGGGTCATTTGGTGGTCAAAGCTTCTCAAAGAAGCTTTGAAAAAGCACACAAATTTGAATTAAAGTAGATTTGATTTGACATAAAGTGGATTACATTAAGATAAGGTGATAGGATTTCTAATACATGCTATTATCCAATGGATAATAGTTACAGTCGACAGAAGTTAGTATTAATTTATCTGACAGATGAAATTTACACAGCGTTTTATTATTTCGACTGCTAAATTTCTCAAAAAATGTGAAACCTCGTAAACTGTGTCCGGCCTCGGGTTTAGTAAGATCCCCCATCGACGTTTCCATAGTTCAAGGTTCTTGGAGAAAACATCTGGTTTCTCTGGCTTCGCTCAGTGCGCACGTAAAATGAGGAATATATTAAAATATTCGACGTTTCTGGAAAAATCCCAAAAAATTCTCAAAAATTGCAAATATTATAAAATGACTATTCGTCTTATCATTTTCCAATTTTTGAAGCATTACAGTCATTTTCCCGACTCTGCTCAATACGAACACAAAACGAGGAATATATTCAAATATTCGTCGTTTCCGAAAAATTCTGAAAGAATTCACATAAATCACAAATATTAGAAAATAACTATTCGTAATAAAATTTTCCAACTTCGGGAGCATTAGAGTTGTTTTGCCAACTCTGCCCGGTGTACACGTAAAATGAGAAATAATATTAAAATATTCTGCGTTCTTAGAAAAATCCAGAAAAATTTCAGAAAATCCCAAATATTGTAAAATGATCATTTATCCTAAAATTATCAATTTTCAGGATGTTACAAAAGTTCTTGACTTTCTTTTCTTTTTTTCTCTTTTTCAATTTTCTTGGTCACCTATTTGACCAAGGACATCTCTTTTCATGTTTTGAGTGAGGATTGTAAAAGTTTGCTCACCTTAGGGTTTTCTTAAAGGTGGAGGACAAAAATTGCAACAAAGGGATCAAGAGGCTTGCTTTCTTGTGTTGTCTTCTATAGGTAAGAGAGAGATAATCCTCTTCAACCTATCTTGGTAGTAAGGAAACATTTTTGGTGTTGTTGATGAGGAATCTATGTGGGATTGCTCTCTTTGTTGTGTTGTTCTTCATGATTTGGTAGTTATTTTGACTTGTATGAATTTATTGATTGTCATTGTGTCTTGATGGCAATGGATTGCATATTGGATTACTTGGATTGATATATGGAAAATTTAGGGTTCTTTGCCCTTTTTGGATTCACGGCCAAAGGCCAAATTTTTTGGTGTTCAAGGTTTAATTTTTGTAGAAATTGGAACTTAAGTAATTAAGTGTTAAGTAATTAACAATGTAATGGAAAAATTGGTTAGACTTTGTCCTTGGGAGGTCACGGCCTCAAGGGCCATATTGGCTAAAATTCATGCATCAAAATAAGGCTTAGGTGATTAGGTGGTTTTAAAATTTATTATGGATTCATAAGATGGAAGGAATGAAGGAAAGAAATTTATTTGATGACCTAGAGTAGATTTTAAACTTAAGGGAAGAACAATAGTGTGTGAGAGGCTTGAGAACCTTAGAATAATATTCTAAGTGAGTATGATTAAATAAAGTAAAGAACTTGGCTAATTAAGAGAAATAAAGATTGAATGAGAATTACAAGAGAATTCCTCTAGAGAGGCTTAATGATAAAAGTCTTGAAATAGAAACGTAGCTTTGTGTTGAATTTTTAATAAATGTGTATTACTCCTGAAAATTTGACGATGAGTTATAGTGGGTCCATATGTGGGACCAAGAATTAATTAATATGGATTGAGCCGTTTTGTGGCATGGAATTGTGGATAAATCATGTTATTGATGATTATAAATATTTGTATGCATTGAGTCATCATACATTGTCGAAGTGAGGCTTTATGCCTAGGAGTTGAATCATACCTTAGTGCGGGTGCGAATAGACTAGTGTAGGTCACTTGTTGACCTTGGCGGCGTTGGGGTGTGGGTGTCTCACAATGGACAGTTGGTAGCTCCTCTGGGCCATGGGATAGACCGATCCAAACACATCAATGATCTAGACCGAGACACTATCCTATATCGCGATCTTGTCAAGAATGCCGCATATAAAGCCTTGTTGCTCAAATTATTGATTTTCTGAAAGCACTTGATTTTAGGCTGACTAGATACTGGCATGTCTCCTTGATCATTCTCTCTGATGTTTGAGTCTAGCTCCATGGAGTAGGATTTTTGGTACCTTGTGTATGTGTATTGCCCGTCACATACTTTACCTGGCTTGAATTTATATAATTGTAGAATTATTTCTTTTACTAATGCTATGATTATTTGAATCATTTAACTGCTTATTATCAGAGATTATGTTGTCATTTCTTTTATCGCTTGCCATTATTATTATTAATATTGTTGCGATGCTATGTGGGCGTCTTGCGCTATTCTGTTTCTTTACTACCATAATTGGTATTGAATGTTGCAACGTATGAATGTATAGTTTCAATCGTCTTGTTAATTTTTGCTGTAATTATGTTTTATCTTTTTCTTAAAAAAAAGAGTTCGCCTAATTTTCTTTTACATGTGTAGAAATAAACAGGCTATTATCTGTATCCAAATGAACCGGGTCTTAGGTTATATATTTCGTTTTCTGTTTTGTGATTTTTGGTGTGACGGTCCCTCTCCAAAAAGGGGGCATTACACTAGTTTGGTATCAGAGCCTCGGTTTAAGTTTTCTTTTGGATTTGTAGTTAAGTCTATCTTGTTTGTGCTGTATGATTCTCTATGTATTGTATTCCGAAGGGATGCATATGACTTTCCTTGTGTTTTGTATAGCTTGACTTGAAGAGAAATGATGGCGCGTGGACAAGAAGTTGAGAGCATAGCTGTAGCGGCAAAAGCAATGCAGTGAATGACGGACATCATTGTACAACAACAAGAGAGAGCTGTTTAATAGCAGGAAAGGGCTGCATAACAGCTAGAAGCAACAGCTCATACTCAAAATCTATCGGAGTTCCGTTGTAACAACCCACCTCAGTTTAAGGGGGGATTTGATCTTGAGAAGGCTAGTCTTTGGATCAAGGAGCTAGAGAAAATTTTCAGAGGCATGAACTATGCCGATGACAAGAAGGTAACCTATGCTACCTTTATATTGATCAGAGACGCGGAAGATTAGTGGAACAGAGTGCAGAGCACATAGACTACTAGAATTTGAAGGCCGAGTAATCACCTGGGAGGTATTCAAGGATAAATTCTTGGAGAAGTATTTCCCAGCAAGTGCAAGACATGCCAAAGAGATGGAGTTCCTTAGTTTGAGGCAAGGGAACATAACTGTCAGCGAGTATGCCGCGAGGTTCGAGAGCTTGTCCAAATTTTCAAGGTCTTTCTAACACCAGCCAGACGAGGGGTGGAAATGTCAGAAATTTGAGGAAGGATTGAGGTATGACGTGAAGAGGGTGGTCATAACCTTGAGGATCATTCCAGTTTCCAGAACTGCTAGACACGTGTCACTGAGTGGAAGATCTGGATCAGGCGCGGGACACACAAAATTGCAACTTTGGACCTTTTAGGTCCCAAAGAAGGGGTAGTAGCAATGTAAACTGTTATCACAGGAAACCTTATTCCAGATCACCTGGAAATCAGCAACAGCGACCACAAAGTGGAAGTCCCAATAGAAGTCCTGGTAGGGCTAGTCAGGCTGCGGTGTCATCACCGAAGTGTTTGAAGTGTAGGAAGGATCATCCGATGAGGGACTGTACGATCAAGGGAATAATTTGCTACAGATGTGGAAATCCTAGACACATCTCTAGGGACTGCAACCAAGCTAAGGCAAAGTCGTCTGTCAATAATGCATGAGCTGCAAAACTGCAGGCGGGAGGCCGAGTCTGCACCATGAGTGGAGCGGAAGCCTCCGAATCTAAAGATCTGATACAAGGAAAGGGTACCATAGAAGGTAATCTTTTAATTGTACTGTATGACTCTAGGGAACCCATTCTTTCATTTCTTATGACTGTGTGCAACGACTTGGTTTACCTGTGTCTTCTTTACCTTTTGACTTGACAATTTCTACCCTTACTGCTAAACTTGTTGTTACCATCAAAGTTTATTTAAATTGTCCTTTAATTGTTGAAGGTCAAATCTTTTCTATTGATTTGATCTGTTTACCTCTTTCCAAAATAGACGTAATTTTAGGAATGGATTAGTTGTCTTCTAACCATATCCTGTTAGATTGTTTTAGTAAAACCATAGTTTTCCCTATGGATAAGATTTCTAGATTTTTGATGGCTAACCAAGCTCAAGCTTTCTTGAAAGAAGGAGCTCAAGGATACATGCTATTGTCTTCCTTAAAAGTTGAGGGTGAGGTGTATGTGAATGCAATTCCAGTGGTTAACATTTTCCTGAAGTCTTTCCTGATGATGTACCTGGTCTACCGCCGGAGCGGGAGATATAGTTCACCATTAATCTTATGCCTAGATATGGTCCTATATCTATAGCACCCTACAGGATATCACCATCAGAGTTAGTTGAGCTCAAGAAGTAGTTACAAGAACTCTTGGAAAAGCAGTTTGTTAGACCCAGCGTGTCACTATGGAGAGCACCAGTGTTGTTAGTCAGAAAGAAGGATGGAACTTCACGATTGTGTGTGGACTGTCACCAACTGAATAACGTTACAATCAAGAATAAATATTCACTTCTGAGGATAGATGACTTGATGGACAACTGAAAGGAGTAGTAGTATTCTCTAAGATTGATCTGCAATTGGGCTACCATCAGATTCGAGCAATATTCCCAAAATGGCTTTTCGTACCTGTTACAGTCATTACGAATATCTTGTGATGCCGTTTGGACTGACAAATGCCCCTTCCATATTCATGGATTACATGAATAGAATCTTTTGTCCTTACTTGGATAGATTTGTTGTTATCTTAATGGACGACATTCTGATCTACTCTTGAAATCAGAAGGATCATGTTGAACACCTCAGTATAGTTCTCCAGATTCTAAATGAGAAAAAGTTGTATGCCAAGTTATCGAAGTATGAATTCTGGCTGAAGTGGTCAAGTTTTTGGGCCATGTAATCTCGAAGGAGGATATTGCAGTAGACCCGTCAAAGGTGGAAGCGATTTTGCAATGAGAAAGGCAAAAGACAGTGATAAAGATTCGAAGCTTTGTGGAATTAGCTGGATATTATCGGAGGTTCATTTAGGGATTCTCTAAGATAGCAGATCCTCTTACTAAGCTCACAAGGAAGAATCAAGCCTTTGAGTGCACTAATGCTTGCAAAGAAAGTTTCCAAGAATTGAAGAGACGACTAACTACTTCACCAATGTTAGTTCTACCTGATCTAGGTGAACCCTTCGAGGTGTACTGTGATACTTCATACCAAGGATTAGGGTGTGTGCTTATGCAAAATAGAAAAGTGGTGGCTTACGCTTCGAGACAGTTGCGAGTGCATAAGAAGAACTACCCAACACATGACCTGGAGTTAGCAATTGTGGTATTCGCTTTGAAGATATGGAGGCACTTTCTCTATGGAGTGACGTTCAACGTCTTTAGCGACCACAAGAGCTTGAAGTATCTATTCAACCTAAAGGAGTTGAACATGAGGCAGAGGAGATGGTTGGAATTCTTGAAGGACTACGATTTTCAACTTCAATATCACCCCGGAAAGACAAACGTCGTGGCAGATGCCTTAAGTAGAAAGATGCTCAGTATCTCTGCTAAGATAGTCAAAGAAAAGGAATTGCTAGAGCAGTTCAGAGATATGTGGCTATCCGTTGAATTGGCACCAGGAAGAATTTGCTTGAACACGATCACTGTTCTGAATGATTTGCTGGAAGAAATCCGAGAGAAACAAAGAAATGATGAATTTTTACAAGAAGAAAGAGAACAAATGAAGCATGGTGGTGTGATGACAGTAGAGGAAGGACCTGATGGAGTCCTAAAGTTCAAAGGTAGGATCTGACCCAATGATTCAGAGCTCAGAAAGGCAATTCTTGGTGAAGCTCATAACAACAGGTTAAGTATGCATCCTAGCATGACAAAAATATACCAAGATTTGAAAAGGTTGTTTTGGTGGCCGAAAATGAAGAGAGACGTAGCTCAACATGTGTCATCTTGCTTGGTCTGTCAGAAAGCGAAGATTGAACATCAAAGACCTTTTGGAATGTTGCAACCTCTAGTTGTTCCCGAGTGGAAATGGGATAGTATTGCAATAGATTTTGTGGTTGGACTGTCGAAGACCTGAAAAGGTCATGACTCCATATGGGTAATTATTGATTGGCTTACGAAGTCAGCATACTTCCTACCGATCAACATAAGGTACAACATGGAGAAGTGAGCCCAAGTGTATATAGGTGAGATCGTTAGGTTGCATGGTGTGCCTTCGAGCATTATTTCTGATAGAGATCCAAGATTCACATCTAAGTTTTAGCAAAGTTTGCAAGGAGCATTAGGGACGAAACTTCGATTAAGTTCTGCTTTTCATCCTCAAACGGATGGACAAAAAGAAAGGACGATCTAACCATTGGAGATTTGCTTAGAGCTTGCACCTTGGAACAAACGGGAAGTTAGGATGAAATTTTGCCTTGGTAGAATTCACCTACAATAATAGTTTCCATTCGAGTATAGGGATGGCAACCTATGAAGCTTTGTATGGACAACGGTGCAGAACACCCTTGTGTTGGTATCAAGATAGAGAGTATCTGACGGTTGGACCAAATCTGGTACAACAAACAATAGAAAAGATCAAGATGATTCAAGAAAAAAATGAGGACGGCTCAGAGTCAACAGAAGAGAAATGCTGACAAAAGAAGAAAGCCTCTTGAGTTTGAGGAAGGCGAGCATGTGTTTTTGAAAGTCACGCCTACGACTGGAGTCATCCGAGTTCTAAAATCTAGAAAACTAACTCCCGAATTCCTCAGACCTTACTAAATTCTTTGCCGGATAAGTCCAGTAGGTTACCAAAAAGCCTTACCACCTTTTCTTTCTAACCTTCACAATATTTTTCATGTATCACAATTACGAAAATATATCCCTGACCTGAGCCATGTCATAGCACCAGATACAGTACAATTGAAAGAGAACTTATCATATGAGACACCTCCTATAAGGATTGAGGATAGGAGGGTAAAGCAACTCAGAGGGAAGGAAATTTTGTTAGTAAAAGTAATATGGAATGACACAACCAGAGATGCAACGTGGGAGTTAGAAGACAAGATAAATGAGCAACATCCGCAACTATTCTAAGGTATGAAAATTTCGATGACGAAATTTCTTTTTAGAAGGGAGAGTTGTAACACCCTAAAAATTGTTTGTTTCATGATAAATAGTCATTTTATAATATTTGTGATTTTTGTGAATTTTTGTGGATTTTTCAGGAAACATTGATTATTTTAATATATTTCTCATTTTCTATGCGCCCTCAGCAGGGCTGAGAAAATAAAACATTTTCCCCGAGGTTGGAAAACCATGGATTGTGGAAACATCTACAGGGGATCTTACTAAACCCGGGGTCGGACACAGTTTACGGAGTTTTGTTTTTCGAGATTTTATTTGATAAATAAAATCACTGTACCGTGAAATTTTTCGATGAATAATGAATATTATTTTTATTAACTGTAACATTTATCCATTGGATAATAGCTTTAGTAAAGTGTTAGTCTTTTTTTGTAGATATCACTTTAATGACATCATCAAAGATGACATCATGCATATGACATCATCTTTTGACTTTTGAAAAAGTGTTCCAAAACTTCCTAAAGAAGCTTTGTACAATCTGTGTGTGTGTGTGTGTGTGTGTGTGTGTGTGTGTGTGTGTGTGTGTGTGTGTGTACGACACCCACACCATTAGGAGGCCATCTTCACTTGCTTGCTAAACTAATCTCATTTCTTGCGTCCTCTCATCATCCTAAGACTTTTCTCTTTGGTGGTCATCTCTTAAATCTCCCTTTCTCATCTCCCACCATTAGAGCCCTAACTTGAAGCTCTAAGGTAAAGTTCTTGAATTTCTTTTCTTTTCTTCTCTTTTTCGTTTTTCTTGGTCACCTATGTGACCAAGGACTCCTCTTTTCATGTTTTGAGTGAGGATTGTAAAAGTTTGCTCACCTTAGGGTTTTCTTGAAGGTGGAGGACAAAAATTACAACAAAGGGATCAAGAGGCTTGCTTTCTTGTGTTGTCTTCTATAGGTATGAGGGAGATAATCCTATTCAACCTATCTTGGTAGTGAGGAAACATTTTTGGTGTTGTTGATGAGGAATCCATGTGGGATTACTCTCTTTGTTGTGTTGTTCTTCATGATTTGGTAGTTATTTTGACTTGTATGAATTTATTGATTGTCATTGTGTCTTGATGGCTCTGGATTGCATATTGGATTGCTTGGATTGATATATGGGAAATTTAGGGTTCTTTGCCCCTTTTGGATTCACGGCCAAAGGCTAAATTTTTAGGTGTTCAAGGTTTAATTTTTTTAGAAATTGGAACTTAAGTAATTAAGTCTTAAGTAATTAACAATGTGACAGAAAAATTGGTTGGACTTTGTCCTTGGGAGGTCACGGCCTCAAGGGCCATATTGGCTAAAATTCATGCATCAAAATAAGGCTTAGGTGATTAGGTGGTTTTAAAATTTATTATGGATTCATAAGATAGAAGGAATGAAGGAAAAAAATTTATTTGATGACCTGGAGTGGTTTTTGAACTTAAGGGAAGAATAAGAGTGTGTGTGAGGCTTGAGAACCTTAGAATAATTTTCTAAATGAGTATGATTAATTAAAGTAAAGAACTTGGCTAATTAAGAGAAACAAAGATTGAATGAGAATTACAAGAGACAGTTGGGGGCGTCGGGGTGCGGGTGTTTCACAATGGACAGTTGGTAGCCCCTCTATGCCGTGGGATAAAATGATGCAAACACAACGACGATCCAGACAAAGACATTGTCCTATATCGCAATCTTGTGAAGAATGTCACGTATAAAGCCTTGTTGCAAAAATTATTGATTTTCTGAAAGTACTTGATTTTAGGCTAACGAGATACTGGTTGTCTCCTTGATCATTCTCTCCGATATTTATGTCTAGCTCCATGGAGTAGGATTTTTGGTACCTTGTGCATGTGCATTGCCCGTCACATACTTTACCTAGCTTGAATTTATATCACTGTAGAATTATTTCTTTTATTGATGCTATGATTATTTGAACAATTTAACTGCTTATTATATGAGATTATGTTGCTATTTCTTTTATCGCTTCCTATTATTACTGTTAATATTATTGTGATGCTATATGGGCATCTTGTGCCATTCTGTTTCTTTACTGCCATAATTGGTATTGAATGTTGGATGTCTCACCTCTTTATGTATTCCTGTTCAGTTTATTTATGTGCTTCTTTGAAGACGTCGGCAAAGAAGGGGAAGTGCATGAATTCCCTGGCTTTTGACCTGAACTTGATTAGTTGTTCTGCTTGGAAATGGCATCCCATCCGCGTAGCTTTTTGGGTTATGTTAGATTGATGTTTCATGGAGGTCTAGACTACTGGCACTTCAACATGAGTACGGATCGCTGCATCTACCACGGAGACGTGACTGTGTCTCTGGCATGGGATCGTCATGACCCGCCTGTCTTTACCTTTAATGCACATGTGTACTTAGAGTTTTACTTGCCCATATGTGATATGTGGGGTAATCGTTACTATACTCCACAAGATGATTCGTTCTTATCCTCTAATGAGCCCCTGCTCGTAATTCGGTAGTCCCGATGAGGATTTCCTCTGATGAGGAAGACCCTGAGAAGGATCCAATTACGGTTCCTTCTTGTTAGTTTTAAGAGCTGATACTATTTGTAGCCGCTAATGGCTATCTGTAAATCTTTTGGGGGCTGATGTTTTGTCTTTTTGGTGGGTAGTAAATGTATAATCCTTTTAGGGCATGTAAAGGTTCTATTTCTTTTGTATAACTGTTGATGTATCTAAACACGCATGATATATATATATATATATGATGTATGAATGTATGGTTTCAATCATCATGTTAATTTTTGTTGTAATTATGTTTTATCTTTTTCTTACCCAAAAAAAATGAATTTGCCAAATTTTCTTTTACACGTGTACAAATGAACAAGCTATTATCTATATTCAAATGAACTAGGTCTTAGTTTATATATTTCATTTTCCGTTTTGTGGTTTTTGGTGTGACGGTCCCTTTCCGAAAAGAGGCGTCACAGGAACTACGCCTACCTGAGCGAATATGACATTTTTATGCTCTAGATTCTTAAGAGGGGATACCAAATTAATTAGCCTATCTTTATCATGAAGCATATGATGAGGGCCAAAAGTAAAGAGCAATCTGAATTGCCCTATGGTTTGATCATTACTGCCTTCTTTGGCAAATATCCTCAGATTCTGGAAACCGAGCATGCAACTCAGCTGACTCATCATCATATGTTTGGCTCTTTTACGCTGAATAAGATGAAGATGATCAAGGCCGATGATGGCTAGGTGTACCCAGTTGAGGTGGAAGAAGATGTGGAAGAACCTCCAAGTGCCCCTGCTACCCCTGTTGCTGATGTCCCTGCTCCTGCTCCTGTTACAAATGAGTAGATCATGGCCACTCTGTTGGATAACAGAGCTTACATGGAGAACACCTTCACCATTCTGTTTGACAGAATAGAAGGTGTTGAGGTTGAACAGGTTGCTCTTCGTGCCTTGCTGTCTGGCAACGAGCCTGCCTCTCCTTCTCTGCCACCAGATGCCTATTTCTAGGAATATTTTTCTGTTTTTGGCTTATTATTGTATTGGCTATCTTTTTGTTGTAATTGTGCATGTTTTTTGCCATAGTGATATATCAATTAATGAAATGATTATTTTTTATGCCTTACTTGTACTTATGTTTTAAATTGCTTATACTTGTGATTATCTGTTTTATGCCTTAAGTACAAATACTTTATTATGCTTTTTTATCATGCCAAAGGGGGAGAAAATTAAACACTAGATTTGAGAAAAGACAGGTCAAAAATTGGATAAACACTGGATATTGGATTCCAAAAGAAAGGGGGAGTTGCACATGTCTCTGATATTAAAATACCTCTTTTAAAAAAGAGAAGAGTAAGTCTCTTACTTTCAATTTGTAAATTCCAATTTATCAGAACTAATGTTTTTTTTTTTGTCAAATGATAGTTTGTCATCATTAAAAAGGGGGAGAATGTGATTAAACATGAAGATTGGTTTTGATGATTACAAACATGAAGTGATAAGAAGACTAAGTTCAAGATTAGCTCTAGGACTTAGGATCTCTTGTACGGAGACTTTTCAGATATCTCATTAACTTTGCATGAAAAGATAAAAATGTTTTCAAGTTAATATTCCAAATCCAAAGAATGATCTTAAAGTTTTTGAAAATCATTTCTGGAAACATCAATATGTTCAAAACTGTTTTGGACTCAAAGGTATTCAAATAAACCAGTTTAAATTCTTTATACATCTCTACTTTTAAGCTTTCCAAAATCTGGTTTCTAAATAATATATTTGAATAACCCTCAAGGTATTCGAATAGACCTGTTTTCAAAATAGCTTCTTTTTAAAAAAGTTATTCGAATAACTCAATGGTTATTCGAATAGACCTGATTCTCAGAAAAAGTTTTAAAACGGAATTATTCGAATAATTCATCTTGTTATTCGAATAACCCATATCTTACTGGTTTTCTACGAAGCTTCTGTATTAGTGTTATTCGAATAACACTAATGGTTATTCGAATAAACACAAATTTGTTTTCAAAAATGGCCAACGTTAATTCTGCATTTAATTGAGAATTAATTGTTCAAATGGTCTTTTTCTTCCAAGTCTCTATAATTAGTGACCGTAGGACACCTTTGCAAGATACCAAAAACTTTGAATCAATTTTCTGCTTGCTTTTATACGTGATTTACATTTCCTCCCATATTTCGTGTGCTCTTTTCTCCAAAACTTTGAGATATCTATAAAGAGCTCTATAGTGCTTCAATTTGTGACATTTACTCTTTGTGAGAGTTTCTCTTCATCTATTTTCCATTGTATTTCTGAGAGGGTGAGGTATCCCTCAAAGGTTTGTAACGAGGGTGAGGTATCCCTTGAAGGTTTGTGTAAGGGTGAGGTATCCCTGACAGTTTGAGGCTTTAGCACAAGGGTAGAATTTCTCTATGTGTGAAAAGTGCTCTTGTTTGTAATGGTTGCAAGCACCTATTTTAAGCTTGTATTAAATAGTAAAAAATCTCGAATTGTGTTTCGAGGACTAGACGTAGCCATAAGTAGTTTGGTGGCTGAACTAAGATAAATATCGTGCCTACTCTTCTCATTTTTATCTGTTTATTTATTACAATTTTATTATCATTACTTATCTGTTAATTTGTTGTGCTTAAAGCTTTCAATTATTTCCTTTATCTTCATATCCTTCTTAATATTTAGCTTCGACGAAATTTGGTTAATAAGTATTTGCGAAAAGTTTTATTACTCAATTCACCCCCCTCTTGAGTATTGGAGCCACTTGGTAACAATGTTTCTATCCAATAGGATCTCACGATCAAGTCATCCACTTAATGTCTTATGGCATAAAATTTACTATTCTAAGGACTTTATTATGTTTATCATAAATAACACATAATAAATGAAATTCCTCATATATTAAATAAATAGCATAATACAATGTAAGCTAGTACGGTAAAAATAAATTGGCCTCTAGGGTATACACCAACAAACATTACTTAGTATGGGTGGGCTAACTTGCCTCACATCCACTAATACCAGAACCCTGGGCACTAAAAGACCTTTACTCAAGCCGTAAGGTCATTCATACAAGGAAATTAGCAAGCAACAAGTTTGAAAACAAAACATGCAATAATATTTTTAAACCTTTCCTTCATTTACTTTTCATATAACCTTGCTTTTCTTTGCACAATAAATTGGTATAACCTCAAGCATCAAGCTTTTCAGCTATATATGACATTTGACATTTGTAGATAGGAAGTAACTCACTCAACCTCAATCTACCCTTATCTTTTCATTTTTATGCCTTTCAATGCTATACTTGTCAACCTTATTCATTAACATGTATATATCATTATGCTTCTCAACATCATTCCATACAAAGTACATATTATAATTTTCACCATAGAGTTCAATTTTGGGTTCAAGAAATGATATCATTCATTCAATTCCTCCATAAAGCATCATAATCCTTACATTCAACATTTCATTCAAGCAACCATATGCTTTTAAAGTATGAGGTAGAGTGCTGAGTCAGCTACCAACCACTCTTTTACTAACCATAAGTGCACGAGTCGCTCAAGTAATAAAAGTGATGAGTAAGATCGTCTCCACATGGACTATGGTAATTTCTAAAGCTAAAAATTAATATACAGCCTCATTAATTCTTTTCAAGCAAACATAAGTTGGAAGAGGGGTTGATAAATAAATTACAACGCATAAATGAAATTAAAGATAGGCGGAGAACATAGAAAACTCTTTTTCACCTTCCCTTTCAACCAAAGACATGCAGTTCTTTAGAGCAAACAAACACTTAGATTAGGTTAGCCTGAGAAACTAGCTTAGTTAAAAGCCTATTTCTAGGACGAATAACCCTATATTATTTGCCTAGCCCACTATGCGTCCATGAGAACCAGAGTAAACAACAAGCATTAAGATCGATTCTTAACTAAGAATATGCACGACTAATAGGCATATGTCTATCCTATTAACGAATCAACCTATTCCGCCATTAGAATGAAATCGAACATGCATCTATCATATGAATGATCTAAAACCTAAAGTCCTATGTCTAGGCTCAATAGATTTCAACTAATCACCCACAAGTTGATCAGGCAAATGAGAGCATTTAAGCACCATACGATAGAACAAAACCCAAATCATTCATATAAACTCAAAAGGAGTACAAAATAATCAATGTTCAAAGGAAGATTTAAAGAATAATCTAAACACAGCTAGCTACTCAATGAATATGAAAATATGATACAAAAAATCCATATTCAAGATAAATGGGAGATAGGGAAGAGAAGAAACAGAAGAAGAAGCCCCAATGGTTTGAATCTTGAAGCTTAAATCTCCTGCCAAGACGAAGATACCCTCAGATCTTAGATCCTTCAATCCTCTTTCAACCTCAAAATACTGCCTAGCTGCTAATTCTCCAATGGGTAAACACCCCAAAATGTACTAAGAGAAACGGAGGAGAGAAAAATAAGAAAACCTAAGAGAAAAAGAGAAAATCCAAGAGCAAGAAATTGAAGTCTGAGCTTCAATATTTAAAGACAGACAAATCACGCCGCAACATTAAACATTACGCGCCGCGACACATAAAACTTAGGGCACCAACGCCGCGACATGAGCTACCTTGCGCTACGACGCTTAAGCCTTGGGTTCATTAGGGTACACAGGCAGAGAGTAGAATGCCGCAGTGTGCAGTTCCTTGCGCCGCGACGTGATGTACTAGAACTTGTCTTTTGATTTCTCTTCTAATGTAGGACCTTGACTTGCATCAATTTGGTTCTTTTAGGATCATCTTGCAATTGATAAATCAACTAGTCAAATACAAATGTAATCAAGCTCAAAACAATCAAGGATTAGGAAGAGTTAAAGTAAGATTAGTGAGGAAGACTTCAACATAAATTTTACATGAAAATGGGGCTAAATCCTTCCAATAGTGCATCACAATAAGGACAAAATCATCAATAATATGTAAAGATAGGGCACAAATAACTACATGTTACCAAGTGGCCTCAATACTCAAGAGGGGGGGGGTGAATTGAGTAAGTAGAACAAGTTGGCAAATCTTTCGCAAATCGTTTGATAAACAATTTTCGTTGAAGCTATTGAACGATTAGAGATAAATGGATGAATGAGATTAACACTTTTACTTATAAATGTGATAGCCAAAGGAGAGAATATCCAATCAATTCAATAAAACAGTAAACCAAATAAAGAGAAGGGTTTAGAGAGAACAAACACAATCGTTTATCCTGGTTCGATCACCAATCCACTTGTGATCTACGTCCAGTCCCCAAGCAACAACTTGAGATTTTCCACTATATCTTCAAGCTTCAATGGGTGCTTGACAACCACTACAATCTTGAGCAGTCAACACTATGGGATACCTCACCCTAATGCTTGAGCCTCTATTTTCAAAGGGATTCCTCACCCTTACAATACTTGAGGGATACCTCACCCTCACTAAAACAGATTGAATAAGGTTTGTGTGTATTGAAATTCTCTGAAGAATAAGTAATACAAGTTGAAGCTTAAAGGTGTCAAGGATTCACTCAAATAAAGCCCAAAACAGAGATTGATTGAAGAGATCTACAAAACGTGAGTTCAATGCTCTTATAAGTTTTTCAGACTTGTTCACCAACCTTCAATCAATGCCCAACAACCAGATTTATAACCAGAGGCAAATTAGATCCGTTGGGATGGTTGGTAGCATTTAATGCTCGTAAAATGACCGTTAAAATGAGTTTATGGTTTTCGGATAACCGATTAGAGGTTCCTCCTAATCGGTTAGACCATTAATCAGCCAGTGGCTTCTGTTTTGAAGAATAATCAATTAGCAAGATTTCCCTAATCGGTTAGGCAATTAAAAAATAGTTCACGTGACAAATAAAAGGCATACTAACCAATTAGCAAAAAGCTCTAATCGGTTAGGACATTTAGAAATTGATTCTGAGTTATCAAATAATCAATTAGTTGGTTATCCTAATCGATTAGGATACTTTTAGAAATAGCTTCTGTTTCTCAAATAATCAATTAGCAAGATATCCTAATCGGTTAGGAACAGCCCACGTATCTTTCAAATGGTCATACTAACCGATTAGCAGAATTCTCTAATCGGTTAGGACACTTTAGAAATGGATTCTGAGTTCTCAAATAATCGATTAGCAAGTTGTTCTAATCGATTAGGTCCTTTTACAAAATGTTTCCTGTGACATATAAAAGCACATTAACCAATTAGCAAACATGCCTAATCGGTTAGGCAATTAAAAATATGGTTCACGTAGCTTTTATAACAAATGCTAATTGGTTAGTGAAAAGGTTTAATTGGTTAGGAGCAATTAGAAAAACATGTTTTGACTTGATGAATAACCAATTAGTTGGAGTTCATAATTGGTTAGGAGCTCTTAAAAAGATTTAGTACTTTGTTCTTGATCAAGTCACTAGCATGTTATCCCATTAAAACATTTTAGCTCAAACATAAACCAATTTTTTTACAAGATTAAAACATGATTTTGTAAAGCCATTTAAGTCAAGTGAAAAACCATTTGAATGAGCTTTGGAGTGAATCCTAAATACCTTAACATAATATCTAAGCCCTATGTGCTATACTTGAATATTCTTGAAGCTTGATCAATGCACATCCATCCTTTCTTGTTTGTAAACATCAAAACCAATTACTTGAAACAATGCCAATCACACTACATTCTATGGAGTTATCATAGAGCTATGTCATAAACTATGGTAATATATCATTTTACCACTATCTTTTAACTTAAACTGTGAAACAATGCTTCTATGCATTAGTCACAACATGGCAGCCATAAATCCCATAAATTCCTTTGAATACTAACAAACCATTTAGAAATAACAAACATTAACTGATTACATCCAATATAACAATTTATCTAATATAATTAATTTCAGGAACCAAGTCAATTTAAACACATATAGTGTTACAACCATTTTTAAATATAGGAAAGCATTATATGATGTTGGATCGTTGATCATATGAGCAACAATTACCTAAGTTTAATGTGTAACACCCCAAAATTTATTTATTTCATTATAAATACTCATTTTTCAATATTTGTGATTTTTGTGAATTTTTCTGAGAACGCGAAATATTTTAATATTATTCCTCGTTTTGCATGCAAATTGAGCGGAGCTGGGAAAATGAGATATTTTTTCTGAGAACCTTGATCTGTGGAAACATCGATGGGGGATCTTACTAAACTGAGACTGAACACGATTTACGAGATTTTATGTTTTTTGAGAAATTTTATCCGACAGAATAATAAATCGTTGTGTAAATTTTATCTGTTGGACAATTAATACTGATTTCTATCAACTGTAACAATTGTCCATTGGATAATAACATGTATTAAAAACCCTATCACATTATCCTAATGTAATCCACTTTATGTCTAATCAAATCCACTTTAATTCAAATGTATTGTATTTTAGTCAAAGTTTCTTTAAGAAGCTTTGACCACCAAATGACCCATGTACCCTTGGCTTGTTGGGGAAGTCAAATTTCCCCCCTCTCTCTCCTCTCTTTGCCGCGGCAATGTGGCTCGTGGGAAGCAAAAAATTGTTTTCCCACACTTAACCCATTACATTAACATTTTCTCTCTCTTCAAGTTCATCTTCTATTTTTCTACTCCTTCTCTCTTCTTCCTCTCCCTCACCTTATGATTTTGCAGCCCACTCTTGGAGACCATGTTTCATTTTCTCTCATCATTAACACCATTTCTACACTCCCCTCAACCTCCTCTACACTTCCTATTTAGAAAATTTCTTCAAAATCCATCATCATCTCCATTGTCTTCCAAGACCAAGCTTCAAACTTTAAGGTAAAGTTTCCATTTTTTATTTTCTTTTTCTTCATTCTCGTGTTCTATGGTTTCATTGGAGACTAAAGAACCATCTTTTACTAAGCTTGATGTTGATTCTTTGTGGTTGAAAATTTTAGGGTTTTTGGACCCCAAAACCGAAACCATCAAGGAGCAAGTGGGAGGCCATTTTCGTGTTTTTCCTTTAGGTAAGAGGGAGATTTACTCACTTCAACCATTATTGGTGGCGAGGAGACCTTGTGTGATTGTTTGATGGAGAAATTCATATTTGTATGCTTACTTTGTTTGATGATTTTGTATGTGTATGTGATCTTAATTGAGGTTGATGATTGAATAAAGATTTTGAATGCATTGGTGGTGTTGGAATATTTGATAATGATAGAATTAATGAATGGAAAATTTTGAGGGCTTACTACCCCATTGGAGGCCACGGTTTTGGCTTGTAATTCTTAGGGTTGGAATTGATTTGTGTAAGATAAAAATTTATGTGATTGATTATAAGATGATTAAGGCATGAAATGAAAATTTTGAGGGTTTACACTAATGTATGGCCACGGTTTTGGCCTTAGATTTTAAGAAATTGGATTTATTTTGTGTAAAATAAAACTTAAGTGATTAGGTATCAAGTGATTAATGTATAAAATGGAAAGAAATTGGAACTTTGAAGACCTAACAAGGTCATAGTTTTTAAGGGTTATTTAACCTAAACTTCTCATAATCAACCAAGATCTAAAATGTTGGAAATGTTGGATTCCATAACATATGATTGTGATAATTGATGAACCATGTATAAATAAATGTTGATGTTGAGAATTGGTTCTATATTATTATGAGTTCTTATGTGGGACTAAGTACTTGATAAAATTTTGACATGTTGATATTGAGAAAAGATCATATGCCATTGTGGTATGCTTTATGATAAATGTATCATTGATAAACATACGTGATGTACATTGCGTCGTCATGCATATGTGTTGTCCGTTGGACATTATTGGAAAAGCGGTGTATGCCTAGGAGATTGAATAACACCTATGTGTGGGTGTGAGTAAACTAAGCGTAGGGTCATAATGGTTGGCCCTGGGGGCGTCGGGGTGCGGGTGTCTCACAATAGATAGTGATAGCTCCACTGAGGCCGTGGGATAGACTGATGTAAACACATCGACGATCCGGACTGAGACGTTATCCTATATCGCGATCAACTGTTGAGGTTCCATGTATAAGCCATATTGTGCAAATATTTTTATGAGATGAAGCACGCTATTGTTAAGGCTAACGAGATACTGGCATGACTCCTTGATCATTCACTCCGAAAATGTTTATGTCTAGCTCCATATAGTAGGATTTTTGGTACCATAATGCATTGTGCATTGCCCATTATCAGTCTCATATTTCATTGAGCATGAGCACTTTTGACTGTTGAAATATTTGTTCTTACTGTCAATATAATTATTTGGATGATAAACTGTCACTGCCTGAGATTCTGCTATTATTTCTCTTTTATTACTTAATTAATTATTACTGTTATTTTTAATTATTTTGTTGATGAATATGTGTACTGTAATGCTATTTTTGCATCCAGCGCTATTTTGTTTTCTTGCTACCATATTGGTAATGAAAGCTGGGTGTCTCACCTCTTTTCCTATGTATCTGTACTTCTATTTTAAATTATGTACTACCGAGAAGACGTTCGTGAGGAAGAAAAGGAAGCACTTGAGTTTTCTGGCTTCTGGCCCAACTACGATTAGTACTGATCGGGGATGTCTTCGCATCCACGTCGATTTTTGGGGTATGCTAGGATGACCTTTCAAGGAGGACCCAATTGCTGGCACATTAACTTGAGCACGGACCATTGCATCTATCACGGGGAGCAGACTGTGTCTTTGGCGTGGGGCAGCTACGACCCGCCTGTTTTTTATTTTACCACTTTTGTTCATTTGGAATTCTACCTGCCTGTGAGAGATCTGTGGGATGACCTTTACTACACCCCACAAGAGGATTCTTTCCTCTCCACTGCTCAGGCTTTTGTCTGAAATTTGGTCACTCCGATGGCAATTTCATCGGAAGAAGAGGACCCTGAGGAGGACCCGACTACGGTCCCTTCTCGTCAGTCTTCGGGGCTGATACTGTCAGTGACTACTGATGGCTATCCGTTTATCTTTTTGGGGAAGCCTGACATTTTGCCGTACTTGATGAGTGTATATTTGTATCATTTCGGGTGGGTACATCTTTTGCTTTTTGTGTAAATCATGATGTAATTAAACAGGCTGATACATATAATATTATATATGAATTGTGAATGTATGACTTTCAATTCTGTGTCGATTCCATTGTATCTATAATTATTATTATCTCTTTACCGTTATTTCAAAAAAAAATGTACACATATTTCAATACTCGAATTACTTTACAACCCAAGGATGCAAATTATTTAATTACATGTTAAAAATGAACCAGGTCGTAATTAATCAAAGTAATTATTGTTTTCCGCATTTTCATTTTAATTTCATTATGGTGTGACATTCCTTCTTTGTGAGACAAGGAAAAGGGGCGTTACATAATGCACTTATATGACATATATAATGCAGCTTCATTTGTTGCTGGACCATTGACCATAAGAGCACACATTTAAACAAGTTTTATGTACTTAAACACATACATAATGCAACTTTATTTGTTGCTAAATCTGTGACCATATTATGGACACATTTAAACAAGTGTAATCCTCTTAAATTTCATATATGATGTAACATCATTGTTATTGTACTCGTGACCCTCCATGCATGTTCACATGCAATATACGTATGATATAAGTAACTCTTTGCTATATCAAAATCAAGATGGAACAAATCCTTTATTTAGTTTCAAAACATGACCAACAAATCAAGTAACCAGCCCCACATTTCATGAAAACCATGACTTATATATATATATATATATATATATATATATATATATATATATATATATGTATGTATATATAAAGCAGCAGTACCTTAACCAATAACGTAAACAGCAATAACATGACAAATAACGTGAATGACAATATTTTCTTTCTTCTTTTGTTGGACCGAGACCAGCCTTATATAAATTCATAGGCTTTTCTTTGCTAGACTGAAATCACTATGTAGATAGCAAACAAATGTACATTCATGCACATATTAGATAAATAGGACATTCAAGGTCTATGTTGTACCGAGGGCACTATGTAAACAGCAAGTAATTTCATTTATAAAATGTAGGGTAGCTGTTTATATTGCTTTAATGAGATCAATTATGCATATATCACATGCATATACATATTTTATAAACTTAGTGCAATAACTTACATTGCTGAACCGTGGATAGCATGCATATTTCACTTGGATTTCTCATCCATTTTTGCCTCTGCTGTAACGTTACAACATATACCAATTCCTTCCTTTCTTATATATATATATATATATATATATATATATATATATATATATATATATATATATATATATATGGTTGTACCGTGACTGCCTTCTTAAGAAATCAGCCACGGTTCTCATCATTATAAGGTCACTAAATAACATACTTAACAAATTTGCAACAAACAAACATACCAATGAATCTTAAACTAACCCCTTTTTCAATTATGGTATGAGATTTAATTTCTTAATATTAATTTCCATGAACATCACAAACAAATGAATATCAAAATAAGAAAAGGAGTGAGATGAGAAATCAAAATTTTCCCCCTACCTCACTTACAAATTCCAGCTTCAAGCTTGGTCTTGCTCTAAAGCATAGTCAGTCCATTCCCCAGCTCAACAGGATGAACTATTTGATACCAAAATGTAACACCCTAAGTCAATATACTCAAGTAAATAGAATTAAGCAAGTTAATTATAAACTTAAACGTAAACACAACCTGTATAATAACTAATAATGCATAAATATATAGAGCTTTTGACAAAAGTAAAGAGAACAAGATAATTATATACAGCTAGCAACTTGCTATTTACTACTAATTTACAACATATGCCTGATATATATAATAACTAATAACGCATAAATATATAGAGCTTTTGACAAAAGTAAAGAGAATAAGATAATTATATACAGCTGGCAACTTGCTATTTACTACTAATTTACAACATATGCCTGATATATATATATACACACAAAACAACTATGCCAAGTCTTCAATGTCTTCTTTGGCTCCTACTTTGATCATTTACTAGATTTACCATGGAAATAAGAAATTAGGGTGAGAATTTGAAATTCTCAGTAGTAAGTTTATAAAACATGACATCATAATAAATCCAGCTACTATAGTTAAAAATAAGATACATAAATAATAAATAGAAAAATGGCGTAAGCTAAAACTTAGTCTTTTTATTTCCGAGATAAACCATTCATTTAATAAAAAGACAATACTGATACTTACATTGCATAATACATTTGTTATTAAAACAATTAACTTATATAAATAAGTTAAACAATTAACTTATATAAATAAGTTAAACAATTAACTTATATAAATAAGTTAATTTAATTATAGTTATAACCTATTCCTCGTTAGTGTTTCATTAGTGGCTAAGTCCGCTTTTAATTATCATAGGGATTGTTACCAATTTAATTACTAAAAGTGGTTACTACCACCATAATTATCTTAGTGGTTACTACCAATTTCATCACCTTAGTGGCTACTACCACTTTGATCACCTTAGTGACTACTACCACTTTAATGACCTTTAATACCATGAGTGGATACAACCACCTTTAATATCACAATGAAATCAATTTATGTTCTAATATCTTAAACAACAAGAAGCCACAGCCATAACATTTTCACATGACCAATTGATAAGTATTTCCATCAACCACAACAAGTCTCAAAACAATGTAATTTCAAAGTCAATAATGGTGACAATAGGTCTTGGCCGTGGAGATCAAAACAAGGTACAAAGCAATCTCTTAGCTATAGTCAAGGCTTCAACAATTCACAAATCAACCAAGTTTATAGTCAACAAAAGTGGCACAACAAAATCATTTAGACGTGACCTTCTCACTTTAAGGAGAACACACACACAGTTATGCACCAAACACATACACACTAAGCACACGTACCACCAGTTAAGTTTTTCTAAGTCAATACTTGGCCAGCAAAGCACACAGTTTTCATCTCAACCATTACCATAATTTCCAAGTCAAAATATCAGTGGAAAAAGGAAGAGTAATTTAGATCAATAACACCCACAATTATTATGTTTTGGTCATGCATAAGGATCATAAATATAGTCCAAATCAACAAAAGAAACAAGTTGAATACATAAACCCCTTACCTCATTTTCCAATCAAATTTCTCCCTTCTAATCATACTTTCAACCCATGTCTAGGACCTCAAACAGTAACCAAAGTTAAAAACCCCTTTTTTTCCATTCCCTCAAAACTAACAAAAATCAAACACATAACTATATTCCAAACTTTATTTACAATTAATCACTAATTTCAATCAAAGGCAAGAACAAAAATAATCATTAATAGAAGATTTGAAAGAGTCAAAATCAAACCCCAAGCAAAATGCCATTCTCGAATTCTAGCCAATACTCAATATTTTGGCTTCACAAAATTTCTATTATCACCAAGAGACATGTCCAAATAACCATTGGTACATATATATCCAATCCAAGCCTTATTTGTATGCTTAAATCTTTAAAAACAACATTCAAACTCTATGAAATTCAACCATACAACAACATTATCTATAATTTAATAGAAGAACAAAAACTAATCTATCATGTTCAATATCCAAAAATCAACACTAAAATAGCCATCCAATCAAGCTTCAAATTCAACTTAAACGTCTTTAAAACTCAACTAAAAACAGGGTAGCAATTAGTCTATACTCATTATCACAATTTGAGTCAACATTGCAATTGATAAAACATCTCAATTCTGCCCCAAATCAATACACAAACTGTGGGCAACATGCATATCAAACAAGCATCCAAATTTTAATTTTAAAATAGGGCACTCAATTAAGAAATTCAAACGAATATCAATAGGTCGTTCATATCACTAAAATCATTACAACTTCAACATAAATCTCATTAAAGTTTAAATAACCAATCAAATTTAGCTCCTAACTCAAATCAACCATGAACATTGGAGCCTTAACCTTAATCAAATTTTACAGGTTTTCAATTAAAATCTAAATAAAAAAAATTTGAACCAATGCAAGGTAAAACATATTAGAATCAGGAAAGACAAAATAATTAAGAGAACCATACAAAAACTAAAAACCCTTTTGGGTTGAGTTCTAACTGTGAGCTGGTGTAGCTCCAGGAATCAGATTTCCAACTCAAAATCAAAGAGGAATATGAGTTAAAATGAAGAAACCCCTACCTCATGATTTTTCTTTGTACCATTGGATTCTTCAAGCTTTTCTCTCTCAATCTTTCTCTTCTTTTTTTTCATGCCCTATGCCTCTGTTTTTATAGCCCACAAAGACAAGAGAGGAAGAGTGTGAGTCATAATCAAAAGAGCAAAAGGGGAAAAAATGGTCATAACAGACTAGATCGGGCAACAAGAGCAAACCAGCGTGAAAACAGAGGAGTAACTGGACAACAACGAGAACGAACTGCCAAATGACATCAAGAGTAGATGGCCAAGAGGACGGCCAAGCTACAGCGTGAACGAATGGCCGATAGAGGAGCAACGGGCGAGCGGACGAACGACGAGAGAGCAACAAGAGGGACGAGTGGCCAAGGACAACAAGAGAGAGAAAGAAATATCCCTCATTTCTTTTCTTTTTTGTTAATGTCTCGGTTTCCCCCTCATCTCTTCTTTCTTTTTATTTCTTTTCTTTGCTTCCTCTTTCATTTGTTTATTTTGTTTTTCTTTTTGGTCAGATGACCGATAGTGAGGGAATGAAAAAGAGAGAAAAATATCTCTCCATGTAATCATGAGAGTATGGGGACGGTGGGGAAGGAAAAATGAAAAATAAAAAGTGAAATCTAGCAGATAAATTTTTATCTGCTAAATATACTTTAATTTCTCATAAATGAATTTTTTCATCCTTCATAAACATTAGGGAAAATTCTAAGATTTCTCGCACTTCCTAGTTTTATTTTTCCACAAACGCTTGTGTACACCTTTATCAAACACTAAACTTCATTATTCATCCCTGTAATACCCCGAAATTTGCTATTTTACAATAATAACATAATTATACTGTTTTGTGATTTCTGTGTGCTGTAAAATTATTTTGACAATTTCGTGACTGTATTTGATTGTTTTGTGTGATTTACTCCGGGATAGGAAAATAATAATTTTCTGGCCGGAGAAACTCTTTACGTATTTATTCGGAGCTAGGGGATCTTACTAAACCCAATTCCAAGAGATGCGTGTCATAATTTTTTAATTTTTAGAATTTATCTGTGAAATAAAAATATTTTATATTTTTATTATTATTTAATTATCCAGTGGACGATACCTACTAACTTATAAGCAGTAGCTTCTGTCCAGTGGACAATTAGAACCGGTGAAGTCTTGAGACTTACTGATAGTGAACCAATATGAATGAAGTCAACATTTGTGGCTTGACATATTCTAAGCCAATAGAAGATGGTCAAATTTCGTGGTTGGACTAGTTATTTAGAAACTAGAAAATCTAACTAAGTTTGCTTAAATTTAACTAAGTTATTCTAAAAAAAACTTAGGAAGTAATCAAATGGAGACAAACTTATTTTCTAACCATTAGGATTCTTAGTTACAAGAAGGCTCTACCATGTTCAAGAATTAATGATTATCACCTAAGTAACTAGATAGTTGGCTAATGAACTAAGTAAGCTAACTAGGTTTGCCTATGCTTAACAAGGTAACTAAATGAAGCAAAACTTGGTTAGTGTTTTCCATTAGGGTTCCACGGTCATTTGGCCTCCAAAGAAGGTTCAAGACTCAAAATTTTTAAGCTTATCACTATGGTAAATATCCTAGCCTCCATAAAGATCTAGATAGTAAAAAGATATTAAACAAAAACTTACCATTCTCTCCCTACACTCCCACGGCTAACACAAAGAAAATAGGAGACCAAATTCATTTCATCTTTATCATTTCTATCACTTAAGCCTTTTCTCTCCATTCTCTCTCTTCCAAGAACACACAAAAACTTCATTTTCTCTTCTTTGAGGAGCTCTCGGCAGCCCCACCCAAGACCAATATACAACCTTCAATAATTTTATCTAATCCTAATTCTAAAACCTAAACACCATTCTAAACATATTTCATGTTGTAAGTTTCTTCAAAATCATCCATCTAGTGCTTGAAATCTAAGCTTGAAGTTTCTATTCTACAAGGTAAAGATCCTTGTTTCTTGTTTTCAAGGTGATTCTTAAGTTCTAAAGCCATGATTAATCCATGATTTTTCTTTTTTTCAACCATAGTTTATGACTTTGTAATTTGTTTAAACTTGATAGGATTTTTTTTTGGAGCTACACGAAATCCATAGGAGAGGGATCCAAGAAGAGTTTGATCTTCCTTAAGGTAAGAGAGAGATTTATCTCACCAACTAAGTATGGTGGTGAGAGATGAAATTATTTTTGATGGGTGGTGAATCCATGTGAGGGTTCATATCCTTGGTTGTGTAATTAATTAATTGTGGGTGTTTATGTGCTTTAAATTATTTATTTGTGTTTGTATGCTTTATGTGATTTTTATTGCTTTATGGTATGCTTGATTATATGATATGATAACTATATACATGTATGCCATGATTGATGATGGAAAGGAAAACAAATTTTGGTTCCAAAGATCATGAGGCTTACGGCCTCAACACCTCAAAATAGGTGTTTCCAAGTTAAGATTTTCATGAATGATAAAATTGGATGATTAAAAAGGAAAGAAAAATAAAAGTTACATTGGTTCCAATGGCCATGTACCCCACAGTTTTGAAGGCTTGGAATGACTTTGTTTTATGTAAAAATATGATTTTAAAGTGGTAATCTAGTTGATTAAGTACAAGGATTTAAGAAATGGAAACAAAACACTTTGTTATTTGAAAAATGAAGATTTCTTTTATGAAAGGAAAAGTGAGGCTAAAAGTGTTTGAACCTCAACTTGTTTTAAAGAGAACTAATTTTTAGAATTGATCTAATTATTATGGTGATTATGTTGGTGACTTGAATTTACTAACATATAGGTCACTCGTTGAGTTTTTGAGCGCATTAGGAAATTTTAAGTGAGAAAATATGAAAAATTAAAGTAAGAAATGATATAAATTTTTAGAAAGGGCAAAATAAGGTTTAGAAGGTTGAGAAATAATTTACGTAGTTAAAAAATGGTGAAAAAAATGTTTTACGTAACTTAAACATGTGATTTTTAAGCTACATGATTTCAAAAATGTTGAAAAATCGCTACGCGATTTGGAAAACGTTTAAATATTTTTACACGATTGAGATAGTGTTAAAAAATCAATACGCGATTTGAAAACGCGACAAAAATGTTGCACGATTGTGAAAATGCAGTAAAATGTTTATGCGAATGAAAATACAGCAAAGATAGTGTTGGGCCAGTGTGTGGACCCTGTATATGAGATCATGATATTTGTGAACACTCAATTTTGACCGGACTAAAAAAAATATAAAAAAAGAGGAAAAATTAAAAAAAATAAAAATTATGGCCCACCTTTTAGCCCATTTTACTTAATTTTTTAGCCTAAATAGATCAAACTCATCTTAGTTTTAAAAATAAAAAATAAAAAAATAAAAAAAAAAAAAAAAAGAATAAAAAATAATAAAAAATAACAAAAAAGGTATAATAAAAAGAAAAGACAAAAAATATAATAAAAAAAATAAAAAGAGAAAAAACAAAAATTAAATAAAAAAAGAAGGCACAAAGACACACGCACAATAACAGGGGGACTTCCATTTCTTCATCCCATACCCACCATTCCATTTTTTTCTTCCTTCCATAACCACTTTCACCTATTCTCACGTCCCCACATATACCCACTATCACTACTCGCAGTGCACACAATCACTTAGCACTCAATTTCCTCACTTTACAAAGACTCACCCACTCGCACTCACTTTCGTTTTTTTTCCCACGCACTCACCATGCACTCAACTCGCACTCCACTCTACACTCACAACACTCCAAATTGCACTCAATTTCCACTCACACTCTGCACTCACAATTGCACTCAATGGCACTCACTAATTGCACCCACTCCATCACTTTGCATTCTTTCTTTTTCTTTTATTCCCACACACTCACGCAAGCACAGGGGGCTATTCATTTTTCATTCACTCCTCTCCTCCATATATATCTCCCTTCAGCAGCTTCACCAGGGGGAAGGAGGGGTCTCCAACAAAAATCACTTTCTTCTTCACTTCACCATCACGCAACTCTCCTTCATCCTCATCTCCCTCCAAGCCATCAATGTGAGCTTCCCAACCTCCACCATCAACCTTTCTTCCTCCCTCCACCGTGAACCCAAAGCACCATCATCTCCATTTTCCAACCGTAGCCACCATCTCCCTCCTCATCTCACTTCCATTTCTTCATCCCATACCCACCATTTTTCTTGAACCCCAAGCAACTTCCCTTCACTCTCACCTCCATTCACTTCCAACCGTTGCACCATCTCCATCCTCTCCCTCTACCATTTAACACCCTCCACCAAACGCAGACCAACGATCCATCCTTACTTCCATCTTCACCAAAACCGTGAGCTCCTCTTCAACCTCCGTAACACACCAAACACCATCGGTGGCCATTCCATTCAACCTAACGTCATCTTCCTTTCTCCACTCAACCTTCACCAAACAGCCCCTCCATTCCACCATCTCCCTTATCTCCAAAGAACCCATAAACCATCTCCTCCACCACTTAAAACCTCCAAGCAATCCAGCCAAGCAACCATGACCACCATCAACCCGTAGCAACCCCAACACCCTTCTTCACTACCGAGTTAACTCACTGCCACCTCCACCAACCTTCACCGTCCAGCCCCTCACCGTGAAGCTACCTTCACTGTCCTCCATAGCCAACTAATCACCAAGCATCTCTGCCATACACACTCCTCCGTGAACCGTCACCCACCTTCGTGCTCAGCAGCCCTATACGTAAAAACGCAACCCAGCCATCATCATCATCTTCACTTCCACTTCCACACTCCATCACCCGTAGCTTCACCGCACCACGTCCAGCACCCTACGTTCAAGCGACTCGTCCAAGCTTCACTCACACTAGCACCCCCCGCTCGTCAACACCACCCACTTCACCACCTTCATCATCCATTTTTACGTAATGTAGCTTCCTTTTTTCGGTTTTTATCCTCTACCCTTCTTCTTTTTATTATTATTATTATTTTATTGTTATTATTATTAGTATTATTATTATTTTTGTTGCTACTATTTTGATTACTACTATACTTCTCGTTTTTTAACGTTAAAGTGTTTGATTGATTGTATATATATATATATATATATGTATATATAAATAAAAATAAAAAATAAAAAACAAAAATAAAAAAGACAAAAAAAAACAAAAATAAAAAAGACAAAAATAAAAAAAAGGACAAAAAAAAGTATTTTTTTTTAAAAAAAAATAAAAAGGAAGATAAAAATAAAAGAATAATAAAAAGATAAAAAAAAAAAAATATAAAAAAAAAAAAAAAAAAAATCTTTTAATTAATGTAATGACCATTGATGTTGATTGAATAGTAGATACTATCTTCAATGTCGTTTGGATCACAAGGGTTTATTGAATAAGCCTAGTGCTAACTTGAACCCTGTGCAAGAATGATTTTATTTTCAAACAATAAATTTTTATTTTCAAAAAAAAAAATTTTAAATTAAAATCAACCAACTCACACTTATTTTTTTACAGAACTACGTGACTTTGAGTTCCTCATTGCACCTGAGGGTACGTAGGAGCAGAATTTCAATTCTGTCAAGTCAAAATTAAATTTTCATAATTCGGTTTTTTTTTTTTCTTTCTTTTCTTTCTTTTTTTTTTTTTTTTTTTTTTTAAAAATAAATAAAAATAAAATATTTACAAAGTCTTTTTAAAAGGGGTAAAATAAATAAATTTGAGATTATCAAATTTTTGCACAATTAACTTAAGATGTACCGTCTCAGACGGGTGTGATAGAAAAAGAAGTGGGATTAAGTTTCCACCCTTCCCTATCCATAACCGACTCCCGAATCCGATTTGGTTCCAAAGACCGTTTTCTAAAAAGGTTTTCCAATTTTTCCTAAATTCAAATAAAATTGGTGGCGACTCCATATTTTAATCATTTTTAAAATCATATGCGAGCTGCTATTTCGCCGCGATCCCGGTCGCGAGGATGGCGACTCATTTGGGACACTTGGAGAGTCGGGCTGTTGTAGTTAATTGTGCAAAATTTTAATAATCTCTATGTATTTATTTTACCCCATTTCTTGTTTTATTTTTTTTTTTTTTTTTTGTTTTCTTATTTGTTCGTAAATAGTTTTTGATTAATGATTTTATGTAAATACTTGATAACATTATTTTGTGTATATTTTTAACTTGTATATATTTTTGTACTTATTTATTGAAACCCTAGGGTAGATGATTGCTGGCTGGTTTTTTTTTTTATATATGTTTTGCAGGTTGGGGAGTAATCTTTTGTCTTTTAAAATTTTGTTGTACAGGTTTGTATGCTCCTCACACACGTCACTATCACTTACCTCACACACAAGCTCTATACCCGGGCTCAGTACCTTGTAGGATTAAATAGAGGGTGAAGTAGTGTTGCTTTGAGAGACCTTTGGTCTCCGTACAGGCACATGAAAATCCCTCACTCAGATTGAACTCTTTCCGCTTGTAGCCTATCATGGGTGAGGATTGAGGACTCTTACTAGCCAAAGTGTTGGTGACAGTAAGGGACAATCTGGGGACCATGACTTTTTAGAAGTTTAGATCTGTCCTGAAAATCTTGCACTGATAGATTGAACGTAGTGACTGTCAAAATTAGAGTCGTGACTTTAAGGAAAATCCAACCTTTAAGTTTCACCGATTAGGACACAAAGGGAGCGTGCTTTTTCTTTATCTGTTCATTTCTCATACCATTCATTCTTTGTTAAAAAAAATCATAAAAAGGAGAATGTTTCATCTTGCATTTTCTTGTCATTTCCTTGCATAAAAAAAATAAAATAAAATAAAAAATATACATTTCATTTTCATAGCATTCTAAAAAAAATTTAAAATCATGCATTTTCATGTCATTCATAATTGTGAAAAAAAAGAGAAAAATGTACATCTTACATTTCCATGGCATTGATCGCATCTTTTAAAAAAATAAAAAAGGAAAAGAAAAAAAAGAGAAAAAATGTTTCCAAAGTTCATTCATTTCACCTTATGCATCCCGTGCATTTCATTCATTTCATTTTATGCTTCTCATGCATCTCATTCATTTTATCTCAGTCTTTGTTAATAAATCAAATTGGTTCAGGAATCATTGCGCGACCTAAGAAAGAAGAGACCAATCTAACCCGAGTTCACAATACAAGATCTCGGACCAGAATGGCTGCAGATAATTCTGAGACAGGAAGAAACTTGAGTAGGGAGGTCGACGAAGTGACAGGGAGGATAAACGAGGTGTCAGAGAACCAAGCAAGGTTGGAAGCAATATTGCAAGATATAAGGGAGTCTCTCCACTTAATCAGTGGAAACAGGAATGCAAATGGGGTTGAAATGTATGCAAACGTGCCACCGGTAACTGCTCCAATCTACTCGGCCGTAACCTCAAGCATCGCTGCAGGAATCCGCGAGCAACCACCTCAAACAACATCAATAGTCACGCCCATTGGGGAGGGGTATCATGCTCTAGAAGGCGCTCATAATGAAATCCCTGGTTATGCAGGCCCTACCTGGGAACAACCTCATGTGTCCATTCCAGGACACGTGACCATGCCTTGTTCTGGGAATAGTCATATCATAATTGAGAAGGATAAAATGAAAGAAGCTTGGATGGAGAAAATGGAGGAACAGATTAAGGCGATAAAGGGCCCCAATGCTTATGGACCCTTGAGGATAGAGGAGTTGTGTCCTACCACAGATGTAGTAATCCCCAACAACTTCAAGATTCCGGATTTTGTGAAGTATGACGGGAGCGGCAATCCTCGTTTCCATTTGATCAGTTATGGGACTAAGATGGCTGTTTGGTCTAGGGATGATAAGTTCCTCATCAGTTTCTTCCATGAGAGTCTTACAGGTCCCGCCCTAGAGTGGTATCTTCAGTTAGACCGCTCCAGGATCTCGCGTTGGACGGAATTGGCTGATCTATTTATGGACCAGTACAAATTCAACTTGGACGCAACCCCAACCCGAGAACAATTGAGCTCGATGCAGAAAGGAAATGATGAACCATTCAAGCAATATGCGCAGAGGTGGAGAGCCTTGGCAGCTCAAGTCCAACCCCCATTAACATTGTCTGAGATGTGCTCGTATTTCTTGGGGACCCTAGGAAACCCTTTTATTGGGGCGATGGCTGGGGCAGCCTATAAGGATTTTGCAGATTTAATAACTTCTGGAGAAAGAATTGAAATATTGGCCAAAACTGGGAAGTTGCCCATGAGTAGCACAGAGAATACTATTTTCAAGAAAGGATTCCACCAAAGAAAAAGAACCTGAAGTGAATTATATCCACCTCAAAGAAATTTCGGACCTCGATATAGCCCAAGTCATCACCATCATACAACCCCAACCCTCGCTTTTCATACCAAACACCGCCATTGCCTCATTATTCATCCCACCAAATTATACCGGCCACAAACTTCATCCCAACACCACAATTCCAAGTTAACAATGTCCCTCGCCACAACCATATACACCAACTCGCCCAACCTATGCCCGATACCCACCGCACCTCCGCAAAATTACCTAAACCACTCACAACCTCGCCCGAACCCCCAAAACCAAAGCCGCTTTCGTCTTCAAAACCTCCCCCCTTTTCCAAGGTTGTCCATTTCAAATGCGAGACCTATTCCAAAGGTGTTTGATGCTCATCTTATTTCAGAATTCTCGTGCGCCCATTAGAGCCACCATTTCCATCATGGTATAACCCGAACTCAACCTGCAAGTATCACATGGATATCCGGGGCATTCAATTGAAGGCTGCGAGTCCTTTAAGACTGCAGTAAGAAAGTTAATTGCTTATGGGAAGCTTGATATCCAGGAGGAGGTGGACCCGTATTGTTAACAACCCAATTCCTAATCATGGTGGAAGGAATATGGTGAATGCTTTAGAGGTGGAAGGGTCATCCATAAGAAGTGTCATGAGCTTGCGTACACCGATGACAAGGATATTCGAAGAAGGGTGAAGAAAGTCGGCTACAATATCGCTGCACCACCGCCACGATGAAAGAAGAGGAAAAATATGATGCAGAGTCGAATTGTGCTTATCATTGTGGAGAAATGGGACACGATATTGAAAATTGCTGGGACTTTAAAGTTCGAGTCCAAGGTTTACTCACTTTGGGAATAATACAGGCCAGGCAAGGGGTAGCTTCCTCTGAAGAGGTTAATGTGGTTGAACGTTTTGTGCTCAAGGTACCACCTCTCAATCAGTCTCCGACACCGGGTAAAGTAGTGATGACAGTCAAGAAGCCAGTGCCATTTGCTTATAATGACACTCATTCAGTGCCGTGGAGTTATGAAACCAAGGTAGAGACAAAAGGAGTCGGGGAAGAGACTTCGAAGGCTCGAATTGCTGAAGTACACAAGGATGAGGAGTTTGTGACTAATATAGTCAAGGTAGGAGGAATTACCAGGAGTGGGCGATGCTATGGCCCAGGAGAGTTAGAAAAGGAGAAAATTGTTAAGGAAGGGAGCAGAGAGGAAATGTCAAAAGAAGACGAGAGAGAGAAAGAAGGTGAAGAGGAGTTCCGAAGATAATGAAGCAAAGTAAATATGATGTGATGGAACAGTTAAAAAGACTCGGCCAGGATATCTCTTTTGTCACTCATCTTGACATCTGAGATGCATCGGAAGGCATTGCTAAAAATTCTAAATGAAGCTTATGTGAAGCCCGATGTTACTCCCGAAAGTGTGGTTAACATGGTGGACCCCGTGAAACGCATTAACATGATCACATTTACTGATGAAGAGATCATTTCTCAATCCGAGAAGAGCCCGCGAGCCTTGCACATAACCCTCAAATGCAAAGGGCACATAATTGCAAAGGTTTTGATTGATGGGGGGTCTGCATTGAATATTATTCCCAAGTCGACCCTAACCTCATTATCAATAAGTGAGGATGAACTGTTGCCACGGGAGATGGTGGTACGAGCCTTTGATGGAAACAAGAGAGGCATTGTGGGAGAGATAATGTTGCCGCTAGAGATTGGTCCAAGCAATTTTCAAGTACTTGTTCCAAGTCATGGATATGGAGCCGGCTATACCATGTTACTAGGGAGGCCATGGATCCATACCGCCGGGCTGTTCCTTCCACCCTGCATCAAAGTGTTAAATATATTGAGAATGGGTCGGTCATCACCATACATGGAGAGGAAGAGATTATGCTGTCAAAACCAGTTTCAGTGCCATATGTGGAAAGTGCAGAAAAGGAAGAGGAGAACCTGTGGCACAGTTTCGAAGTAGTTGAAACTGGACTCGGTAAAGATGAATCTCTCACACCAAGTGTGAATCAGGTGGTTGCTCGGATCATGGCTAGTAGTGGATACCAGGAAGGAAAGGGTTTGGGTTCAAAGCTGCAAGGTACTCGGTCACCAGTGTCACTCCCAGGAAAGTCAGACAAGTTTGGGATAGGGTACGAAGTATCTCTGGAGGAGCATGTGAGGAGCATGACTCTTGGAAGAAAGAATGACAAGGGCAAAGCGAAGTATATTCCCCATCTGAGGGAAACATTCCCAGCACCGGCTGAGGTGATTATGCCTGATGAGGTCATTTACCCTCAATACCGCCTCACTATCAATGCTTTGCATGAAGAAAGCCAAGAAGAGCACAAGGCAATCCGTCCTGTTGCTGATGAGGAGCCGCTAAAGAACTGGAAATCTGAACCAATTATTGATGTGATTGTTTCAAAGTAATTTCCTGTTTAAGTTGTTCTGAACTTATGGTTTATGTTATTTGAGACATTAATTAAATGAACTTGCATGAATATTCATCATTTCCCTTCGTTGCACTTTCTGACTTATCCTTTTGCATTTACCATTTTTCTTTTTACATTTCTGTACCATATCGTGTTCTTTCTTTGTCATTCCTACTTTATTCTGCTTTTCCAACTCCACACAAAATGGCTTTCCAGGGATTTGAGTTTCGTAGAAAGTTTGCCTCATGAAAGGGACTTCGAAAACTCATCAATTGATTCTCCTGCAATGATTGATGAAGAAGACCCTGAATCTGGAGAAGAGGAAGATATTGTTGAAAATTTTTCAAAATTACTGGAGTACTCAGAGAAAGGATTTAACTTGAATGGCGAGGAAGCAGAGGTAGTTAACATGGGGACAGAAGAGGAGAAGAAGGAATTGAAAATAGTGGAAAACCCGGAGTTTGAAGAGATGGTCATACTATTCAAAGAGTATATGGATGTTTTTGCTTGGTCTTATCGGGATATGCCAGGGTTAGACCCAGATATAGCATCGCATAAAATCCCACTCTACCCGAATATTGAGGCAAAGAAACAAAAATTGAGAAGGATGCATCCTGATATGTCTTTGAAGATCAAGGAAGAGGTGACTAAGCAGTTGGAAGCAGGGTTTGTGGAAGTGTCAAGACACCCAGAGTGGGTAGCTAATATCGTGCCAGTGCCTAAGAAAGATGGAAAAGTCAGAATGTGTGTGGACTATAGAGATCTGAATAAGGCCAGCCCGAAGGATGATTTTCCACTCCCTCACATTGATGTTTTGGTTGATAACACTGCTAAGAATCACAGGTTCTCATTCATGGATGGATACTCAGGGTACAATCAAATCCCCATGGATGTCAATGACAAAGAAAAGACCACTTTCATTACTCCTTGGGGAACGTTTTGTTATACGGTGATGCCGTTCGGATTAAGGAACGCTGGGGCAACTTACCAACGTGCTATGGTGGCACTGTTTCATGACATGATGCACAAGGAGATTGAGGTGTACGTGGATGATATAGTGGCCAAATCTAAAGAAGGAGAAAGTCATGTGGCAGTCTGCGTAAGCTGTTTGAAAGGCTCAGAAAGTACAAGTTGAGGTTGAACCCTGCCAAGTGCGTTTTTGGAGCATCTACTGGGAAGTTACTTGGATTCATTGTTAGCAGAGAAGGAATAAAGGTGGATCCAGATAAAGCAAAAGCAATACAGGAGATGTCTGCCCCTAAGACAGAGCATGAAGTGCGGAGTTTTCTCGGGAGGCTCAATTACATTGCTAGATTCATTGCTAACTTAACCAGCACTTGTGAGCCTATATTCAAGTTGTTGAAGAAGCATCAACCAGGCAAATGGGATGAAGAATGTCAGGAAGCTTTTGACAAGATAAAGGCTTATTTAATGAATCCTCCTATTTTGGTACCCCCTACGCCGGGTCGTCCCTTAATTTTGTACCTAACTGTATTACCGACCTCAATGGGGGCAATGCTGGGACAACATGATGAATCAGGGAGGAAGGAGCAAGCAATTTACTATCTGAGTAAGAAGTTTAATGATTGTGAAGCTCGTTACATAGCTATTGAGAAGACTTGTTGTGCACTGGTATGGACCTCAAAACTAAGTTACTGAAAGATATGCTCTATTACACCACATGGTTGATCTCTCGAATAGACCCCATAAAATACATATTTGAAAGTCCTCATATTTCATTAAGAGTTTCAAAGTGGCAAGTGATGCTATCAGAATTTGATATCAAGTACATGACTCGGAAATCCATCAAAGGAAGTGTGATTGCTGATCATCTGGCTGAAAACCCTCTTGAGGGTGGACAACTAGTGATATCTGAGTTCCCTGATGGAGAAATACTGATGGCGGAAGAAGAAGAAGCACCAGGCTGGAAGATGTATTTTGATGGAGCGGTTAACATGCATGGCAGTGGCATAGGAGCCGTGGTTGTTTCACCAACAGGAAAGCAATACCCAGTTGCTATCAAGCTGGAATTTGAATGCACCAATAATGTTGCAGAGTATGAGGCCTGTGCTAATGGTTTACAAGTTGCAATTGACTTGGGGATCAAGCAGTTAAAGGTATTTGGAGACTCAGCACTCATCATTTATCAGGTAAATGGTGAATGGCAAACCAAGGATCCGAAGTTGATACCTTATCAAAAGTATTTAATCCAGTTGGTTGAGAAGTTTGAGGAGGTGACCTTCTCCCATCTGACCCGAGACCAGAATCAGTTTGCAGATGCCTTGGCCACTTTAGCTGTAATGACCAAGTTGGATATTCATAATAATGTTCAACCCATCCAAGTGAAGATGCACAGTGAGCCTGCATATTGTGCTAATGTGGAAGGCGAGCCAGATGGTAAACCTTGGTATTATGATATCAAGCAGTATATTCAGCATAGAGAATACCCAACGGGAGCAAGTGAGGTGAATAAGAAGACTATCCGCCGGTTGGCAGTGACCTTTTTCTTGAATGGAGAGGTTTTGTATAAAAGAAGTCACGATGGTACTTTACTTAGATGCGTGAATGCTTGTGAAGCTCGTGTAATCATGACTGAGGTTCATGAAGGAATCTGTGGAACTCATGCTAATGGTCATATGATGGCTCGGAAAATTCTAAGGAGTGGTTATTATTGGTCCACAATGGAAACAGACTGCATAAATCATGTACGGAAGTGTCAAAAATGCCAGATGTATGCAGATCGAGTCAACACACCTCCTTTCCCTTTGCATAATTTGGTGTCTCCCTGGCCTTTCTCAATGTGGGGAATAGATGTCATCGGGCCCATTAATCCTAAAGCTTCCAATGGTCATCGCTTCATCTTAGTGGCGATTGACTATTTCACCAAGTGGGTAGAAGCTTCTTCTTATGCCAGCATTACTCAAAAGGTGTTTTTGAGATTCCTCAAAAGGGATATTGTCTGCAGATATGGAATTCCAGAAAGGATAATCACAGATAATGGTACCAATCTCAATGGTGCTGAGATTAAAAAGTTCTGTGAGAATTTCAAAATTAAGCATCATAATTCAGCTCCTTTGGGCCTCAGATGAACGGTGCAGTTGAAGCAGCAAATAAGAATGTTAAGAAAATTGTTGCTAAGATGGTGGTGAACTACAAAGACTGGCATGAAATGTTACCCTATGCTCTGCATGCATATCGTACTAATATACGATCAAGCACTGGGGCAACGCCTTTCTCTTTGGTATATGGGATGGAGAGGTTTCTCTCCAATAGAAATCGAGATCCCTTCTCTAAGAGTTCTAATGGAAGCAGAGTTAGAAGAATCTGAATGGGTGAAGACTCGGTATGAGCAATTGAATATGATAGAAGAGAAGAGATTGGCGACTATTTGTCATGGGCAATTGTATCAAAGCGAGAATGGCCGAACCTTCAACAAGAAAGTTCGTCCCAGGGAATTCTATTCGGGGATCTGGTTTTGAAAAAGATTCTCCCTAACCAAGAGGACGCTTGAGGAAAATGGGCTCCGAATTATGAAGGCCCGTACATAGTCAAGCAGACATTTTTCGGAGGAGCATTAATTTTGCAGAATATGGATGGAGAAGAATTGCCAAGGCCCGTGAATACTGATGTTGTCAAGAAATTCTATGCCTAAAAAAAGAGAAAAAGCTCGTTAGGTTGAAAACCCGAAAGGGCAACCTAAGCAAAAGTTAGAGCAATTAAAAAAAATGAAAAAAAAAGAGAGAGTCCGTTAATTTGAAAACCCGAAAAAAAGCGAGTCTAAGCAAAAGTTAGGACAAATAAATAGGCAAAATCTCAAAGGAAGTGAGTCGAAACTCTTCGAGGGATTCACCAAAGCTGGGGCAATTTTTGATGTGTCCAATCGTTACACGTGGGCAAGTTGTTCACATTGAATTGGCAATATTGGGGCAAAATTTTTGAGGAAAATTAAAGAGAATTCATGTTGAAGGAGGTATCAGCAGAAGCAGTGATTGAGTTGTCAAGCATTTGCAGTGAATCAATTGAATGAGGAACAAGGAACCGATACTGGGACAAAGTTTTTATTTTTCTTGCAATCTTTCTTTTGTCTTTCAAGTATGTGTCTTGTCAAAAGTCATGTACGATTACATTACCAAAATAATAAAAAGGAAGTTTGTTCATTCAACAAATTTCTGTCCGTTCATGAATGCATGCTTACTCATTAATTTATGTCTCAAATAAAATAAACTTAAGGTCAACAATTTGATCTGACAATTTTGCAGCAATCCATCAATGATTAATTCAGATTAAAGGATCTCAATAATTCAAGATACAAGTTGTGATGTGTTGCCAAGGAAAACAAGGTGGTCAGAAAAATGAAAAAGAAAAAGAGAAAATCTAAGGGAGTCTCTCGGTGACAAAAGATCGATTGAAAAAAAACATGTGGGCAAAGGGTTTGATTGGTCAAAGCTTTCCATGGCCATTGTTGGTTCGTATTGGTTTTTCGAAGAAAAAGGGAAGATAAAAAAAGAGAAAAGAAAAATTTTAATTCCATATTTCTTTGAACGCATCATGCACCATGCATTTTAAATTCTGTCATTTAATTTTGAGCGCATCGGCTCTGTCATTTATTCTTTGAGCGCATCGGCTCCATGTATTTTAAATTTTTGAGTGCATCAGCTCATTGCATTGCCATTTAATTTTCGGGACGCAGGTTTGCCCATTGCCATTTAATTTTCGGGACACAGGTTTGCCCATTGCCATTTAATTTTCGGGACGCAGGTTTGCCCATTGCCTTTTAATTTTCGGGACACAGGTTTGCCCATTGTCATTTAATTTTTGGGACGCAGGTTTGCCCATTGCCATTTAATTTTCGGGACACAGGTTTGCCCATTGCCTTTTAATTTTCGGGACACAGGTTTGCCCATTGTCATTTAATGCCATTTAATTTTCGGGACGCAGGTTTGCCCATTGCCATTTAATTTTCGGGACGCGAGTTTGCCCATTGCCATTTAATTTTCGGGACACAGGTTTGCCCATTGCCATTTAATTTTCGGGACATTGAGTTTGCCCATTGCCATTTAATTTTCGGGACACAGAGTTTGCCCATTGCCATTTAATTTTCGGGACACAGGTTTGCCCATTGCCATTTAAATTTCGGGACACAAGTTTGCCCATTGCCATTTAAATTTCGGGACGCAGTTGCCCATTGTCATTTAAGATTTCGGGACACAGGTTTGCCCATTGCCATTTAATTTTCGGGACGCAGGTTTGCCCATTGCCATTTAATTTTGAGCGCATCGGCTCCATGCATTTTAATTTTCTGTTGAGCGCATCGGCTCCTTGCATATTTAATTTCTGTTGAGCGCATTGGCTCTTTGCATTTAATTTCTGTTGAGCGCATCGGCTCCATGCATTTTAATTTCTGTTGAGCGCATCGGCTCCTTGCATATTGAATTTAATTTTAGAGCGTTTCGGCTCCTTGCATATTTAATTTCTGTTGAGCGCATTGGCTCCATGCATTTCAATTTCTTGTCTTGTTTTGCATTGCCGGACAAAATTGAAGTTCATATCTTTACTCATTTCTTACGACGATAATTAGAAAAACTACGGTTATTCTTATTATCTAATAAGAAACAAGTAAAAGAGCAGCAATGAACACTCAATTTTGAATGGGACTAAAAAAAAAATATAAAAAAAGAGGAAAAATTAAAAAAAATAAAAATTATGGCCCACCTTTTAGCCCATTTTACTTAATTTTTTTAGCCTAAATAGATCAAACTCATCTTAGTTTTAAAAATAAAAAAAAAAAAAATAAAAAAAAAAAAAAAAAAAAAGAATAAAAAATAATAAAAAATAACAAAAAAGGTATAATAAAAAGAAAAGACAAAAAATATAATAAAAAAAATAAAAGAGAAAAAACAAAAATTAAATAAAAAAGAAGGCACAAGACACACGCACAATAATAAGGGGGACTTCCATTTCTTCATCCCATACCCACCATTCCATTTTCTTCCTTCCATAACCACTTTCACCTATTCTCACGTCCCCACATATACCCACTATCACTACTCTGTGCTGCACACAATCACTTAGCACTCAATTTCCTCACTTTACAAAGACTCACCCACTCGCACTCACTTTTTTTTTTTTTTTTTCCCACGCACTCACCATGCACTCAATGCACTCCACTCTACACTCACAACACTCCAAATTGCACTCAATTTCCACTCACACTCTGCACTCACAATTGCACTCAATGGCACTCACTAATTGCACCCACTCCATCACTTTGCATTCTTTCTTTTTCTTTTATTCCCACACACTCACGCAAGCACAGGGGGCTATTCATTTTTCATTCACTCCTCTCCTCCATATATATCTCCCTTCAGCAGCTTCACCAGGGGGAAGGAGGGGTCTCCAACAAAAATCACTTTCTTCTTCACTTCACCATCACGCAACTCTCCTTCATCCTCATCTCCCTCCAAGCCATCAATGTGAGCTTCCCAACCTCCACCATCAACCTTTCTTCCTCCCTCCACCGTGAACCCAAGCACCATCATCTCCATTTTCCAACCGTAGCCACCATCTCCCTCCTCATCTCACTTCCATTTCTTCATCCCATACCCACCATTTTTCTTGAACCCCAAGCAACTTCCCTTCACTCTCACCTCCATTCACTTCCAACCGTTGCACCATCTCCATCCTCTCCCTCTACCATTTAACACCCTCCACCAAACGCACCAACGATCCATCCTTACTTCCATCTTCACCAAAACCGTGAGCTCCTCTTCAACCTCCGTAACACACCAAACACCATCGGTGGCCATTCCATTCAACCTAACGTCATCTTCCTTTCTCCACTCAACCTTCACCAAACAGCCCCTCCATTCCACCATCTCCCTTATCTCCAAAGAACCCATAAACCATCTCCTCCACCACTTAAAACCTCCAAGCAATCCAGCCAAGCAACCATGACCACCATCAACCCGTAGCAACCCCAACACCCTTCACTACCGAGTTAACTCACCGCCACCTCCACCAACCTTCACCGTCCAGCCCCCCTCACCGTGAAGCTACCTTCACCGTCCTCCATAGCCAACTAATCACCAAGCATCTCTCGCCATACACACTCCTCCGTGAACCGTCACCCACCTTCGTGCTCGGCCACCCCATACGTAAAAACGCAACCCACCATCATCATCATCTTCACTTCCACTTCCACACTCCATCACCCGTAGCTTCACTGCACCACGTCCAGCAGCCCTACGTTCAAGCAGCTCTGTCCAAGCTTCACTCACACTAGCACCCTCGCCGTCAACACCACCCAGCTTCACCACCTTCATCATCCATTTTTACGTAATGTGAGCTTCCTTTTCTGGTTTTTATCCTCTACCCTTCTTTCTTTTAATTATTATTATTATTTTATTGTTATTATTATTAGTATTATTATTATTTTTGTTGCTACTATTTTGATTACTACTATACTTCTCGTTTTTTAACGTTAAAGTGTTTTGATTGTATATATATATATATATATATGTATATATAAATAAAAATAAAAAATAAAAAACAAAAATAAAAAAAAAGAAAAAAAAAAAAAAAATAAAAAAGACAAAAATAAAAAAAGGACAAAAAAAAAAGTATTTTTTTTAAAAAAAAATAAAAAGGAAGATAAAAATAAAAGAATAATAAAAAGATAAAAAAAAAATATAAAAATAAAAAAAAAAAAAATCTTTTAATTAATGTAATGACCACTGATGTTGATTGAATAGTAGATACTATCTTCAATGTCGTTTGGATCACAAGGGTTTATTGAATAAGCCTAGTGCTAACTTGAACCCTGTGCAAGAATGATTTTATTTTCAAACAATAAATTTTTATTTTCAAAAAAAAAAAATTTTAAATTAAAATCAACCAACTCACACTTATTTTTTTACAGAACTACGTGACTTTGAGTTCCTCATTGCACCTGAGGGTACGTAGGAGCAGAATTTCAATTCTGTCAAGTCAAAATTAAATTTTCATAATTCGGTTTTTTTTTTTTTCTTTTTTTTCTCTTTTTTTTTTTTTTTTTTTTTTAAAAATAAATAAAAATAAAATATTTACAAAGTCTTTTTAAAAGGGGTAAAATAAATAAATTTGAGATTATCAAATTTTTGCACAATTAACTTAAGGTACCGTCTCAGGACGGGTGTGATAGGGGTGCAGTGGGATTAAGTTTCCACCCTTCCCTATCCATAACCGACTCCCGAATCCGATTTGGTTCCAAAGACCGTTTTCTAAAAAGGTTTTCCAATTTTTCCTAAATTCAAATAAAATTGGTGGCGACTCCATATTTTAATCATTTTTAAAATCATATGCGAGCTGCTATTTCGCCGCGATCCCGGTCGCGACAATGACTTAAGACTGTGACTAGCTTGTATGCATTGAACATGCATTGGAAAAAGTCTAATTGATTATGTTAAGGCTAATGGCCTAGGAGAGACTTACACCTCTTGTGTGGGTGTGATATGCGTAGTGTAGGTCACTCGTTGACCTTGGGGGCGCCGGGGTGCGAGTTTTCCATAATGGGCAGTTGGTAACTCTTCTATACCATGGATCGGACCAATGCAACGCACCGACGATCCGGACCGAGATACTATTCTTAATCAAGATCTGATGAAGGTTGTCGTGTATATGCTAGATGTGCAAAAAAGAACTTATAAGAGTTGTGGCACGTGGTCTGAGGCATGTTAGTACAGATAGATCTTTTAGATCAATCTCTCCAACTTGAGTTTTAACTCCATGGAGTAGGAAATGAGTCAATGAGCATATGCATAACTTGCACATATATGTATATCTTTGATATATTTTATCTGTCAAATGTTGAGGAATGTTGGATGAAATGATTATGTTTGTTGTTTATTATTCCTGTATTATTGTGTGATATATCTGTATGATATGTTGTATTTGTTGTCTCCATGCTACCATGTTGGTATTGGCGTAGATAATCTCACCTCTTTGTATGCCTATTCTTGTATTGTATTTATATTTGGTAAAGACGCTGAGTAAGGTATTGAGCAAGAAGGCAACGAGGAGTAGATTCCTGCTGAGGAGGCTAAGTTCTGATTTGATGGCAACCAGATCTAGTTTCTTTGGGTATATGAGATTGCAGTTTCATGGAAGAGCTGGTGCTTGGCGTATTAGTCCCAATGAGGAGGGACTTATCTATCAGGGACATGTGACAGTTAATATGAGTAGGATCTTTAATGGAGATCCTTTCTTTTCTATTACTATATATGTACATGTAGAATTTTCATTATCTATTAGGCAATATTGGGGCAGTCATTACCATGTCCCATCTGAGATCAGCATTGTATCGTCTGCTCGGACATCTGTTCATAGGACAACACGTCAACCAAGATTCCTACCTTTTAAGGAATCTGAGGTTGATCCTGAGGAGGACTCGTCTGAGGGTTCTGCTGTCTAGGTGTACTTGGGCCAGTATGATAATGTAGTAATGTTTAAATACTTTTGAGAACTCGGTCTGTATATATATAAGTTTGACAATACTTATGTGATGTATATGATGCAGATATTTGTGATGATGTTTAATATTTTTATTTTCTACAAAGTTTATCTTATTAATATCAAGAAATTTTTTTTTAACTCGTATTTTTATTATAAAATATAGAGTTATAACTTGGGAGTAATTCGATAATTATTAATATAAAATGTGATACCCTACGGTGGCTGTTACAATCTATGTATAAAATTAAACCTCATGTAATTGAATTTAGAAGCATTCAAGTATGCATCTTAATCTGTTTCTATTCTCAAATTAATTTTCATTCCTTTATTTTACATTTACTCTCACCCCTATACGTTTCTAATCCATTTATTTGATTAGTTTGATCTCTACACATTATCTCAGTGTCATTAAAATCTCAAACTAACTTATTTGATCCTCCAAAATTCCTTATAGTTCATTCCAATCCTTTATGACTTAGGAATAAATTTAACATATTTATTCCCATTCTTTTAGCTATTTAATCTAAGTTCTGAATTATTTGAGCTATTTCTCATATTCAGTGTTATAAATTTACGCTCCATTCATTCCAAGAAATTTCTAAAATCATCAGAAACTTATTGAGCTACTATAACCTTGATTAATATCATTAGGTTGGAGAGGATGTTACACAGACCAGAAAAAAATAACCTAAGTTTTGAGCATTTTGTGCTTCTAATTCACCTTGTTTTAGTTCTAATCCTTATGTGAGTTTTTGAGCAAAAGTTTATGACTTTGTTTGATACTTTGAAGCTTAATATCTCATGGCTACATTGGGTTTAAAGGTGATTATATTGTTCTAAAATTGTTCATCTTTTTCTATTGATGATTGTATTGAATTGTGATATTTTATTGATGAGAAAATGGATGGATTTTGAGGCTTGATTATCACGGTTGTATGTGTTCTATTTTGGGAATAATTTGTGATGATAATATGATTGGTTTTGTGATTGAAATTGTGGTCTAAGGTGTAAAGGAAAATGAAGGCTCAAGGCTACCCTATTTATGGTTGTAAATGATGGCTTTTGTGCTTGAAATGAAACCTTGAATGATGACTCAAAATAAGGGCGGAATGCTACCCTATTTTTAACTTGTATAAAGATGTTTTTAATGTGTGAAATCTGTAACACCCCAAATTTTATTTATTTTATGGTGAATATTCATTTTCTAATATTTGTGATTTTTAGAAATTTTTCTAGATTTTTTTGAGAATGTAGAATATTTTAATATTATTCCTCATTTTACGTGTAAACTGAGCGGAGCTGGGAAAATGAGATATTTTTCCCGAGAACCTTGATCTATAGAAATGTCGACGGGGGATCTTACTCAACCTGAGGTCGGACACGGTTTACGAGGTTTTACATTTTTTGATAAATTTCAACAGATAAAATAATAAATCGTTGTGTAAAATTTTATCCATCGGATAATTAATACTGACTCCTGTCAACTGTAACAATTGTCTATTGGATAATAACATGTATTAAAAATCCTATCACATTGTCCCAATGTAATCTACTTTAAGTCTAATCAAATTACTTTAATTCAAATTTATAGTATTTTAATCAAAGCTTCTTTGAGAAGCTTTGACCACTAAATGACCAAGCTACCCTTGGCTTGTTGGGGAAGCTAATTTTTTCCCTACTCTATCTTCATTTGCCGCGGCATTCCCTTGCCCAAGGGGGGAAATTTGGCTCGCACACACTTAACACACTTAGTCATTTTCACTCATTTTCATCTATCCACTTCTCTCTCTAGTTTTCTTCTTCATTTTTCTCTTCCTTCTCTCTTCTTCTTCCCTCTCCATACGATTTTGCAGCCCCTATCTTCAACCATTTTTCTTCATTTTTCTCTTCATTAAGACCATTTCCATACTCACCTCAACCTCCTCTACCTTTTCTATTTAGAAATTTTCTCCAAAATCCATCTTCACCTCCATTGTCTTCCAAGACAAAGCTTCAAGCTTTAAGGTATAGTTTTCATTTTGCTTCTTCTTTCTCTTCATTTTCGTTTTCCATGGTCTCTTTGATGACCATGGACCTCTTCTTTTTCAACCCTTGATGTTGATTCATTATCTTGAAATCCCTAGGGTTTTGGAAGCTCAAAACTGAAACCTTCAAGGAGCAAGAAGGAGATCATTTTTGTGTTCTTCCTTTAGGTAAAAGGGAGATTACTCACTTCAACCATTATTGGTGGTGAGGGAACCTTTGTATGCTTACTTTGTTTTGGTGATTTTGCATGTTATGTATTCTTGAAATTGGATTTATACTTGATTGATGATCTTGAAGATATTGGATGTGTTGAAAATGCTTGATCATGTTAGGGTTGTTAAATGGAAAATTTGGAGTTTCCTACCCTAATGTGATGCCACGATTTTGACTAGGATTTAGGGATATAAATTGGTTTTTGTATACAATACAATGAAGCTTATGTGATTAAATGTTGAATGATAATATTACAATTAATGAATGCAAAATTTTAAAGGTTTAATACCCCAAAGTGAGGCCACGACTTTGACTTGAATCTTGTGGGATTGGATAGATTTGGTGTGCACTACAATTTAAGTGATTAGATATCAAAAGACTAATGCATAAAATGTAAAGAAATTGGAACCTTGATGACCTAGTGAGGCCACGATTTTTAGAGAAAAATTTGGACATAAATGATGCCTTGATGCATCTTTGGAGATCAAGAATGTAGAGACTTGCATAATCCATAATCAAGTGGAAGAATTAAATTAAGTAATGACTCTTGAGAGTGCCACGGTTTTGAAGGATTATTTACCCTAAAATTTTTATAATTGACCAAAGCTTAAGACTTTGAAAATGAAGATCCATAATGTGGACTTGTGAAAATTGATGAACCATGAATACATATTGATGTAGAGGATTGATTCTATGTTATTGTGAAATCCCTATGTAGGCTAAGTACTTGTTGACTGTGTACTTGAAGAATTCGTGACATATTGATATTATGACATGAAAGTATGCCACTGTGGTATGCTTGTGATAAATGTATCATTGATAAACATATATGATGTACATTGTGTTGTCATGCATATGTGTTATCCATTGGATATTGTTCAAAAGGCTATGTATGCCTAGGAGTTTGAATAACACCTATGTGCGGGTGTGAATAGACTAAGCGTAGGGTCATAGTGGTTGGCCCTGGGGGCATCGGGGTGCGGGTGTCTCACAATAGACAATGGTAGCTCCATTGGGGCCGTGGGATAGACTGATGCAAACACACCGACGATCCAAACTGAGACGCTGTCCTATATCGCAATCAACTGTTGAGGTGCTATGTATAAGCCATATTGCACAACTATTTTTATGTGATGAGCACACTATTTTTAAAGGCTAACGAGATACTGACATTACTCCCTGATCATTCACTCCGAAAATGTTTATGTCTAACTCCATGGAGTAGGAATTTTGATACCAATTGCATTATGAACTGTCAGTCTCATAATTCATCGAGCATAAGCATTTATAATTGTGGAAAGTATCTGTTATTATTACTGCAATAATTATTTGATTGCTAGGACTGTTGAATGTTGGAAATGTTAATGTTGTTTGCCTGTTATTGATGACATTTATTGTTGTTATACTCTTACTATTAATTTTAATTATTATTGTAATTGACGTATGAACTGTGTTATATGTGGGCGTCCAGCGTCGTTTTGTTTTCTCGCTGCCATTTTGGTAATAAAAGCTGGGTGTCTCACCTCTCTCTGTATTTTTTGTATTTTCTGTATCTTTATCGGGCTGTGTTCTGAGAAGACGTTCGTGAGGAAGAGAAGGAAACAACTGAGTTTTCGGGTTTCTGGCCATATTACGACTAGAGCTGTTGAGGATGTCGTCGCGCCCACGCCACTTTTTGGGATACGTGAAGTTGACCTTTCATGGAGGACCCGATTGCTGGCACCTACATGTGCAGACTGATCGGTGCATCTACTGCGGGGAGCTCACGGTGTCCTCATCTTAGGGTCGTTATGACGCCCCTGTTTTTGATTTTTCTGCTTTTGTTATTTTAGAATTTTACCTACCCGTTAGGGATATGTGGACTGATATGTTTTACACTCCACAAGAGGATTCTTTTCTCTCCACTGCTCGGGCTTCTGCTCGAAATTCAGTTGCTCCGATAGTGATTTCGTCTGATGAAGAGGACCCTGAGGAGGACCCGACTATAGTCCCTTCTCGTTAGTCTTAGGGGCTGATACTATAGGTGGCTATTGATGGCTAACCGTTTATCTTTTTGGGAAAGCCTGACGTTTTGCTAATATGGGTGTAAATTTGTAACTATCTTGGGAGGGTAAAACCTTTACTTTTTATATATTTTGTGATGTAACTAAAACAGGCTGATACATATAATATAAATATATTTATTGTGGATGTATAATTTTTAATTTTGTCTTAACTCTGGTGTATTGATAATTATTATTATCTCCTTACTGTAAAAAAAATGCTTACAGATGTTTCAATACTCGACTATTTTGTTATCCAAGAATACAAACTATTTAATCTTGTGTTAATAATGAACCGGGACTTAATTAATCACTGTAACTATTATTTTCCACAATTTATTCCGTTTCTTGTTTTGTATTATGGTGTGACGTTCCTTTTTCATGACGTTAAGAAAAAGGGGCGTTACACTGTCTTGGTATCAGAGCCTCGATTTAGGTTTTCTTTTGGGTCTTGTAGTTTTGGACTATCTTGTTTGTGCTGTGTGACTCTCTGCGTTTGGTATTCTACAAGGATACGTTTGATTTTCTCTATGTTTTGTATAGCTTGATTTGAGGAGAATTATGGCTCGTCGGGGAGACATGACTGCTGCAATTGAGGCAATTCAGAAGATGGCTAAGGCTATACTACAACAAAACCAGCAAACGGCTCAACAGCAAGCAAGAACTGCGTAACAATTGGAAGCTACTGATGATGCCCAGAATATGGTAGAATTTCGTCATACTAACCCTCCACAATTTAAGGGAGAGTGTGATCCTAAGAAAGCTACTTTGTGGATCAAGGAATTGGAAAAGATCTTCATGGGCATGAACTGTGCCAATGACCGGAAAGTGACTTATGCTGCGTTCATGCTGATTGGAGACGCAGAGGATTGGTGGACCGGAGAGTAGAGGTTATTGGAGGCTGAGAATCGAGCAAATAATTGGGAATTATTTAAGGAGAGATTCTTGAACAAATATTTCCCGAAAAGTGCTAGGCATGCTAAGGAGATGGAATTTATTGGCTTGAGGCAGGGCAATATGACTGTGAGTGAATATGCTACCAAGTTTGAGAGTTTGTCCAAATTCTCAACCTACTTTCAACACCAACCAAATGAGGCATAAAAATGTCGGAAGTTTGAAGAAGGTCTGAGACATGACGTGAAGAGAGCTGTCATTACATTGAAGATTTCTCAGTTCTCGGAACTACTTGATACGTGTCGTCGGGTGGAAGACTTGGACCAGGCACGTGATGCAAGAAACAGAAACTTTGGGCCTTTTCGGTCTCAAAGAGGAGGGAGAAGTAACGCTAACCGTTACCAGAAGAAGCCTTATTCCAGACTACCTAGAAATCAATAACAGAGGCCACAAGGTGGAAGTCCTGGAGGAAGTCCAGGCAGAACTGGTCAAACAACGGCGTCTCTGCCGAGATGCATGAAGTGTAGGAATGAGCACTATATGAGAGACTGCGCTATTAAAGGAGTTATCTGCTTCAGATGCGGGAAACCTGGACACGTTTCTCGTGATTATAATTAACCTAAGGTGGAACCTTCCATCAATGCTGCTAGAACTGTTAAACCATAGGCTGGAGGTCAGGTTTACACTTTGAGTGGTGCTGAGGCCTCCGAATCCGAAGATCTTAGACAAGGGAAAGGTCTCATAGAAGGTAATCTTTTAATTGTACTGTATGACTCAAGTGCAACACATTCTTTTATTTCCTATGACTGCGTGAAAAGACTTAGTTTACCTGTATCTTCTTTACCTTTTGATTTGACTGTTTCAACTCTCATTGCTAAACATGTTCTTACCACCAAAGTCTGTTTGGCTTGTCCATTGATTGTTGAAGGTTGAATCTTTTCTGTTGATTTGATTTGTTTGCCATTATCTCAATTAGATGTGATCTTAGGAATGAATTAATTATCTTCTAACCATGTCCTATTAGATTGTTCTAGAAAAACCATAATTTTCCCTTTGGATGAGAATTCTAGATTTTTGACTGCTAACCAAGTAAAAGCTTTCTTGAAAGAAGGAGCTTGAGGATACATGTTGTTGTCTTCTTTGAAAATCGAGAATAAGGTTGATATGAACGCAATTTCAGTGGTTCGAGAATTTCCTAAAGTTTTTCCTGAAGATGTACCTGGTTTACCACCACAGCGGGAGGTCGAATTTGCCATTGATCTTGTACCTGGAGCTAGTCCTATTTCCATAGCACCTTACCAAATGTCGCCTGTTGAGCTAGTTGAGCTCAAGAAGCAACTGGAAGAGCTTTTGGAGAAGCAATTCGTGAGACCCAGTGTATCACCCTGGGGAGCACCGGTATTGCTAGTTAAGAAGAAAGACGATACTTCGAGATTGTGCGTAGATTATCGTTAGTTAAACAAGGTCACGATCAAGAACGAGTATCCATTGCCGAGGATAGACGACTTGATGGATTAGTTGAAGGGAGTTGCTATGTTTTCTAAGATCGATTTGTGATCGAGTTACCATCCGATCAGAGTTAAGGTGGAAGACATTCCTAAAATAGCTTTTCGTACTCGTTATGGACACTACGAGTACTTGGTAATGCCTTTTGGTGTGACTAATGCGCCTGCTATTTTCATGAATTATATGAATAGAATTTGTCATCCTTATTTAGACAGATTTGTCGTTGTTTTCATCGACGATATCTTGATCTATTCAAAAAATCAGGAGCATTATGCTGAGCATCTCAGTATAGTTCTTCAAACTTTGAAGGAGAAAGAGTTGTATGTCAAGTTGTCAAAGTGTGAGTTTTGGTTAGATGAAGTTAAATTCTTAGGCCATGTGATTTCAAGGGAAGGAATTGTTGTAGACTCATCAAAAGTAGAAGCTGTTCTTGAAAGGGAAAGACCAAAGACAGTGACAGACACTCGAAGCATTGTTGGATTAGCAGGCTACTACCGGAGGTTCATTGAAGGATTCTCTAGGATTACTGGACCTCTCACTCAACTCACAAGGAAGAATCAAGCTTTTGAATGGACGGATGCTTGTGAAGAGAATTTTCAAGAATTGAAAAGGAGACTAACTACTTCACCAGTGTTAGTTTTACTTAATTCGAGTGAATCATTTGAGGTGTACTATGACGCTTCATACCAAGGATTGGGTTGTGTCCTTATGCAAGGCGGAAAAGCGGTGGCTTATGCCTCAAGACAATTGCGAGTGCATGAGAAGAAGTACCCAACGCATAATTTGGAGTTAGCTGATGTTGTATTTGCTTTGAAGATATGGAGACATTATCTCTACGGAGCAACGTTCAACGTCTTCAATGATCATAAAAGCTTAAAGTATTTGTACGATCAAAAAGAGTTGAACATAAGGCAGCGAAGATGGTTAGAATTCCTGAAAGACTACGATTTCTAACTTCAGTATCACCCTGGGAAGGCGAATGTTGTGGCCGATGCCTTGAGTAGGAAAACAATCAGTGTATCTGCCATGATGATTAGAGAAAAAGATTTAATAGAGCAATTTAGAGACATATGGTCTTTTGTGGAATTAATTCCAGGAAAGATCTGTATGAACATGGTCACCATTTCAAGTGATTTGATGGATGACATTCAAGAGAAGTAGAAGATTGACAAGTTCTTGCAAGAGAAAAGAGAGTTGATGAAGCAAGGTGGTATGTCAACGTTAAAAGAAGGAGGCGATGGAATTTTAAGATTTCAAGGTAGAGTTTGTGTGCCTAAAGATGAAGAGCTCATGAAGTACATTCTGGAATATGCTCATACTAACAAGTTGAGTATGCATCCTAGAATGACCAAAATGTATCGGGACTTGAAGAAATTATTTTGGTGGCATGGGATGAAAAGAGATATTGCTAGGTGCGTATCTTCTTGTTTAGTTTGCCAGAAAACAAAGATTGAGCATCAAAGACCATCTGGAATGCTACAACCCTTAACTATTCCCAAATAGAAATAGGATAGTATTGCTATGGATTTTGTCGTCGGACTGCCAAGAACCAAAAAGGGATACGATTCAATATGGGTAATTGTGGATCGACTTACAAAGTCAGCACACTTCTTACCGATCAACATAAAATATCCATTGGAGAAGTTGACTCAGTTGTATATCGGTGAAATTTTCAGACTACATGGTGTGCCTACAAGTATCATTTTTGACAGAGACCCGAGATTTACATCGAAATTTTGGCAAAGTCTACAAGAAGCAATGGGGACAAAGCTACGATTGAGTTCTGTATACCATCCTCAGACAGACGACCAATCAGAAAGAACAATTTAATCATTGGAAAATTTGTTGAGAGCTTGTGCCATAGAGCAGACTGGAAGTTAGGATGAAGTTCTACCATTGGTAGAATTTACGTACAACAACAGTTACCATTCGAGCATAGGGATGGCACCCTATGAGGCTCTGTATGGACGAAGATGTCGAACACCTATATGTTGGTATCAAGATAGAGAACGACTTACCATTGGACCTGATCTTATTCAACAGACAACTAGGAAGGTTAAAATGATTTAGGAAAAGATGAGAATGGCTCAGAATTGACAAAAGAGCTATGCGGATAGAAGAAGAAAACCACTTGAATTTGAGGAAGAAGAGCATGTGTTCTTGAAAGTCACGCCTATGACTGGGGTCGGTCGGGTTCTCAAATCTAGAAAGCTCACTCCAAAATTCCTTGGGCCTTATCAAATTCTTCGTCGGATAGGTCCTGTTACTTACCAAATAGCTTTACCACCTTTTCTTTCAAATCTTCATAATGTCTTTCATGTGTCACAACTTCGAGAATACATTCCGAGTCCTGATCATGTCATAGCACCCGATTCAATACAATTAAAGGAAAACTTGACTTATGAAATAACTCCTGTAAGGATTGAGGATAGGAGAATGAAGCAACTCAAAGGGAAAGACATTTCATTAGTGAAAGTAATCTGGAACGAGACAACTGGAGATGCAACATGGGAACTGGAGGACAAGATGAAGGAGCAATACCCAGAACTGTTCTAAGGTACAAAAATTTTGAGGACGAAATTCTTATTTGTTGGGGAGAGTTGTAACACCCCAAATTTTATTTATTTTATGGTGAATATTCATTTTCTAATATTTGTAATTTTTGAGAATTTTTCTGGATTTTTCTGAGAGCGCAGAATATTTTAATATTATTCTTCATTTTGCGTGTAAATTGAGGGAAGCCGGGAAAATGAGATATTTTTTCCCGAGAATCTTGATCTGTAGAAACGTCGACGGGGGATCTTACTAAACCCGAGGTCGGACACGATTTACGAAGTTTTACGTTTTTCAAAAAAATTTAACAGATAAAATAATAAATCGCTGTGTAAAATTTTATCTGTCAGATAATTTATACTGATTCCTGTCAACTGTAACAATTGTCCATTGGATAATAACATGTATTAAAAACCCTATCACATTATCCCAATATAATCTACTTTAAGTCTACTCAAACTTACTTTAATTTAAATTTATAGTATTTTAATCAAAGTTTCTTTGAGAAGCTTTGACCACCAAATGACCAAGCTACCCTTGGCTTGTTGGGGAAGCTAATTTTTCCCCTCCTCTATCTTCATTTGCCGCGGCATTCCCTTGCCCAAGGGGGGGAAATTTGGCTCGCACACACTTAACACACTTAGTCATTTTCACTCATTTTCATCTATCCACTTCTCTCTCTAGTTTTCTTCTTCATTTTCTCTCTTCCTTCTCTCTTCTTCTTCCCTCTCCATACGATTTTGCAGCCCCTATCTTCAACCATTTTTCTTCTTTTCTCTTCATCAAGACCATTTCTATACTCACCTCAACCTCCTCTACCTTTTCTATTTAGAAATTTTCTCCAAAATCCATCTTAACCTCCATTGTCTTCCAAGACAAAGCTTCAAGCTTTAAGGTAAAGTTTTCATTTTTTTTCTTCTTTCTCTTCATTTTGATGTTCCATGGTCTCTTTGATGACCATGGACCTCTTCTTTTTCAACCCTTGATGTTGATTCATTGTCTTGAAATTCCTAGGGTTTTGGAAGCTCAAAACCGAAACCTTCAAGGAGCAAGAAGGAGATCATTTTTGTGTTCTTCCTTTAGGTAAGTGGGAGATTACTCACTTCAACCATTATTGGTGGTGAGGGAACCTTTGTATGCTTACTTTGTTTTGGTGATTTTGCATGTTATGTATTCTTGAAATTGGATTTATACTTGATTGATGATCTTGAAGATATTGGATGTGTTGAAAATGCTTGATCATGTTAGGGTTGTTAAATGGAAAATTTAGAGTTTGCTACCCTATTGTGATGCCACAGTTTTGACTAGGATTTAGGAATATAAATTGATTTTTGTATACAATACAATGAAGCTTATGTGATTAAATGTTGAATGATAATATTACAATTAATGAATGGAAAATTTGGACTTAAATGATGCCTTGATGCATCTTTGGAGATCAAGAATATAGAGACTCGCATAATCCATAATCAAGTGGAAGAATTAAATTAAGTAATGACTCTTGAGAGTGCCACGGTTTTGAAGGATTATTTACCATAAAATTTTCATAATTGACTAAAGCTTAAGACTTTGAAAATAAGGATCCATAATGTGGACTTGTGAAAATTGAAGAACCATGAATACATATTGATGTTGAGGGTTGATTCTATGTTATTGTTAAATCCCTATGTGGGCTAAGTACTTGTTGACTGTGTACTTGAAGAATTCGTGACATATTCATATTATGACATGAAAATATGCCATTATGGTATGCTTGTGATAAATATATCATTGATAAACATACATGATGTACATTATGTCATCATGCATATGTGTTGTCCGTTGGACATTATTGGAAAGGCTATGTATGCCTAGGAATTTGAATAACATCTATGTGCGGTGCGAATAGACTAAGCGTAGGGTCATAGTGGTTGGCCCTGGGGGCGTCGGGGTACGGGTGTCTCACAATAGACAGTGGTAGCTCCACTGGGGCCGTGGGATAGACCGATGCAAACACACCGACGATCCGGACTGAGACCCTATCCTATATTGCGATCAACTGTTGAGGTGCCATGTACAAGCCATATTGTGCAACTATTTTTTTGTGAAGAGCACACTGTTTTTAAAGGCTAATGAGATACTAGCATTACTCCTTGATCATTCACTCCAAAAATGTTTATGTCTAGCTCCATGGAGTATGAATTTTGATACCAATTGCATTGTGAACTGTCAGTCTCATAATTCATCGAGCATAAGCATTTATAATTGTGGAAAGTATCTGTTATTATTGCTGCAATAATTATTTGATTGCTTGGACTGTTGAATGTTGGGAATGTTAATGTTGTTTGCCTGTTATTGATGATATTTATTATTATTTATTGTTGGTCTGCTCTTACTGTTAATTTTAATTATTACTGTAATTGACGTATGAATTGTGTTATATGTGGGCATCCAGCGCCGTTTTGTTTTCTCGCTGTCATTTTGGTAATGAAAGCTGAGTGTCTTACCTCTCTCTGTGTTTTATGTATTTTCTGTATCTTTATCGGACTGTGTTCTAAGAAGACGTTTGTGAGGCAGAGAAGGAAACAACTGAGTTTCTGGATTTCTGGCCACATTACGACTAGAGCTGCTGAGGATGTCATCGCGCCCACGTTGCTCTTTGGGGTACGTGAAGTTGACCTTTCATGGAGGACCCGATTGCTGGCACCTACATGTGCAGACTGATCGGTGCGTCTATTGCAGGGAGCTGACGGTGTCCTCATCTTGGGGTCGTTATGACGCCCCTGTTTTTGATTTTTCTGCTTTTGTTATTTTAGAATTTTACCTACCCGTTAGGGATATGTGGACTGATATGTTTTACACTCCACAAGAGGATTCTTTTCTCTCCATTGCTCGGGCTTCTGCCTGAAATTCGGTCGCTCCGATAGTGATTTTGTCTGATGAAGAGGACCCAGAGGAGGACCCGGCTACGGTCCCTTCTCGTCAGTCTTAGGGGCTGATACTATAGGTGGCTACTGATGGCTAACCGTTTATCTTTTTGGGGAAGTTTGACGTTTTCCTAATATGGGTATAAATTTGTAACTATCTTGGGCGAGTAAAGCCTTTACTTTTTGTATATTTTGTGATGTAACTAAAACAGGCTGATGTATATAATATATATTTATATTGTGGATGTATAAATTTTAACTCCGTTTCTTTGCCTTGTCTCATCAGCTCTCTCACTTCTTGCAAGAATTCATCGACCTTCTGCTTTTCCCGTATGTCGTCCATTAGCTCGCTTGAGATGGTGACCATATTCATACAGATCTTTCTTGGTTTCAACTCTACAAATGACCAAACATCTCTAAACCGTTCTATAAGATCTCTTTCCTTGATCATTAGGGCAGAAACACTGATGGTCTTTCTACTCAAGGCGTCTGCCATGACATTCGCTTTGCTAGGGTGATACAACAGCTGAAAATCATAGTTTTTTAGGAATTCTAACCATCTTCGTTGCCTTATGTTCAGCTCCTTCTGATCATACAAATACTTCAAGCTTTTGTGATCACTAAAGATGTTGAATGTCGCTCCATAGAAGAAATGCCTCCATATCTTCAGAGCAAAAATCACAGCTGCTAGTTCCAAATCATGCATCGTATAGTTCTTTTCATGCACTCGCAACTGTCGCGAAGCATAGGCTACCACTCTTCTATATTGCATCAGAACAGATCCCAATCCGTGGTATGAAGCGTCATAGTACACCTCGAATGGCTCATTCGGATCAGGCAGCACTAGTACCAGTGAGGTGGTTAGCCGCTTCTTCAACTCTTGGAAACTTTGCTCGCAACTATCAGTCCACTCAAAAGCCTGGTTCTTCTTTGTTAGCTGAGTGAGTGGTCCAGCCATTTTGGAAAACCCTTCAATGAACCTTCTGTAATATCCAGCCAAACCCATGAAGCTACGAATCTCCGTCACTGACTTCGGCCTTTCCCATTGTAGCACTGCCTCCACTTTTGATGATCCACTGCAATCCCGTCTTTTGAGATCACATGGCCCAAAAACTTAACCTCGTCTAGCCAAAATTCACACTTTGACAGCTTGGCGTACAGTTCCTTCTCCTTTAGGATCTGGAGAACTATGCTAAGGTGTTCAGCATGATCCTCCCAATTTTGGGAATATATCAATCGTCGATGAAGACGACGACAAACTTGTCCAAATACGGACGAAAGATCCTATTCATGTAATCCATGAAGATAGCAGGTGCATTCGTCACACCAAATGGCATCACAAGGTATTTGTAATGACCGTATCGGGTACAAAAAATAGTCTTGGGTATATCCTCCGTTTTCACTCTTATCTGATGGTATCCAGATCTCATATCGATCTTCGAAAACACCGCTGCTCCCTTCAGTTGGTCCATCAAGTCGTTGATTCTTGGGAGTGGATATTTGTTCTTGATCGTCAACTTGTTTAACTGCCTATAGTCCCCACATAATCTTGAGGTATCGTCCTTCTTTCGAACTAACAACACTGGCGCTCCCTAGGGTGATACACTCGGTCTGACGAACTGTTTCTCCAAAAGCTCCTCTAGTTGTTTCTTAAGTTCTGCCAATTCCATTGGCGACATCCGATAAGGTGCTATAGACACGAGACCAGCTCTCGGTACAAGGTCAATAGCAAACTCTATCTCGCGTGACGGTGGTAAACCAAGTACATCTTCGGGAAAGATTTCAAGAAACTCCTTCACCACTAGAATAGTACTCAGATCAGTCTCGCTCTCGATTTTCAAAGAAGATAGTAGCATGTATCCTTGAGCTGCTTCTTTCAAGAAAGCTCGTACTTGGTTAGCCATCAAGTAACTAGAATCTTCATCCACAGGGAAAACTATAGTTTTTCTAGAGCAATCTAACAGAACATGGTTGGAAGACAACCAGTCCATCCCTAAGATTATATCTAGTTGCGAAAGAGGTAAACAGATCAAGTCGACAGAAAAGATTCGACCTTCAACAATTAGGGGACACTTCAAACAGACTTTGGTAGTAACTACCGGTTTGTCAGTAGGGGTTGAGACAGTCAAATCAAAAGGTAGGGTAGACATTGGTAAGTCAAGTCGTAGCACACAGTCATATGATATGAAAGAATGGGTTGCCCCAAAGCCATACAGAACTTTTAAAAGATTACCTTTTATGGTGCGTTCCCCTTGAATCAAGTCTTCGGATTCAGAGGCTTCAGCTCCACTCATGGTGTAGACTCGACCTCCGGCTTGCGGTTGCTCGAGTTGCATTGACTGATGGTTCAGCCTTTGTCTGGTTGCAATCTCTGGACACGTCGCCTGGTTTGCCACATCTGAAGCAAATGAATCCTTTGATTGTGCACTCTCTCGTGGGATGGTCTTTCCCACACTTTAGGCATCTAGAAGGATATGCCACATTCTGACCAATCTGGTTCCCAGTAAAACCTCCACCAGAACTTCCGCCAACTTGTTGTTGCCCTCCCATTGGTCGGGAATAGGGCTTCTTTTGGAAGCGGTTTGAACTATTGCCTCCACCTCTTTGGAACCTTGCAGGCCTAAAGTTCTTGGTCCTCGAATCTCTAGCTTGTTCCAAGGCTTCTGCTTCACAGCATGTGTCTAACAGCTCCGAGAACACTTTAATTTTCTGAGTGATCACAGCTTTCTTCACTTCATACCTCAGTCCTTCGGTGAACTTCCAACACTTCTAAGCTTCATCTGGTTGATGCTGAAAATGGGTTGAAAACTTCTCCAAGTTCTCAAATTTGGCTGCATATTCACTAATGGCCATGTTCCCCTGCCTCAAGTTAAGGAACTCCATTTCTTTTGCATGTCTCGCGCTTGCAGGAAAGTACTTATCCAAGAATTTGTCCTTGAACAAGTCCCACGTGATGTCACGTCCCTCGGCCTCCAGTACTCTGTGAGTTCCATTCCAACAATCTTCGGCATTGCCGACAAGTATGAAGGTTGCATAGTTAACCTTCTTGTTTTCAGCGCAATTCATGCCACGAAAAACTTTCTCCAGTTCTTTGATCCACAAACTAGCTTTGTCCGGATCGAACTCTCCTTTGAATTGTGGAGGGTTGTTGCGACGAAACTCCGCCAAGTTCTGAGCATCGGTAGTTGCTTCGAGCTGTTGCACAGCTCTCTCTTGTTGTTGAGCAGCACATTCATTTTGTTGCGCGATGACTTCCGCCATCCTCTGCATTGCCTCTATAGCAGCTGCCATTTCTCCGTCTCTTGCCATCTCGCTTTCTCTTAAATCAGATTAACTGAAAAACATAAGGAAAGTCAGATGTAACCATTCAGAATACCAATTATAGAGATTCACACAACACAAACAAGACAGACTCACACAAAAAAACCCAAAGAGACACAAACCGGGGCTCTGATACTAACTTAATGTAACGCCCCTTTTTGGGAGAGAACGTCACATTGTCAAGTAAAAATACGAAAAATAAAATTTTGTGAAATTAAGAACCGATTCATTTTAGTTCAGATTAATTAGTCCGATTCGTTAATACGTGAGTAAAAAGGCGATATATATTTAAGTATACACATTATTTCTTTTTTTGTTAATTAATAAAATGAAGTGATGAAATATGAATAACAATAAAGAGTAAGACAAAAAGTAAAACCTAGATCTGAACAACATACACATATATATTTATATAGATATCCAATATGTTTTAGATACAAGCTTGGAATTTCCAAAAAACAAAACTATACCTGCCCAAAGGATCATACATATACATCTCCAAGATATCAGAATATACAGCCCAGTAAAAATAAAACATCAGGCCCCCAAAATAAAACACTGGCAGCCATCAGTAGCTACCAGCAATGTCAGTCCCTCAAATGAGGAGGGATCGTGTCAGGATCCTCCGCGGGGTCGTCCTTATCCGAGGAAACCTCCATAGGAACCACAGAGCCACGGGCAGGAGCCCGAGCAGTGGAATCAAAAGAGTCCTCCTGCGGGGTGTAGTAACGGTCACCCTACATCTCTCAAATAGGCAGATAAAACTCCAACCGCAGGCTGATGTAGCAGTTAAGGATCGGCGTCTCATGACGTCTCCAAGCCAAAGAGATCGATACGTCTCCAAGGTAGACACAGCGGTCGGAACTCAGGTTAATGTGCCAGCACTCAGGCCCTCCAAGGAAGGTCAGACGCACATCACCCAGAAATCCACGCATGCGTGCCTCCATGCTCCACAATAGATGCTAATCTTGATCAGGCCAGAAGTCGGGGAAATCGGAAGCTTCAACCTCCTTGCCGTCATCTTCGGTAGACACAATACACGTACAGGCAGCAAATAACAGAAATACAGGAAAGAGGTAAGATATCCTACCATCATTACCAATTATAGCAGCCAGAATCCAATACGGCGCAACGCACCCAAATAACATCTCAAAACACATATCATAATAACAATAGACAACAATCACAGTAGTAAGTAGGTGAACAGTTCTAGACAGTCATTCATCGTAAGAGCAAATAAACAGTTCAAATCCATATAAAGCAGTAATTATCAGATAGTATGACACATCATGATGCATATGTACACAGTATTCAATTCCCTACTCCATGGAGCTAGACACAAATAGTCGGAGAGAAAGATCAGGAGATACGTCTGCAACTAGGCTGCCAAGGCCAAAGTGCTATAACTCAACAGTTTTCACGTGCACATCCAGGCATTGTACAGACAGTCTACGCTAGATCACGATATAGGACAGTGTCTCGGTCCGGATCGTCGGTGCGTTTGCATCGGTTCACCCCACGGACAGGAGAGCTACCAACTGCCCATTGCAAGGTACCCGCACCCCGACGCCCCCCAGGTCGTAACATGACCAACACTAGTCTACTTGCACCCGCACTATGGTGTGTTCAATCTCCTAGGCAACTTGGCCTTAACAACAGTCCAAAGGACATTCACAATGCAAAAAAACTCTATGCATGAACATGTATAGTCATCATCACATGTTATTTCATAATATGCCACAATTGGCCAAAGCAAACATCAATACATCATTGGTCATTCACATGGACCCACAATATCATAATATTGAAATCAAATAAGGTAATACGCTTTTAAGGTCCATTATGAATTTTCATTTAAGATTTGCCTCTCTTACAAGATTCGTCACTAAATGAGTTTCCATAATCAATTCAATTTTCTAATGCAATTTATTCACATACACTTAGAAGGTTATTCTAAGGTCTCAAAGTCTCACACTCTCTTGTTCTTGCTCTTGTAAAATTTTCTAAAGTTTTATGACAAGTTTTATTCTTGGTTCTTTTAAAATTTATGAATCTCCAATTGTATCTAATTCTTCCAAATTTGCTAATTTTCTAACCTATTGCCTAAAATCATTTAATTATCTAATTTCCAAGGTTACCTAAAATTTTATGATTGAGCCCCAAAGAGCCCTAGAGGCAGTGGCCTCCCTAGAGGATTCAACTCCCAATTTTTCCATTCCATTGATTTTATATTACACACTTGATTAATTAAGTTATTCACTTGTTAAAATTTGTTCACAAAGAACCTATCTTCTTAGCCCCAAAACCGTGGCCACCCAAGAGAAAATCCCACATTAATTTCTTCCATTTCATGTCTTCCAATCCATTCCAATATACCAATACACATCAACAATCAATCCAATAACATAAACCAAGTACAAACAACATGCAAGCATACTAATCATGCAATCAAAGAATAACCCTCATTAGGGTTTTCTCACAATCAACCACAACCAAGGTTCCTAGATGCTAATAGAGGTTGAGGAGGAGTGTCTTCCTCTTACCAAAGTGAAGAAAACAAGAGGAACCTCCAAGAACTCCTTGCAATTTTTGGATTGGGCACCACCAAAAACCCTTGAAATTCAACTTCATCAAAATAGTGCCAATGCTTGAAAAATAAAGCATGGATGGTCACCAAGAGGACTATGAAAACGAAAATGAGAAAAGAAAGTGAAGAATGAAAATCTTACCCAAAAACCCTAAGCTTAAAGCTTGAAGAAGATTATGAAAATGGTGGATTTTCAAAGAGCCACAAGCAAGAAAAGTGTTTAGGTGAGGTTGGTTTAAATTTTTGTGATGGATGAGGGGGGAAGAGGGCTGCTGGCCGTGGAGCTCTCCTAGAGAGAAGAAGGAGAAAAATCTAAAATGAAGAAGAAGAAGAAGAGAGAGAAGTGCTTTTGGTTAAGTTTTGAAATTACTCAAATGTAATTAGTTAAGTGAAAGGTAATTCTTTTCCCCCCAAATTATGGTTCCAGCCGTGCATGAAGAGAGAGAGAAAAGGGAGGTGGCTGCATTTGCATGGGGAAGGAGGGAAAGGAAATTTCCAAGAAGCTCCCTCCAAGCTTACAAGGGAAGTTTTGCACATTTCACGATAGAGTGAAAGTAAGGTTGTCTCCTGATTAAGCACACTAACACAGATGAATATTTACACTGTCAGTATTATTTTTTCCCCAGTGTAGAAGAGTTACAGATGATGAAAATAATATTTTATTGTTCATTAGATGTTTTTTGCGGTACCGCGATTTAATTTATTCGGTAAAACCTCGAAAAACGTAAACTTCGTAAATTGTGCCCAGCCTCGGGTTTAGTAAGATCTCCCATCGACAAGTCCACAATTTAGAGTTTACCAAACACAAGAAAGATATTGCATCTTCCCGGGTCCGCTCAGCGTGCACGCAAAATGAGGAATATATTAAAATATTCATCGTTTCCAAAAAATTCTGAAAGAATTCACATAAATCACAAATAATAGAAAATGACTATTTATGACAAAATAAATGATTTTCGGAGCGTTACACTGACATCAGCAAGTTTCTGCTCAGTGTGCACGTAAAACGAGAAATATATTAAACTATTCGACGTATTCGGAAAATTCTAAGAAAATTCACATAATTCACAAATATTAGAGAATGACTATTCATAATAAAATAATTGATTTCCGGAGCGTTAAACTGACATCAACAGGTTTCTACTCAGTGTGCACATAAAACGAGAAATATATTAAAATATTCGATGTATCTGAAAAATTCTAGGAAAATTCCTAAAAATCAACAATATTATAAGACGATCATTGATGATTAAACAAACACTTTTTGGGGTGTTACAACACTCCCCCACTAAAAGGAATTTCGTCCTTGAAATTTACGTACCTCAGAATAGTTGTGGGTGTTGCTCCCTCATCTTGTCCTCCAGTTCCCAAGTTGCATCACCAGTTGTCTCATTCCAAATCACCTTTACCAATGGAATCTCCTTGCCTCTAAGTTGCTTTATCCGCTGATCCTCGATTCTCGCAGGAGGCGTCTCATAGGTCAAGTTCTCTTTTAATTGTACTGTGTCCCGTGCTATGACATGACTTGGGTCAGGTAAATATTTACGTAGTTGCGACACATGGAAGACATTGTGTATGTTGGATAGGAAAGGGGGTAAAGCTATCTGGTAAGCTACTGGACCTATCCGGCAAAGAATTTGGTAAGGTCTAAGAAATTTTGGAGTGAGTTTTATAGATTTCAAAGCCCGGCCGACCCCAGTCATAGGTGTGACTTTCAAGAATACATGCTCACCTTCCTCAAACTCAAGAGGCTTTCTCCTCTTATCCTCATAACTCTTTTGCCGGCTCTGAGCCGTCCTCATCTTCTCTTGAATCATTTTGACCTTCTCAGTTGTCTGTAGAATGATATCTGGTCCAATCATGAGACGCTCACCATCTTGGTACCAACATAATGGTGTCTGAAACCGTCGTCCATATAGAGCTTCATAGGGTGCCATCCCTATACTTGAATGGTAACTGTTGTTGTAGGTGAATTCTATTAATGGTAGGACTTTATCCCGACTTCCAGTCTGTTCTATAGTGCAAGCCCTAAGCAAATCTTTTAAAGATTGGATCTTTCTTTCTGATTGGCCATCAGTTTGTGGGTGATACGCCGAACTTAGACGTAACTTTGTTCCCAACGATGCCTGTAGACTCTGCCAGAATTTCGAAGTAAATCTCGGATCCCTATCCGACACAATGCTCGTAGGCACACCATGCAGTCTAACGATCTCTCTAATATACAGTTGGGTCAACTTCACCAGACTGTACCTTATATTGATCGGAAGGAAATGAGTTGACTTTGTGAGTCAATATACTATTACCCAAATTGAGTCGTGTTCTCTTCTTGTTCTTGGCAAACCCATAACAAAATCCATTACAATGCTGTCCCATTTCCATTCAGGAATAGACAACGGTTGCAGCAATCTTGCAGGTCTTTGATGTTCCACTTTGGCTTTCTGACAGACTAGACAAGTCGATACGCATCTAGTGACGTCACTCTTCATTTCGTGCCGCCAGAACAACTTCTTCAAGTCTTGGTACATCTTTGTTATGCCCGGGTGCATATTCAACTTGCTTGAGTGAGCATGATCCACAATATACCTTTTAAGTTCTTGGTCACAGGGAATGCAAAATCTACCCGGAATCTCATAATTTCATCCGTTCCTTCCTCAAATTCTATTTCTTTGCCTTGTCTCATTAGCTCTCTCACTTCTTGCAAGAATTTATCGACCTTCTGTTTTTCCCGTATGTCGTCCATTAGCTCGCTTGAGATGGTGACCATATTCATATAGATCTTTCCTGGTTTCAACTTTACAAATGACCAAACATCTCTAAACTGTTCTATGAGATCTCTTTCCTTGATCATCAGGGCAGAAACACTGATGGTCTTTCTACTCAAGGCGTCTACCACGACATTCGCTTTGCCAGGGTGATACAACAGCTGAAAATCATAGTCTTTTAAGAATTCTAACCATCTCCGCTGCCTCATGTTCAGCTCCTTCTGATCATACAAATACTTCAAGACTTTGTGATCACTGAAGATGTTGAATGTCGCTCCATAAAGGAAATGCCTCCATATCTTCAGAGCAAAAACCGCAGCTGCTAGTTCCAAATCATGCGTCGGATAGTTCTTTTCATGCACTCGCAATTGTCGCCAAGCATAGGCAACCACTCTTCTATGTTGCATCAAAACAGATCCCAATCCTTGGTATGAAGCATCACAGTACACCTCGAATGGCTCATTCGGATTAGGCAGCACTAGTACCGGTGAGGTGGTTAGCTGCTTCTTCAACTCTTGGAAACTTTGCTCGCAGCTATCAGTCCACTCAAAAACCTGATTCTTCTTTGTTAGCTGAGTGAGTGGTCCAGCCATTTTGGAAAACCCTTCAATGAACCTTCTACAATATCCAGCCAAACCCACGAAGCTACGAAACTTCGTCACTGACTTCGGCCTTTCCCATTGTAGCACTGCCTCCACTTTTGATGGATCCACTGCAATCCCGTCTTTTGAGATCACATGGCCCAAAAACTTAACCTCGTCTAGCCAAAATTCACACTTCAACAGCTTGGCGTACAGTTCCTTCTCCTTTAGGATCTGGAGAACTATGCTGAGGTGTTCAGCATGATCCTCCCGATTCTGGGAATATATTAGGATATTGTCGATGAAGACGATGACAAACTTGTCCAAATACGGATGAAAGATCCTGTTCATGTAATCCATGAAGATAGCAAGTGCATTCGTCACACCAAACGGCATCACAAGGTATTCGTAATACCCGTATCGGGTGCGAAAAACAGTCTTGGGTATATCCTTCGTTTTCACTCTTATCTGATGGTATCCAGATCTCAGATCGATCTTCGAAACACCGCTGCTCCCTTCAGTTGGTCCATCAAGTCGTCGATTCTTGGGAGTGGATATTTGTTCTTGATCGTCAACTTATTTAACTTCCTATAGTCCACACACAATCTTGAGGTATTGTCCTTCTTCTGAACTAACAACACTGGCGCTCCCCAGGGTGATACACTCGGTCTGACGAACTGTTTCTCCAAAAGCTCCTCTAGTTGTTTCTTAAGTTCTGCCAATTCCATTGGCAACATCCAATAAGGTGCTATAGACACGGGACCAGCTCTCGATACAAGGTCAATAGCAAACTCTATCTCGCGTGACGGTGGTAAACCAGGTACATCTTCGAGAAAGATTTCAAAAAACTCCTTCACCACTAGAATAGTACTCAGATCAGCCTCGCTCTCGATTTTCAAAGAAGATAGTAGCATGTATCCTTGAGCTCCTTCTTTCAAGAAAGCTCGCACTTGGTTGGCCGTCAAGTATCTAGAATCTTCATCCACAGGGAAAACTATAGTTTTTCTAGAGCAATCTAACAGAACATGGTTGGAAGACAACCAGTCCATCCCTAAGATTATATCTAGTTGCAAAAGAGGTAAACAGATCAAGTTGACAGAAAAGATTCGACCTTCAACAATTAGGGGACACTTCAAACAGACTTTGGTAGTAGCTACCAGTTTGTCAGTAGGGGTTGAGACAGTCAAATCAAAAGGTAGGGTAGACATTGGTAAGTCAAGTCGTAGCACACAGTCATATGATATGAAAGATTGGGTTGCCCCAGAGTCATATAGTACTTTTAAAAGATTACCTTCTATGGTGCCCTCCCCTTAAATCAAGTCTTCGGATTCAGAGGCTTCAGCTCCGCTCATGGTGTAGACTCGACCTCCAGCTTACGGTTGCTTGGCTTAAGTTGCATTGACTGAAGGTTCAGCCTTTGTCTGGTTGCAATCTCTGGACACGTGGCCTGGTTTGCCACATTTGAAGCAGATGAATCCTTTGATTATGCACTCTCTCGTGGGATGGTCTTTCCCCCACTTTAGGTATCTAAAGGGATATGCTACATTCTGACCAGTCCGGTTCCCAGTAGAACCTCCACCAGAACATCCGCCAACTTGTTGTTGACCTCCCATTAGTCGGGAATAGGGCTTCTTTTGGAAGCAGTTTGAACTATTGCCTCCACCTCTTTGGAACCTTGCAGGCCCAAAGTTCTTGGTCCTCGAATCTCTAGCTTGTTCCAAGGCTTCCACTTCACAGCATGTGTCCAACAGCTCTGAGAACACTTTAATTTTCAGAGTGATCACAGCCTTCTTCACTTCATACCTCAATCCTTCGGTGAACTTTCAACACTTCTAAGCTTCATCTGGTTGATGCTGAAAATGGGTTGAAAACTTCTCCAAGTTCTCAAATTTGGCCGCATATTTACTAATGGTCATGTTCCCCTACCTCAGGTTAAGTAACTCCATTTCTTTCGCATGTCTCGCGCTTGCAGGAAAGTACTTATCCAAGAATTTGTCCTTGAACAAGTCCCACGTGATGTCACGTCCCTCGGCCTCCAATACTCTCTGAGTTCCATTCCACCAATCTTCGGCATTGCTGACAAGCATGAAGGTTGCATAGTTAATTTTTAGCGAAATTCATGCCATCAAAAACTTTCTCCAGTTCTTTGATCCACAAACTAGCTTTGTCCGGATCGAACTCTCCTTTGAATTGTGGAGGGTTGTGGCAACGAAACTCCGCCAAGTTCTGAGCATCGGCAGTTGCTTCAAGCTGTTGTGCAGCTCTCTCTTGTTGCTGAGCAGCACGCTCATTCTGTTGTGCGATGACTTCCGCCATCCTCTGCATTGCCTCTATAGCAACTGTCATTTCTCCGCCTCTTGCCATCTTGCTTTCTCTTAAATTAGATTAACTGAAAAACATAGTCAGATGTATCCATTCAGAATACCAATTACAGAGATTCACATAGCACAAACAAGACAGACTCATACACAAGACCCAAAGAGACACAAACCGGGGCTCTAATACTAACTTAATGTAATGCCCCTTTTTGGGAGGGAACGTCACATTGTCAAGTAAAATTACAGAAAATAAAATTTTGTGAAATTAAGAACCGATTCATTTTAGTTCAGATTAATTAGTCCGATTCGTTAATACGTGAGTAAAAAGGGGATATATATTTAAGTATACACATTATTTTTTTTTGTTAATTAATAAAAAGGAGTGACGAAATATAAATAACAATAAAGAGTAAGACAGAAAGTAAAACTTACATCTGAACAACATACACATATATATTTATATAGATGTCCAATATGTTTTAGATACAAGCCTGGAATTTCCAAAACGCAAAACTATACCTGCCCAAAGGATCATACATATACATCCCCAAGATATCAGAATATACAACCCAGCAAAAATAAAACGTCAGGCCCCCAAAATAAAACACTGGCAGCCATCAGTAGCTACCAGCAATGTCAGTCCCTCAGATGAGGAGGGATCGTGTCAGGATCCTCCGCGGGGTCCTCCTCATCCGAGGAAACCTCCATAGGAACCACAGAGCCACGGGCATGAGCCCGAGCAGTGGAATCAAAAGAGTCTTCCTGCGGGGTGTAGTAACGGTCACCTCACATCTCTCGGATAGGTAGATAAAACTCCAACCGCAGGCTGATGTAGCAGGTAAGGATAGGCGTCTCATGACGTCTCCAAGCCAAAGAGATCGATACGTCTCCAAGGTAGACACAGCGATTAGAACTCGGGTTAATGTGCCAGCACTTCGGCCCCCCAAGGAAGGTCAGACGCACATCACCCAAAAATTCGTGCATGCGTGCCTCCATGCTCCACAGTACATGCTAATCATGATCAGGTCAGAAGCCGGGAAAATCGAAAACTTCAACCTCCTTGCCGTCGTCTTCGGTAGACACAATACACGTACAGGCAGCAAATAACAGAAATACAGGAAAGAGATAAGACATTCTACAATCATTACCAATTATAGTAGCTAGAAACCAATACGGCGCAATGCGCCTAGATAGCATCTCAAAACACATATCATAATAACAATAGATAGCAATCACAGTAGTAAGCAGGTGAACAGTTCCAGGCAGTCATTCATCGTAAAAGAAAATAAACAGTTCAAATCCATATAAAGCAGTAATTATTAGATAGTATGACACATCATGATGCATATGCACACAGTACTCAATTCCCTACTCCATAGAGCTAGACATAAACAGTCGGAGAGGAAGATCAGGAGACACGTCTGCAACTCAGCTGCCGAGGCCAAAGTGCTATAACTCAACAGTTTTCACGTGCACATCCAGGCATTGTACAGACAATCTACGCTAGATCACGATATAGGACAGTGTCTCGGCCAGATCGTCGGTGTGTTTGCATTGGTTCGCCCCACGGACAGGAGAGCTACCAACTGCCCATTGCGAGGTCCCCGCACCCCGATGCCCCCTAGGTCGTAACATGACCTACACTAGTCTACTCGCACCCGCACTAAGATGTGTTCAATCTCCTAGGAAACTTGGCCTTAACAACAGTCCAAAGGACATTCACGATGCAAAAAAACTCTATGCATGAACATGTATGGTCATCATCACATGTTATTCCATAATATGCCACAATTGGCCAAAGCGAACATCAATACATCATTAGTCATTCACATGGATCCACAATATCATAATATTGAAATCAAATAAGGTAATACGCTTTTAAGGTCCATTATGAATTCTCATTTAAGATTTGCCTCTCTTACAAGATTTGTCACTAAATGAGTTTCCATAATCAATTCAATTTTCTAATGCAATTTATTCACATACACTTAGAAGGTTATTCTAAGGTCTCAAAGTCTCACACTCTCTTGTTCTTGCTCTTGTAAAATTTTCTTAAGTTTTATGACAAGTTTCATTCTTGGTTCTTTTAAAATTTATGAATCTCCAATTGTATCTAATTCTTCCAAATTTGCTAATTTTCTAACCTATTACCTATGTTTTAATCATTTAATTATCTAAGTTCCAAGGTTACCTAAAATTTCATGATTGAGCCCCAAAGAGCCCTAGCGGCCGTGGCCTCCCTAGAGGATTCAACTCCAAATTTTTCCATTCCATTGATTTTATATTACACACTTGATTAATTAAGTCATTCACTTTTTAAAATTTGTTCACAAAGAACCTATCTTCTTAGCCCCAAAACCGTGGCCACCCAAGAGAAAATCCCACATTAATTTCTTCCATTTCTTGTCTTCTAATCCATTCCAATATGCCAATACACATCAACAATCAATCCAATAACATAAACCAAGTACAAACAACATGCAAGCATACTAATCATGCAATCAAAGAATAACCCTCATTAGGGTTTTCTCACAATCAACCACAACCAAGGTTCCTAGATGCTAATAGAGGTTGAGGAGGAGTGTCTTCCTCTTACCAAAGTGAAGAAAACAAGAGGAACCTCCAAGAACTCCTTGCAATTTTCGGATTGGGCACCACCAAAAATTCTAGAAATTCAACTTCATCAAAATAGTGCCAATGCTTGAAAAATAAAGCATGGATGGTCACCAAGATGACCATGAAAACGAAAATGAGAAAAGAAAGTGAAGAATGAAAATCTTACCCAAAAACCCTAAGCTTAAAGCTTGAAGAAGATGGTGAAAATGGTGGATTTTCAAAGAGCCACAAGCAAGAAAAGTGTTTAGGTGAGGTTGGTTTAAATTTTTGTGATGGATGAGGGGGGAAGAGGGCTGCTGGCCGTGGAGCTCTCCTAGAGAGAAGAAGGAGAAAAATCTAAAATGAAGAAGAAGAAGAAGAAGAAGAGAGAGAAGTGCTTTAGGTTAAGTTTTGAAATTACTCAAATGTAATTAGTTAAATAAAAGGTAATTCTTTTCCCCCCAAATTATGGTTCCAGTCGTGCATGAAGAGAGAGAGAAGAGAGAGGTGGCTACATTTGCATGGAGAAAGAGGGAAAGAAAATTTCCAAGAAGCTTCCTCCAAGCTTACAAGGGAAGTTTCGTACGTTTTACGATAAAGTGAAAGTAAGGTTGTTCCCTAATTAAGCACACTAACACAGATGAATATTTACATTGTCAGTATTATTTTTCCCCCAGTGTAGAAGAGTTACAGATGATGAAAATAATATTTTATTGTTCATCGGATGATTTTTGCGATACCGCGATTTAATTTATCAGGTAAAACCTCAAAAAACGTAAACTTCGTAAATTGTGCTCGGCCTCGGGTTTAGTAAGATCCCCCATCGACAAGTCCACAATTTAGAGTTTACCAAACACAGGGAAGATATTGTATCTTCCCGAGTCCGCTCAGCGCACACGCAAAGTGAAGAATATATTAAAATATTTATCATTTCCGAAAAATTCTGAAAGAATTCACATAAATCACAAATAATAGAAAATGACTATTTATGACAAAATAAATGATTTCCGGAGCGTTACACTAACATCAGCAGGTTTCTGCTCAGTGTGCACACAAAACGAGAAATATATTAAACTATTCGACGTATTCGGAAAATTCTAAGAAAATTCACATAATTCACAAATATTAGAGAATGACTATTCATAATAAAATAATTGATTTCCGGAGCGTTACACTGACATCAACAGGTTTCTACTCAGTGTGCACATAAAACGAGAAATATATTAAAATATTCGATGTATCTGAAAAATTCTAGGAAAATTCCTAAAAATCAACAATATTATAAGACGATCATTGATGATTAAACAAACACTTTTTGGGGTGTTACAACACTCCTCCACTAAAAAGAATTTCGTCCTTGAAATTTACATACCTCTGAATAGTTATGGGTGTTGCTCCCTCATCTTGTCCTCCAGTTCCCAAGTTGCATCACCAGTCGTCTCATTCCAAATCACCTTTACCAATGGAATCTCCTTGCCTCTAAGTTGTTTTATCCGCCAATCCTCAATTCTCGCAGGAGGCGTCTCATAGGTCAAGTTCTCTTTTAATTGTACTGTGTCCAGTGCTATGACATGACTTGGGTCAGGTAAATATTTACGCAGTTGCGACACATAGAAAACATTGTGTATATTGGACAAGAAAGGGGGTAAAGCTATCTGGTAAGCTACTGGACCTATCCGGCGAAGAATTTGGTAAGGTCCAAGAAATTTTGGAGTGAGTTTTCTAGATTTCAAAGCCCGGCCGACCCCAGTCATAGGTGTGACTTTCAAGAATACATGCTCACCTTCCTCAAACTCAAGAGGCTTTCTCCTCTTATCCGCATAACTCTTTTGCCGGCTCTGAGCAGTCTTCATCTTCTCTTGAATCATTTTGACCTTCTCAGTTGTCTGCTGAATGATATCCGGTCCAATCGTGAGACGCTCACCGTCTTGGTACTAACATAATGGTGTCTGACACCGTAGTCCATATAGAGCTTCATAGGGTACCATCCCTATACTTGAATGGTAACTATTGTTGTAGGTGAATTCTATCAATGGTAGGACTTCATCCCAACTTCCAGTCTATTCTATAGTGCAAGCTCTAAGCAAATCTTCAAAGGATTGGATCGTTCTTTCTGATTGACCATTAGTTTGTGGGTGATACGCCGAACTTAGACATAACTTTGTTCCCAACGATGCCTGTAGACTCTGCCAGAATTTCGAAGTAAATCTCAGATCCCTATCTGACACAATGCTCGTAGGCACACCATGCAGTCTAATGATCTCTCCAATATACAGTTGGGTCAACTTCTCCAGACTGTACCGTATATTGATCAGAAGGAAATGAGTTGACTTTGTGAGTCGATCTACTATTACCCAAATCAAGTCGTGTCCTCTTCTTGTTCTTGGCAAACCCACAACAAAATCTATTACAATGTTGTCCCATTTCCATTCAGGAATAGACAACGGTTGCAGCAATCCTGCAGGTCTTTGATGTTCCACTTTGGCTTTCTGACAGACTAGACAAGTTGATACGGATCTAGTGACGTCACTCTTCATTCCATGCCACTAGAACAACTTCTTCAAGTCTTGGTACATCTTTGTTATACCGGGTGCATATTCAGCTTGCTTGTGTGAGCATGATCCACAATATACCTTTTAAGTTCTCAGTCACGGGGAATGCAGACACTACCCCGAAATCTCAGAATTTCGTCTGTTCCTTCCTCAAATTCCATTTCTTTGCCTTGTCTCATCAGCTCTCTCACTTCTTGCAAGAATTCATCGACCTTCTACTTTTCCCGTATGTCGTCCTTTAGCTCGCTTGAGATGGTTACCATATTCATACAGATCTTTCCTGGTTTCAACTCTACAAATGACCAAACATCTCTAAATTGTTCTATGAGATCTCTTTCCTTGATCATCAGGGCAGAAACACTGATTGTCTTTCTACTCAAGGCGTCTGCCACGACATTCACTTTGCCAAGGTGATACAACAGCTGAAAATCATAGTCTTTTAGGAATTCTAACCATCTTTGCTGCCTCATGTTCAACTCCTTCTGATCATACAAATACTTTAAGCTTTTGTGATCACTGAAGATGTTGAATGTTGCTCCATAGAGGAAATACCTCCATATCTTCAGAGCAAAAACCACAGTTGCTAGTTCCAAATCATGCGTCGGATAGTTTTTTTCATGCACTCACAACTGTCGCGAAGCATAGGCTACCACTCTTCTATGTTGCATCAGAACATATCCCAATCCTTGGTATGAAGCGTCACAATACACCTCGAATGGCTCATTCGGATCAGGCAGCACTAGTACCAGTGAGGTGGTTAGCTACTTCTTCAACTCTTGGAAACTTTGCTCGCAGCTATCAGTCCACTCAAAAGCCTGGTTCTTCTTTGTTAGCTGAGTGAGTAGTCCAGCCATTTTGGAAAACCCTTCAATGAACCTTCTGTAATATCCAGCCAAACCCACGAACCTACGAATCTCCGTCACTGACTTCGGCCTTTGCCATTGTAGCACTGCCTCCACTTTTGATGGATCCACTGCAATCCCGTCTTTTGAGATCACATGGCCCAAAATCTTAACCTCGTCTAGGAAAAATTCATACTTTGACAGCTTGGCATACAGTTCCTTCTCCTTTATGATCTGGAGAACTATGCTGAGGTGTTCAGCATGATCCTCCTGATTCTGGGAATATATCAGGATATCATCGATGAAGACGACAACAAACTTATCCAAATACGAATGAAAGATTCTGTTCATGTAATCCATGAAGATAGCAGGTGCATTCATCACACCAAACGGCATCACAAGGTATTCGTAATGACCGTATCGGGTACGAAAAACAGTCTTGGGTATATCCTCCGTTTTCACTCTTATCTGATGGTATCCAAATCTCATATCGATCTTCGAAAACACCACTGCTCCCTTCAGTTGGTCCATCAAGTCGTCGATTCTTGGGAGTGGATATTTGTTCTTGATCGTCAACTTGTTTAACTACCTACAGTCCACACACAATCTTGAGGTACCGTCCTTCTTCCGAACTAACAACACTGGCGCTCCCCAGGGTGATACACTCGGTCTGATAAACTGTTTCTCCAAAAGCTCCTCTAGTTGTTTCTTAAGTTCTGCCAATTCCGTTGGCGACATCCGATAAGGTGCTATAGACACGGGACCAGCTCTCGGTACAAGGTCAATAGCAAACTCTATCTCGCATGGCGGTGGTAAACCAGGTACATCTTCGGGAAAGATTTTAGGAAACTCTTTCACCACTGGAATAGTACTCAGATCAGCCTCGCTCTCGATTTTCAAAGAAGATAGTAGCATGTATCCTTGAGCTCCTTCTTTCAAGAAAGCTCGCACTTGATTGGTCGTCAAGTATCTAGAATCTTCATCCACAGGGAAAACTATAGTTTTTTTAGAGTAATCTAACAAAACATGGTTGAAAGACAACCAGTCCATCCCTAAGATTATATCTAGTTGCGAAAGAGGTAAACAGATCAAGTCGACAGAAAAGATTCGACCTTCAACAATTAGGGGACACTTCAAACAGACTTTGGTAGTAACTATCAGTTTGTCAGTAGGGGTTGAGACTGTCAAATCAAAAGGTAGGGTAGACATTGGTAAGTCAAGTCGTAGCACACAGTCATATGATATGAAAGAATGGGTTGCCCCAGAGTCATACAGTACTTTTAGAAGATTACCTTCTATGGTGCCTTCCCCTTGAATCAAGTCTTCGGATTCGGAGGCTTCAGCTCCGCTCATGGTGTAGACTCGACCTCCGGCTTGCGGTTGCTTGGCTCTAGTTGCATTAACTGAAGGTTCAGCCTTTGTCTGGTTGCAATCTCTAGACACATAGCCTGGTTTGCCACATCTGAAGCAGATCAATCCTTTGATTGTGCACTCTCTCATGGGATGGTCTTTCCCACACATTAGGCATCTAGAGGGATATGCCACATTCTGAACAGTCTAGTTCCCAATAGAACCTCTACCAGAACTTCTGCCAACTTATTGTTGACCTCCCATTGGTCGGGAATAGGGCTTCTTTTGGAAGCGGTTTGAACTATTGCCTCCACCTCTTTGGAACCTTGTAGGCCCAAAGTTCTTGGTCCTCGAATCTCTAGCTTGTTCCAAGGCTTCCATTTCACAACATGTGTCCAATAGCTCCGAGAACACTTTAATTTTCAGAATGATCACAGCCTTCTTCACTTTACACCTCAGTCCTTTGGTGAACTTCCAACACTTCTAAGCTTCATCTGGTTGATGCTGAAAATGGGTTAAAAACTTCTCCAAGTTCTCAAATTTGGCCGCATATTCACTAATGGTCATGTTCCCCTGCCTCAGGTTAAGGAACTCCATTTCTTTCGCATGTCTCGCGCTTGCAGGAAAGTACTTATCTAAGAATTTGTCCTTGAACAAGTCCCACGTGATGTCACATCCCTCAGCCTCCAGTACTCTCTGAGTTCCATTCCACCAATCTTCGGCGTTGCCGACAAGCATGAAGGTTGCATAGTTCACCTTCATGTTTTCAGCGCAATTCATGCCACGAAAAACTTTCTTCAGTTCTTTGATCCACAAAATAGCTTTGTCCGGATCGAACTCTCCTATGAATTGTGGAGGTTTGTGGCGACGAAACTCCACCAAGTTCTGAGCATCGGCAGTTGCTTCGTACTGTTGTGCAACTCTCTCTTCTTGCTGAGCAGCACGTTCATTCTGTTGTGCGATGACTTCCGCCATCCTCTGCATTGCCTCTATAGCAGCTGCCATTTCTCTGTCTCTTACCATCTCGCTTTCTCTTAAATTAGATTAACTGAAAAACATAAGGAAATTTTGATGTTTCCATTCAGAATACCAATTACAGAGATTCACACAACACAAACAAGACAGACTCACACACAAGACCCAAAGAGACACAAACCAGGGCTTTGATACCAACTTAATGTAATGCCCCATTTTGGGAGGGAACGTCACATTGTCAAATAAAAATGCAGAAAATAAAATTTTGTGAAATTAAGACCCGGTTCATTTTAGTTAAGATTAATTGGTCCGATTCGTTAATACGTGAGTAAAAAGGCGATATATATTTAAGTATACACATTAATTTTTTTTTGTTAATTAATAAAATGGAGTGACGAAATATGAATAACAATAAAGAGTAAGACAGAAAGTAAAACTTACATCTGAACAACATACACATATATATTTATATAGATATCCAATATGTTTTAGATACAAGCCTGGAATTTCCAAAAAGCAAAACTATACCTGCCCAAAGGATCATATATATACATCCCCAAGATATCAGAATATACAGCCCAGCAAAAATAAAACATCAGGCCCCCAGAATAAAACACTGGCAGCCATTAGTAGCTACTAGCAATGTCACTTTCTCAGATGAGGAGGGATCATGTCAGGATCCTCCGCGGGGTCCTCCTTATCCGAGGAAACCTCCATAGGAACCACAGAGCCACGGGCAGGAGCCCGAGCAGTGGAATCAAAAGAGTCCTCCTGCAGGGTGTAGTAACTGTCACCCCACATCTCACGGATAGGAAGATAAAACTCTAACCATATGCTGATGTAGCAGGTAAGGATCGGCGTCTCATGACGTCTCCAGGCCAAAGAGATTGATATGTCTCCAAGGTAGACACAGTGATCGAAACTCAGGTTAATGTGCCAGCACTCCGGCCCCCTAAGGAAGGTTAGACGCACATCACCTAGAAATCTGCGCATGCGTGCCTCCATGCTCTATAGTAGATACTAATCCTGATCAGGCCAAAAGCCGGGGAAATCAGAAGCTTCAACCTCCTTATCGTCGTCTTCGGTAGACATAATACACGTACAGGCAGCAAATAACAGAAATACAAGAAAGAGGTAATACATCCTACCATCATTACTAATTATAGCAGCCAGAAACCAATACTGCGCAACGCGCCCAGATAGCATCTCAAAACACATACCATAATAACAATAGACAATAATCACAGTAGTAAGCAGGTGAACAGTTCCAGGCAGTCATTCATCGTAAGAGCAAATAAACAGCTTAAATCTATATAAAACAATAATTATCAGATAGTATGACACATCATGATGCATATGCACACAGTACTCAATTCCCTACTCCATGGAGCTAGACACAAATAGTCGGAGAGAAAGATCAGGAGACACGTCTACAACTCAACTGTCGAGGCCAAAGTGCTATAACTCAACAATTTTCACGTGCACATCTAGGCATTGTACAGATAGTCTATGCTAGATCACGATATAGGACAGTGTCTCGGTCCGGATCGTCGGTTCGCCCCACAGATAGGAGAGCTACCAACTGCCCATTGTGAGGTACCCGCACCCTGACGCCCCCAAGGTCGTAACATGACCTACACTTGTCTACTCGCACCCGCACTAAGGTGTGTTCAATCTCCTAGGCAACTTGGCCTTAACAACAGTCTAAAGGACATTTACAATGTAGAAAAACTCTATGCATGAACATGTATGGTCATCATCACATGCTATTCCATAATATGCCACAATTGGCCAAAGCGAACATCAATACATCATTGGTCACTCACATGGACCCACAATATCATAATATTGAAATCAAATAAGGTAATACACTTTTAAGGTCCATTATGAATTCTCATTTAAGATTTGCCTCTCTTACAAGATCCGTCACTAAATGAGTTTCCATAATCAATTCAATTTTCTAATACAATTTATTCACATACACTTAGAAGGTTATTCTAAGGTCTCAAAGTCTCACACTCTCTTGTTCTTGCTCTTGTAAAATTTTCTAAAGTTTTATGACAAGTTTCATTCTTGGTTCTTTTAAAATTTATGAATCTCCAATTGTATCTAATTCTTCCAAATTTGCTAATTTTCTAACCTATTACCTATGTTTTAATCATTTAATTATCTAAGTTCCAAGGTTACCTAAAATTGCATGATTGAGCCCCAAAGAGCCCTAGAGGCCGTGGCCTCCCTAGAGGATTCAACTCCCAATTTTTCCATTCCATTGATTTTATATTACACACTTGATTAATTAAGTCATTCACTTGTTAAAATTTGTTCACAAAGAACCTATCTTCTTAGCCCCAAAACCGTGGCCACCCAAGAGAAAATCCCACATTAATTTCTTCCATTTCATGTCTTCCAATCCATTCCACTATACCAATACACATCAACAATCAATCCAATAACATAAACCAAGTACAAACAACATGCAAGCATACTAATCATGCAATCAAAGAATAACCCTCATTAGGGTTTTCTCACAATCAACCACAACCAAGGTTCCTAGATGCTAATAGAGGTTGAGGAGGAGTGTCTTCCTCTTACCAAAGTGAAGAAAACAAGAGGAACCTCCAAGAACTCCTTGCAATTTTCGGATTGGGCACCACCAAAAACCCTAGAAATTCAACTTCATCAAAATAGCACCAACGCTTGAAAAATAAAGCGTGGATGGTCACCAAAAGGACCTGAAAATGAAAATAAGAAAAGAAAGTAAAGAATGAAAAAGCTTACCCAAAAACCCTAAGCTTGAAGCTTGAAGAAGATGGTGAAAATGGTGGATTTTCAAAGAGCCACAAGTAAGAAAAGTGTTTAGGAGATGGAGAGGATAAAGAAAATGAGGTTGGTTTGAATTTTTGTGATGGATGAGGGGGGAAGAGGGCTGCTGGCCATGGAGCTCTCCTAGAGAGAAGAAGGAGAAAAATCTAAAATGAAGAAGAAGAAGAAGAAGAAGAAGAAGAAGAAGAAGAAGAAGAAGAAGAAGAAGAAGAAAGAAGAAGAAGAAGAAGAAGAAGAAGAAGAAGAAAGAAGAAGAAGAAGAAGAAGAAGAAGAAGAAGAAGAAGAAGAAGAAGAAGAAGAAGAAGAAGAAGAAGAGAAGTGCTTTAGGTTAAGTTTTGAAATTACTCAAATGTAATTAGTTAAATGAAAGGTAATTCTTTTCCCCCCAAATTATGGTTCCAACCGTGCATGAAGAGAGAGAGAAGAGGGAGGTGGCTGCATTTGCATGGGGAAAGAGGGAAAGGAAATTTCCAAGAAGCTTCCTTCAAGCTTACAAGGGAAGTTTTACACGTTTCATGATAAAGTGAAAGTAAAGTTATCTCCTAATTAAGCACACTAACACAGATGAATATTTACACTGTCAGTATTATTTTTCCCCCAGTGTAGAAGAGTTATAGATGATGAAAATAATATTTTATTGTTCATCGGATGATTTTTGCGGTACTGCGATTTAATTTATCGGGTAAAACCTCGAAAAACGTAAACCTCATAAATTGTGCCCAACCTCGGGATTAGTAAAATCCTCCATCGACAAGTCCACAATTTAGAGTTTACCAAACACAAGGAAGATATTGCATCTTCCCGGGTCCGCTCAGCGCACACGCAAAATGAGAAATATATTAAAATATTCATCGTTTCCGAAAAATTTTGAAAGAATTCACATAAATCACAAATAATAGAAAATGACTATTTATGACAAATTAAATGATTTCTGGAGTGTTACACTGACATCAGCAGGTTTCTGCTCAGTGTGCACGTAAAACGAAGAATATATTAAAATATTTGACGTATCCGGAAAATTTCAAGAAAATTCACATAATTCACAAATATTAGAAAATGACTATTCATAATAAAATAATTGATTTCTGGAGCGTTACACTGACATCAGCAAGTTTCTGCTCAGTGTGCACGTAAATCGAAAAATATATTAAAATATTTGATATATCTGGAAAATTTCTAAAAATCAACAATATTATAAGACGATCATTGATGAATAAACAAACACTTTTTGGGGTGTTACAATTATGGTGTGACGTTTCTTCTTCGCGACATTAAGAAAAAGGGGCGTTACAAAATCTTGGCTTAAATTATGTTAAATGGTGTTGAATTTTCATGATAAAATGTTGCCCATTAGTAGCTATAGTTTTTAATATGTTTTGCATAAATATGATGCTTAAATGGTTATAAATGGACATAGCAGAATTGCTACCTTGTGTGACCATAAATGTTGTTATTTTTTAGCAAGATATTGTGACACGTATGATGATTAAATGTCATGGCATAAAGCTGCCCTTTAAGACTAGAATTTTGGTGTTGTTGTGTTTGAATTTGTTAACTAATTGAGTGGCCCTTTGGAAATGATCCCTATCATTGGATAGAATGGTAGTGTGAGGATGGACATTCCCTCCCTACCGAAGTAATTGAGGTTGAGGACGGACATTCCCTCACCCTTTACTCAAATTCTTTCTAGTTGATATTGGAGATCCTAGTTTGTGGATAGTGTGAGGATGGACATTCCCTCCCTATCTTAATAGTTGAGGACGGACATTCCCTCTCGACTCACAACTCTAGGTTGAGGATGGACATTCCTTCATTGGAGGTGTCTGGGTTACTCATTTTTCAGAGTAGTTCTGTGTGACTGATGAATTGTCACAAATAGGTTAAAGTACACTAACCTGAAAGTAGACTACTGCTAAGTAATTTAAATAAACATTAAGATGAAATTGAATTTATTTGGCTAAATGTGATGCTTGTTTAGAACTGTGTTTTTGAAATTTATTGTGGATGCTAAATGCAATGTTTGATAACAAATATTTTCAGAAACTAATAATAATGGAATTTTTTTTCGGGAAGAAGAAGGACTTGATTTGGTTTTTGCCACCTTCCTACGTAATAAAATGAGTTTTTAAATGGTTTTTTGTCGAAACAACTGGAGGTATTACGATGTCATTGATTTTAATAATATTATTGAGAATTCTTTGAATTCTCACCCTATTTTTGTTATTGTTTCCATAATATTTCCAGGGTTGAGATCTACAGCTAGGAGACCAAAGCATAAGACATATAATAGTTTTGAAGTTATATTGTATTGTATTTTGTATAATTAGTACTCTGTAAAAGTTTATGTAAATTATTGTACTGTAAAGTACGATGTATATTATGTTTTTAGTGTACAAATGTTATATTATTTCACGATAGGCTCATATTTTATGTATATCAATTAAATAGAGTATACAAGTAATTTATTAATTTACGTGACGTACTTAATTTTATTTGATAATATGTAAATACTGATACGTTATTAGTAATGTTATTAAGGACGTTACACAAGGCATTTAAGAAGGGTTAAAGAAAAACCTGTAATTGGCCATTGACCCATGAAGACTTTGTTTTGATAATAAAAAATATGGTGATGTTGCAAGATCAAGTCTAAGACCTTCAAGAATAGTTTTTAGGACTTAGATCATTTTGTAAAGGTAAAATGTGATTCATACTAAAGCTCCAAAACTTATTTTTCAAATAACCTAAATAACACACTTGTTTTAAAGGCTTCAAAATGGTTTTTGGTTTTCAAAGAAACAAATTTTACGTGCCCAAAAGCTTATAAGATCATTTGGAATCACTTGACATTGTTTAAAAGCTGACAAAACATTTTTCATATGGCTTATTCGAATAAAGGTCCTCTTATTTGAATAACAAAAGTCAGAGAAGCCAAAAATTCCATCTGGTTAGGCTTTATTCGAATAAAACCTCATTTTATTCGAATAAACATTTAAAATAAGCAATGGCACTTCAGTTTTTAATTAGCTTATTCGAATAACACTCTTGTTATTCGAATAACACATTTTCCCGAAACCTGATTTTAAATAGTTTATTCGAATAACCATATTATTATTTGAATAACACCTATTTCAAAAAAACATATTCTAAAAGGCTTATTCGAATAATGAGAACGTTATTCGAATAACGTATTCCAGAGAGATTTTCTTTAACGTGTTATTTAGAGTCTTATTCGAATAACAAACGTGTTATTCGAATAAAGGCCACGTCTAGAAAAAGCAACAACAGCTAGTTTACTACCATTAATGCTCCTAACCACCTCTCCAACAATTTTTTTCATTAATGGGTTATAAATATAAGTTGTTGGGCATTTATGGAGGTTAGACAATCCATCTGAAAACCTTGGTTTAGCATTAATACGGGTTTTTCTATCTTTTTCAATCAATCCTCTGCTTTGGGCATTATAATTGTGAATCCTTAATACCCATAAGCTTCTACTTGTATTATCTACTCTTGAGAGAGTTTCTCATTATTCATATTTTGTATAATCTATAAAAAAGAGGGTGAGGCATTCCTCAAAGTTGTAAGGATGAGGTATCCCTTGAAAGAAGAGACTTAAGCATAAAGGGTGAGGTATTCCAAGGTGTGTTAAGTGCTCTAACTTGAAAAGGTTATCAAGCACCTGTTGAAACTTGAAAAATTAGTGAAAAATCTCGACTGATTACTTAAAGATTAGACGTAGGCCACAAGTGGATTAGTGGTTGAACCAGGATAAATCTTGTGTTTGATTATCTAAATTCTACTCTTTAATATTATGCACTATTTTATTGGCATTGCTTGAATATTATTGTGCTTGGCTGTGATATTTGTGAGTGAAAGCTTTTTATCTTCTCTATCCATTCATCTTTATCATTCAATAGTTTCAACGAAAATTGATAATCAAGTGTTTTATAAGAGATTTGCGAAAATATTTTATAAACTCAATTCACCCCCTCTTGAGTATTGCGACCACTGGGTAACAAATCCTCAGCGGTTCAACTGATTATCGTAGATAGTATACAAGGCCGTTGTCTGTACTATCTTCTAGGCTTCCTTTTGATCTTCAAGAAGGGTGCCGTGGAGGAGGTAAGCTAATATAAGAGTCATTCAATAGGAGGACTTCGTTGTCCATGATAGTAGGGAAGGGTAAGGTGTCCTGGATCACTGACCTGTTATTGCCTGGGCCCTTGGTGTTGGCAAGCTTCGATAGGATGTCAGCCTTGGAGTTTTGTTCCCTTGGGATATGCTCCACCCTGATGTTGTTGAAATTCTCCATCAACTTTTAACTCTGGCTAAGTACTTCTGTAGTATGGGTTCCTTGGCTTGGCATTCCCCTTTTATCTGAGTTATTGTTGGCTGCGAATCATTGGATATGACTATGTCTTTGGCTCCTCTCTCCTTGGCCAAGTTAATGTCGGCTATGCACGCTCTGTATTCGGCCTGGTTGTTGGATATGGGAAACTCGAACCTTAACGAATGTTCCAGTACGAGGCCGGCTTCGCTTTCCAAAATGATCCTAGCTCCACTCCTTTTAGGATTCAAGGATCCATCAATGTAGATACTCCAAGAATGCACTCTAGGATGACTGAAGTATGGGGTGAAATCAACCAGAAAGTCAGATAATACCTGCACCTTTGTAGTTAGTCTTGGCTCGTTGGTGATCCCGAACTTAGAGAGTTATACCGACCAAGCGATCATTCTTCCAGTGAGATTTAGCTTGTGCAGGACTTACCAGATTGTTTAGTCTGTCCTTACTACGATGGGGTGACATTGGAAGTATTGTCTCAGCCTTCTCGCAGTGATTACTAGTTCCAGAGTTAGCTTTTCAATTTTTTGGTAGTGAGTTTCGGGGCCTTGGAGAACTTTGATGATGAAATAAACCGACCTTTGACCTTCATAAGTTTCTGTTATCATAGCTGAGTTAATCGCCTCGTTGCTGATAGAGAAGTAGGTGTATAACATTTTGTCGGGGTCTGGTCTTGTCAGAATGGGTGGAGTGGATAGCATATTCTTTAACTCTTGGAACGCGGCCTTACATTCTGGGGTCCACTCAAAGTTCTTTCCCTTTTTTTAAAGTTTGAAAAAGGGGGAGAGACTTTTGGACGTCTTTACTCAGGAAGCGTGTGAAGGCAGCGATCTGGCCTATGAGTTACTAAACTTCCTTGATAAATTGAAGGTTGCACATGTCGAGCATGACTTGGCATTTTTTGGGTGGGCCTCAATTCTATGGTTTGTCAGTAGGAACCCTAGAAATTTGCCACTTTGCACTCCAACAACGCATTTCTCTGGGTTCGATTGTATGTTATGCTTTCGAACCTCGGTGAATACTTCCTCTAAGTCTTTGCTGTGACATTTTGACTATCATATCATCAATCTATACCTCCACCATCTTACCAATTTGCCTTTCAAAGACTTTGTTTGTCATCATTTGATAAGTTGCCCCGATATTTTTAAGTCTGAATGACATGACCAGGTAGTAGCAGTTCCCTATCTTAGTTATAAAAATAGTATTTTCTTCATCTTCTAGGCTCATAGGGATTTAGTTGTATCCAAAGTAGGCATCCATAAGGACAACAACCTAAATTCGAATAAGTTTTCAACCAGCTTATCAATGTTGGGAAGCGAGTAAGGGGTCTTTTGGACAAGCCTTGTTCAGGTCGGTGTAATCGACGCACATACGCTCCTTCCCACTGGCCTTCTTGACCAAAACCACATTAGAGAGCCATGTGGTGTAGGAGACTTCTCTGACAAACCAGTGTCTAGGAGCTCCTTCACCTGGTTTTGGATTACCTCTTGCCTTTCAGGTCCAACCTTCCTTGTGCGTTGGGCCACCTGTTTTGCATCCTTCTCAATAAAGAGTTAGTGATAGATAAAGTCTTGGTCGAGACCTAGTATGTTTGCGGAAGTCTAGGCGAACAAGTCTTTGTTTTTTGTCAAGATCTCAATCAGTTAGGACCTTTCCTCTTAACTGAGTTGTCCTCTAATCTTGGTCACCTGGTCTGGCTTGGTACCAAGTTGAAGGGACTGGAGCTCACTGTCAAGTTGTGGGCGCGTATTGCGGATTTCCTCGTGTACATCCAACTCGGTCAAGAGGACACTGGCTATGTCCATAGTGACCGGTGTCGAATCGTTACATCGATTCGTAGTGCGTGATTTCTTGATAATTTTCAGGATTTCATTGTAACCTTTTTCTCATTGTAGCTTGGTCTCCTTTGATGCTTACCACCCTATCTTGCTGGTCCAGGAACTTCATGGCCAAGTGGGGGGTAGAGATTATAATCCTAAAGGCATTGAGTGAAGGACAACCTAATATGATATTGTAAGCTAAAGGGCAGTCAACCACCAGGAATTTTACCTTGATGGTTTTGAAAATGAAGGCTTTCCCTAGAGTCAGGTGAGTCTTGATGTATCCAACCTGGGAGATCTTGTCGCCTGTGAACCCGATTAGCTCTCCGGTGTATGGGATAAACTCTTCTTTTGGAAATCCTAGCTTGTTGAACAAGTCTAAAAACATGATATCTGTTGAACTCGCTTAGTCCACGAACATGTTGCAGACCTTGGCGTTGGTGATGATTCTAGTAATAACTATGGGGTCATCGTGATTCGGGATGATGTTTTTGTAGTCCTCATCAAAAAACGAGATCAATAGGGACTTTTTTGATCCTCGCCCATCTTAGTTTCTATGAGGGATGCTATGCTCATCATCGCCCTAAGGGCCCTTTGCTTGGCATTTGTGGAGTCACCGCTGCTTGCGAAACCTCCTGAGATGGTGTTTACTACTTAGGTTAGTTCGATGTGAGTATCTTCATCCTCCACTCATTTTTCAGGGTGTTGTGGTGCTAAGGCCCGTTGCTCAACCTCCCTAGAAGATGCTCTCAGATGGCCCTGATGTCACCTCATCGGAATTGGCGGGGAAGGAGGGGGGAGGTTCTCTCCGATGGAGGAAGCCTCTGACCCATCCTGCCTGGGTTCCAAATGGGTTACGATTGATTTCCAGTATGGCTTGAGAGGTGGTAGGGGGAATGCTGGGCAGCAATTTGTAGAGGATGAGGTCTGGGATTGAACTTCGTTTGCCAACAAATCACCAAGGTGTTGCAACACCGATACCTGCTGCTCTGCATCCCTAGAAAATGCTCTCTGAGGGTCAAGGTGTTGCCGCCTTCGGAATCCTCAAGGAAGGAAGGGGAGATTCTCTCCAACGAAAGAAGTCTCTTTGTCGTCCTATCTGGGTTCCGGACGGGCTACGACCAACTCCACGACTAGCTGGAGTGCCTCTGGGTTAGACATCGAGTGGCAGTTTGAAGAAGGAAGGTTACATGCAATGCAGGCATGATTATGGTTAGTTGATGTCTGTCTCCTTCTTGTGTTCACCATAGTGTGATAGTAGGGGGAGTTTTTGAAAGTGGCGTTGGGAGTAGAAATTTATCTTTCCCCATAGGTGGCACCAATGTTCATAAATGGGTTCTGAGGATTACTTGTATAGGTATGGAACGACGAACTCCTCCGTAGCGCAGCTACAACAACGACGAGTGAGGAGGTGGGTACCTACAAAAAGTACTTCGACACTCAAGTCAGTAGGTGTGCAAGGAGAGTATAGTGAGATTTGGGAATCAACTCATATCTTATTTCTCTTGCTTACTGTATTTATATGAGCATATTAGGGTATGTGGTGTCTGAGCATTCAGTGTGTGCCGAATGATGCTACTTGGAATCGTGGAGACACGACCGTGGAAACTACTACTTCTTTATCCTTACTCGCCTACTTGTACAGAATACGCTTAGGCTACTTCATGCACACTATATGCTTGGGTGTCAACCTGGTGGGTTGGGTTGGTCTAACTCTTTAGACCCGTAACCTGGTCCAGAACAGTTTTGTTATTGAATTTTAGGCAAATAAGTTAATTCTCTTATTTTGAAGTATGAAATAATCAGTTTTGAATTTTAACAAATTTTGATAAAATTATGTCATTTTTTTTGTCTATATAGCATTACTTAATTGGAAATCTCTATTATATAGAGGCCATAATCCCTTTTTTTAATATTTATAATTTCAACTCAAGAAGATTTTTTTTATTTCTTCTCTGTTTTTCAAGGAACAAAGGCACTGATTTTTTTTAATTGTGTTGTTCACACAGATGACATAGTGGTGTAACTGTATCTCATTTTTAAACATTTTACAACTAATATTTTGAAGGTAAAATGGTGTCATTAAGTTATGTTTTTTATGAGAAATCATTAAATTAGTTTCCAATAAAGGGAAGGGTGAAAATTTGAATAGTCAGTAACACAATTTAGTGCTTTATTTATTTCCTCCACACACAGTATATATGAGAAATTTTTCTTATATAAAATAAATTAATATTAAATATTTTTATAAATTTTTATATTATATAATAAAAAATATAAAAATTTATAAAAATATTAAATAATAATTAAATTAATATATCTAATTTAAATACTCTAAATTTAAGTAAAAATTTGTCGGCATATAAGTCAGTTATGACTAAAACACAACACTTCCAGATTTCAACCACATTGTCAAAGGCTGCAGACGTGACTGTAAAATTTACTTACTTACCCTCACTTTTAAGACCAAGAACAAGGAATTGATTATTATGCCATTTATGATCTTTTTTGTTCATATATACCTGGTAAGGTGAATTGTTGCAGAGGGTCTTGGTCATTCTAAACTATATGTACCAATAGCATCTCTCTTACCTCATAGTATTTGGTGTTTTCTTAAAATGTCTCCTAACTTTCCGTGGAAAGCCAAGCTTTTTATGTCTTAAAAAGTATCAAAAGCAATTTGCAATTTTTCACTTTCCAACTCAGGAGAAGTATACTTTACCCCTCACCAAAATAATAATAATAATAATAATAAAAAGCCTCAGGAGAAGTAAAATTAAACAATGACGATGAGATGATAATGAAGTTGAGAAGAAAAAAGATTCCCGATTAAAATATAGTTAAATCCGGGAAATGGAAGTTCAGGTGCTTGATTTTGCCTTATATTAATTGTTGAGGCTTTCTTTTAAATTTCATAAATTGAATTAGCTAACAAATAGCAAAGATTTCTTGCCTGTAACCTATTAAATAAGTTTATTTTAATAAATATTTTGGTAAACAACTGTTTCCTAAAATTAGAAACAATTTCTTTATGGAATTGAATTCTTTTCCTTTTACTAAGGATAATGAACGTATGCCTTCACTTTGACTCACTAACAAATTATTGTAAGGATAAGTTTTTTTTTTTTTCCATTTCCTTTTGATGCCTTTGGGATGGGGGATTTATGTAAAATTTAAATTAAATAAAGAATAATTCTAAATATTTTTATTTAATTATCTTACTAATTTTTTTAATTATTAAATAAAAAATATTAAATATTTTTTTTTATATTTTTATATTTAATATTTTTTATTTAATATTAAAAAATTATTATAAAAATGATATAACAAAACTCTTAAATAAATAATGACAAGTAAATGTGTGGTCAAAATATCTTAAATGAAAAGACAAAGTACACAACCAAGTTTTAGTTGTACCAAATCTGGGCCATTTTCCCACACCAAATAAAAAGCGTGATCATATATTTTTTTAATTTTATGAATGGATTTAATTTTAACATATTATTATTTTAAAAACTTATATACTATTATTTAATTATATATTATTATATCATCAAAAAAATTTAATTTTGATAATAATTACTTAAAAAATTATACATTTAATAACATATAATTGATTAATAGTGTAAAATATTATATATTAATAATGTATTAAAATTAAACTTTTTATAAATATATAAGGCTCTAATTTCAATGAAATTGTCCTAATAAATCTGATTTTCCGGTTTTTTTTATCTGCTGATTTTCTGGTCTTAATCATCCAGAAGAAATCACATGTCATTCATGTGTCTTAATTTGTTCAAACCTTTCCCCAAAATACAAAACTTTGTAACAAACTTATCATTCCCTTCTCCTTTTCTTTATAAAAATTACTACCGCAAAAAGTGATATGATAATTACCAAAATAAAGATGTGGAAAAAAAAAAATCCTCTTGGGCTACTCAAGAGTGGAAGCTCAACAGTCACGAAGACAATGAATTAGAGCCATTGGATGTTGATGCATCAATAATCACGTGTCACATGACCCTCACTCTCTCTTGCTCAGTTTTTTTTTTTTTTTTTCATTTCTTTTCTAAGTCTTAGTAGAGCCCATAAGAACCGCTGGACCCCTATCCCTTCTTCACACACTCAGTTTAGACCATTCCTTGTACACAACAATTTCTGTGTCATCTTTGTCTTTCTGTCTACACTGAGCTTTTCTCTCTCTAAGCTTGCATGGAGTTTGATCCAAGCTTCCCAGAGAAATTTCCTTACCTTTCTGGAATTTTCCCGGAAAATCCCTACATAAAGTCAGAGATACCCACCATGGTTCCCTTGCAACAAACCTCTACTCTTGTACCACCTCCACCGAATAACACCTTCCTGTACCAGAACAATTTCCACCATTTTCAGCATCATCCCCTGAATGGGGCTAACCACCACCCTGGTTTTGTGATGGGGGGTCCTTCTTCCTCCATCAACCCTTTCTCTCTGATCCCAACCCCTTCTTCGGGTGATCCATATGAGGCTGCATACGCCAATGGGTCCTTGAGAGACCTTGTCAACGCCTACTATCCCATGGCATTTGCACCAACCAACAACAACAAAATGGAAGCCATGCATGGCTACCTGAACACTGGCAAGGGCCTCTGGGATTTCTCCCAGAAAATTCCCATTCAGTGTGGTGCAAGTTCACAGCCGCAGGTGGGTCCCTCTCTGTCACCATCACTAGTTTATGATGCATATGGATCGGTGCCAGTGAAGCCTAGACTTCAAGACGAGCTTTCATGCATCGCTGGAACTGGAAATGGTCACTGGGACACTGATCAGAGAGTTGTTGATGACAAGAAGCAGGAGAAGAGGGTGTTGAGGAAGAGTAGCAAAATTCTGCACAAGATTACCAACATAATCAAAGGCCAGTGGACTGCAGATGAGGACAGGTATAGCAAATCATTCCGAATTTCCTACGCACAAACTCTCCCTCTCTCTCGATGTTTTTAATTTTTAGTTAAGTTTTCTCATTAAATTCTTTGTGGTTTCAAGAGAAGTTAACTGAAAATTTTCCCTTTAATTCATGCCGTCTCTAGTGAGGTTTGTTAATGTTTTGTCCAATTTGTTCCTCGGTGATGAACATTTAATTAATTTGGTTTTTCTGTTTTTGTAGGGTTCTCATTCAATTGGTGAGACGCTTCGGGCTTAAAAAATGGTCCCAGATCGCCAAGTTACTGAATGGCAGGGTCGGGAAACAGTGCAGAGAGAGATGGCACAACCATCTTCGGCCGGACATTAGGGTTTCTTCCCTTTCTATTCTTATTAGTTTTTCTCTCGCACACACATATTAAAAGAGATATGAACATTAAGCAACTTTTTTTTTTGGCACATAACCTTAAGCAACTTTTAATTGTGATAATTTATGTAAGATTAATGGTCCAAATTTATTTATGTTTCACACTTCATACATGATATTTATTTTTTTATTTATTTTAATATATATATATATATATATATATATATATATTAATTAATAGGATTTGGCAGAGAAAAGAGATGTCTTTTCCATTACATGATGATCTCAATATATACATTAGGATTCCTATCTGTACAACAATAAATACACCTAAAAACTCTCCTATCCTAGATTCTACGTGATTGCCTTAGAGAATAATTATAAATTCAACTCAACTAATTACAGATATGCATGACTAGTTGAGAATATACATTAATTGAAACATATCATGTCTGTGATTTTCTCATTACCCCCCCCTCCTTCAAGTTGGTGCATGAAGATTGTGAATGCCCAACTTGTCCAGCAAGGAGAGAAATTGAGGCCGCCCAAGTGCCTTAGTGAAAATGTCAGGCAATTGTGTACTAGAAGACACATACACAGGACGAATGTGGCCTTTAAGTATCTCATCTTGGATAAAATGACAATCAACTTCGATGTGTTTGGTCCGTTCGTGAAAGACAAGATTTTTCGCAATGTGAAGAGTGGTCTGACTATCACAATAAAGTTGCATTGGTTGAGCATGAGAGATACATAGGCTAGAGAGAAGGCCTTTGAGCCATTTTAGCTCACAAGTGGTGGTAGCCATAAACCGGTACTCGGCTTTGGCGGGAGATTGAGAAGCAGTGGGTTGCTTCTTGGTTTTCCAAGAGATGGGTGAGTGACCAAGAAGAATAAACCACCCTGTGAGTGATCATTGAGTCAAAGGACAGCTAGCCCAGTCTGAATCACACCATCCATACAGTTGCAAAGGGCTATCTCGGCGCAACAAAATACCTTGTCCAGGATTGCTTTTTAGATAGCGCACTACACGCAAAGCAACCTCCCAATGTTCCTGCTTTGGTTGCTGCATGAACTGAGATAGAATGTGAACACAGTATGAAAGCTCTGGTCTCGTGAAGCACAGGTAGATAAGACGACCAACTAAGCGTCGATATTTGTCGGGTTGAGTAAGGACTTCTCTAGTAGCAAGAGCCAAGTGGTGGTTTTGCTCAAGAGGAGTAAGAGCGGGTTTAGAGCCAAGAAGTCCAGTTTCTGTAATTATGTCCAGAGCATACTTCCATTGACAAAGAAAAATTCTAGTGGGTGATCTTGCAACCTCTACACCGAGAAAGTATTTCAGAGTCCCTAAATCCTTCATATGAAAACAAGTGTGCAAGTAGGTTTTGAATATCGAAATAGTAGCATGATCATTCCTAGAAATAATAAGATCATCAATATAAATTAGTACCACAAGATAAAAATCTCGTTGCTACAGCACAAACAAAGAATAATGAGATAGTGATTATTTGAATTCATATGCTTTGAGTGCAGTGGATAGCTTAGCAAACCAACACTATGGGGCTTATTTAAGCCCATATAAAGATTTCTGGAGTCTAAATACCATCCCAAGCTGCATGGTATGGAAACCAGGCGGTGGTTTCATAAAAACTTCCTCTTGAAGATCCCTATGAAGGAAAACATTATGTACATCCATCTGATGTAACTCCCAATTCTTTGCTGCAGCTACTACCAATAAAGTTTGCACAGTCACCATTTTAGCGACAGGAGCAAATGTCTCATTGTGGTCTATCCCTTCAACTTAGTGATTGCCAAGAATGACCAAGCGGGCTTTAAACCTCTCTACTGTCCCATCTGATTTGTGTTTAATTTTGTAAACCCATTTACATCCAAGTGCCTTCTTTCATGGAGGCAAATGGGTAATGGTCCATGTTCCATTCTTCTCAAGCGCTTAAATCTCACTTTGCATGGCTTCCCTCCATTTAAGATCTTTTACTGCCTCAGCATAAGTGGCAGGTTCTCTATCATGATCAAGACCTGCAAGAAAAGCACGATGTGCCAAGGAAAATTTCTCAAAGTGAACATAGTGTGCTATTGGATAAGGTGTACCTGAGGATGATGGTGGAGTAGATGAATGGCTGGATGGGCTCATCTTCTGAATTGTGTGAGTGACAAAATCTCGCAGTCGAGTAGAAGGAATTTTATGTCTATGTTCCCAGCCCAGTGTCTCAATAGGTATGATTGGTTGGCTTGTCAATTCGAGCCCATTCTCTAACAAAGTTTCTGAAGTAGATTGATCCATTATTTCAACTTCTCCACCCCCCTATCGTCTAAGCTGGGTTCACCTTGGTTAGAGAGTAAAGCTGCTTCCCCGAGAGTAGCACCATTGTCCAACAGTTCCTCATTCAGTCTAACGCCCACATCCTACAATACAGGAGTTACAATTCTCTCGGGTATAATGTCAACCTTATCAGCAAATGGATACTCAATTTCAACAAATTCTACATCTCGAGATACAAATTGTTCTTTGCTTTCAAGATAAAATAATTTCTACCCTTTCTTTCCATACGGATATCCAGCAAAAACACATTTTCTACTCTTACTGGCAAATTTATCTCCATTTCTATTTTGATTGTGTGCATAACAAAGACATCCAAACACTCGTATATGTTCAAGTGAAGGTGCTTGTCCATGCAACATCTCATAGGGAGTTTTACCATTCAAAATAGCAGAAGGAGTCCTATTTAGCATATACCCTATAGTTAAAATACACTCACCCCAAAAATCAATAAGAAGATTGCCTTGGAATCGCAAAGCCCGTGCTATATTAAGAATGTGTCTATGTTTTCTCTCAACTCTTCTGTTTTGCTGTAGTGTACCAACACACGAGGTTTGAAAAACAATCTCATGTTCGTGAAAATAATGCTTCATGCAAATGAATTCCGTTCCATTGTCACTCCTAAAAATCTTTACTTGTTTCTCAAATTGTCTTTTGATCAAAGCAAAGAAATTTATGAGTGTTTGTGAAACCTCTCTTTTATCACCAATCAAGTAAATCCACACACCACGAGAATAATCATCCACAATTGTCATAAAATAAAATGCACCACAAGATGAAGCAGTTCTATAAGGACCCTATAAATCATAATGAATTAATTCAAACCCATCACTAGCTACATGTTCACTTAGGGAAAACTTTTCTCTCGTTTGCTTTGCTCTCAAACACACATCACAGTTCTTATTCAAGTCTACATGCTCTTCATTCTTACTAGTGCCCGAGACTAGTTGAGTAATCTTTAGGGAAGGGTGTCCTAGTCGCCGATGCCACAACTCAAGTTGATTTACTCCTGCAGCTCTACATGCTCGCACTCCTCGAACTGTCTGGAAGTAATAGAGCCCATCCCTCCATTCACCCACTCCAATCAGCATGCTCGAGGTGTGGTCCTACACAACACACAATCTGTCAGCAAACTGAACAATACAATCCAAGTCATCCATCAGTTGGGAGAGAGATATCAGATTGCACTGAAGATTTGGAACATAGAGAACATCATGGAGCTTTATCCCTCCATCCAATAAGACAACTCCTTCCTTAGTTGCACTTGTGCGTTGTCCATTTGGAAAACCAACAGGATAGGTTTGTATGTCACGTAGGTCACGCATGATTTCTAAGGTCCCTGTCATGTGATTCGATGCCCCGCTGTCTAGTATCCACAAGTTGCTATGTGACTTACCTGTCATTTTCTCTGCCATGTTTGGTTTATGTATGTTTAGCATCTCCATTAGCCTCTACCACTGCTCAGAGGTTATTCCCGTGAGCCCAGCCTTCTCAGCCTCTCCTGCAGATGAACTTGCACCGGCCTGTGCAGCATTGGCGTGCACAACAGCAGCTCCCTTTCCTCGGCCTGCTCTTCCTCGATGCTGGCCTTTCCCTCGTGCACCACTTCTGCCTTCATTTTTTGGCCTATCACCCCACTAATCGGGATATCCAATCAGCTAGAAACAATTGGTGGTATCATGTCCACTTCGGTTACAGTTGGTGCAAAACATGGACTTGTCTTTTAAGTCTCCACGTCCTTTATTTTTGCCACCAACTTGCACCGCAAGTCCCATCACCTCTCCTCGCTCTTCTTTGGCCCTTGTGATAATTCGGACTCGCTCCTCTTGTATCATGGTCGAATAAACTCTATTCAAAAATGGCAGTGGATCCGCAGCAAGAAGATTGGAACACATCGTTCCATAGACAACATCTTCAAGCCCCATCAGAAACTGATGCACTCGTTCCTCCTCTCTGCGTTTTTCAAGTTTGGAAGTTATTCCACAACTGCAACCTTCACAGCTGAACACTGGTATTTGCTCATAGTTTGCGAGTTCATCCCATAATACCTTCAGCTTCCCATAATACGCTGCTATAGTCATTCCTGCCTGCTTACACTCGGCTAGGTCTGCTTTCAACTGGTGTATTCTGGGCCCATTTGCAACCGAGAATCTCTCCTTGATGTCTTCCCATAGATCTTGTGAATTCTCCATATAGGATATTGTAGAGCGCAAATTCAGCTCCATTGTGTTCAGGATCCATGACACAAGCATGGATTGAACCGTCCACCAGTCTTCTACTTCGGATGTCCCTTCCTTTGGTTTGTTTATAGTCCTTTCGATAAATCCCCATTTTCTTCTTGCACAGAGGGATGTTTTCATGGCACGTGCCCATTCCTCATAATTCTCGCCTCGCAACTGCACCTGAGTGATTAGATTCCCAAGATTGTCGTTCGAGGTAAGGTCATAAGGGGAAGAATGTTGCTTCCTTTGGTCTTCAAGTTCTTGATTGCCTCCCTTATCATCTTTTGGATCTTGGCGCTCTGATGCCATAATAGGATTTGGCAGAGAAGAGAGATGTCTTTTCCATTACATGATGATCTCAATATATACATCAGGATTCCTATCTGTACAGCAACAAATATGCCTAAAAACTCTCCTATCCTAGATTCTACGTGATTGCCTTAGAGAATAATTACAGATTCAACTCAACTAATTACATATATGCATGACTAGTTGAGAATATACATTAATTGAAACATATCATGTTCGTGATTTTCCCATACATATATACATATATATATATATATATATATACATATATATATATATATATATACATATATATATATATATATACATATACATATATAGATATATATACATATATATATATATATATACATATATATAGGGAAGAGATCCATTTACATCTAGTGTAAGTAAAAAAAACTTACACATAATCTTATACCTTTTCATTTTATTGTGATCTTGTGACTACGATAGGAGATAAATGGCAGACACAGGATCACAATAAAATAAAAGGTATAAGATTTGATTTAAGTCTTTTTTACTTATACTAAGTGTAAGTGGATCCTCTCTCATATATATATATTAAGAAATATCATGTATGTGTGTGTAAGTATTAAATCAAATGCATAAATGCATTTAAATTAGCATACGTATATGATTTTTATATTTTCAAACTACAAAGAAAATTTATAACTGAAATTTCTTTTGACGTGTGTTCGACAGATCGGCCAATATGACGTAACATCTTTATTCACATTTCATCGCTTTTATAACGAATTCTCTAAAACATATGAACATTTACCTGTTTAATTTTTGTCGGTTTTTAACTGAAAAGGCGAAATCTTACGAAAATGGCAATGCTAAGGTGGGGTTCAAAATATTTTAATTAGATATTGTTAATAGAAATTAATAAATCTCATAATGAAAACTCTTAGAATCATATTCTTTGATGTGTAAAATGATGGAATCTACCATTTTTTTTAATCTAGTTTAGTTTCTCTTATGAAAATGATAACGTCAAGTCACGAACGAAGAAGTCAATTTTTTCAGAGAAATTATATATTACATACTCTTGGAACGCTATGTAAATTAGACTCTCATTACTTACATTTTGACATTTTAACTTTTATTAACAGTGAGATTCATCACTGACTTCTATATTTATATTATCTTAATCTTATTTTTTATTTTTTCAAAAATTAATAAATTATAAATATATAAGTTAACGATGAATCTCACTATTAATAATAGTTAAAATATCATCAAGATATGAATAGTATAAGTATAATCTTACGTGGTATTTACATACAATAATTTCTCATTTTTTTCATGTACAGGGACCCACCATTATATGTACACGGATCCACCAGTCATGCATAGAAGTAATCCATATTTCTTTTTCTTTTTATTATATATGCATTGCAAAATGTCACAAGTAATTAATTGTCATTCATTTTAATTATGTTGTATATGAAGCCCGATTCATTTTAATTATATTTGCATTCATTTTAATTAGAAGGCCGATCCATTCATTCGAAACCATATCGATATCTTGTCTTGTTAGACACTTATGTAAAGTATCATTTCATGTATGTATATGAAGGTAAATGCATTGTTTTAGAGCCAGTATCAATGAATGAAGCAGGAATAATTAGATATCTCTCATGTGTGTATATATATATATATATATATATATATATATGAGACATATTTAATTATTTAATGAAATAAATTTTTATTATAAGAAGATAAAAAAATAAATTTTAATTATACAATTATATATAGATAATGAAGATTAAAAGTTACTTAAAAGTTTTATAATTACTTAAAAAAATCACATATATTTATATTCTAATCTTAACCATTAATATAAGATCAATATTCAAAACTTACTTATCTTACCTTTTATAATAATAATCACTTTTCTCATATACACTTCCTTTCTCTCTCTCTATATATATATATATATAATTTCATATATCCAAACATTGTTTTCTTCCAATGCAGAAGGACTCATGGAACGAAGAGGAGGACAAAATACTTATTGAAGCTCACAAGGAAGTTGGAAACAAGTGGGCTGAAATTGCGAGGAGATTGCCTGGCCGCACTGAGAACACCATCAAGAACCATTGGAACGCCACCAAGAGGCGCCAGAATGCGAAGAAGCAGAAGAACAAGCGCACCAGTTCTAAGGGAACACTGCTTCAGAACTATATCCAGCAAGTTACTGCAGCTGCAGCAGCTGAAAAAGAGTTGAAGAAATCCATGAGCAAGAAGAATATAAGGAGTGAGGATTGCAATGACCTTGGTCTCCTCCGGGTTCGGTATGAGAGCTCAGAGGGTGACTTTAGCTCTGAAGATTGGGGTACTCAGGTGAGTGGTCAGGAGAACGATGAAGTTGGTTGGAGTCTGCAGCATCATGTGTCCACCACTACTAGAAATGGTAGCTATGTGCCAATGATGGTTAATGCTGATGAAATGGCAAGTGGGTCTATTGTGGATGATAGTACAGTTGACTATGAGGATGCAATGGAGATGGACAGCTTGGTGCCGGAGGCTCAGATGAAGAAGGAAATGGATCAGATGGAGATGATCTGTAGAAAGCCTTAAGGTGCATGCATGGTTTTGCCTCTGATCAGATCGGTGTTCTCTCTGTTTTTTTCTGATGCCTTGTGGTTTTGTCTCTGGACATTAGTGAAGTTGTAATTTTAGGGGTGGTGTGTGGCAGCTGTGGATGTCATTCTTTGATGTGATGTCTTCCTATGTTTGTCTCGCGTGTTCTGATTTTCAGTTTGAATGTGTTGTTCTGGCCCCATCAAGTGGGCCACACAGTCTGTCTTTTAATCTAGAGTCTGTTTCACTTTTGTTTTGGCTATAACTATAGCTTACATATTTAGGATTTGTATGGCCAACTTTTGGCGTAGACTGTAGACAGTCTCTGAACGCTTTGAGTGGCTTATATAATATTGGGAAAAGAATATGAAGTTGGCTGAATTTTAATTATTTTATAAATTATTATTATGAATTTTAATTATTTTAATTAATTTTTAAATTTTAATTAATGTTTTAATAAATTTTTATGTTTAATTTAGATTTATTAATTTACTAATAATAAAATTATATAGTATTATTTTATTTATATTAATATTAATTAAGAATTATTTATTAATTTATTTATTAAAATTTAATTTTAAATATATTTTATTTTTTATAAAATAAATAAAAATAATTTTTTAAAAACAATTTGTAAAAAAATTATTTTTATTTATTTTATAAAGAAGAAAATATATTTAAAATTAAATTTTAATAAATAAATTATTAAAAAATTCTTAATTAATTTTAATATAAATAAAATAATATTATATAATATTATTGTTAGTGAATTAATAGATTCAATTAAAATTAAATTTAAGAATCTATTGAGACATTAATTAAAGTTTAAAGATTAATTAAAAAAAATTTAAAATTTATTATAGTGATTTATAAAATGATCAAAATTCAAGGAGGATAGAATACTATTTTTCTTATGATATATATTGCGTGATAGTACTCATTTCTGAGTGTTCAGTTGTTCTAAAATCTCGTATTCCATGGCACAAGCTGTAAGATGATGTCAAATTTTTGACATAATTTAGACTTGATTTATATTTGGTTACATGAAGAGATTTATGTGAGTACTCAAGAATTTCTTGTTCATATCGAGTTAATTTGTATGAGTTAGGATTTTTTTGACAAATCTGAATCGAACCAAAGTACAAGTTGACAAGAGTTAAGGATATGCTGTAGAGTAGTAGAGTTTAATTTTGCAATTGTCATCCATCTCTTTCGTATCCCCTATTCCCATCTCCTTTCTCGAGTTCTATTAGGACAGTCACCTAAGGGTCTTACGGGGGATCTCTCCGTCAGATACACACGGTGGGTCCTAGTCATTATAATAAAAGTACATGAATAAAGCGCAATGATATTTCAATTAGATATATACTCTTCTTTCCCAAAATGTTTATATCTATCTCTAATGTGGTGTTAAGAACTATGGTTTTATATTACAGCCACAATAATATGATTTTGGAAATCTTTGCAATTCGCATTGCAATTGTAGCTGTATTAGTTATATTTTTTTTATAATTATTCACAATTTTTTAAATCACAACACAATCGCAATTGCAGTCGTAACTGGAATTTACCACGCTGAGAACTAATTAACGGATTGTTTGGGTTTTATATGTTTGCTAGTTTGGTTATATATATGAAATTGAAGGTGGAAATTAGTTCATCCCAAAACCTCAAATCCAACAAAGCCCATTAAGAGCCTCTTGCCAAATCAAAATCATAATCACTAAATAAAAAAAGTACAAAAATAAACACAAAGGCCACAAAATCAAATGCTCGAAACCCAAAATACAGGAAGAAAGGAAATTAGACCAACATTCAAAGTAAAGGATATAGATTGAAGAACAAAAACTAAAGTATAGCACAAAACCCCTAAACAGCAATGAAGTTCAAGCACAAATTTTACCTCATATATTGTTGCTATTTTCCCCTATTGTATTCCTAAATTAGCGGCAATTATGCTAAGCAACACATTTTGTGATGCGAATTGAATCGGGGTTGCTTAACACTAACAGAGAAAATAATGACTGGAGTCAGTGAGTCTTCTCTTCCTCCATTGGCTTGTACGTCGGGGAGATTCTCGTTAGTACGGTGGCTTCTTGTTTATGCGGAATTTTGGTTCAAAGATTCAGAATTAATTCTAACAAACAAATAAATATATCAAAACGAATGTGGGTTTACGAGTTATGTGGTAATCTCGTTATAAAAATAGTTTTAACAGTAAACAAAAGAAATTTAAGCAATTTGAAGTAAAATAAACAGGAAAATGCAGAAAGAAAAGTTTGAAAGGATTAAGGAAATTTAAAGAAACTGAGCAGGAATCTTAAAATGCAGAAAATTAATTGAAAGCATGTAAATGACACGAAATTAAAGTGCAGAATTTAAATGAAAAAACAGTAAATAAAAGCAGATAAAAGTGCGAAGAACTGTAAAGAAAATTTAAAAGACGAGAGACTGAAGAAGTAAAGAATTTTAAAGGAATATTGCATTAATTTAAATGACATGAAATGGAACAGGAAGACATACTTGGACAAAAATCCTTTAATCTGCTTGGGTTGAGATGTTAGGATTTTGTATCAGCAAATAACCTCTACTTTTTACATTATGACTACTGGTATTTATAGACAAATATAAAAAATAACTGACATCCTAAAAAGACCAACACGTTCGAGCGGTTTCTTCCTTCAGCAAGTATCCGCTTTTCGACGAAACCAGCACTCAACTATTCTTAACTAATTTTTGTCGACTTGATGTAATCTTCCTGTCGGATAATTCTTCTTAAAAACATCAGTATATCAGCCACATTAGAATCTCCCTCTTTATTCAATGCTACTGTCGATTTCTCTATTTAGCATTTCTGTCGGTTCAACACTTCAGAAAATTTTCTCAAAACCACCATCAACCGACGAACTGCCAAATCTATTTTTTTTTACCAACAGATGCCCCCCAAAAAATTTTCTTTCGACGTCGACAGGAGAAAGAAAAATTTTTTTAATCAAAGGTCCTTTATATATATATATATATTTAAATCCAATCAAAACCTTTCATCAGTACCTGAACGGCCATAATCAATCTTATCATAGCAAACAATAAATAGTCGTTCCTAATAAATAGGGCTCATAATTACCCCTATTTTCTCACAAAAAACTACTTTTTCAAATTCACACGACTCTTCACCTTTTTATCACTGTTTACCGTCTTCAAACTTTCACTTTTCTTCACTGTTCATCATCTTCAACCTCTCACTCTAGCCCGTTTCCTTTGCAAACTCTTACCTTCTCCAATGGCTTCTAGCTCTCAAACTCCCAACGCGCCAACAACAGATTTGGGTAATCATGCAGTCTTCAAAGACCCAGTTCTGCAAAAGTCTGAACTTTGGCACTTCTCGAAGGTAATACTCCCCATCAACGACTCCTCATTATCCTTAGATCCTCCGGCTGCTTTCTTGGGCCCAGTTCTGTCCAAGGAATCTATTACGGACGAAATAAATTCCTTTTTTCCTTGTAAAAGTCCCCAAGAAGCTATCTTGGCTTCTCTTCCTTCCATCCCTATCAGCTACTTTGGAAAATCTGAAAGGCTTTTCAGGACTCCCCCTACCCATATCAATGGGTATCTTGAATGGCTTGACAGAGTTCAAGCTTCCAAAGAAAGTCTATGGAGGGAAATAGGGATTTTTGATTGCATTCAGCTCTCTCGTTATCCCATAAAAATGGATTCTTGCATGCTAGGTGCTTCTTTCATTCTGTTTCTTTTCAATGCATCTCGTAACTATACATCATAATTAATTTAATTAATTATAACGTAAGTTACAAAACGTAAGTTAATAACCTATTCCGCAAAAAATCCCTATAAGTAGTGTCCTCCGAGATACCAAGGTTCAAAGAGTATAACCCAACCCTTCCTTTCTTCCTTTTCAATGAAATTTACCATGTCATCCGAAAATTTCATCTTCTCTCAATGGGAAAAATGGAAGAAGGCTTCTGTATTAATGGTGACTCTTATTTTGAGCTTCAGTAAGAATCGTAATATTCTTGATGAGCTTCAGTAATCATCGTAATAACCCAATGTTTTTAAAACATGGTTATTATGACGAGAATGGCTCATCAGGGAGTAGACGACCATCCAAAATCTCGTCCAGGACAAGTTAAGGGTCGTCTGCTCCTTCCTCTTCCTCAGGTCCTACGAGCTCAATTTAGAACACATTCAGCTGGGGAGAAGCTTCTGGTTTATTTAGAATAGGTTTATTTCTCTGTTATCTTTCTTGACAATCTAAATCGAATGTAACATCGGTATGTAATTTGTATTTGTCGAATACATGAATGAAATTTCATTTTTACTCAACTTCTATCTTTACTTCATACATTGTCGGTTTATATGGCTTTAAATATTTGCCATTAATTGATTTAATCCTTAAACCAGAATTAATCTCGACAAGTGCATAAGCATTCCCAGAAAATACTTGAGTAATTTTAAATGGTCCTTCCCATTTTGGGGACCATTTTCCATATTCTCGACAATTCTTATCCATGGGCAGAATAACTTTCCAAATCAAGTCACTAATCTTAAAAGATTTATACTTAACTCGACTGTCGTAAAACTTTGCAATTCTTTCTTTCTGTCGAATCAAGTTTTCTAGAGCTACTAATTTTTCATCACTTAATTCGTTTAATTCATCAAACATCAAGTTCCAATAATGTTCAATTGGTAACTCGTCTTGTTTTTGAATTCGAATGGATTGAAGATTGATCTCAACTGGTAACACTGCATCATGACCATAAACTAACTTATATGGTGAAGTGCCCGTCGATTCTCTTGGTGAATTTCTATATGCCCATAGAATTTGATTAAGGGTATTATGCCAGTTTCTAGGTTGTCGACCAATATGCTTTTTAATCAAATTTATGATTATTTTGTTCATGGCCTCTACTTGGCCATTCGCCTGAGCATAATATGGCGTCGACGTGAGCATTTTAATTTTCCTTGAACTAGCATATTCGACAACTTTCTTTCCAATGAATACTGATCCTTGGTCGGTTGTCAAAGTTTGTGGTATTCCAAACCGACAAACTATATTATCTTCAATAAAGTTAATCACATCCTGCTGGGTTACATCCTTCAAGGCTACAACCTCAACCCATTTGGTGAAGTAATCGACTCCTACTAGAATGTATTTGTGTCATTTCGATGAGACAGGATGAATTTGGCCAATTAAATCCAAAGCCCATCCTCTGAAAGGCCAAGGTTTAACTATAGTATGTAACTCACTAGCAGGAACATTTTGTATATGGCCATATCTTTGACACTCTTCACAAGACTTGACAAATATGATACAATCCCTAACTAGTGTTGGCCAATAATACCTTTGACGTCGAAGGATCCATTTCATCTTTTCACCTGCCTGATGAGCTCCACAAATTCCTTCGTGGACTTCTGCCAAGGCAATATAAGCCTCTGCTTCACTCAGGCAAACTTCTAAATTTCCATCGACAGACTTTCTATACAAGTCTCCCCCTAATACCACAAACTTCGACGCTCTATACTTGAGTTTTCTATGCACATCTTGACTGGGATTTTCTAAATAACTCAATATTGGTTATCTCCAATCATTAATCGTCGAAATGTCGTTTTGTAGTATATCTCTTTCCTCTAATGGATATAAAAGTTCCCTTATTTCCATTAGATTTGTAAGAACCTTGGATGAAAGTCTATACCCAGAGGCTACTTGCGCTAATTCATTAGCCTCTTCATTTAAATCTCTGGAAATATGTTCGATAGTTATCTCGTCGAATTGTTTCATTAACTTACTTGCCACAATATAATATTTCATTAGATTTTCACTAGCACATTCATATTTTTGGGCAAGTTGCTTAACGACCAACTGCGAATCACCAAATATATGCACATTACGTGCTTTCATTTCCACTAGTATCTCCAATCCGACAATTAAGGCTTCATATTCAGCCTCGTTGTTAGAACAAGTATATTTAAGTTCAAACATGAACTTAGTCGGAGTACCTTAAGGGGAAACAATTAAAATCCCCACTCCAATTCCATTTTGATGCCTTGAACCATCAAAATATAAACACCAAGGTTTTAAACCGACAATATTTATATTTTCTACATCCAGACAAGGATGATCAGCCAAGAAATCGACAATTGCTTGGCCTTTTACTGCTCTCATTGGTACATATTGTAAAGAAAATTCTGACAAAGCGATAGTCCATTTTCCAATACGACCATTTAACACTGGTTTTGATAACATATATTTTATTATATCAGTTTTTGACATAACCAGTACATTACAAGGCATCATGTAATATTTAAGCTTAGTACATGAGAAATACAATGCTAAACAAAGCTTCTCTATTGCACTATATCTTCTCTCGACATCATTTAAAACCCGACTAAGATAATACACGGCCCTTTCGACGCCATTTACATCTTGAGCCAGCATACTTCCTATGGTTTCTTCTGATGCTGATATATACAATTTCAACGGTCGACGAGGCACTGGAGGCATCATGACCGGTGGTTTTGTCAAATACTGTTTTATCTGGTCGAAGGCTTCCTGGTGGCAAGGTTCCCACACAAAATCTTGTTCAGCCTTCAACTTGATCAATGGAGCAAAAACTCTGGTTCTTCCCGACAAATTGGATATAAATCTTCTTAGGAAGTTTACTTTTCCTAAAAAAGATTGCAATTCTTTCTTGTTTGTCGGTGGTGTGGCCTCCAAAACTGCCTTGGCTTTATTCTTGTCCACTTCTATACCTTTTTTATGGACTAGGAAACCCAAGAATTTGGCAGCCGACACTCCAAAACTGCATTTTTCTAGATTCATCTTAAGGCTATGCTTCCTCATTCTGTCGAATGCCTGCCTTAAGTTTGTCAAATGGCTTTCCTTCGTTTCCGACTTGACAATGACATCGTCGATGTAGACTTCCATAAATTTTCCAATGACATCATGGAAAATTGTATTCATTGCTCTCTGATAAGTGGCCCCTGCATTCTTTAAACCGAAAGGCATGACTATCCATTCAAATGTCCCAATAGCTCCTGGACACCTGAAGGCAGTTTTCGACACGTCCTCTTCGGCAATAAAAATTTGATTATAACCTGTATGGCCATCCATAAAACTCAATAATTCATGTCCAGATGTGGCATCAACTAATATATCCGCAATTGGCATAGGATACTCATCTTTAGGTGTGGCAGTGTTCAAATTTCTAAAATCTACACATATTCTCAACTTGCCATTTTTCTTAACTACAGGAACAATATTAGAAAGTCATTCGACATACCTAGTTGTTCTGATGAATTTGGCTTTGAGCAATCTTTCAATCTCTTCTTTTATCTTTAATATCACCTCAGGTGCAAATCTCCTATTAGCTTGCCTAACAGATCTGCATCTTTCTTTCAGAGGCAATCTGTGCTCGACAAGATCTCTACTCAATCCAGGCATTTCATCATAATCCCAGGCAAAACAATCTTTATATTCCATAATTAACCCGATAACCTTTTCTTTAAAATCCTTTGGCAGAAATGAACTTACGAAAATGGGCCTTATATCTGCTTCAGTGCCCAAGTTTATTTCTTCCAAAGGATCTTCCACTTCCACACTCTGCTTTTCATCAAGCCCTTTTTCAAATCCTAAAGGACTATCATCAATTATACAATCCGACAGCATGCTTTCAGCAGTGAATACTACTTTGTCGGCTAAATAAGCTGACAATTTTTCTGAATAATCATTAACACTCATAACTAGTGCTTGGCCGATCTTCTTCGGCCTTTTTCACCAGTCGTACACCAAACTGATCCCTCAAGCAAACTTCAAGTGCGTCCTCATTAATCACTCCACCACTCGTTGTTACTAGTTTAACACTTGGAGCATATATTCTGAAATCAACATGAAGTTGCTGAAGATAGCAAGGACTGTCATCTGCTTCTATTACTTCAACTTGGTCGTCTTCATTCCAAAGAATGAGCTTTTGATGAACTGTTGATGGTATGGTTCCAACGGCATGGATCCAATCTCTTCCAAGTAGAAGATTGTAACTTGACTTCGTCGGTATTACCACAAATAATGTCGGCCTTACAACGGATCCGACTTGTACCTTCAACATCACCACTCCGTCTGATGGAGAAGTTTTACCACTGAAATCCGTGACTATCATGTTTGTCGACATCAAATCTGACTCATCTTTCCCAAGTTTTTTAATCATGGCCCTTGGGATCAAGTTGATTGCTGCCCCCCGTCGATCAAAACTCTATTGGTGGGTTTTCCTTCCAACATAGCCTTGATGTGTAACGGTCGTAAATGAGCCTTCTGATCTTCTGTCGGTTTTTCAAGCTGAGCTGTATTGTCAAAGACTGTGATCATATTGTCCTGGAAAAGAAGCTAATGATCGTCGAGGTCATCAACATCTTCTTCATTCTCCCCAGTGTATTCAATTTCGTGATACCCTTCAAAATCTGCAGGTAACACCGAAACTAAATTGACACTCATTGACTTCAAGAATTCCTCTTCGTCAAACGGCTCTTCATCACTTAAATGCCTTCCAATCCTTAAGTAATCTTCTGACGGCAAATTGCTATCCATAGCCATCAAGATATCATCCAGACTATCTTCCATGTTGATATCCATGTCGAATTGCTCCTCATCACCAAGGCCTAAAGGATCCTCTGGATCATTCAAGGCCTCAATAACTTCATCAGTCATTGGGTCTATATCTTGGCAGTCAGACTTTCTCAATCCTTCTCTTTCTCTTCTTATGTCGAGCATTTTCTTCCTCCACTCAACATCTTGATCTGGGTCTTCTAAAACTCTCCTGATTTCTTCGTCTGACCAGTCCTCAATATTACTATTTTCAATTCCAGAGTCTTTAATCTGCTCCTTTCCTATTGTCGAGCTGATCAACTCCTTATCCTTTTCGACTGGTAAACTATTCTTTCTTGCCTCTTTTTCTGCCGCTATCAACCCAATTGGCCATTTCCTCTTTGTTTTATTTGGAATTGGCCTTCGAACTTGCTTACCCCTTCTTATTTCTTCCAACCTTTCTTGTAGGAATTTATCATCAGTATCAAGCCGTCTAACTGCATTTGTTGTCGGCTCCTCTAGGAATGATCCCTTAGTAACAACACTTTTTATTTTCCTACCATCTTTATCCTGATCAAGCATTGGTTTCTTCTCGACCACCAAACAACCTGTTTCTACGGGCTGTTCCTTGATCACTAACCCTTCAGCCATATCTCTTCTCTTCTGTGCTTGTCTTAATCTCTGTAATCTCCTTTTCTTGCTTTTCGACATTGGAAGAACCTTTGATGGCCCTGCTTCATCTTGGCCAATCGAAGTTTTTCCTAGATTGATCCTCCCATTCTTGTAGTCTTCATTCCAAAAAGGTTGATCCCTTTGGAAATTACCCCTCCTGGCGGACACATTCTGTCGAAAATACGTATGTCCATCCATTACGGAATTCTTCATCCACTTATTCACCGCAACATTAGCAGGCGGTACCCTTGTCTTGAATGGTCTGACATGAGCTTTGTTTCCTACAAACCCCTGTGGTTCGACTAACCAACCATTCATGTTAGGCCTAGGCATATAAACTTGCTTTGGCCTTGGAGCATGGAAAGTCTTCTGTGGTCTCCAGGTTTTTCCGTCGAGAACTTTTTTCTTACCTCGTTGGATACTCAGTTGTTCTTCAGCAGCTTTCTTCGCAGCAAGCTCATCATATACTGCATTACACCTTGGGCACAACCTTACCTTGCCCTCATCTTTCTTTCTTTCAAGAAATGCCTCAAGAGACTCACCTGGCTTAGGATATACGTCGGTTGCATCCTTTGTATCCACGTTGAACTCTTGCAACTTCCTTATGTTGAGCATCCCAACATTTAAAGGAACTTGCTAGTCAACATAAGATACTTCAGCCTGAAACGGATCTGTGTCAACTTTCATATCCGCTTTAAGCTTGTCGGCAAACTTCAGACGCCCATCCATTATTGCTTTTTGAATTAAGTCTCTGAAACGAACACATTCATTAGTAACATGACCGAAACTATTATGAAACTTACAGTATTTTCGGTCTTTAATTTCATCCAACTTTAACAACCTATGACCTTCCGACAATTTAATCTATTTGTCTTTTAGTAACAAATCAAAAATCTTGTCGGCTTTGTTTACGTCGAATGTATATGTTTTTTTATTAACGTAACCCATTTTCTCCTTATTTCAAGTAGGCTGTAATGCCTGACAAACATAAGGAGGACCGTTCTGAAGTTCAGCAATGTTAACTTCGAACTCATCATCTCTGCCTTCAAACTCATTTTCGGATTCATCTAATCCGACAAATGCCACCTTTTCTCTTTTAAGAAATCTTTTTTGTTTTTGAATCTTTTCAACTTTTAGTTGTTCTATTTGCCTAACTTTTTCACATAGCTGGGCAAGATCAATCAAATGTTGATTCACCAACTTCTTCCTTATATAATAATCTAAACTGTTTGCAGCTATCTTTACTATTTCGACCTCAGGTATAGGAGTAAAACATCTACTCCTCATTTGTCGAAACCTAGCAAGATAGTCATCCACAGTTTCATTATATATCCTTTTGATGTTGAAAAGATCTGTAAGTCCCACTTTCAAATCCCCTCTAAAAAATTGATCATGAAAGTTTCTTTCCAATTGAGTCCAGGAGTAGACTGAATTTGGTCTCAATGTCGAAAACCAGGAAAAAGCATTTTTTGTGAGGGAACTTGGGAAGAATCTCATTTTGAGGCCTTCAACAGTGGCCAACTCCCCCATCTCTATTGTAAACCGTGCAATATGTTCGACGGTCGATTCCCCACTTTCTCCTGCAAACTTGAAAAGTTTTGGAATCTTAACTCCTCTAGGCAACTCTGCCTGTTGGACCCATTCAGGAAATGCTGATGCAAAATATGATTGGTTGGCGTAGCCAACGTTAAAACTAAACCTATTCAGCACTTGTTCCACTACTTGGTTTACATTCTGTTCAACCACTTGGTGCCCCCAAGATTTTGTCGAAGCAATCTCATGGCTATATCATTTCTAGCCATTTGATCTTCGTTTCCTCGATGGAGCACATGGACATTTCCATATTCCAAACGTGGCTGATCATTTTGGCCTAATTGATCTAAGTTTTGTTGATTTTGCCCCACATTTGCCTGCGGTGCGACCATTTCCCTATTTACCCCAGGCTGGGCTCCCTGAATATTATTATTGGCCACATCACCTAATCCCAAGGCTTGGTTTAGCCTTGCCATTTGCTGAGGTAATGCGCTACAAACATTATTTGTATTTTCCATGATTGGCGTAATCACAACACCCATTTGCTGAGTGAACATATGCACCATATCATGATTACTCTCATCCATCTGTTGTCGAAAACTGGCCAAAGAATTCATAGTTGGCCCTGTTATACTTTGGGGATTGTCTCTCGACATGTTTGGGAAAACTGGTCCCAAATTCAATCTCTCTTGTCGAAAGGGAGTTGGATTGCTTGTACTTGCAACCCCTACTCTTTGGCTACCAAAACTTGCCAAGGCCGAACTTATCTGTGATTGGCCTTGTGAAGCTACTGATTATCCGACAGTATTAGCTAAAGTAGAGCCAAGTCCCGTTTGTGCCATAATAGGAGGTACATAATTCGGTGGCAACCCATATTGGGGCACAAACCTCGAATTTGAATTTATTATGCTTTGGTTACTTGGCTGACTCGGCGATAGCTGAGTCATTCCAGGCAACACTTGTTCGACTACTGGATTACTCCGGAGAGCACCAGTTGCTATAACATCCTCTACCGAACCAGTATTAACGACAGTTGAGGGTGACACAGTAACGGCTGTCGAAGGTATATCCGAAGCCTGACTACTTACATTACTCATGGTTTGCGTATTCTGAGAAGAGTAGATAAATCTTCCACTCCTTAAACGCATAAAACCATTTCCTATGACACTACGAGTTACTCTAAACTCGTCCCACCGGGCGTGCCAATTTGTTTATGCGGAATTTTGGTTCAAAGATTCAGAATTAATTCCAACAAACAAATAAATATATCAAAACGAATGTGGGTTCACGAGTTATATGGTAATCTCGTTATAAAAATGATTTTAACAGTAAACAAAAGAAATTTAAGCAATTTGAAGTAAAATAAACAGGAAAATGCAGAAAGAAAAGTTTGAAAGGATTAAGGAAATTTAAAGAAACTGAGCAGGAATCTTAAAATGCAGAAAATTAATTGAAAGCATGTAAATGGCATGAAATTAAAGTGCAGAATTTAAATGGAAAAACAGTAAAGAAAAGCAGATAAAAGTGCGAAGAACTGTAAAGAAAATTTAAAAGACGAGACTGAAAAAGTAAAGAATTTTAAAGGAACATTGCACTAATTTAAATGACATGAAATAGAAAAGGAAGGCATACTTGGACAAAAATCCTTTAATCTGCTCGGGTTGAGATGTTAGGATTTTGTATCAGCAAATAACCTCCACTTTTTACATTATGACTACTGGTATTTATAGACAAATATAAAAAATAACTGACATCCTAAAAAGACTAACACGTTCGAGCGGTTTCTTCCTTCAGCAAGTATTCGCTTTTCGACGAAACCAGCACTCAACTATTCTTAACCAATTTTCGTCGACTTGATGTAATCTTCCTGTCGGATAATTCTTCTTAAAAACATCAGTATATCAGCCACATTTGAATCTCCCTCTTTATTCAATGCTACTGTCGATTTCTCTATTTAGCATTTCTATCGGTTCAACACTTCAGAAAATTTCCTCAAAACCACCATCAACCGACGAACTGCCAAATCTATTTTTTTTTTACCAACACTTCTTCACCAGTTGTTTGGGGAATGGGAATAAAATGGAGAAATCAAAGAGGAAGAAAAGGAGATTATACCATTAATGTCACTAATGAAGAGCTAGAACTCTCTGATTTTAACACAAGGTTTCAAAGAGATAGAGTGTTGAAAAACAAATTTACAAGATATATAGTCTGGGAAAAAAAAACGCATGCATGTTTTTTCAGCAAACTAGCCAAAAACTTTTTGCTTCAAAATTCTCAAGGCTCTTTGTTCTGGACCGTGATCCAGGATTTTGTTTAGTGAGATTGGACCCAACACGCGTACCACCGGTCTTCGTCGTGAATACCCCGGTTAAACTTTGGTGACACATGGTCAAGACCTTGGAACTAAAAGCTAATGGACTACGACATTGAGCCATAATAACAAGATCACTAGATCTGCGCAGTCGATATATCAATTCATATCTGTAATTGTCAATCGAGATCTCACGAGATTATATGACTCATAATTGCCTCCAACTACTGATTATGATATCTACATTCCTATATTATAGTGATCTTTTTCAACAATAAAAGGAAGGTGATTCCTAACAAGATACGAATCCTAAATATCTGCACTTAATATTGATCATATTATGATTCTAGTCACACTCTATAAATACCAGGCTAAGTCACTCTAATCAGGTATTTGTTATCTCACTACATAAATCTTACTTGTGCATTGCTTGACTTGAGTGTTGGAGTCTTATTGCAGGTACCCACCCCCTGGTTCAACTCGCTTTGCTGCAACTGTGCAAGGAGGATACTACTGTAACAGACCTATCTCAGGTATCTCTTTGAATCCACTTCAGAACATTGGCGCCTTCTGTGGGAAACCGATAAACTTCTATTCTTATTCAACCATGGTGAGCACAAGATAGCATCCCAGAAAAAGAGGCGCTATGCCTGCTACCCCTGGTCAAGGACAAGACCCGGTGACGCAACACGATCTTCAGTTTGTCGTACAACTAGCACATGCTGAAACCTCTGCCGCTAGGAGCCGGAGAGTTATAATTAAGACTCTTAATGAGGGGCATGAGACTTCACTTTCTGCCGAGAGCACTCACCCCTTGCAAAGGATCTCCATTCGAGATAGACTGGTGTTCCTTGGTGGAGGAGCTAACAATGTTGTTCAAGAGCCCAGGATCCTCATGCAAGCTCTCCTAGGGCCCTCGAATAACAATGCAGATCATGCGTCCCATCACGAGGACACTATTCAACCTAAGATGATGAGAAACTGCCTTTAAGAACTGGTGTGCCAACAAAGAGCATTGATCAATGACCAACAACGTCAGTTGGACGATCAGCGCCGTTGGTTGGAAGATCTTGAAAGGTCTGTACATGATGAAAACAATGGCAGAAGGCAAAATATAGATGAGAACCGGAGAATAGCCCAGCATGACGATGTCGAGGTTGTTGGAAACAACACTCCGGCCCCTGACAATCAGCAGTAGCAATTCTCAGACAAATTAATGGCGTATAGAATCCCAAGAAACTTCAAGTTTCCTTCCAACCTGGAGCCCTATGATGGAAAAACGGACCCTCAGGAACACTTAGACACATATACCTAGTCTTGTAGTTCCATGGGGGATCCCCAAAGTTGCTATGCCGCGCCTTCCCCTTTCTTTAAAGAAGGGCTGTAACATCCCGATTTTCATTTTTTCTGCACAAATATTAATTTTCTAATTTTTGTGATTTTTGAGAATTTTTCTGGATTTTTTCTGAAAATAAAAATATTTTAATAATATTTTGGGCCGTCTGTTGGACCCACGGTGGGCCTGGAAACACTAAAAAATTTTATTGGCTAGAAAATTTTGTATTATTGATACGGGGCCGGGGGTCTTACTAAACCCGAAACCAGATACAGTTACTAATTTTTCTTATACTGTGAATTTATTATTCACTGTATAATAATTACCGGTTTGTGAGCCATAATTTTATTCTGTGAGTAATAAATTTTTATAACCTTAGTTAGGTACTAGTCATGTGATGGCCATGTGTCACTAGATAGTAGAAGTCAATTTTGGTGGCTAGTCATAAAAATTAACCAATGGTAATAAGTCAACAAAAATGACTTGTTTAAATTAATTACTAAGCTAGATGAATTAGTAAGCTAACCTAAGCTTAAATAGTCACAAATTAAAACAATTATTGGATAGTAATTAGCAAGGAGTTCCACGGCAATGAAGGGGCTTTTTAAGACATTCAAAAAGCCAATAAGTCATCAAATGTTGACCAAAAGCAAAACTTGGTGCCATGTGTTTGATTTTGCACCTTGATGGACATACAATTAATTTTCCCATGCTATCACTAGCATTCCACGGCAATGAAGCTCTAGGATAGACTATCACAATCATATCACCTTTGTCTCCTAAGTCATTATCTTCATGTCTTCATTTTTCTACACTTAGCCAAAATTTCATTTCTCTCCATTTCTCTCCAAAAACACCATTCGGCCAACACCTTCAAGAGAACCTTCCAAGCTTCTAAAATTTTATCCGAGCTTATTTCCTACACCTAAACATCATTCTAAGACATTTCTATGTTGAAGACTTAAGCAAAATCCTTCATCTACTACCTTTTCAACAAGTTAGTGTTCTTGAGATTTCAAGGTAAAAGTTCTTCTTCTTTGTTTTTAAGTTGGTTTTTGAGTTTCTAAACCATGATTGTTCCGTGGTTTCTTTTCTTCAAGCTTTGTTTATGACTTTGGTTTGGTTTAAGCTTGCTAGAGTTTTCTTTGGGAGGTTCACGAAATTCTTGAAGCAAGGCAACTTGGTGGATTTTGTCTTCCTTGAGGTAAGAAGGAGATTACCCTCATCAACCATATGTTGGTGGTGAGGAGATGACTTTGTTTGTGGTGAAAAATCCATAAGGATTTATTCACTTGTATGGTTTAAGCTTGCTTTATTTATGGTTGGTTTATTTTTTAAGCTTTGATTATATGTTTGTTTAGTAGATTATATGCTTATATGCTTATTTATATGCTTATGGTAGCATGATGATTATTGTGGAAGCATGATGCTTATGGTGTAAAGTTTATATGATGAGGAAAAATTGATGAAGGTTCCAAAGAACCTAGGTAGGCTCATGGTTTTGAACCTCACCAAGGGAACAAGATGTTTCAAATTATTTTTTAAGTTATGGATTAAAGAATTTGAGAATAAGAAATTTGATTAAAGGATTTTGTGATGAAAAAAAAATGATTAAGTATGTTTTATGAGGCATAAAACGAATTTTGGGCTACTATGCCAAAGTGTGGTATTTTAAATCCAAGAGTATTTTACTAAGTGTGGACTTTGGTACTTAGTTAACAAGAATTTAATTTAATGAATTTTTAGTAGAAAAAGGAAAATAGATTTAATGTAATGAATTTTTAGTAGAAAAAGGCAAATAGATTTAATGTTTGGAATTAAATTAATATTTTTGTAAGTAAATCAAGAAAGACAAATTTTTGTAAAGAATTGAAGAAACTATTACGTTAAGGATTTTTAGAATGAAAATATTTTCAAGAAGGCCAAAATGTATATATTATATATATAATGAATTTTATCAAATAAATTTAGAAAGTTGAGAAAATATTTTATGTAAGTGATAAATGCTAGAAAATCATTATGTAATTTAGATATTGATATTTTTAAGTTGTGCAATTGATTTTTACGTTATGCGATTAAGAAAATGATTTTAAATTATTACGTGATTGAGAATACTTTTAAAAATCTTTACGCGATTTAAAAACGTTTGAAAATATTTACACAATCTAGGAAACATTTGAAATTATTTATGTGATTTAGAAAATGTTTAAAAATATTTATGTAATTTAAAAACGTTGGAAATTAATTACGTGTTTGTGAAAATGTTGAAAAATGTTAAATAATTTGAAAACGTAAGAAAAATGTCACGCTGTTTCAAAAATGCGATAAAATGTTTACGCGATTGGAAATTATAGCAGTTGGCTGTCGGGTTGTCATGGTGGGCTTCGCTTTATTGAAAAGTGATACTGTCAAGAAATGACGCGTATTTGTGAAATACTGTAAAATAATGGTTGTATGTATTTTTTGAATCATACATCATGCATGGAAAAGTATGTCAAGTAAGGCGATTAGCCTAAGAGATGGAAATTACACCTTCGTGCGGGTGAGAATTGCGTAGTTACAATCTTCAGTGATCTTGGGGACGTCGGGGTGTGGAATGTCATATGTGGCCAGTTGGTAGCACCACTGCGTCGTGGTATCTTTGCAAACACACTGACGGTCTCGATGGGGTTACTACTCTTTTCGTGATATGGTTGAGAATGTCTTGTAATAGCCATGTTGGGTGCCATGATATGATAAATAGCACATGATTTGAGGCTAACAGTATACAGACATGTACTCCCTATCATTCTCTCCAAAATTGTGTTTAGTTTCATGGAGTAGGAATTGAGTCGTTGTACACATGCATAACGAGTCAGCATATTGGTGTGATAATTATGCCTATTTTATCTGTTTTCTATGATATGATATGATATGACTGTATGAGAAATTTTGTATCTGTATCTTTTACTGTCATTTTCTATACTGCCTCATTGGTATTGATGAAAGGGGATCTCACCTCTTTATTATATTGTATTTGTGTATTGTATGTATTTGATAAAGACCGAGGAGGCGAGGAGGCTGATAAATCTTTTTACTATCAGTAGTCGGTTTTCTGTATTTACTTAGTATGGCGGCAAGGCGTCAAGTTTTAGGGTATGTTACAGTACAATTCCACGGTAGAATTGATGTTTGGCGAGTTAACTTAGATAGGGAAAGGTTTGTGTATACCGAGGATTTGACTCTGACTTTAAGAGGTACTAGGGATGGTACTCCTATCATGACATAACACGTGTTTGTGCGTTTAGAGTTTTACATGCCTATATGTGAACTTTGGAGTAGGAATAATAATACATATACTCCACACGAGGAATCCATGATGTCAACTGCTAGGACACCAACTAGGCGTATGCTGTATCTGCCCGGTTTCTTTGATGACAACACTGAGGATGAGGAGGATGAGGATCCCAATGAGAGCCTGAACCTTTAGTTTGATGGAGTTCTAGTTTAGTAGTTTTATTTTGGTGTGTATTGTATATATAACTTTTGGGGGTGTAGTTATATAAATTATTTGTGAACAAGGTTTGTAATATGTAATATAAGGTGTGTTAGTTTTAATTTCATTTTATGTTTAAAGTTTTTATTTATTATCTGTTATTCCGTAAAAGAAATTTTAAAATCAGTGTTTTTACAAGATTAATTCTTTTACAACTTGGGTAAGTTATATTACGATTAGTCTTAAATGTGATACCCTAGGGTGGGTGTTGCAAGGGTGCCCTTCGTTGGTTCGTCACTTTACGCACAAAATTCATTACCGGATAGGAGGACCTCAAACAACACTTCTTACTATACTACACCACTGCCAAAGAGCAGCCCAAGTCAGTTGACTTTCTTTCTAAAATTTTCCAGGGGTGCGATGAACCCCTTTGTGAATACATCAAGAGATTCAGTAACACTTGCATTTGTGTAGAAAACCTGGATGACAAGATTGCTCTTCACTATGCTAGGAGTGGCCTCCGAACTGATTCAGACTTCTTTCAGTCTTTGGCAAAAAGGAAGCCAGCGACTTTGAATGAATTTTACTTGTGCTCCCAGAAATATGACCTAGAGGAAGTTATTAAGGCTAAAGAGAGTCTGTAAAAATGTGAGCCCACTCACCAGAGAAATAACCAGAACTCCAACTAGCCTTGAAACTCCTCTAAGGACGATCTTTACTGGCCTAAATATTCTGATTATATTCCTTTGAACACCCCACGAGAAATAATTCTAAGGGAGGTGCTTCAGACCAGTTCCGAGATATGAAGAGGTTGTCTTCTTTGAAGAAACAGTCTCGGAAGGATTAGTCAAAGCACTGTAAATGACATAAAAGTTATGGCCATGAAACAGAAGATTGCTATTAGCTCCACAATGTCATAGAAGCCCTAGTCAAGGAGGGACGACCGCAAAAGTATATTAGCGATATTCGAAATAATGAGAATCACGAAAGATGAAGGGAGCGAAGACGTAGTAGTCACAGTCTGAGGCGAAGTTCGACTTCATGATATAGAAGAAGAAACCACACCCCCACTAGAAAATCCTGGACTCCACCCTGCCTTGATACTGAAAACCGGCAAGATCAGAACTAAGATGCTCAAAGTGGAGGCAATAGAAAGGACTGGGTCGTTAGCACCATCCGTAGAGGATTCACAAGTGACAAATCATCCAACAATTCTCTAATGCTTTGTTTGTTTCAAGAGAAAATGGGAAGAGAGAAAATGAGAAGAGAGAAAATAAAGAGAATGTGTGATTTTCTCTCGTTTGGCATAGCAAAGAAAACAGAGAAGATAGAAAACTTTGATGTGGGACCCACCCAAAACATTTTCTCTCCTCAGATGCGCAGAAAATGGAGAGATTGTGTGATATTGATATCAAATTACCCTTATACCCCCACATTCAGATCTGAAAATTTGCATTTCCCTTTTCCCCATTCTTTCCCCATGCAGAAGTGAGCTCCTACACTACCCCGTCCCTCTTCTTGCCTCCCATTCAGCCATGGGACACCATCGACGGTGAGATCCAGCTGCTCCGCCGTGTGTCTCCTCCGTTCTGTGTGTCCTCCACGGCGTGTGTGCTTCCTTGCGTCCCTCATTCACCGTCGCTCCGATCAGCTACAATCGCGGAGCTCAGATTCAGGCCTTCTGCTCCGTTGCGCCCTTCGCCCCCGTCCAACGCCGTGTCTCTCCTCCGCCTCTCTTAGCCGCCGGTTTTCACTTTCTAAGCAAATGGTCTTCGTTCCTCACCACTTCATTTTTTTTTTTGGTTTTCTTTTTGGTTTTTCTTTGCTTAGTACATCATCCTTCTGTTTGTTTACTTTTCCAATTTATTTTTTTAAAATGCCCCCATTTCTGCTTTTTCTTTGAGGGATATTCTTCCTTTCAATTCAAAAATTATTTGACACTGGCCAACATAGTGGTAAGGTCCTTTTTGGAATGGAAAATGGAAAGGGACATTGATATTGACTTGTTCAATAACTGTCCAGTTGCATACTCAAATACCTCCTCTTAGTGGAAGCGCAACCAATGTGAAGGGATTCATACTCAAATACTTTGTTTAAGTCAATTATAAAAACTTTCTTTTAGTAGGATATTCTCTCCTTTAATTTATGAGCTTTAGATATATGTTAGATTCATCCCTATCTATCATAGATGTATATTCGGTGGATTAACAATATATTTTTCTGCAGAAGAAACTAGACAGAAACCTCATGTCATGATGTGGCTTTCTCTAATAGGAGGAACTTTACCCGCTAAAGAGCATTGACTTGAAACAGCCATGTATATGCAAATGATGCATCCCTAGTTACGATTGCTCTCTTTCTTCCCTTATTTTGTGAGTTGTTGGTAGCACTCATCCGTGTTAATACCCAACAACTATTGGACTTTCACTTTCCCTGTCTCTCACACTATCTAATAGCTATATTAGTTTCTTCCCTTTGTTTTCTTTTCACTTTCTTGTAAAGCTTTCTTTTTTTATTGTCACTTGGACTTGTGAAGATCATTTTTTTAATGATATCCTTAATAATTAAGTGGTAAACTTGATCTTCCTGGTATTCACCCTGTCTTCCATATGCTTAGCTTCCTATAACTTGATTCACGTAGAAGTTGATTCTTTTTGCTGTTTTGCATGTTGGGGTTGCTCACAGATAGTGGGAAACTGAAGAAAATTCTTGCTTGATTGGTATGTTTTGCAGATACTCATCAAACTTAGAAGTCACAACCTCTACTGGCAGAGTTACCTAGATGGCTTTTTGAGGTGTGTTTACAGGCACATTCTTTCAGTTGGCAATTTGGTTTTTGTTTCAAGTTTAAATTTTCAAACTTGTTTTTGCTACTTGTGTTTACCGATCATAGCAACAGGGTTTTTGGGAAATTTCCTTCCATGCCAATTTCCCTTCTCCAATTTATTTATTATATAGTTTATATGGGTTTTCATGGATATTCAACTTTTCATTACCTATGGAAGAGAATTTTCTCTTCCCACTGGACCATAAGAATAGTATAGTCACATTCAATGTTGCATCTTATGCTCTTCTTCCCTTCTGGTTGTTCCAGTTTTAGTTTCTTACTGAGAGAGAGAGAGGGGAAAGAAAAATTGGGAGCTCTGATAGTGCCAAATAACCAAGCTTAATATGTGTTTCTTTTTTGATTAATTATATTGAAAAGTGATTAATATAACAGAGTTGTCAAGGGTCAGTTTTTTGATTTACCATAGTTTCCTATAACTATCATCTATTATTTCTGAATATATTTGCTTTTTAATATTTTCCTTGTTACTGCTTCTATAGTGATAACAACTAGAAGTGATATTATTGATTGATAAACTGGGGCAATAAGATATCTTTTAGAAGGGGTCGATCAAGAATCGCAAAGGAGGATCTTGTGGACTCAGATCGCTAGGAATTTAGGAGCAGACCCGATCTTGGACAGTGAAGTGGTGCCTTCCTCACTAGTTGAGATAGCTCTCATTCTCCGTATGGCTAATGAAGTAGAGGCTGCTAACCCACGAGTTGCTTATCTCTGTAAGTTGCTGCTGTATTCTCTTTATATATGTGTGTGCATGTGTGTGTGTGTGTGTAATCATTTTTGGTTAGGTTACTGTAGGATAAATTCCTATTCTGTTAGGATATGTAAAAGTTAAAAGTCCAGTATTGTTTAGATGCTTACTCTTTTAGAAGAGTAGACAACATGTTGCTAATAATCAGTGAGAAAGGAAAATAAATGTGGTGTATGCTCTCATTCATCGGTTGACTTACTAGATTTTTAATTTGATTGGAAATGCTTTTGAGGGTTGTATTAAAAATGGCCTGGTGTATTTTCCATCATTGGATATTTTATAGAGTTTTGCGGGTGGGAAATTTCTTGGTATGTCAGAACCAATCTTTGCATGAATGATTCATTTTATTTGAAAAGATACTCATAGTTATGAGTGCATTTTGTTTTTCTTAATTTCTTAATAAATTTATTGTTTTTTAAAATGTCAATGATCTGTAATTCTGGTTCTTCAAAAAGTTATAAAGGAATGAAACTACTTTTTATGCGAGTTGCATTGTTTCTTTCCTTTTATTAGTTAGGTAATCAGGTAACTGCTCTTTATAGAGCTCATCATTTATTAATTCTATCAAATTATTGTATGTTTACTTCCTTTGTTTCTGAAATCACTTTGTTGCAAGTTCTTCTTTTCGTTTTTTTCCCTTTTACTCCTTTTCTTTTGGTTATTCTATTTGGATATTATATTAGTCTCAAAGTATGACATAGCAATTAGATGCTTTTTGAACTTTGATGTGTATGTTCTTTATCTAATGCTCATGTGTTTTTTGAAATTAGGTCGGTTTTATGCCTTTGAAAAAGCTCACAGACTAGATCCCACATCTTGTGGGCGTGGTGTTCGCCAATTCAAAACTGCTCTTCTTCAACGGCTAGAAAGGGTAAACTCCTGATTTCATTTGTTAAGAATTTCTACATTGTTTTCTTTCTTTATTATATTTAATCTTTTTAGGATCATTCCTTTCCTTGACCACTAAATTCCACAATTGAAGAGAATTGAAAAGGCTTATTTGGTGATCTCTAATTCAAGTATATTAATGTACCAGCAAAAGACCAAAGAAAAAAAAATTACTTCCCATGTTATTGTTGTAATTGGCATTGGCTAAAGCAATGGTTTTGATGATAACAAACAAAGACAAGAAAAAGAAGTGCAATGATCAAGTCCAAGGATCTTCAAGATTACCTTATAGGACTTAGATCTTGTGTAAAGGTATTTAGGAATCACACTAAGCTCAAACATGTTTTTAAATCTTTACAAATGGTTTTCACATGCTAAAATGCTTAACAAACTATTTTTGGAAATTTAATCTTGGTGGTAGTTCACACATTTAAAAAATAGCCAAGTTTGTGTTTTGCAAAGCTGACCTTTGGTCACTCTTTTGATCATAACTTCCAAACTATTTTGTGTTTTATTCTGAAACTTATTTCATATGAAAATAGACTCAAATATCTTTCCAATGACTGGTCATTTGTTTAAAACGGATGAGAAATGAAGAAGTTATGATCATTTAAAGTTAGCTTTCAAAATCAGAATTCCATAACCGAATATGGAATATGCGTAACCGAATATGGCTTCTTTCTAATTGATTTTCTGGTTTGTCAAAATGTAACAAGCTATTTTTAAATGGCCATATTCGAATATGGCATAACTCATATTCGATTATGAGTGTTTCATAACAGGTTATGAAGCCTCTTCATATTCGAATATGAGTAAACCCATAATAGGTTATTTTGCAAACCAGAAACGTTGGAAAGCTTTCTTTCATGCCATAATCGATTATGGCTTTTGCCATAACAGATTATGGTCTGTTCCAGGACTTTTCCCTAATGGCTCTATTGAGCACTAAATGCCCTCCACAAGCCTCCAACGGCTCTTAAATGTCATGGGCTATAAATGAAAGTGTTTGGGCATTACTTACAAGTTGGAGAACAATCTGAAAATCATTCTTGAGCATTAAATCCATATTTCATCATTTCTTTCTCCAAAACTCTGTTTTGAGCTTCAAAGTGTGATTCCTTGATACCCATAGAGCTTCAATTTGTATTATCCACTCTTTGAGAGAGTTTCTATCATTCAAACACTTTGTATAATCTGTAAAGAGGGTGAGGTATCCCTTATTTGTAAAGAAGGTGAGGTATCCTTCTAGAGTTGAAAAGGGTGAGGTATCCCTTGTTATAAAAGGGGGTGAGGTATCCCTCTAGTGAAAAGGGTGAGATATCCCTATTTTGATGCTCAAGCACAAAGGGTGAGGTATCTCAAGGTGTGGTGAGTGCTCTATTGTGTAAAGGTTTTCAAGCACCCGTTCAAGCTTGAAGTTTAGTGGAAAATCTCGAGTGGTTTGCTTGAGGACTGGACGTAGGTCACAAGGGGTGGCTGAACCAGGATAAATCCTTGTGTTTGATTTTCTCACCTCTATCTCTTTACTTTTGTGTTTTAATTATATATGCTTGAGTTAAGTTTGATATTTAGCTTTGTTTGAATACTTCCTATCTTGGATTGGTTATTTGTGAGTGAAGTATTCAATCTATAATAGTTATCCTTTTGTTATGCATGTTCCGCTATATTTAATAATTGAATGCTTGAAAATGTTTAATTTCTTAATGATAATCTAAAAACTTGTAATCACCCAATTCACCCCCTCTTGGGTAATGGTTGCCATGGCTAACAATTGTTGCATAGATTGGAAAGTCTTTCATTGGAAATCTGAAGATGTAGAAGTATTTTTCCATCCTTTACAGGAAAATGATACAACATTGGCAGGAAGGGTAAACAGTGATGCTCGTGAAATACAGACTTTTTATCAGCATTACTACAGAAAGTATATTGAAGCTTTACAGAGTGCTGCTGATAAGGACCGGTGAGTTTACAATCTGTCAAATCAATCAATAATTTGGTCATGAACAAAAGAAGCGAGAACTTTTTGGAGTGCCTCCTCAAATGCGACTAGAGGGTCTTTTTCAAATTATGAACGAAGCTGGTATTCGGTTTGTGCCATCGTAAGCCTTTCACCTCTATCGATTTCTCTGCTTGTTGTATGACCATTTATTTATATTAATTGTTGTTTTGAACTTGTGCAGAACTTTCAATGTTTCTCCATGATTTTGAAGCAAATGTTTTAGTGGATGGTACTCACAAGGATGTGGCGTGATTGTTGTACAGCCGATAACAGAACTTTCATGATTAATTGTTGATAAAATTAATTTTGAAATGTGCCATGTTTTTTGTCAGTAGAACTGTCAGTCTTAAATATTTGGAGCTTGATATTCAGTATTATTTATGTATATGTTATAATCATGTATGTAATGTGATGATGTTGACATGGTTTTTTATGGAATACATATGAGAGGGTTTACTGATGATAGAAGTCCTCACTTTGAATCAAAAATTGTTAATTTAATTATTTTTGTTGGAGATTTTGCTACTAACAGGTGCCAATCTTATTCAACAAGTGGACTATTTTGTTTGTACATAGGTTATATATATTAAAGTTCATGGTGTGCTTTACTTGGGGTTTAATAACATGAGTGATGAATGGGTATCTTTGCAGTTATAAGGGTTTTCACAATTGTACTTCCTTCCATTTGTCAGACTCAAATATAGAAACAAACGTCAAGCATACTAGATTGAAATGAGATAAATGAGTTCTTCTTTTATATCTCTTTTTCTGTTTTTTATTTTTTTAGTTGTGGAGGGAAAGAAATTAACGTGTGTGTTTAGTATATTTTATTGGTACTTACTTGCATGATTTTCTACTTAATAAAACCAAAAAAAATAATCTGGGACTATGACTATGAGTTTAATAAATCATCTTTCCACTTGTAGATGAACAATTTAATTTTCAGGGCCACGTACTATTTTAGCTCAATCTTCTGCTCGATTAAGTGACAAAGCAAAGGGTTGTGGTAGGGGTTATATGCACATATATCACTGATAATGGAGCAGTGTCCTATTGGACAAAATAGATCACCAGTTCACTGCAATTAACTAAAACTAATGATGTAACACCCCAAATTTTCGTATCTCTTAAGCAGTAATTTTGACAGTTAACAGAATTTTACTGTTTAGTAATTTCTGGATACTGTAAAATTATTTTGAATATTCCGTCAGCGTATTTGATCGTTTTGAGTGATTTACTCCGCGTCAGGAAAATAAAAATTTTCGGGCCGGAGAAAACTTTACGTAATTTAATTTTTACCGTTAGGTAATTATTTTACGTAATCTGATTTGATATTTGTGTATTTTCTAATTTTTGTGATTTTTGTGGATGATTATGAATTTTTTTGACTGTATGTGGGCCCAGGTGGGTCCCACAAAGTGAAAAATTTTTCTACGCATAGAAAAATTTGTACTGTTTAGACGGAGACAGGGGATCTTACTAAACCTGAATCCGGAAACAGTTTTAGAAAATTTCTTGTACTATATTTTATACTGTATTTAATTATCGGATGATAAAAATACAGTAAAAATATTATTTGTAGGATACAAGAATAAATATTATACTGCGTAGTCAACAAAGAGAGCTTGACTTGATCTATACCCTTGGATGAGAATACTTAGTTTGAATATTAACCATTGATTTAATCAAAGGTTAAGAAACAAACTTAATAAAGAAGCCTTGGATAATAACCATTGATTTAATCAATGGTGTGAGAATAAGCTTAGTTAGGAAGGCTTTGATATCAACCATAGATGTAATCAAAGGTGTAGAATTGGTCTTGAAAAATGACAAAGACCATTTATAACCATTGGATTTAGATTAAATCAAGGGTGGAGATTTAATCTTAAAAAGTAACAAAGACCATTTATGACCATTGGATGAAGAATTAATCAAGGGTAGAGATTTGGTCTTCTAAAGTAGCAAAGACTAATTAGGACCCTTGGATTTAAAATTTGAAGAAGCAATCTTGACCCTTAATTTTGGAGACACATCTAAGGGTTAGAATTTAAAGGAGAAAAATCCAATGGCCTAGATTTAGTCTTCTAAAATTAAAAATCTACCTAAATCCTAACCATCGAATTAATCAATGGCTAGAAATGCTTCAAATGGTGGCAAATAATGAAGACAACTTTATTGAATGCATTATGAAGAGAAGGTGATGGTTTTGGAGTGTTTAGAAGACAAAGAGACAAGCTTTATGTCATTTTTGCATGTCTTGGTCAAGTTAGACATCATAATGGCTTACTTTTGATTTTTTGCACTCAAGAAGAATGCAAGAAGGGGGGGGGCACGGTTTTGGTCTGATTTTGAGAGCTTTGAAGACCATTATTAGCTATCTTGGTCATTATTGATCATTCTTGATCATCTTTGTCTCCTCCAAAAACAAAAACTCATCAAACTTTTCTCTCCACCTCTCCTCCAAGCAAGTTTTGGCCATGACCATCAAGAACACCCTCCATCACTCAAAAATTTCATCCAACTTGATTTTCTAAACCTAAACACCATTCTAAGAACATCTCTAGTTATGAGTTTTTCCAAAATCATTCATCTTGGGCTTCAAATCCAAGCTTCAAGTTTCTATCAAAAATCAAAAATTTCATCTTTGTTCTTCAAGAGAAACCATTCGTTATCTACCCTAAAATCACCATCCAACCTCTTTTAATTTCATCCAACCTTAGATCTTGAATCTCCATGATATTCTAAGCAACTTTCATGTTGGAGATTTTCTCTAAATCATTCATCTTCAACCTTGTTCTTCAAGCTAAAGATTGAAGCTTTAATGGTGAAATTTGGTACTCTTCACTTTTCTTTTGATTTTCAAGGTTCTAACCATGATTCTAATCCATGGTTTTCTTATTCAAGTCTTGTATATTAATTATTTGTGTGTTTTATTTTGTATTTGAGAAGCCCTTGGTGGTGAAGGACTTGGAAAAGGAAACAAATCAAGGAGCTTTTGAGGATCTTCAAGAGGTAAGAGGGAGATCCATCTCACCAACCAAGCATGGTGGTGAGAGATGGTATTTTATTTGATGGATGTGGAATCCATGTGAGGATTCATATCCATGGTCATGTAATTAATTTGTGGTTGTTTATGTGTTTTTAATTATTTGCTTATGCTTGATATGCTATGCATGATTTTATAGCTTTGATGGTATGCTTATACTATGCATGATTTATTGCTTTTAATTATGGCATGCTTGTGATATATATGATTATACGTATATGTATGCCATGACTTGATGATGGAAAGGAAATCAATTTTTGGTTCCAATGACCAAAGAGATGGCTACGGTTTTGTCACCCAAAATTAGGGTGCTATGTTGAAATTTTCAAGTACAAGAAAATTGATTTGTTTAAATGAAGAATTGTGAAGAGGAGAAAGTGAATTCTCTTGATTCTAAAGGTTATGGAATTTTCGGTTAAGACACCTCAACATAGGTGTTTGTAACTTAATTATTTTTTTAGTGGAAGAATAAAATTGATTGATTTGAAAAGCATGAAAAATATACAAGGGAATTATTTTTCAAGAGAACAAGAACATGGTTTTATAAGGATTTTTATTGATTTATTTTGTGTAAAAGGATTCTAAGTATTTTTCTAAACATGAATTTTAAATGAAAATAGCAATGTCAATTTTAAAGGATTTACAAAGAAAGTGAAAAAGGATTTGCAAAGAAAGTGAAAATGAATTTGAACAAATGGGTTTGGTTTTTTATGACCATAAGTCTTACGGTTTTGAAAACAAAGAATTTTTAATGGTTTTGTTTGTGTAAAACCATATCAATTTAGAAGAAAAATATTTGATGGCTTCAATGGCCAAAGACTCTATGATTTTTTTTGAGGTTGGAATAATTTTGGTTTTATGAAACAAAGTAATTTCAAAGTGGAAACGTAACTGGATTTAATACAAGGATTTTGAAAAGGGAATCAGAGCGTTTATCACTTGAGAAAATCAAGTTTTTGTAAACGAAAATGTTTTCGAACTTCAATTTATTTTGAAGAAGGTTGTGTTTGGAAATGATTTGGGAAAAATGGAGAATATAATGGTGTTTTGAAAATTTACTAACGTATAACTTATTTTCAAGTTTTGAAATACGTTAGAAAAATGTTAAGTTTTGAAACGTTGATTTACATCAATGGAAAAGTGATTTTTGTGAAGTATATTTTGAAAAATAATTTCTTGAGTAAAGAACTGTGGAAAAATATTTTCTTGAGTAAGAAAATATATTAAATGAAATATAAAGTTATATTATTTTGAGAAAAGTTGAAGAGGAATTGTTGAAGGTTAAGAAGTATTTTCTGTAATGAAATTGTGATGAAAAATGTTTTACGTATCTTAAAAATGTAATTTTTAAGCTACGCAATTTTGAACAATGTGTTAAAAATGATATTGATTTATTTAAGTCCAAAATAATGTTTAGAATATTGAGGAATATTTTATGTGATTGAAAAATGTTGAAAAATATTTTACGTATCTTAAAAACAATTTGAAATACAGTAAAATATTTCTACACGATTTGAAAAATGTTTAAATATTTCTACACGATTTGAAAAGCGTTTAAATATTTTACGCGACTGAAATATTGTTGAAAAATCACTACGTGATTTGAATAGTGACAGAATATTTTTACGTGATTGTGAAAATGATAGAAAATTGTTTTGAGATTTGGAAAGTATTTTGAAAATGATTTACGTGACGTAAAAGAATGATTTTTAAGTTACGCAATTTTGAAACAGTGGAAAAATACTATGCGATTAGAGAAACGTATGTTTTTACGCGATTGAGAAAAATGTTACAAAATTTTGTAAACGTAACAGTAGGGTTACGGTATTGTAAAAATGTAATAAAAACGTTTTGGAATTTTAAAAACATAATAAAAGTGTTACGGTATTGTGAAAATATAAAAGAAGTGTTATGGTATTGTGAAAACATAACAGAAAAGTTTTTGGATTGTGAAAATGTAACAGAAATGTTACGCGGTTGTGAAAATACGGTAAAAGTGTTTTACAACTATGAAAACGTGATAACATGATTTTCCATGTTGAAAGTACAAGATGATGATTCTTGTTGAAACCAGTGTCCATACATACATTGTTTGTGAGAAAATGACATATTTGTCTATGATTGGATTTGGTGCATTATACATGCATTGGAATGGTCCGATGAGGATTTGGATATGGCTGATTGCCTAGGAGAAACACACCTCTTGAGTGGGTGCGATATGCGTAGTGTAGGTCACTTGTTGACCTTGGGGGCATCGGGGTGCGGGTTGCCTACACGGGTGGTTGGTCGCGCTTCTTCCCGTAGGTTAGACCGATGCAACACACCGATGATCCGGACCGAGACACTATTCTTAATCAAGATCTGTTAAAGACTGTCGTGTATATGCTAGATGTGCAAAATCAAAATGAGGATTATAGCACGTGGTCTGAGGCATGTGGTACCGACAGATCTTTTCGATCATTTCTCCGACCTGAGTTTAGCTCTATGGAGTAGGAAATCGAGTCTTGTGTACATGCATAATCTGAACATTTATATCTGTGTGATATATTAATTGAGGAATATTGGCTATGACAATTGTTTTGAATACTTGGATGATGATGATGATAATTAGGACATTATCGTAATTGTTGTTTATGATAATTGAATTGATAAATAATTTGATGATGATAGTTGATTAATATTGAATATATTATTAGAAGTTTGATATGATATCCCTGTATGATATTGCTGCTTGTGTTATCTCTGTGCTGCCATGTTGGTATTGGCGTAGGTGATCTCACCTCTTTGTTATGTTGTCTCGTTGTGTCTGTATTGTTAAAATTAAACAGTAGAAAGAATGAGTTGTCTTAGACATAACGGGCGATGGACACTCAGAGATTGATGAAAACATTGAAGAGTGGCTGTCTCAAGTTCGAAGGTGTTCTGAGCAGACAAGGAGTAGAGTTCTGATGCAACAAGCTGGATACAAGATAAGGAATGAGTATGTTAAGTTTTATCATTAGTGTTATACCGTGCTATTTAGTAGGACCCGTCATGGGGTTTGCTACTGTTAAAAAAGAAAAGTCTTTTAATTTTATATTTCTCTTTAAATTGTGAAATATTAATTGGTGTCAATATTGTATATGAATCAGTTTAAATATATTTTCAGTAATACTTATGGATTACAGTAAGTTTATATTTCAGCAAGAAAGAAATTTTTTTAAACCCACGTTTTTAACTCAAACCTTTTATGAAAACATTTTCAGATTATGAGTCGGGAGTCAGACATGTGATACCCTAGGGAGGGTGTTACAAATGACGTTAGATAAGCTAGATTACATGGATAGGAAAATATCAGACGTGTGAGCTTTTAATTGCAGTTCAAAGTAAATAAGGGAGGTGCAATTATTACATTAGAGAGGTAAAATAAATAGTAAGAAATAAATTCATTTATTACATTACATAAAGGGTATATTAGTCATTTTATATAATTCTATTTTCTTTCTTCTCACTTTTCTTCTCAACCAAACAAGAGAAAGAAAAATTTTTATTTTCTTTCTCTCCTTTTTCTCTTCATCCAAACAATAGGAGAGAAAATGTAATTTTCTCTTTATTTTCTCTCCTCTCTATTTTCTCTCTTCCCATTTTCTCTCCCCATCCAAACAAAGCATAAAGAAAGCACTCCAGATGGTAGTGTGATGCGTTTCCAACTCCATGCGCAAACCCCGTGTTAAAGACATGGAAGAACAATTTGTCTTCTTTACTACGACGATATTATCTGGGATCATGATGACCCTTTGGTTATCTCAAGAATAATATCTAATGTTGAGGTCTGGTGTATCTTTATCGATCAAGGAAGCTTGGTGGACATCATGTTCATGGACACCTTTGAAAGATTGGAGTTCCCCCTATCTGCGTTAACCCCTTATGATGGCGAGCTCACTGGTTTCTCTGGAGAAAAGGTTACCCCAGTAGGTTACTTTGAAACCTTCCTAACCCTAGGCGATGATAATATCTACAGAAATATTAAAGTCAGATTTCTAGTTATGGACTGCCAATCAGCATACAATATTATTTTAGGTTGCCTTACATTGAATGGCATTGTCGCTGTAGTATCTACTGCTCACCAAGCCGTGAAATTCCTTAATAAGAATAATGAGGTGGTCACGGTTAAAAGCGATCAGATCGCAGTGCGCAAATGCTATAATGAAAGTCTCAAAATCTGTAGGACACCCAGGAAACCAAGACGCACACATCTAGCCTGTCCCAGGATCAAGTCAACATCCTTATGGCTGAGTTAGATGTACGCAAAGAAATCCGGGATATCAGGCCCTAGCCAAAGGGAGAGTTGTTTCAACTCCAGCTAGGTGACAAGTTAGATCAAGTCACCAAGATTGGTGCAAATCTGGAAGAACAAGAGAGGCGCCAGCTTATAGAGCTATTACAGAAAAACTGTAACACCCCAAAATTCTATTATTTTATTATAAATATTTATTTTTTTAATATTTATGATTTTTGAGAATTTTTTTGGATTTTTTTTTAGAATGTAAAATATTTTAATATTATTTTTTGTTTTACGTGTAAACTGAGCAGAGCCAAGAAAATGAAATATTTTTCTTGAGAACCTTGATCTGTGAAAACATCGACAGGAGATCTTACTAAACCTGAGACTGGACATGGTTTACGAAGTTCACGTTTTTTGAGAATTTTATCTAATAAAATAATAAATTGCTGTGTAAATTTTATCCGCCGGACAATTAATACTGACTTCTGTCAACTGTAACAATTATCTATTGGATAATATCATGTATTAAAAATCCTATCACATTATCCTAATGTAATCCACTTTATTTCTAATCAAATCCACTTTAATTCAAATATATTATATTTTAATCAAAGCTTCTTTGAGAAACTTTGATCACCAAATGACTAAGTTGCCCTTAGCTTGTTGGGGAAGCCAATTTTCCCCCTTCTCTCTCTCCCATTGCCGCTACATTGCTTACCCATGGGGAGCAAAATTTTGCTCCCGCACTTAACCCATTTTTACTCAAATTAACATATTTTCATCTAACACTTTCTCTCTCTTCAAGTTCTTCTTCATTTCTCTCCAACTTTTCTCTTCTTTCTCTCCTTCACTCACAGTTTTGGAAGCCCATTGGTGACCATTTTCTTTCACTTTCTCACCTCACCAACATCATTTTTACACTCCTCTCATCATCCTCTATACTTTCTATTTGAAGAGTTTCTTCAAAATCCATCATCTCCTCCATTGTCTTCCAAGACAAAGCTTCAAACTTTAAGATAAAGTTTCCATTTTTTATTTTCCTTTTCTTCATTTTCATGTTCTATGGTTTCATTGGAGACCAAAGATCTATCTTTTTCTAAGCTTGGTGTTGATTCTTTGTGTTGGAAATTTCTAGGGTTTTTGGACCCCAAAACCAAAACCACCAGAGGGAGATTGTTCACTTCAACCATTATTGGTAGTGAGGAGACCTTTGTGTGGTTGTTGATGGAGAAATCAATATTTGAATGCTTACTTTGTTTGATGATTTTGCATGTTTATGTGTTCTTGATTGAGGTTGATGATTGAATGATGATTTTGAATACATTGAGGGTGTTGGAATAGTTAATAATGTTAGGTTTAATAAATAGAAAATTTCAGGGTTTCCTATACTAATGTGAGGTCTGTAACGCCCCTTTTTGGGAGGGAACGTCACATTGTCAAATAAAATAAAATGCGGAAATTGATTAAACAACGATTAAGACCCGGTTCATTTTAATTAATTGATGATTAACCATGTGAGCAAACTTGGCAATATTTTCCCCTTTTTTTTTTATAATAATAATAATAATGATACGATAATGCGGAATGTGAATAAAAGGAACGAATAAAACAATACATAGAAATTTGCACTTGAATAGCATGCATATATATATCTAGAGTTTAATACAACTATTTCATAAATACAAGCCTGGCCATCATCAAAGAGCAAAACTATACCCACCCCAAGGGAAACATGCATATATACCCTCATGCATATACAAAATATACAGTCCAAATCAAAAAGAAAGATACATCAGGCCCCCAAAAACAAAAACACTGGCAGCCATCAGTAGCCACCAATGATCATCGACCCCTCAAATAAAAAGGGACCGATTCAGGATCATCAGGAGGACCCTCATCGGGATCTTCCTCATCGAGGACTCATCCATAGGAACCACGGATGCACGGGACGGGCCCGAGCGGTGGAGTCGAAAGAATCCTCCTGCGGGGTGTAATAGCGGGGACCCCACATCTCCCTGATAGGCAGGTAAAACTCCAAGCGTAAGCTGAGGTAGCAAGTGAGGACAGGTGCCTCATGACGTCTCCAGGCAAGTGCTATCGACACGTCTCCCACATACACGCAGCGGTCGGAGTTCAGGTTGATGTGCCAGCACTCTGGCCCCCCAATGAAGGTCAGACGCACATCTCCCAAGAATCCGCGCATACGTTCAGACATCGTCGCAGTAGAAGTCAATCCTGTGCAGGCCAGAAGCCGGGGAAGGTAGGCTCTTCTGTCTCTTCACCGTCGTCTTCGATCAGTACGGGGTACACATAAACAGCAAATAATAGAAATACAAGAAAGAGGTAAGATATCCTACCATCATTACCAGTTATGGCAGCCAGGAAATAATACGGCGCATAGCGCCCAATTAGCAATTTAGAAACGGCATATTCGAATAATAAACGTTAATTTCAACAGTAAACAATTAAACAGATCCAGGCAGGTAGTTATTGCAATAGTAAGCAAACAAGTCACAATATGGAGAACGGATAATACCAGCAATGTATATATATATCACGACTCATATGCATGTTCTCTCAAACCCCTACTCCATGGAGCTAAACTCAATCAATCGGAGAGAAAGATCAGGAGACATGTCTGTGACTCGGCTGCCGAGGCCAGTGCTATCAATAAATTTTTTCTCGTGCACAATCATGGCATTGCACAGACATTCTTCACTAGATCACGATATAGGACAGTGTCAAGTCCGGATCGTCGGTGCGTTTGCATCGGTTTGCCCCACGGGCAAAGGAGCTACCAACTACCCATTGTGGAGGACCCGCACCCCGACGCCCCCAAGGTCATAACAAGACCCACACTTGTCTACTCGCACCCGCACTAAGGTGTGTTCAATCTCCTAGGCAACTAGGCCTTACAATAGTCCACACGGACAATCACAATGCATAAGACACTATGCATGCACATGTATGATCCACAATCTCATACAATTTCACACTATGCCACATTAGGCCAATATAGCATCAATATCCATATACGGTCACTCACATGGACCCATAACAACATAATACTAGGTTCAAGTCAATTGATGCATTATTAGGTTCATTATGAATCCTAACTTAGTATTTGCTTCCCTTTCTAAGGTTCATGTTCAAGGTTAATTCTCAGGACCAATTCAATATTCCACATAACTTGAAATTCATTTAAGCTCTTAGGCCTCACACTCTCATGTTCTTTTCTCAATTCTAATATCAGGCAAAGTTATCAAGTTGTCAAAGCAATAACACACTCCTTAAGGATTCATTATGGAACCTCACATTTCCTGGTCATTTATGTCATGAGCGCCTAGGCGCCATTTCTGTAACGCCTGAGCGCTGGTTGAGCGCCTGGGCGTCCAACACGAAACGCCTGAGCGCTATCCAAACCGTGTTACAGGGAAAATTCTCTGGGCATAGAGCGCCTAGGCGCCCTACGCACAGCGCCTGAGCGCTAGTGCAAAATCAAGGATTCTGCAGAATCCTCTTCTGCAGAACCGTGGCCCTCAAATTTCAAAAGGGTACACCTTTACCACCAGTCCAAAACATATTTCTGTTGCTAACAAACACACATTGCAAAATCCATATAATCATACAAATCAAACATCTACAAATCATAGAAATAACAACATGCAATAGAAGAGTGATCCAACATGGATTCCCTCATTTTCAACAACACACAAGACATTCCCTCACTACCAAGATTGGTTGAGGAGGATCATCTTCCTCTTACCTATTTGGAAGGCAACACAATGGTGCTACACCTTCTTGCCCTAATTTTCGTTTTCCCCTTCAAGAAAAACACAAATGTGAGTGATCACCACAATGTTCACTCAAACCATGAAAAATAGGTTCTTGGCCACCAAGGTGACTAAGAGAAACGAAAATAGCAAGAATAATGGAAGAAAGTTAAGAGCTTTACCTTAAAGCTCTAAGCTTTGGCTTCAATGGTGGAAGAAAAATGGAAGAAGAAGAAGAACCCAAAAGATAGCAGCATGAGGGGACCTGGAATGGAGTAGGAGAGTTGGAATGTGATGGATTTAGTGAATGATGGAGATAAACTCCAATGTGTGTGGGTGTGTGCCGTAGAAGAGGAGAAAGAAGAAGAAGAAAATGAAAGAAGGAGAACGTGAATGAAGAGAGAAATGGAGAATGTGAGTAAAATGATTTAATGCAAGCTAATATCCCCCCCTTCCAAATGGCTTCTGCCGTAGAGAGAAGAGTAGAGAAGGGAGTGAGAAATGTGCTAAATAGGAAACTTCATGGAAGCTTCCTAAAATAGGCTTTTTAAATTAACCAGAATTTTATTTAGACAATAAGGCTAAAAAAAAGGTTTACCACAAGGAAACTCTTTGAATAATGTGATAAGATTTTTATTTCATATTATTATTTGTTGGACAATAGTTATTGTTGGTAGGAGTCAGCATTAACAAATCTGACAGATAAATTTTTCGCTGTATGAATTTACTTTATCTGTTAAGATCTCTCGAAAAAAAATCGCGAAACCTCGTAAACTGTGTCAAGCCTCGGGTTTAGTAAGATCCCCCGTCGACTTATCCATAGTTCCAAGTTCGCAGAGAAAACATCGCGTTTTCCCAGCTTTGCTCTGCGCACTCGCAAAACGAGGAATATATTAAAATATTCGTCGTCTCCGAAAAATTCCAGAAAAATTCCTAAAAATCAAGAATATTATAAAATGAGGATTTATAATCAAATATGTATTTTTCGGGATGTTACAAGGTCACAGTTTTGGCTTTGGACTTTAAGGGATTGGATTGATTTTGTGTGAGATAAGATTTGAGTGATTAGGTATCAAGTTACTAATGCATAAAATGAAAAGAAATTGAAACTTTGAAGACCTAGGGAGGCCACGATTTTTAGAGAAAAATTTGGGTTCAAATGATGCCTTGGTGCATTTTTGGAAATTAAGGACTTAGAGGTATACATAATCCATAATGAGATGGAAGAATTAAATTGAGTAATAACTCTTAGGAGAGCCACGGTTGTTAAGGGTTCTTTAACCTAAAATTCTCATAATTGATCAAGATTTAAGACATTGGAAATGTTGGATTCCATAACTTGAAATTATGATAATTGATGAACCGTAAGTATATATGTTGATGTTGAGAATTGATTCTATGTTATTGTGAGTCCCTATGTGGGACTAAGTACTTGATAAAATTATGACATGTTGATATTGAGAAATGATCATATGCCATTGTGGTATGCCTTGTGATAAATGTATCATTGATGAACATACATGATGTACAATGCGTCATCATGCATATGTGTTGTCCGTTGGACATTATTGGAAAGACGATGTATGCCTAGGAGATTGAATAACACCTATGTGTGGGTGCGAGTAGACTAAGCGTAGGGTCATAATGGTTGTCCTTGGAGGCGTCGAGGTGCGGGTGTCTCACAATAGACAGTGGTAGCTCCGCTGGGGTCGTGGGATAGACCGATGCAAACACACCGACGATCCGGACTGAGAAGTTGTCCTATATCGCGATCAACTGTTGAGGTGCCATGTATAAGCCATATTACGCAAATATTTTTATGAGATGAATCACACTATTTTTAGGCTATCGAGATACTGGCATAACTCCTTGATCATTCTATCTGAAATGTTAGTGTCTAGCTCCATGGAGTAGGAACCTGGTACCATATTGATGCGTGCGGATGTAGTGATTAAAATTAAGATAAAAATCAGTTGTCAGGCCCACCAGAAAATAAAAACCTTACAACTAGTTGTAGTTAGTAAGGGTCGATCCACAGAGAACCAATTCAATTAACACTATTCAACAATTCCCAATTTAGACTCTGATTAACAATAAACAGTAAAATGGGGGTTTTGGAGTTTTGATGAACAATGAACAGCTTCAAAGATAACAATAAACAAACTGAAATCAACAATATAAGAAAATTGGTTAAGAGATTGAATCCACCACTAGATTTATATGATAATGTAAATCCACATATCCTTTTTATTCCAACATGCTCAATTATGTTTTTATGCAATTGTGATATTAAATCTCTGTTTTCCTTACGTGTTGGCCAATTTAGCAACCGCTCAAATCAACTCCTAATCACTGATTAGTCATAAAGCAACCGCTCTTACAACTATCCAACAATTGCATTAAGATTTAGAAAACCAATTACACTAAGGTCTAATCACACACCGGGATTAAATTACTTAGAACATATATTTCTCTAGATCTAATACCGCGCAACCGCGCATAATAAACCCAGATCTACCACTTTTATAGCGGCAAATAGCACAAAGATAATTATACCCACATGAACATCATACATCCCACTAGATCTACTACCGCAACCGCGCATAATAAACCTAGATCTACTACTTTGAAAGTAGGAACAAGTACAAAAACCTTCATACCAACAATAGATTCAGAAATATATGAATAAAAACATAACTGTGTTGAAATAATCAAATATGCAAAGTTTACAACATTAATACTAGCGGTTTCATCACCCCCTTAACCAAGGGAGGTTTAGTTACACATAGCTAGAAAGAAATCACAAGAAAAACTATGAAGAAACAAGAAGAAACTATGAAGAAACAAGAAAACTAAGAGAGAAAATGAATGAGAGTTACATCTTGTTCATGATAAATGGTGCCTTTTATAGAAGTCTAAGGTAACAAAATGACAAAGGGAAGTGGGTGGATGAGTGGGTGAGTGAGTGGAGTGTTTGAGTGGATGGATTAGTGGGTTGGTTTAGTGGATTGGTTTAGTGGATGAGTGAGTGGAATGGTTGAGTGGTTGAATTAGTGAAAAATGCCAAAGGACTTTTGGTGAGTGGGAAATTATGGACATGAATGGGTGAGTGGATGGATGAGTGGATGGATTAGTGGATGAGTGGGTGGAGTGGTTAAGTGGTTGGATTAGTGTATGAGTGGGAGTGGGTGAGTTAGTGGATGAGTGGATGAGTGGATGAGTGGATTAGTGGATGGATGAGTGGATTAGTGGATGGATGAGTGGATGGTTGAGGACGAAAATTTCGTGTCTGACTTGGAAGCCAAAAACGACCCACTATACTTCAGAATCACGAAAAGTGTTCTTCATGAAAGTTGTAGATCCTTGTCTTGGATATAAAATGGATAGCTGGTTCGTCCAATTTGGCTTCCTTAAGCCCAAGATATGTCCCAAATACCGTAGGTTGCTCAAACCCAACTTCAGCACCTCTGTTCCGATTTACAAGCTCAAAATGACCTACTAGACTTCTTTTTCTCAAAATGTGTTCTTCATGAAAGTTGTTTATTTGGATCTTGACTATCCACTGTCCAAATTTCAGCCCATCTCCATTATTACATCTTGAGATATGATTTTATGAGTGCACACTGTTCGGATTCTACTGACAGAACCCGTATTCTGACTTCCATGTAAACTTAGGTCCCTTAGACATCTGAATCGGACTTCGAGCTCTTCATCAAAGTTGTAGAGCTTCCTCTTAGCTTTCCTACAAGATAAAATTCATGATTTTCAGATATCAGGAACTCAAGTTATGACCAAAATACAGAAACAGTGTAAAATCTCAATAATGCTAGAAATATTCAATTAGGACCAATTTGAGCTCAAACTCACAAAATCATACCAAACTCAATCAATTAAGAATATAGAGAGTGTAAATGACTAAATATAAGGGTTTCTTAATGAATAAAATATGTGTTTATCACATATGCATTATGAATTGTCAGTCTCATAATCCATCGAGCATGAGCATTTATAACTGTGAAAATATCTGTTCTTACTACTGCAATAATTATCTGATCTTTAGATTGTTGACTGTTGGGGATATTACTGCTATCTGCCTGTTATTGTAATTCTTACTATTATTTACTATCGTTCTGCTTTTACTATCAATTTTATTATTACTGTTGATGAATATATATGTTGTAATGCTATGTGGGTGTCCAGCGCCATTCTGTTTTCTTGCTGCTATTTTGGTAATGAAAGATGGGTGTCTCACCTTTTTCTGTATTTCGATATTCCTATTTATTTATGTACTTCTGAGAAGACGTTCGTGAGAAAGAAAAGGAAATGCCTGAGTTTTCGGGTTTTTGGCCATACTACGACTAGAGCTTGTTGAGGATGTCGTCACGCCTATGCCAATTTTTGGGGTACACTAGGGTGACTTTTCATGGAGGCCTAGGTTGCTGGCACATAAATGTGTAGATGGATCGATGCGTTTATCGTGGGGAGCTGACGGTGTCTCTAGCTTGGGGTCGCTATGACTCATCTGTTTTCGATTTTATTGCTTTTGTTCTCCTGGAATTTTACCTGCCTGCCAGAGATTTGTGGGAGGATCTTTATTATACTCCACAAAAGGACTCTTTCCTCTTCACTGCTCAGGCTTCTGCTCGAAACTCGGTCGCTCTGATGGCAATTTCATCGGATGAGGAGGACCCTGCTTCGGTTCCTTCTCTTCAGTCTTAGGGGTTGATACTATCGGTGGCTACTGATGGCTAACCGTTTGTCTTTTGGGGAAGCCTGACGTTTTGCTATATTTGATAGGTGTATACTTGTATCATCTCGGGTGAGTACATCTTTTGCTTTTGTGTAAATCATGATGTAATTAAACACGCTGTTGCATATAAATATATATGTTATGTATGGATGTATAGTTTACTTTATGTCAGTTTTCACTGCAACCGTTTCAATTATCATCTCACTACGAAAAGAACCTTGAAATTAACTCTTTTGACACTACTAGTTAATAATACAATTTAAACAAAAAAAAATGTAATGCCATTTAGAAAGGAGCCTATACATCTATAAAATGAATCGGGTCTATGAGATTTAAACTCATTATTATTTTTCGCAATTCATTCCGTTTTATGTTTCAAATTATTATGGTGCGACGTTCTTTCTTCGTGAGGAAAGAAAAAAAGAGCTTTACACTGTCTTGGTATTAGAGCCCCAGTTTAAGTTTTCTTTTGGGTCATGTGATTTTGGACTGTCTTGTTTGTGCTGTGTGATTCTCTGTGTTTGGTATTCTGCAAGGATACATATGACTTTCTCTGTGTTTTGTATAGCTTAATATGAAAGCAGGCATGGCTCGCAGAGGAGATATGACTACTACAATTGAGGCAATTCAGAAGATGGCCGAGGCCATGCTGCAACAAAACCAGTAGATGGCTCAACAACAAGAGAGGACTGCACAACAGCTTGAAGCTACAGCAGATGCTCAAAACTTGGCTGAATTTTGTCGCACTAACCCTCCACAATTTAAAGGAGAATTTGATCCTGAGAAGGCTACTCTGTGGATCAAAGAGCTGGAAAAGATATTCACGGGCATGAACTGTGCTAACGATAAGAAGGTGACTTATGCGGCGTTTATGCTTGTAGGAGACGCTAAGCATTGCTGGACCGGAGAATAGAGATTGCTAGAGGCAGATGGTCAAGAGATTGCTTGGGCGGTATTCAAAGAGAGATTCTTGAATAAATATTTCTTGGAAAGTGCCAGACATGCTAAGGAGATGGAGTTTCTTGGTTTACGGCAAGAAAATATGATTGTAAGTGAGTATGCTGCTAAATTTGAGAGCTTGTCCAAATTCTCAACCTACTTTCAACACCAACAGAACGAAGCATGGAAATGTCGAAAGTTCGAGGAAGGCCTAAGACACGATGTGAAGAGGACGGTTATCACTTTGAAGATTAACCAGTTTTCAAAACTGCTTGATACGTGTCGCCGGGTGGAAGACTTAGACCAGACGCAGGACATAAGAAACCATAACTTTGGACCTTTTCGGTCCCAAAGAGGAGGAAGCAGCAATGCTAAACGCTACTAGAAGAAGCCTTATTCCAGACCACCTGGAAATCAACAACAAAGACTGACTGTGGGATTAAAGGATGCAAACCCAAGTGTAGGTTATCTCAAGTAATAAATTTCTCGGGAGTCCGAGGTCGATCCACAGGGAACTGATGAAGAAAAATTAATTGAGGTAAGAAAAGGGTTTGTCACAACACCAAAAGTAATAAAAGATGTTCACAAATGAATTTAAGAACTTGCTTGGGTTAGGAGATCCACTCTTGGTAATAAATTAAAGGTAGATTATTTCTCTTTTTAACTCAATTGAAATCCACACACAACGGAGGTTCAAATCGGAAAATATAACATTCAAAGTTCAATTATATATATAATCATATTATGATTCCTTTAATTATCTACCAACATTTGTAAATGAGTTCAAGCATTCACTGTGCCAATCTTATTGTCTACAATAAATCAAGATCTCCATTAACAAAGAAGGTTTCTAAATTGATTGGAAACAAAATACAACACATATAATGTTCATTTAATAATATATCATTTAAGCACAAGAAATAGAATAATCTAATCTTATTTCATTATCAAGAGCTTCACTCTTTCACCCAAGCAAGATGAAGATTTAGTTACTCATGGATAAGAAGAAAAAAAGAAAGAAGAAGAGAAAGATGAACATAACTTCAATTTAGAGCAAGAGAAAATTACAACAAAGGAAAACAATAAACAAGCATAACTATCACTTGTAAAAACTAAGCCTAACTCCTAGTGCCCAACACTCCCCTCTCAACATCTAGCTCATGGTGCCTTTTATAGAGGAGTAGGGATACAAAATGACAAGGAGAATGATTAAGAGTAGGTGGATGAGTGGGTGGAGTGGTTGGATGAGTGGTTGAGTGGTTGGATGATTAGATGAGTAGTTGGATTATTGAGATTCTTTGTCTCAGAAATAATTCATTGCTTAAGTTATTGATTCCGTCATTTTCGAGCCAAGTGGTCTTCATGAAAGTTCTAGCAAATTGTCTAAGCTTTCCAATGGCTTTGGAATCACCCAACTACAGCCCAAGATATGACCCAATTACTACAGACTGTTTAGGCCCAGTTTCAGCATCTCTGTTTTGACTTTCAGACCCAATATCACCATCAAGGAGCCCGAATCATGTTTTGTGTTCAACATGAAAGTTTTAGATCTGGGTCTTAACTTTCAAATGTCCAAATTTCAGCTTAAGATAATTTCAGGTTTCAGACACAAAACTCGTGTTCTGTCTTCCAAGCCCAATTAGCTCCACTAGATGTCTGATTGAGACTTTGAGCTCTTCATCAAAGTTGTAGAGCTCTCTCTTATCTTTCCTACAAGGTAAAATTCATAATTATCAGACATTTAGAACTCAAGATATGGCCGAAATACAGAAACAACGTAAGACCAAAATAGTGCTGAAAAAAATCAATTAAGTCCAATTTGAGTCCAAACTTACAAAACATAACTAGGCTTAATCAATTAAGTACATGGAGAGTGTAAATGACTAAAAATGAGGGTTTATTAATGTATAAAATATGTGATCATCAAATTCCCCCACACTTAGCTTTTTGCACTCCTGAGCAAAACACATAAGACCAAAGTTAGGAGACAAAGAAAAATGACAGACTCAAAAGCTAAAAAATCTAAGAGACTCGATGAAGCAAGAAGAGCAACAAGAAATTCAAGGGATCAAAGCATTAATAAGATAACATTTCTTCACATCTCAAACCAACAAGCAAGGAAACTTCAGTTGAAAAGAATGAATCAAGAATGATAGATCCTCACAGAATTCACTCTCAATCTCTCAAGTGTTTAAAAGGTAAGTATTTCACTCTATTCAATCCATGAACAATTGCACTACTATAAGCTTGCTCATCTTCTACTTCTCCGCTACTCAACATACATGCATACAAAAATCAAGAGGACTTTATTCAAGGTTATAATGGGGTCATGGTAAAGGAGAGGAGATAATATGGATATGAAAAGTTAAATACCAAAGAGAATAAAAGAGCATTATAGTACAATTAGAGTGGAGAAAATGTTTGAGAACATTCATCATAAAGGACAATCACCAATATTTGACCAATGTTTTGTTGAAGATCAATCCCAAATTGGTGAATTGAATTCATTGTTAGATTTGAACATTCTCTTTTTCTTCCTGTTGTTTCCAAGCATCCACCTTTATTCTGATAATCCTTTGATTGCAACAGTGGTCAATTTTTTTTTTTATCATTTTGCACATACACCCCTACACTTGTTCAAGAACAAGGTCAATGTTCTCTTATTCCCTAAAGTTGGGTAAAAACATGTTTTTTTTTTAGAAGGATGAAGTGAGCTTAAAACAAGGAATGGTCAAACAAGTTCAAAGGGGTTATACAATGGAAAATGTACAAGGATGGCTATTTGGTCAAAGTAGCTATTTCAAAATGCCTCAATCATATTAGTGTATGCATGTGAAAATGTAGCCTAAAAAAGAATCAAAGCAAGTTCTAGAGTAACAATTCCATGAGTGAAAATCATATAAGAAAGAAGAGAATGGTACAGATATTCAATCCATTCATCAATAGGCTCAAAATCTCACAAGGCATATTTCTATCATTCTCAATCCTTCATATCCACATTCATATCCAAGCTTGTGATTTTTAAGAAAGAAGACAATTTATGCTCAGATCTAAGAATCCATTTGCTACTTCTACACAAAATAATTTTTTCCTCAACTAAGATGCATCTCAAGAGTAATAAATTGTTTCCAAAATTTACTCCTTACTCTACCATCCTTATTTGGTTTTACTACAAATAGGTTTCTGACAGTCATCTCACTAAACATACTTCCCAATTTAAATGCGTCTCAGGAGTAAAATTACTTCTTACTCTGCCATCATTCATTGGTTTAGTAAGTCCATGACAATCATATCATACTTCCCAAAAAAAAAATGGTAGTCAACTATCCTTCCCCCCAACTAGATCACAACATTGTCCTCAATGTTAAAATATAGATGAGTAAAGGATAGAAGATATTACCTGTTGAAGAAATCTGACACAAATTTAAACAAAAACAAAGTACGATAAATAAAATCAAAAGTAAAGAAAAGCTATAAACGAAGTGTCAAATCTGGCTCCTTTTTCATCTTCTTTCCCTCTCTGTCTCCTGCTGACCAATCTATTTGAGCTATTGCTGGATCAGGATCAAAGATCAAAGGTAAAGGAAATTTTTTTTTTTTGTGACTTCAAGAAAACCATCAGGGTAAAGAAGTCTAGAAACCCCTGAAGGACCCTGCTCAAAGGATCGTCTGTCCAAAACCAAAATACAGTAAAATCATACAAAGATAAAAGAAATATAATAGCAAATGATGACATACCTGTATGTACAGCTTTCATGGCGTATCTTTATACTGCGCGTCATGAGTGCAGTAGTGACATATCTTTATACTGCATGTCACTAGTGCAGTAGACACTCATGAATTTTTTTAAGGACCAGCGTGCAAAGGTCCACCCAAGTCAATGACGGGTTAGCCAAAGGCTGGGGCTCCACAACTAATTAAAGCCATGGTACTCCTTCCGGATCGCCCTTGTTCAAACAATTTTTTTTCTTTCTTTTTTTCTTTTTTTTTGAATTTTTTTTGAAAGATGACATGAAGAAGAAGAAGATGATATGTACAGATTGTTGTGGATATGGCTTACATCTGCCTCTGGTTTAATGTCCAGTAACGACTTAAACGCCTTTTATGAGTCGAGGATAAGTTTCCCATCCAATTTTCTTATAAATTGTCAAACAAGGTCTTTTAGAGTCAGATTCCCAAGACTGTAGCGTTTTTCTTCATCATTGAAGAGATTCCACAAATTAAGAAGTTCACAATGCACCAATCCACAAGAATGCATCTCAAGAGTCAATAAGATATCATCTAATGATTCCTTACTCAGTCCATTCTTAGTGTAGAAAATTTTATCTTCTCTGTTTGCGGAAACCATCCCCAAAGTACGACATCGCTTGTTACAATTCCATTGTCCACATTTGTAACAGACTTATAACCTTTTTGCTCTTCTCGTTTTAGAATACGAACTTCTTCCAAGACCTGGCATGTATGAGTCAAATGAAATTGAAGACTCACCTACTAGTCGGACCTTTGCTTCAATTATCCAGCGTGCATCTTCTGGCATACCTTTGTGCATTAACAGTCTCAATCTTTCACATCGAACTTTGTAGATTTTTTTCAGAGCATTTAGAGGGAGAGAAGGAAAATGTTTTCTCAGGTTTGAAAGAATGACATCCATTTTAAAAGAGAAGAAGGATTCAGTTATTTTGGAAAATTGAAAAATAAACTGACTTAAGAGTCATGGAGTACCGTATCCGCCACTTAACCGACAACACAAAGAACTCATCAACTTGGTTTTTTCAGAAATGGTTTGAGCCTTTGTCCATTGACTTTAAACACATTACCATTCCTAAGATTCACAATATCTACGGCCCCATGAGGATACACATGTTTGACAACAAAAGGACCACTCCACCTAGATCTCAATTTTCCAGGGAATAGGTGTAAGCGAGAATCATAAAGCGGAACTTTTTGACTAATTTCAAAAGATTTTCTCAAAATTGTCTTGACTGTGGATTTTATTGGATTTGTCTTTTGACAATTTTCACAACTTTTGCAAAAAGTATAGCAGTCCTTAAATAAAATGGGCCAATAAAATCCACACTGTAAGATTTTCACAGCTATTTTCTTTAAAGAAAAGCGACCTCCACATGTTTCTGAGTGACAAAATTTAATGACTCTACCTATCTCACTGTCGGGCACACATCTTCGAAAGATTTGGTCCGCATAATATTTGAACAAGTATGAGTCATCCCAATAAAAATTTTTCACCTCTGTCAAAAATTTCCTTCTATCTTGGTGCGTCCATTGAGGCGACATCTTTCCTTCTTGTTCTTCAGTAAGAGACGAGGAAATTACCATAGGAAAGCTTTGCTTTTCTCCCAAAAATGTGTACTTCAACCCAACAGGTAATGACTTTAGTTCTGGTGTGGGTACTTCTTCATGGGCATTATTATTCATGGGTTTTAGCTCTTCGAATTTTGGCTTTCTTCCTTTGTATTCTATTTCCTCTGTATAATCAAGCAAATCAAATGAATTAATTAAACAAACTTCTAATGGGTCAGAAGAACTCCCTTTTTGAAGATGATCATCTATAATGGCTTCAAGTCCTTCAACTTCTCATTTTCATCAAGGACTTCCTTTGGTTGCGTGCACATGTTAAAAACATTGAGATCCAGTGTCATGTTTCCAAATGTTATCTTCACCACTCCATTTCTGCAATTTATCAAAGCATTTGATGTTGCTAAAAATGGACGGCCTAAGATAACAGGAATTGACTTGCAACTATCAACCATAGGTTCAGTATCCAAGACAATAAAATCCACAGGATATATGAATTTATCAACTTGAACCAACACATCTTCCACTATTCCTCTTGGAATTTTAATTGATCTATCGGCAAGTAGAAGAGTTACAGAAGTTGGTTTTAACTCACCTAAGTTGAGTTGCTGATAAACTGAATATGGAAGCAAATTGACACTAGCACCAAGATCAAGTAAAGCTTTTTCAATTTTATGTTCTCCAATAATGCATGAAACTATAGGACAACCAGGATCTTTATATTTCAACGCATTATTATTCTGAAGAATGAAGCTTACCTGTTCAGCCAAAAATGCTTTCTTTTTCACATTTAATTTTCTTTTAACAGTGCACAAGTCCTTCAAATATTTGGCATAAGAAGGAATCTATTTGATAGCATCTAACAAAGGAATATTTACTTTCACTTGTTTCAAAATTTCAAAAATTCCAGTGTTATGGTCCAATTTCTTTGGATTATTCAATGCTTGAGGAAATGAGGGTGAAGGTGAGAGTTTGGTCACCTTTTGGTCAACTTCTTCATTTTCTTGGGGAATTGGTTCATCTTCTTTCTCACAAGATTCAGGAATTTGTTTTTCAACAACCTTTCCACTCCTAAGAGTTATCACTGACTGGACTTGGTCTATTTGTTAGTTTTTTGAACTCCCCTCATTTAGACTGTACTGACCCTTAGGATTTGGTCTGTTTCCGCTGCATCTCAGCAACACCACTCAATCATGTTTCTCTACAAGATTGAAAGATGAAGCATGGTTGTGGCATTTTCGTTATGCACATTTGAGCTTTGGTGGTTTAAAAACACTCCAGCAGAAGCAAATGGTAATGGGCCTTCCGCAAATTTGCAGCCCTTCTCAAGTTTGTGAAGAGTGTGTAATTGGCAAGCAACACCGAGATCAATTTCCAAAAGGAAGATCATGGAGAGCGAAGGAGGTGCTAGAGCTAGTCCACTCGGATTTATGTGGACCCATCACTCCGACATCAAATGGTGGTAAACGTTATTTTATAACGTTCATTGATGATTATAGTCGGAAAACTTGGGTTTATTTTTTGCAGGAAAAATCTGAAACTTTTTCAGTTTTTAAAAGTTTCAAAGCACTTGTTGAAAAGGAGGCGGGCATGCCTATAAAGATACTTCGCAGTGACCGTGGTGGAGAGTACAACTCACAAGAATTTGTTAATTTTTGTGAGGAACATGGGATTCAAAAGCAGCTTACAGCAGCTTACACACCACAGCAGAACGGTGTTTTGGAAAGGAAGAACCGCACAACTTGAACATGGTGCGGACCATTTTTGCTAGAAGCAGTGTCCCAAAAAGCTTTTGGTCTGAAGCAGTCAACTGGAGCATTCATATTTTGAATAGAAGTCCCACACTTGTTGTTCAAAATATGACACCAGAGGAAGCATGGAGCGGACAAAGACCAGCGGTAGATCATTTCAGAATTTTTGGGTGTGTTGCCTACGCCCACATTCCCGATCAAAAGAGGACAAAGCTAGATGACAAGGGAGAAAAATTCATTTTTCTTGGTGTTAGTAACTAATCAAAAGCGTACAAACTGTACAATCCTATCACCAAGAAAATTATTGTTAGTCGTGATGTGATTTTTGATGAAGAGCAGTTCTGGATTTGGGGTAAAAACAATGTTCAACAACACATACAGGCTGATTTTGATGGAGAAAATAGAGAAGAAAGGCAGCAGCCTTTGGAGAATGCACAACCAGTAGCAAATGAGCAACAACAACCGGTCATGTCACGCATTTTTGCTTTGAAACAGAAGATGAACGACCTCAACGGGTTAGAAGAAGACATGCATGGATGGCAGATTACGAGGTAACCGGAATTGATCAATCTGAGGATCCGATTACTCATTTTGCTCTTTTTTCAGATTGTGATCCAGTAGCTTTTGAAGATGCTGTTAAAGAATCCAAATGGCGGAAGGCAATGGATGCTGAAATTGCAGCCATCGAAAAGAGCAACACTTGGGAGTTGACGGAGCTTCCAAAAGGTCAAAAGACGATTGGTGTGAAGTGGGTTTACAAGACCAAGCTGAAAGAGAACGGTGAAGTCGACAAATTCAAGGCACGATTGGTTGCAAAGGGCTACAAGCAAGAGTTCGGCATCGACTACCAAGAAGTTTTTGCTCCTGTGGCGAGGCATGATAGAATCAGATTGGTGATCGTATTGGCAGCGCAAAACTCATGGCCTATTTTTCAGTTGGACATGAAGTCTGCTTTCTTACACGGAGACTTGGAAGAACACGTATTCATTGATCAACCTCCTAGTTATGTGAAGGTTGGTGATGAGCACAAAGTTTATAAATTGAAAAAGGCATTATATGGACTAAAACAAGCTCCAAGAGCTTGGTATAGTCATATAGAGACCTATTTTCTGAAAGAAAGTTTTAAAAAATGTCCTTATGAGCGTACAGTTTTTTCAAAAATTGGAGATGGAGGAAAGATGCTTATTGTATGCTTATATGTGGATGATTTGATTTATACTGGAAATGATGGTGCCATGTTTGAAAATTTTAAGCAATCCATGATGCATGAATTTGATATGTCTGATCTTGGAATGTTGCATTACTTTCTTGGCATAGAAGTGGTACAAACTGCTGCTGGCATTTTTATTTCTCAAAAGAAATATGTCCAAGAAATTTTAGACAGGTTTCAAATGAAGTATTGTAATTCTGTTTGCACCCCGACTGAGTTTGGTTTGAAACTGACCAAAGATCATGAAGGAAAAAGGGTTGACAACACACTCTACAAGCAAATTGTGGGAAGTTTAATGTACTTGACAGCAACAAGGCTAGATGTTATGCATGCTGTGAGTCTTATTAGCAGATACATGGAAACTCCGATAGAGATGCACCTTCTAGCTGCCAAGAGGATCTTCCGGTACTTGCAAGGTACTGCAGATTTTGGATTGTTTTACAAGAAGGGAGAAAGGTCAGATTTAATTGGCTTCACTGATAGTGATTATGCTGGAGATCAAGATGATAGAAAGAGCACTTCAGGTTATGTCTTTATGATAGGTTCAGGAGCTGTCTCATGGTCTTCAAAGAAGCAACCAATTGTCACGCTATCGATAACCGATGCTGAGTTCGTAGCTGCAACTTCATGTGCTTGCCAAGCTATTTGGTTAAGAAAAGTTCTTGAAGAGCTCTGTTTCAGGCAACAAGGACTAACTCCAATCTACTGTGACAATAGTTCAGCTATTAAGCTCTCTAAGAATCCTGTTTTACATGGGCAGAGTAAACATATAGATGTGAAGTACCATTTCTTGAGAAATCTCTCCAACGATGGAATTATAGATCTGACTTTCTGCAGAAGTGAAGATCAAGTTGCTTATATATTGACTAAACCTCTCAAAGCACCTTTATTTCAGAAGCTACGGGAGTTGCTTGGTGTGTGCAGTTCAGAATAATCAGTTTCAGAGATGATCTTCTGCTGCTTATGTTGTTTAAACTGAATGTTCAAAGATCTTTCAGTTTACGGGAAGGAATGTTAAGTCATGTGGGTCATTTTATTAACTTTATGGTCATTTAGTTTTTGCTATAATTTCGTTGCTCTTTGTATCCGAGTCTAGTGGAGTTTGTTATTGGTGGATAATGCTTTAGCTATTGTTGAAGTCCTAGTCTTTCAGTTTGTTTCATTTGCACATTGGGCACTTAGGAGTTAGTGGCTAATGTAGTGGTTTAGCATTTTTTATAAATAGAGGAGCTTGTCATTGAGTCATTGTATTCCAGCTGTAAGCAATAAAAGTTTAGTTGTATTCAGAAACAAATTTCTCTTCTGTCTTGTCACTTTAACAGTGGTATAAGTTGATATTTTCCTTTATTAGCACTTACAAGATTAGATCTAATTGAATTTTCAGAAGTGTTAGTACTATGCCAAGATTGAGAATTTTCAGCCAATTGGTTCAAATAGTCTAAAGCTTCATCAGGTTCTTTATCAAGAAACTCACCATTGCACATTGTTTCCACAAATTGTTTAGTTTCAGGTGTTAAACCTTCATAAAAGAAGCTTATACTGCGCCATTTTTCAAAACCATGACGTGGGCAAGAATTTAACAAATCTTTAAATCGTTCCCAACATTGAAAATATACTTCATTTGAATTTTGGGAAAAATTTTGGATTTGTCTTTTCATAGCATTGGTTTTATGTATTGGAAAAAATTTCTTTAAGAACTCACCTTGCATTTCTTGCCATGTGCCAATTGATCTTGGATTCAAAGTGTTAAGCCAAGATTTTGCTTTATCTTTTAAAGAAAAAGGAAACAATTTAAGCTTAACAATTTCTTCAGTGCAATTTTGATCATTGAAGGCAATACATACTTCCTCAAATTCTTTTAGATGTAAATATGGACTTTCAGATTCTAAACCATGAAAATTAGGAAGTAAAGAAATCATACCTGACTTAAATCTAAAATTGTTGGCATTGAGTGGAAAGATAAAACTTGATGGACTAGAACTTCGAGGTGGTTGCAAATATTCACGCATGGTTCGCAACGGTTGATTTTCATGTTCATCATGTACACTTTCATTGTTAGCCATTGTGCCAATTGTGTGTGATTGTGATTCAAACAAATCAATATATAAAGTACCAATGTTAATTTTAACTAAACGACCAGAATTTAAATCACGATGCCAATTAAGCATAAATACATAAATAACTAAAAATAAATAAACAAAAAAAAAGTACAAATTGGCGGTGTCACCCACCATTAAATATTAATAGGTATGGGGTAATAAACCAACCACCCAAAAAATATGTACAAAGGCGTGGAATAAACCAACCACCAAATAAAAATAAAAAAAAAATAGTGTGGTAGAAACCAACCACCAAAAATATATATAACAAAGGTAGGGTAATAAACCAACCACCCAAAAATAAAAATAAAAATAAAAATAAAGTGCAGAAAATTAAAATACGAGAAAATAAAGTGCGGGAAGTAAATTTAAATATGAAAACCGGAGAGTGACAGAGCCCCACAGAGCCGTCGAAAGAGAAGAGAAGAAGAAATATTATTTCATTAAGTTAGATTGCGAAAAAATAAATAACAGAAAAGTAAAAGGGAGAGTTTCCCCCACTAAGTTTGTACGTACAATAAAAGGGAGAGTTACCCCCACTGACGAAAAAAAATGACGAAAAAAAATAAAAAAAATTAAAAAGCAAAAATAAATGACATAAATATAAAAGTTAGAAAGTTAGTATGCTAGCAAGTTAGTAAGTTAGAGAGTTAGTAAAGAAACCGAAGGATCAGCAAGCCGATCTTTTGCTCCGGTGAGGGAGAAGAGAGAATAGATTTTATTGAAGAAAACGAACATCAATAAATTAAAACTTCAAATCAAGTCCCCGGCAACGGCACCAAAAACTTGACTGCGGGATTAAAGGATGCAAACCCAAGTGCAGGTTGTCTCAAGTAATAAATTTCTCGGGAGTCCGAGGTCGATCCATAGGGAATTGATGAAGAAAAATTAATTGAGGTAAGAAAAGGATTTGTCACAACACCAAAAGTAATAAAAGATGTTCACAAATGAATTTAAGAACTTGCTTGGGTTAGGAGATCCACTCTTGGTAATAAATTAAAGGTAAGATTATTTCTCTTTTTAACTCAATTGAAACCCACACACAACGGAAGTTTCAATCGGAAAATATCACATTCAAAGTTCAATTATATATGTAATCATATTATGATTCCTTTAATTATCTACCAATATTTGTAAATGAGTTCAAGCATTCCCTGTGCCAATCCTATTGTCTACAATAAATCAAGATCTCCATTAATAAAGAAGGTTTCTAAATTGATTGGAAACAAAATACAATACATAAAATGTTCATTTAATAATATATCATTGAAGCACAATAAATAGAATAATCTGACCTTATTTCATTACCAAGAGCTTCACTCTTTCACCCAAGCAAGATGAAGATTTAATTACTCATGGATAAGAAGAAAGAAAGAGAGAAGAAGAGAAAGATGAACATAACTTCAATTTAGAACAAGAGAAAATTATAACAAAGGAAAACAATAAACAAGCATAACTATCACTTGTAAAAACTAAGCCTAACTCCTAGTGCCCAACACTCTTCTCTCAACATCCAGCTCATGGTGCCTTTTATAGAGGAGTAGGGATACAAAATGACAAGGAGAATGATTAAGAGTGGTTGGATGAGTGGTTGAGTGGTTGGATGATTGGATGAGTAGTTGGATTATTGAGATTCTTTGTCTCCAAAATAATTCATTGCTTAAGTCATTGATTCTGTCATTTTCGAGCCAAGTGGTCTTCATGAAAGTTCTAGCAAATTGTCTAAGCTTTCCAATGGCTCTGGAATCACCTAAAAATTCGTCCTACAACCCAAAATATGACCCAATTACTACAGACTATTCAGGCCTAGTTTCAGCACCTCTGTTTTGATTTTCAGACCCAATATCACCATCAAGGAGCCCGAATCAAGTTTTGTGTTCAACATGAAAGTTTTAGATCTGGTTCTTAACTTTCAAATTTACAAATTTCAGCCCAAGGTAATTCTTGCAGCCCGAGTTATGCTTTGATTACTGTACACTATTTAAGTTTCAGACACAAAACTCGTGTTCTGTCTTCTAAGCCCAATTAACTCCACTAGATGTCTGATTGAGACTTTGAGCTCTTCATCAAAGTTGTAGAGCTCTCTCTTATCTTTCCTACAAGGTAAAATTCATAATTATCAGACATTTAGAACTCAAGATATCCAAAATACAAAAATAACGTAAGACCAAAATAGTGCTAAAAAAAATCAATTAAGTGCAATTTGAGTCCAAACTTACAAAACATAACTAGACTTAATCAATTAAGTACATGGAGAGTGTAAATGACTAAAAATGAGGGTTTATTAATGTATAAAATATGTGATCATCAAAGACCGCAAGGTGGAAGTACTGGAGGAAGTCTAGGTAGAACTGGTCAAACAACAACGTCTACGCTAAGATGCATGAAGTGCGGGAAGGATCACTACACGAGGGACTGCATTGTTAAAGGAATTATCTACTTCAGATGCGGGAAACCTGGACACGTTTCTCGTGACTGCAATCAACCTAAGGCAGAGCCTTCCGTCAATGCTGCTAGAACTGCTAAACCACAGGCTGGAGGTAGAGTTTACACCCTGAGCGGTGCTGAAGCCTCTAAATCCGAAGATCTTATACAAGGAGAAGGTGTCATAGAAGGTAATCTTTTAACTATACTGTATGACTCTGGTGTAACTCATTCTTTCATTTCCTACGACTGTGTGAAAAGACTTAGTTTACCTATGTCTTCTTTGCCTTTTGATTTGACTGTTTCAACTCCTACTGCTAAACTTGTTGTTACTACCAAAGTTTATTTGGATTGTCCATTGATTGTTGATGGTTGATTCTTTTCTGTTGATTTGATCTATTTGCCACTATCCCAGTTAGACGTAATCCTAGGAATGGATTAGTTATCTTCTAACCACGTCCTGTTAGACTATTCTAAAAAAACCATAGTTTTCCCTTTGGATGAGAATTCTAGATTTTTGACGGCCAACTAAGTGAAAGCTTTCTTAAAAGAAGGAGCTTGGGGATACATGTTGTTGTCTTCTTTGAAAATCAAGAACGAGGTAGATGTAAGCATAGTTCCAGTGGTTCGAGAATTTCCTGAAGTCTTTCCTGAAGATGTACCTGGTATACCACCAGAGCGAGAGATTGAGTTTACCATTGACCTTGTGCCTGGAGCTGGTCCTATTTCCATAGTGCCCAACAGAATGTCGCAAGTAGAGCTAGTTGAGCTCAAGAAGCAATTGGAAGAGCTTTTGGAGAAACAATTCGTTAGACCCAATGTATCCCCTTGGGGAGCACCGATACTGCTAGTTAAGAAGAGGAATGGTACTTCACGATTGTGTGTGGACTACCGTCAGCTGAATAAAGTCACAATCAAGAACAAGTATCCATTGTCGAGGATAGACGACCTAATGGATCAACTGAAAGGAGCGGCGATGTTTTCTAAGATCGATTTGCGATTGGGCTACCATCAGATCAGAGTAAAAGTGGAAGACATCCCTAAAATGGCTTTTCGTACTCGTTATTGACACTACGAGTACCTAGTGATACTTTTGGTGTGACTAATGCACATGTTATTTTCATGGATTATATGAATAGAATTTTCCGTCCTTATTTGGACAGATTCATCATTGTCTTCATTGACGATATCTTGATCTATTCGAAAAGTCAGGTGGATCATGCTGAACATCTCAGTATAGTTCTTCAGATTTTGAAGGAGAAAGAATTGTACGCCAAATTGTCAAAGTGTGAGTTCTGGTTAGACGAAGTTAAATTCTTGGGCCATATGATTTCGAAGGAAGGAATTGTTGTAGACCTGTCAAAAGTGGAAGCTGTTCTATAGTGGGAAAGACCGAAAACGGTGACTGAGATTCAAAGCTTTGTTGGATTAGCTGGATATTATCGGAGGTTCATCGAAGGGTTCTCTAAGATTGTCGGACCTCTCACCTAACTCACAAGGAAGAATCAGGCTTTTGAGTGGATGGATGCTTGCGAAGGAAGTTTTCAAGAGTTAAAAAGGAGACTGACTACTTCACCAGTGTTAGTTCTACCTGATCCAAGTGAACCATTCGAAGTGTACTGTGACGCTTCATATCAAGGATTGGGTTGTGTCCTTATGCAAGGCGAAAAAGTGATGACTTATGCCTCAAGACAATTGCGAGTGCATGAGAAGAACTACCCAACGCACGACTTGGAGTTAGCCGCTGTTGTATTTGCTTTGAAGATATGGAGACATTATCTTTATGGAGCAATGTTCAACACCTTCAGTGACCATAAGAGCTTGAAATATTTGTATGACTAGAAAGAGTTAAACATGAGGTAGCAAAGATGGTTGGAATTCCTAAAAGATTATGATTTCCAACTTCAGTATCACCCTGGAAAGGCAAATGTCGTGGCCGATTCCTTAAGTAGGAAAACAATCAGTGTTTCTACCATAATGATCAGAGAACAAGATTTGATAGAACAATTCAGAGACGTATAGTCTTTTGTGGAACTAATGCCAAGAAAAATCTGTATGAACATGGTCACTATTTCGAATGATTTAATGGAAGATATCCGAGAAAAGCAGAAGGTTGACAAGTTCTTGCAAGAGGAAAGAGAGCTGATGAAGCAAGGCGGTATATCAACATTAGAGGAAGGAAGTGATGGAATTTTAAGATTCCAAGGTAGAGTCTGTGTGCCTAAGGATGAAGAACTCAGGAAGTACATTCTTGAACATGCTCATACGAGTCAATTAAGTATACACCTTGGAAAGACTAAAATGTACCAAGATTTGAAGAAGTTATTTTGGTGGCATGGAATGAAAAGAGATATTGCTAAATGTGTATCTTCCTGTCTGGTTTGTCAGAAAACAAAGATTGAACATCAAAGACCGTCAAGATTGTTACAACCCATATCTATTCCCGAATAGAAATAGGATAGTATTGCCATGGACTTTGTTATCTGATTGCCAAAGACCAGAAGAGGATATGATTCGATATGGGTAATTGTTGATCGACTCACAAAGTCAGCGCATGTCTTGCCGATCAGCATAAGGTATTCATTGGAGAAGTTGACTCAGTTGTACATCGGTGAAATTGTCAGATTACATGGTGTGCCTATAAGTATCATTTATGATAGGGATCCGAGATTTACCTCAAAATTTTGGCAAAGTCTTCAAGAAGCAATAGGGACAAAGTTACGTTTGAGTTCTACATATCATCTTTAAACCGATGGCCAATCGGAAAGGACAATTCAATCATTGGAAGATTTGCTGAGAGCTTATGCCATAGAGCAAATTGGAAGTTAGGATGAAATTTTACTGTTAGTAGAGTTCACCTATAACAACAGTTATCACTCAAGTATGGGTTAAGGTGTAGAACACCTTTATGTTGGTATCAAGATGGAGAGCGACTTACCGTTGGGCTTGATCTCATGCAACAGACGACTGAGAAGGTCAAGATGATTCAGGAGAAGATGAGAACGGCTCAAAGTTGACAAAAGAGTTATGCAGACAAAAGAAGAAAACCTCTTGAATTTGAGGAAGGAGAGCATGTGTTCTTGAAAGTCACACCTACGACTGGGGTCGGTCGGGTTCTCAAATCTAGAAAACTTACTCCAAAATTCCTTGGACCTTATCAAATTCTTCGTCAGATAGGTCCAGTTGCTTATCAGATAGCTTTACCACCTTTTTTTTCAAATCTCCACAATATTTTTCATGTGTCACAACTTTGAAAATACATTCCTAGCCCTGATCATGTCATAACACCTAATTCAGTACAATTAAAAGAAAACTTGACTTATGAAACAACTCCTGTAAGGATTGAGGATAGAAGAATGAAGCAACTTAGAGGGAAAGACATTCCATTGGTGAAAGTGATCTGGAACGAAGCAACTGGAGATGCGACATGGGAACTGGAGGATAAGATGAATGAGCAATACCCACAATTATTCTAAGGTATGAAAATTTCGAGGACGAAATTCTTATTTGATGGGGAGAGTTGTAACACACCAAAATTCTATTATTTTATTATAAATATTTATTTTTTAATATTTGTGATTTTTGAGAATTTTTCTAGATTTTTCTGAGAACGTGGAATATTTTAATAGTATTCTTTGTTTTATGTGTAAACTGAGTGGAGCCAAGAAAATGAGATATTTTTTCTGAGAACCTTGATCTGTGGAAACGTTGACGAGAGATCTTACTAAACCCGAGGTCGGACACAATTTACGAGGTTTCACGTTTTTCAAAATTTTATTTGATAAAATAATAAATTATTGTGTAAATTTTATCCGCCGAACAATTAATACTGACTTCTGTCAACTGTAACAATTGTTCATTGGATAATATCATGTATTAAAAACCCTATCACATTATCCTTATGTAATTCACTTTATGTCTAATCAAATCTACTTTAATTCAAATATATTGTATTTTAATCAAAGCTTCTTTGAGAAGCTTTCACCACCAAATGACTAAGTTGCCCTTGGCTTGTTGGGGAAACCAATTTTTCCCCTTCTCTCTCTCCCATTGCCATGACATTGCTGACCCATGGGGAGCAAAATTTTGCTCCCACACTTAACCTATTTTCACTCAAATAATCACATTTTCATCTAACACTTTCTCTTTCTTCAAGTTCTTCTTCATTTCTCTCCAACTTCTCTCTTCTTTCTCTCCTTCACTCATGGCTTTTGCAGCCCATTGGTGACCATTTTCTTTCACTTTCTCACCTTACCAATATCATTTCTACACTCCTCTCAACATCCTCTACACTTTCTATTTGAAGAGTTTCTTCAAAATCCATCATCTCCTCCATTGTCTTCCAAGGCCAAACTTCAAACTTTAAGGTAAAGTTTTCATTTTTTATTTTCCTTTTCTTCATTTTCATGTTCTATGGTTTCATTGGAGATCAAAGATCCATCTTTTTCTAAGCTTGGTGTTGATTCTTTGTATTGGAAATTTCTAGGGTTTTTGGACTCCAAAACTGAAACCACCAAGAAGCAACTAGGAGGCCATTTTTGTGTTTTTCCTTTAGGTAAAAGGGAGATTATTCACTTCAACCATTATTGGTAGTGAGGAGACCTTTGTGTGGTTGTTGATGGAGAAATCCATATTTGAATGCTTACTTTGTTTGATGATTTTGCATGTTTATGTGTTCTTGATTGAGGTTGATGATTGAATGATGATTTTGAATGCATCAGAGGTGTTGGAATATTTAATAATGTTAGGTTTAATAAATAGAAAATTTGAGAGTTTCCTACACTAATGTGAGGTCACGATTTTGGCTTTGGACTTTAAGGGATTGGATTGATTTTGTGTGAAATTAGATTTGAGTGATTAGGTATCAAGTGACTAATGCATAAAATGGAAAGAAATTGGAACTTTGAAGATCTAGGGAGGCCACGGTTTTTAGAAAAAAAAATTGGGTTCAAATGATGCCTTGGTACATTTTTGGAAATTAAGGACTTAGAGGTATACATAATTCATAATGAGAACTAAATTGAGTAATAACTCTTAGGAGAGCCACGGTTGTTAAGGGTTCTTTAACCTAAAATTCTCATAATTGACCAAGATTTAAGACATTGGAAATGTTGGATTCCATAACATGAAATTGTGATAATTGATGAACCGTAAATATATATGTCGATGTTGAGAATTGGTTCTATGTTATTGTGAGTCCTTATGTGGGACTAAGTACTTGATAAAATTATGACATGTTGATATTGAGAAATGATCATATGCCATTATGGTATGCCTTGTGATAAATGTATCATTGATGAACATACATGATGTACAATGCGTCGTCATGCATACATATTGTCCATTGGACATTATGGGAAAGGCGATGTATGCCTAGGAGATTGAATAACACCTATGTGCGGGTGCGAGTAGACTAAGCATAGGGTTATAGTGGTTAACCCTAGGGGCGTTGGGGTGCGGGTGTCTCACAATAGACAGTGGTAGCTCCACTGGGGCCGTAGGATAGACCGATGCAAACACACTGACGATCCAGACTGAGACGTTGTCCTATATCGCGATCAACTATTGAGGTACCATGTATAAGCCATATTGTGCAAATATTTTTACGAGATGAAGCAAACTATTTTTAGGCTATTGAGATAATGGCATAACTCCTTGATCATTCTATCTGAAATATTAGTGTCTAGCTCCATGAAGTAGGAACTTGGTACCATACGCATTGTGAATTGTCAGTCTTATAATCCATCGAGCATGAGCATTTATAACTGTGAAAATATCAGTTCTTACTACTGTAATAATTATCTAATCTTTAGACTATTGACTGCTGGGGATATTACTGCTATCTGTCTATTATTGTAATTTTTACTATTATTTACTGTCGTTCTGCTTTTACTGTCAATTTTATTATTACTGTTGATGAATATATATGCTGTAATGTTATATGGGCGTCCATTGCTGTTCTGTTTTCTTGATGCCATTTTGGTAATGAAAGATGGGTGTCTCACCTCTTTCTGTATTTCAATATTCCTATTTATTTATGTACTTCTGAGAAGACGTTCGTGAGGAAGAAAAGGAAATGCCTGAGTTTCCGGGTTTTTGGCCATACTACGACTAGAGCTTGCTGAGGATGTCATCACGCCCACGCCGATTTTTGGGGTATACTAGGGTGACTTTTCATAGAGGCCCAGGTTGCTGGCACATAAATGTGTAGACAGATCGATGCGTTTATCGTGGGGAGCTGACAGTGTCTCTAACTTGGGGTCGTTATGACCCGCCTATTTTCAATTTTATTGCTTTTGTTCTCCTTGAATTTTACCTACCTGTCAGAGATTTGTGGGAGGGTCTTTATTATACTCTACAAGAGGACTATTTCCTTTTCACTACTCAGGCTTCTGCCCAAAACTCGGTCGCTCCGATGGTAATTTCATTGGATGAGGAGGACCCTGCTTCGGTTCCTTCTCGTCAGTCTTAGGGGCTGATACTGTCGGTGGCTACTGATGGCTAACCGTTTGTCTTTTGGGGAAGCCTGACGTTTTGCTATATTTGATGTGTGTATATTTGTATCATCTTGAGTGGGTACATCTTTTGCTTTTGTGTAAATCATGATGTAATTAAATAGGCTGTTGCATATAAATATGTATATGTTATGTATGGATGTATAGTTTACTTTATTTTGGTTTTCATTGCGACCGTTTCAATTATCATATCGCTATGAAAAGAACCTTTGAATTAACTCTTTTGACACTACTTGTTAATAATACAATTTAAACACCAAAAAAAATATAATGCCATTTAGAAAGGAACATATACATCTATAAAATGAACCGGGTCTATGAGATTTAAACTCATTATTATTTTCCGCAATTCATTCCGTTTTATGTTTCAAATTATTATGGTGTGATGTTCTTTCTTTGTGAGGAAAGAAAAAGGGGCATTACAAAAACAAGGACCTATTTGCCTAGACGTCCTTCGATATGCCTAGGCTTGACCTTGATTTCATCTATCATCATTTATCTATTAAACGAGATACAATGTCGGTCTCCCAGAAGAAAAGAAAAGTTGGCCCTGAGAGACAACAAATTATCGAAGAGCAAGTCAAGGAGCTACTCAGTGCCGACTTCATCAGGGAATTTTCATACACCATATCGCTCTCAAATGTGGTCTTAGTGAAGAAGTCAAATGGGAAGTGGAGGATGTGTGTGGACTACACGGACCTAAACAAGGCTAGCCCCAAAGATCCATACTCTCTCCCCAATGTTGACAAACTGGTCGACAACTCCTCCGACTTTCAGCTATTGTCTTTCATGGATGCTTACTCTGGGTACAATTAGATTCCAATGTACCCTAGAGACGAAGACAAAATCGCTTTCATCACTGAAAGGGCAAGCTACTGCTATAAGGTAATGCCCTTTAGTTTGAAAAATGTAGAAGCCACGTACCAGAGAATGATGAATAGGGTTTTTGAAGATCAAGTGGGAAGAATGCTCGAAGTCTATATCGATGATATGATAGTCAAAATCCTACTATCTAGATCACATACCTCCGACCTTGAAGAATTGTTTGCCCAATTGAGAAAGTACAACAAGAGACTTAATCTAGAAAAATGAGCATTTGGGGTCTAGGTCGGGAAATTCTTAGGCTTCATGTTGGCTCTTTGAGGAATTGAGGCAAACCCAGACAAATGCTAGGCGGTGCTCAACATGTGTAGCCCTCAAAGTATCAAAGAAGTACAACAATTGACAAGATGGATCATGGCCTTCACACGGTTCCTCGCTAAAGCCGCTCATAAATCCCTCCCCCTTTTCAAGTTACTAAAAAAGGGAACAAATTTTGAGTGGACTCAAGAGTGTAAGGATGTCTTCACATCTTTGAAAAACCTCATGCTTTTTCCTCCTATTCTGACGAGGCCGGAACCAAGTGAAACGTTGCATATGTACCTCTCTGTTCATGAGGAGGTCGTGAGTTCAATGCTTATTCGAGAACCGACTGAAGGTCAGAAGCTGATTTATTTTGTGATCAAGGTACTGCAAGGTCCCAAGCTTCACTATTAGAAAAATAGAGAAGGTTGCATTCTCCCTTATCATCACATCCAAAAGACTTAGATAGTACTTCCAATGCCATCTGATGTTGGTAACGACAGATCAACCAATCCACCAGATACTACATAAACCAGACCTAGTAGGAAGAATGATTGCCTGGTCCATTGAGCTTTCCAAGTTCGAAATTGCATATAAGACCAGGTTAGCAATCAAGGCACAAGTGCTCTCATACTTCCTTGTCGGCTTACGTTAGACCCCGGTGATCCCCAGGGAATATTGTAACACCCCTTGATTTAATAACCACGACACAATCCTCATTATACCATAGTCACTAAATCTAGACCTGCTACAACTCGATCCACAAGTCTGAAAATTTAATCATTGTGCATATATAGAAAATACGAGCCTCGATATGAAATATATTTATATTTACTCGAATCCAAAACATAACATCAGCTTAAATAACGATACATTTCCATAATCCATGCGTAAAGTAACATATAACAATGTTAAACAAAAGTTTACATAGAGTAATTACCATATAAAAGTTCAACCTCTCCCAAAGTCAAACACCTGGAGAGAAGGGTCCCGCACTTGATCCTCCTCCGGATCTCCAACAGATAAACTTCCCCCTTGAGACACGTCATGATGCATAGGAACCTAAATAGGTGACACAACCGAAACCGCTCTAGGAAAGAGGTGGCGATCATCCCACAACTCTCCAATGGGTATAGGGAACTCGATATGCATAAAAGTATGAAAGAAGCTCATAGCAGCTCCAAGATAATTACCACTCTGAATTAGGGTCACATCCCCAATGTACATAAAATGCTCCGCATCATAGTCGGAATGCCAAGCTTCTATGCCTCCATGGAACTGTATCCACATGCAATTGAAGAAAGCTTGTCCAGATGCCATCGCAAAGAGACAAAAGTCAATCCCAAACTAAACTAAGTGAATTCAACTTGCTCTCTTCACAGTCTTTATCCAAACATAGCATAAGACAGAGTAATACAACAAAGAGGTGAGATATCTTACTTTCATTACCAATTATGGCAGTAAAGAAATAGAACGGCGCAGGACGCCCACATAGCATGGAAGGAATAATAATCAGCATCAAGATCCACATAGTAAACAACTTAACAATTACAGGTAGTTATAACATCAATTAAACAACAGTTTCATCATCATATAAATGAATAAATACATAAATGCCAAATGATATGTTGACTCACTATGCACTTGCACATGGTACCAAAAGTTCCTACTCCATGGAGCTAGACATAAACATTCGGAGAGAATGATCAAGGAGACATGTTAGTATCTCGTAAGCTATAATAATAAAGTGATTTCCATAAAAATTCATAATTTGCGCATCAAGGCTTTATACAGCGGCATTCTCACAGAATCGCGATATAGGACAGTGTCTCAGTCTGGATCGTCGGTGTGTTTTCATCGGTCTATCCCACGGCCCCAGTGGAGCTACCACTGTCTATTGTGAGACACCCGCACCTCGACGCCCCTAAGGTTAACAATATGACCTACACTTAGTCTATTCGCACCCGCACTAAGGTGTGATTCAATCTTCTAGGCATACACAGCCTTAACAACAGAGTCCAACAGACTTTCACAAATGCATGATGACTCAATGCATATCATGTATATTCATCAATAATATACTTCTCATGAAATATATCGCAATTTGGTCAAATTAAACATCAACAAGTCTTTGGTCCCACACATGGACTCACAATGGCATATAATCAATTTTCAATAACAACAGACATTTATAAGGTTCAACACAAACCACAATTTCATTTTATGAATCCATAAATCCCTAATTACCTAAGTCTTGATTAATTACACAAGTCTAGGTCAAATAGACCCTTGAGGCCATGGTCTCTCAAAAACAAGATCCAAAAATTTTTCTTTCATTGCATTATTGACTTCATAACACTAAATGGATTAAACCACAAGGTTGCACAAAAGCATAACTTGGACCCCAAAAACTCCCTAGAGGCTATAAGCCTCCTAAGAGTGTGAAAACCCAATTTTTCCATTACATGCATTAAGTCCTTTAACACCTAATCACTTAAGTTTCAATTTCCACAAAAAGGTTAAACTCAACCCCCCAAAATATGGCCCAAGGCCATGACCTCCCCAAAGGGTGAGAACCCAAAAATTTTCATACCTCAATCCAAATAATCCAATATACAATCTATAGCCATCAAGACATGCAAAGACAACTAATAATTCCTACAAGTACAAATAAATATAAAATTATGAAAAACAACACAACAAAGAGAGCAATCCACACATGGATTCCTCATCAACAACATAAAAAACATTTCCCCACTACCAAGATAGGTTGAAGAGGATTATCTCCCTCTTACCAAGAGAAGACAACACAAAAACAAACTCCTTTCTCCTTTGAAATTTCGTCATCCACCTTCAAGAAACCCTAAGAACATCAAACTCACAAGAAACACAATCAAGACTTGAAAAAGGTATCCATGATCACCAAAGTGACCATGGATTACGAAAATGAGGGGGAAAAAGGAAAAAACCATGAACTTTTACCTTAAAGTTTCAAGCTTTAAGTCTTGAAGAGATGAAAATGAAAATGGTGGATTTTGATGATGGTCACAAAAGAGAAAAGGTTCTAAGTGATGAGAAATTGTAGAAAATAAGGTTGGTTGGATGAAAAGCTTGGATGACCCAAAAATGGTGGTCTAGGCCGTGGAAGAGGAGAGAAAATGGAGAGGAAAGGTTGAGTTTTTGAAGATGGTCACCAAAGGAAAATGTCTTAGAATGGTGAGAAGAAACAAGAAATGTGATTTGTTTTAGCAAGCTAATGGAGATGGTCTCCAATGGTGGCTACAATCGTGGGGTGGAGAGGAAGAGAGAACTTGAGAGAAAATGAGAGGAAGAAAGGATGGAGAGAGAAAGTGATAGTTTTTGAAATGAGTAAATGAAAATGTGATGAAATGAAAACACAAATTTTGGCTCCTCTAAATGGTGCATTGCCATGGAAACAAGGAGAGAGAGGAGGGAAAAGTGAGCTTCATGCATGCATAGGAAATTTCTAGGAAGCTTCCTTGAGGAGCTTTTGATTAAACAAATCATTCTTTTTGAAATAAAGGAGATTGGATGTAACATAAAGTGAATTTTCTTTAGATAAGGTAATAGAATTTCTACTACTATCTATTATCCAATGGACAATTGTTATAGTTAACAAAACCAGCATTAATTGTCCAATGGGTAACAAAGTGTATCACAAAATTTTTATTCGTCAGAACGTACCGTGATTTTATTTATCAGATAAAATCTTGAAAAATATGAAACCTCGTAAATCGTGTATAGCCTCGGGTTTAGTAAGATCTCCCGTCAACGTTTTCACAGTTCAAGGTTCTCGAGAAAAATATATCATTTCTCGGCTTCGCTCAGTGTGCACGTAAAATGAAAAATATATTAAAATATTCAACGTTTCTCGAAAAATCCAAAAAAATCCAAAAAAATTTAAAAAAATCATGAATATTATAAATATCATGAAATTATTAATTTTCGGGGTGTTACAAATATCATGGACTATGTTCGTTGACGGCTCCTCGAATCCTAACGGGAGTGGCGCCGGGGTAATCCTTGAAAATTTCGAAGGAGTAACCATTAAGAATATGGAAACAAGTTTGTCCTAATGGTTTAATATGTTTAATTTTGATAATGACAAATACAAGACAAAAAGAATGATGCTTATGCTACATAAATATACTTAATAGATTATATTAGATCATGCAGGATCATGTACTCTATCTTGTTTTATTTCATATAAGAACCTTGCATATTCTTTATAGAATCATTTATAGGATATATCCAATAATATGTTACATGAGTGATATTAAATTAATATTGGATTTGGCTCTACTTAAATAAAAATGTGCAAAGTATTCTTTGTTGCATCCTATATAGAGCATATCTATTAATAATTGATAAATGTCTTATTTGGATATGTCTATGAAAGTCTTATATGCATGTTAGACTAACTAGAGTTATACATTTATGAATTATGCATATGAAGATATTGAATTATGAGTTTGGACTAACTATGTTTTAAGTGAGCAATACTTTGAAGGATAGTTCAAGTACCAAGAGTGAGCATTGCAACAAGAAAGTAAAAGATCACAATTATGCTCAACTCAAGGAGAATGTGAATGCCTATTTCATGAAAGTTTTGATAACAACAAAGCCATGTCAAAGACCAAGTCTAAAGGAAGCTTAAATGGTATAGTTTATAGGACTTAAAGTCTTTTATGTGAGAAACTCTCAATATTTCTCAAAATGTATTATAATATTTTTGAAAGAACTCAAATATGTTTTTAAATCTTTACGAATAGTTTTTACATGTTAAAATGTCCAACAAACATGTTTTGAAAAGCTAGTCATGGTGGTAGTTAAAAACTATAAAGAATAGTTAAGTTCGAGTTTTGAAAACCTGACATTTGGTTACTATTTTGATCATAACTTTCAAAATACTTTGCGTTTTGTTCTAAAACTTGTTTTATTTGAAAATAGACTCAAAGATATTTCCAATGAGTGGTCATTTGCTTAAAACAGATGATAAATGAAGAAGTTATTGGTGTTTAAAGTCGTTTTCCAAGCATCAGAATGTTGTAATCTATTACACAAGCCTTGTAATCTATTACAACTCTGGCAGAGGCTATATAATTGATTATATGAACCTTATAATCGATTAGATCTTGCCTAGAAAGCCCAAACCATGTTCTGAGAGCCATGTAATCGATTACAACATCCATGTAATCGATTACCACGAGTCTGAAAGTCCGTAACGACTATTTTTTGAGCATTTAATGCTTGGATTTAATACCCCCAACGACTCTTTTTCTCATAACACTATAAATGGATGTTCTTGGGTCATCTTTTACAAATAACAAACATTGAAAAACATTCTTCTGTTGGGTTTGATATGAGTTTCATCTTTTTCCTCTATATGCTCTGTTTTTGAGATATTTTGAGATATTCTTGAAGAGCTTCATAGGGCTTCAACTTGTGTTACATACTCTTGTGGCAGTTTCATCTTTTTCTACACTTTGATTCTTTGTAAAGAAGGTGAGGTATCCCTTAAGGAATTGTAAGGGTGAGGTATCCATGGTTGTTGAGGCTCAAGCACAATGGGTTATGCATCCCAAAGTATGAAAAGTGCTCTAGTTTGGAAAGGTTTCAAGCACGTGTTCAAGCTTGAAGAGATAGTGAAAAGTCTTAGGCGATTTACTTAAGGATTGGACGTAGACCATGAGTGGTTGGTGGTTGAATCAGGTTAAATCATTATGTTTGCTTTTTTAAACTCTTTCTCCTTTACATTTGTACTTTAATTATATATGCTTGAGTTGAACTTAATATCTTGCTTATTTGCACTACAAGAAATTTGCAATTTATCGATGAAATTTTGCGAGGGAAAATTTCCCTTGCTAATCCCTCATTAATTATTGAGGGAATTGCAAGGGATTAGCGAGGGAAGTCTAAGCCCTCGCTAAATTTCAAAAATAAATTCAAGGGGAAAATAACGAGTTAATAGCGCTAAAATTAGCTAGGGAATTGTAAGGGAATCTCCCTCCTATAAGCATAGTTAAAACTTAGTAAAATTAATGAGAGAATTACGAGGGATAATTTCCCTTGATAAAATTAGCGAGACAATTAGCGAGGGATAATTTGCTTCCCTAAAAGTTAGCGAGGGAATTGCGACATATAATTTCCCTCACTAAAAAAGTAATAAAGAGCGATGAATAAAGAACCAAAACCCTTAGGTTAGAATCAAAATACCCACAGCCATCCCAGCCACAGCACTCGACCACGCGACACCTATGACCTTCCTTTCCACCACCCACGCCATTCCCCTCCTTCTGAGCACGACAGCCACTCACCCACTGCTTTCTCCTTATTTTTCTCCCATCTCCCACTCTTTTTCCATGCAACCTCTCTCTCTTTCCACTCTGTTTTTCCCATCCAGGAGCTCCAGCTCTACCAGCGCCACATTGCTGCTTAACACCACCACCACCTCGATTCCCCATCCTGCGATCATGGCCCCGATGAGTCTTGCCTTGCCCACACCATTGGCAACCTTTCCTAGACCTTCCTCCTCCTTCGCGCCTTCAAACTTGTTCACAGGCAAATCTTAAGGTGAGTGAGTCAGTAATGCAAATTTAAAATCAAATTAGGGTTCTAGTTTTTCAATTTTTGATGTTTATTTAAATTATTGTTTATTCGATTTGATTAAATCTTGCATATGTTAGAATTGGGGTTTTAAAATTCTGAGTCCATGTTTGGGCAATTAGGTACCTTCTGATCCCAAACCCATAGCCCCTCCTTTGCATTTGCCTGTCTATGTTCTTGTGAGTGTTTGCAGTGCTTTTACATTTCCTTTTCTGTTTTTGTGAGAGTATTCTTCTCTATTCTTGTACAAATCCCCATTTGAGACTGATATCTTGATATCAGCAGTGATAAGGAATTTTAGCTGTTCTCCTTCAATATACGTGTGCTTTTGTTTTTGGGTTCTTATCACTTAGTCTATCTATAAGTCTCCTTATGTCACCTGATTGCTTGATCATTGATTTGAAGTTGTTCTGCAAACATCTCCTATGCGCAATTAATTTATATTACACTTAGGGTGCTTATGACAAAGTACCTCTTTGTTTTTGGTTTTTAGGGAGGAGGGGGATTTGAGCCTGGTTCCCCACATTTGATGGAGAGTCAGGTTACCACTTGAGCAAGCTTTTGCTCAGGTGGCTAATTAATTACCTCTAATTAGCCTTGTAATGTCTACAATATAATGTGCTCTACTTCCATTAGTTTAAACATTACTAGTTTGTGTTGCTGTGTTTCTTCTTAAACTGTTAATAATATCATTTATTTGGATTTTTTATAGCTTTTGGAGGAAGGTTAGGAAAGAAAGGATCGAGCTACTTTGAGATCAAAGCTTGAACTTCCCGTGCAGGCTTTCGGAAAACTTTTGTTTGAGAATTCTTTTAGTCTTTATAATGGCACTTGGATATTTATCTTCACATTTGAATTAGTGTCAGACTGTCATTATTTGCTTAACTTTGTACTATGTTTGCAATTTTGGTGGAAAGAAACAAAGAAATATAACTCCCTGGTAGAGAAAGGAAAGAAATAAAGAATGGTAAATAAATATTGTTTGCATTGTTTTTTTTTTTAAAAAGGGAGAAATTGCTTATTCTTGTTTTGCAATTATAGTAGAAAGTGACTGAGGACATTGATATTTTGGCTTCATCTTCATGCTAGTTAGGTAATTGCGTGGAAACACTTTTTTTTTAGTACATTGCCTGGAAAAACTTTATTTTATGAAGAAGTTGTGTATTTGCTAATAAACTAAGAGAAAGGAATGATGGAGAACATAAGAAAGCGTAGTGTGAAACTAGGACAAATGTAAACATATATCTTTAGGTTGAGAACCATCTAGGTTATTTTCTCAATTAGAAATAATGTCATTTTAATTAAAGGCCATTTTGACAATAAGTTAAACTTAATTGTCATGATTGGATCGAGTGTCCTTTTGTTCATCCTAGAGAGAATGCTCGTAGGAGAGACCCCACAAAGTTCCATTATAGTTGTGTGACATGCCCTGATTTTAGAAAGGGGGCTTGTAGATGTGGGGATATGTGTGAATATGCTCATGGAGTATTTGTGTGTTGGCTACACTCAGCTCAGTATCGGAGAAGGCTCTGTAAAGGTGGTACTAGTTGCAATAGAAGGGTATATTTTTTTGATCACACAGTAGAAGAGCTGCGTCCACTGTATGTGTCCACTGGATCTGCTATCCCTTCATCTCGTTCATCTGCTTCCGTTCCTAATGTCATGGACATGGCTGCTGTGATGAGCCTTTGTCCTGGGTCACCTTCATCAATCTCTTCCATGTCTCTTTCCCCCTTTGCACAACCGATGTTTTCATCTTCAAATGGCATCTCTCATTCATCTACTGCTTGGCCATAGCCAAATGTGCCAACTCTTCATTTGCCAGGAAGCAATATTCAATCTAGTCATTTGATATCTTCTCTTAGTGCTCGTGACATGCCACTAGAATACTTGAATGTGTTGCCAGATTTTGATGGCCAGAAACACCTTTTGAATGACTTGAGCTGTTTCTCACAGTCCCATCCTTTTGTTGTTTTAGTGAGTCGATCTGGTTGGTCTAAGACACTAACTCAATCAAATCTTGATGAGCTCTTTTCTGCTAAAATTTCTTCATCTTCTTAGTATTCTAACCCAACAGTGGCTTTTGTATTTTCTTCGACACACAAATCAGTTGTTCTCAATCAGTTTCAACAGTTTTAAAGTAGGTTATCACCTATAAATACAAATGTCTTATCACCTAAGAATGTTGAGCATCCTCTATTACAGGCTTCATTTGGTGTCTCTTCTCCTGGAAGGATGTCACCAAGAAGTATGGAACTAATCTCTCCAATGAGCCCTTGTTTATCAGCATTTGCTCAGCGTGAGAAACCTCAACAACAGTTGCGGAGCCTTAGTTCAAGGGACCTTGGTGCGAACAATCCTGCCTCAGTTGTTAGGTCCCTTGTAAACTCCTAGTCTAATTGGGGATCTCCTAATGGAAATATAGATTGGTCAGTAAATGGAAATAAGCTAGGTCGATTGCAAAGATCATCCTCATTTGAGCTTGGAAATAATAGGGAGGAGCCTGATCTATCCTGGGTTCAATCCTTTTTTTGTAACTTAAACTTTTATGTTTCCCAGTATTATTGTACCTGAACTTAATAAGGTTCAAATGTTTTTTCAACAAAAACTTGATAGTATAATTCTAATTTTAAGTTTACTATGTTCAATAAAAAAGAATGGGTGACACTAATCAAAGTTATGGAGTGACAATTATCAACAACCATGCTAAAGAAGAGAATGCAATCATACCACATCCTAGGCAATAGAAGTAGTCTTTTTCCCTATGAACAAGCCCTGACCCTCCACACACCTCACATCTTCTTTGAGCTATCTGTAACAAAATGTAAGAAAAAGAAGACATGATAAATATTAAGATTCATAATTTATGAGTTAGCTCCAAGCTCAATCAACCGAAAAAAGTCATTTACTATCCTTTTGCTCAATTCAATCCCTACCACCACAAAAGGTGTAACCCCAGCTGGAAAATTCAAAACAACAAACACAGAAAATCAAAACCCAAATAAAGACACAACACACCCTTTTGACGAATTAGCCAACTGAGTTTCTTCCTAACAGAACCAAACAAATGATCATGAAGACTCCCATTTTCCATCAAATCAGTAACTTTAATCCTTTGGTGACCTTCCAAATTAGTGGTAGCAGTACAATAACCTCTCAAAGCAACAAGGTTCACATGCCTGACGATTGTAATAACTCGAACTTCATGAGTGAAGCCATCATCACCAGCAACCGAACAATTCTTAAACCTCTTACACACAACTTTAGTCCCATCTAACAACTACCCTTTATAAACATTCCCATAACCCCCACTTCCTATTATATTATCCCTTGAGAAGTTCCTAGTTGCTTTCTTAATATCATCAAACGTGAACCTAATCAAAGTAGTACTCTCATTCATGGAATCTAACCTAGAACCCAAACCTATCTCAATTCCACCATTACTACCTTTCTTCCCCACAACCTTCTTTTTCTGCTTCAATCTCTAGTAACCCCAAAACCCACCAACCACCAACATATAAAGCATGGGGATAACTTATCTGATAGTGATCTAATTATTTATCTAATATTGATCTAATTGTTAATCATGGGGTCATCTAAAGTCCTTAAAACAAAACCTTAACTTGGTCCTTTTTAGATTTAAATCTTTCAAGTTATACAAAACCATTTTTTACGAATCTTGGACTAAGCTTCTTATCAAATAGTATCCTTGATATATTAATTGAATTAGTAAACTCTCTATATTTTAGCATCCTACTTTAAAATGAGTATGTGGCACAAGCTGCCTTGGCTGTATATTAATTGAATCACTAATATGCAGCATTTGTTTATCCTCTTTTAAGTATCTCACACTACAAGAAATAAGAAAATTAGCGAGGGAAAATTCCCTCGCTAGTTCGTCATTGATCCCTTGCAAATATAAATTGGGAGGGATAAGCGACGGACTAGTGAGGAAATTTTTCCTCGCTCTTTTTTCATCGCTAATTAGCAAGGGAACGTGTTGCCTCGCTAATCCGTTGCTAGCATAATAATTTCCCTCGCTAATCCGTCTCTAATGCCTCGCTAATCAACAAATATAAGCCATTATTCCCTCGCAAATTAGTGAGGGATATTCTGTCACTATTCTGTTGCTGTAGAATAAAAATCCATACCAATTATGGATCCATTTCAACCAATTTCCCTCGCTAACCCGTCGTTGATATTTCTCATTATTTCATTGCAAATCCATTGCGAAATTTACTCGCTATTTAGTCACTAATCTCTCGCTAGATTTCTTCGCTATTCCATCGCTAATCCCTCGCTAATAACCTATATGGTCCCTTGCTATTCCGTCACTAATCCCTCACTTATTGGTGTCTTTTTTTAAAAAAATTACCTATATTTTTTTGACTTACCATAACCTGTATCAAACAGAAATCCGGCAACAGCAAAGTGTAACACTCACCGTAAGGTATCACATTTTTATGTTATTCATTACCAAATTACCTCAAGTTATCAAATAATATATTATAATATAAATATGAGTTGTAAAATTTCTTTATATTGATAATATGAACTTACCAAAATATTAGAAATACTAAAATAGTATCACAAAATAATATGCATCATATACATCATATAGGTACTGTTAGACTTAAATAGATACATACAGAGTTCTCAAAAGTAATAAACATTACTATAATTGCTAGGACTGGCTCAAGTAATACATGTCTATGAGGAATCCATGTGTGGATTGCTCTCTTTGTTGTGTTGTTTTTCATGATTGTGCATTTATTTGGACTTATATGAGTTATTGGTTGTCTTTGCATGTCTTAATGGTTATGGATTGTATATATATCTTGTTTAGATTAATATATGGAAAATGTAGGGTTTCCTACCATTTTGGGTGTCACGGCCTTAGGGCCAATTTTTAGGAATTCAAGTGTGATTTTGGAGACATTAGAACTTAGGTGATTAGGTGTTAAGGAATTGATAATTGTAATGGAAGAGATTTGAGACTTCTACCTTAGGGAGGCTCACGACCTCTAGGGGGATTAATGGTCCAAGTTGTGATTCTTGGTGCAACATTGGGATTTAAGTGATCAACATTGTGGTGAAAGAAAAAGGATTAGACTTTTAGTATAAGGAGGCTCAAGGCTTTTGAGGAAAAATGTCACAAAATGTAGTGTTAAAAGTGAGACTTAGATGATTGGAAAATTGTAGATTCCTTAGGAGTTCATAAAATGGAAAGAATAAAGGAAAAGACTTTATCCTATGGATTAAAGTGATTTTGAACATAAGTGAAGAACAAGAGAATTTGTATACTCTTAGAGTAATTTTAAGTGAGCATAATTGATTAGATTAAAGAACTTGATTAATCTAAAGGAATGCAGATTTAATAAGGACTTCAAGAGAATCCCTCAAGATGAATAAATTCATAAGGGATGTTAATTAAAGTGAAACTTTATAATGACTTCATAAGAGATGTTAATCAAAGCAAAACTTTGTGAAGGTTTCATAAGAATTGTTAAGTTAAAGTGAAACCCTGAAATAAACCTATAAAAGTGTGTTATCACTCTTGAGAAAATTAATACTATACTATTGTGGGTCCGTGTTTGGACTAAAATTCTGTTGATGTTTAAATAGGCCAAATTGTGGCGTGTTATGGAAAATATATCATTATTGTTGGATATACATGGTTGTGCTTGGAGTCAACATGCATTGAGCATTATATACCGTTGGTTATTGTGCCGATATGCTGAAACCGGGTGGATCAGTGTTATTATGTAATTGCATCGGTGGTTATGTAATATCATTGATACTAATGATATTAGACAATTGTATGGGCAATTGTTTAATATCATTGGGGATAGTATCATGATGGCTTGAGTTATGCATATTCGCATTGAACAATTTGCTCAGTCGATGACTGTTAAAAGGCTGGATGAGCCTATGATTATGTATTGAATTAGTATGCGTTGAACAAATTGCTCAATCGATGACTGTTAAAAGGCTGTATGAGCCTATGGATGAGAATTGAATAAGTGAGCTCCAGTGGATGGATCTATGAGGGGGCGTAAGGCGCGGTGTATACCGATTGCACGCATTACGGGCCCGTAAAATCACTATTCTTTACTCGGAGAATGAATGAGAATTTAGTAGTGTGATCTGTGATGGATCTATAGGGGGCGTAAGGCGCGGTGAAAGCTGATTGCATACGTTACGGTCCCGACAAATCACTATTCTTTTTGTGGTAAATGAACGAGTATTGTTATAGTACGATCCAGTGGAAGGATCTGATCGAGGATCGTGAGGCACGGTGGTTCATTCCGTGATGATGTTATCACTTTATATACCCCTGTCTATAATTAACTGATTGCAATGCATCACGTGCCTGACAAGCACTATTCTTTTCGTGGTCTGACGTAGACTGTCATTGAGGGGGATAGATCTTCTAGAACGTTCATCTTTGAAAAGGAAATGGAAAATCTTGGTACCAAGTACACATGCATTGTGAGTCGGCATTGTAAGTCAGCATTGTGAGTCGGCATTATGAGTCGGCATATCATTTGGCACTTATTTATATGATGATTATACTATTGTGTTAGTGATGTCATGATTATCTGAAATGTTTTAATTGTTCATTATCTGAGATTTTACCACTGTTTTCTCTTATCGTATGTGATTATTGTTGCTTAAATGTTATTGCTTTGTTATGTGGGCGCTCTGTGCCGTACTATTTCTTTACTACCATAATTGGTAATATAAGTAGGATGTCTCACCTCTTTTCTGTATCCTTGTATTTCTGTTATATATATATTTGTTAAAAGATCGTGAGGAAGAAGACAAGGGACCACACCCTTATTTATTGGATTGGGCTAATTCACTATTTTTAATATGGTGTCGGGACAAGATTTCTTCGGTTACGCACGGATGCAACTCCATGGGGGCATTGATGCCTGACGTGTCGATTGGGACACCGAGCGTCATATATATATGGGGTTGCGGCTTTGTCTACTAGTAGTACCTATCCCAGGGTTACTACTTTTCCCTTTTGTGCTTTTGTACCCGTCATCTTTTATTTGAATAATATAAGTACTATGTTTCGTGTTATCAGTGCTTTGTGTTAAGGACAAATATATTATATATGAAATATGTTTTTCCTTCAGTGGTTGTATTGTATATGGTCGGGTACTAAATATGTTTCATTCGGGGCTTATATTTTCTATTTATGTATAATGGAAATAAATTTTTGAAAATACTATTTTTGAGACTGTGACATGCCTGGATTTTGCGAGTGTGGTGTAATGACGATTGTGCCATAGTTATTAGATCTAGGGGTGTTACATTAGGTGGTATCAGAGCAGTTTATCCTATTGAGCCGGGGTATGAACTTGTTATGTTTGGGCATGTTAGAGTTCTTGTATGTTGTGTACTTCCTTGTCTCTTGATTGAGATGATGGGAAAGGAATGCATGGCTTGCTATAGGTTGAATGTTAGTAGCTCCTGTTATACAATTGCATGATATTGAGGATTGGCCTACTCAATATGTAATGTTCTATGTGTACAGGAAACTATGACTTCACCTAGGCGTATTAGGGGAATAGGAAATTCTTTGAGTATGGAGATCAAGAGGTTTTGGAAAGCCGATCTTCTGGAGAAAGGAATAACTGGTGTAAGTTTGGTTTGAGAAGCTGTTTGGGGGTTGACGACTTGCAAGAGGTTATGCCATAGAAGGCTGAATGAAGAAGTCTTCTGTAATGATACGTGTGCTTCAAGATCCCAAGCTGAAGGGAAAGATTACACCCTGGATGGAGCGAAGGTTTCCCAGACTGAAAATCTAAACGATGGAGATTGTGCCTCAAGTGACGATCCCGTAACCGTGCTGTACAATTTTGGGGGCAACCCATTTCTTTATAGCGTATGACCGTATAGATCATTTGGATTCATCTGTATCTTCAATTATCTTTGACCTAGTTGTTTCTACTTCTATTACTAAGACTTGTCGTTGACACTTAAGTTTGTTTAATCTATATTATTTCTACTAAAGATCGAATCTTTTGTTGATTTGACTTGCTTACCTAAAATCACACCTATTAGACTTCATGATTTTAAGAATAGATTTATTATTTTCCTAGTTATATCCTACAAGATCATTTCAATGAAGACCTTAGTGTTTCTTGAGACTAAGACTTTTGAATTCGTAACGGCCAACAAAGTTGAAGCTTTGTGAGGAAAAGGAATCCCAAGATACATGTTATCTTTTATGGAGGACAAAAGCAAGGGGCATATAAATGACACTCTCGTAGTCAATGAGTTTCGTATGATGAGCTACAATGCTGTCAGTTAAGGAGAAGAATGGAACTTCCTGGTGAGATGAGGACTGTCGCCAATTGAACAAGATTACGATCGAGGATGAGAATTCTCAAAAGAAGATAAATGATTCGATGGACCGGCGAGAAGGGAGTCATTGTTTTCTCTAAGATAGATGTACGTACTGGTCATCATTAGATTCGTGGGAATTTGAGGATGTTCCCGAAACGATTTCTTTCAAACGTGTTATGAGCATTATGGGTATCTCGCGATGCCGTTCGGGGTAACAAATGCTCCTCTCGTATTCATAGATTGCATGAATCAGATTTTTCATCCTTACCTAGAATAGAATTGTCGTTGTCATTAATGATGATGTAACACCCTCCTCAGGGTATACATTTCTGACTCCCTACTCATAATCTGTAAAGAAGTTCATAAAAGGTTTGAGTTATAAAAGGTGAGTTTTAAAATTTCTTTTCGCGGAAACATAAACTTACAAAAAATCCATAAGTATTACTGAAAATATATTTAAACTAATTAATATACAATATTGGCACCAATTAATATTTAACAATTTAAAGAGAAATATAAAACTAACAGACTCTCTTTTTAACAGTAGCAAACCCCATCACAGGTCTTACTTAATAGCACAGTACAATACTAACGGTAAAACTTAACATACTTATTTCTTCTTGTATCCATCTTGATGCATCAGACATCTGTTCCTTGTCAACACTGCACATCAACGAGTCCTGAATGACCCCTTATCCATGTTGTTACTAATATCAGAATATCTACCACCCATCATGTCTAAGACAACTCGTTCCATCTACTATTCAATTTTAATAATACAAACACAGCAAAACAATACAACAAAGAGGTGAGATCACCTATGTAACACCCTCCCTAGGGCATCACATTTCCGACTCCCGACTCATAATCTGAAAATCCATTTGTAAAAGGTTTGAGTTATGAAAATATGGGTTTCCAAATTACTTCTTTACTGAAACGTAAATTTACTAAAAATATTAAGTAATATGAAAAATCATATTTCAACTATTCATTATGCAATATTGATACTAATTAATATTTCATAATTTAAAGAGAAATATAAAACTAACAGACTCTTTTTTTTTAACAGTAGCAAACCCCATGACGGGTCCTACTTAATAGCACGGTATAACACTAACATTAAAACTTAACATACTCATTCCTTATCTTGTATCCAGCTTGTTGCATCAGAAGTCTACTCCTTGTCTACTCAGAACACCTTCGAACTTGAGACAACCACTCTTCAATGTTTTCATCAATCTCTGAGTATCCATCGCCCGTTATGTCTAAAATAACTCGATCCTTCTATTATTTGATTTTAACAGTACATACAAAGCAAAACAACATAACAAAGAGGTGAGATCACCTACGCCAATACCAACATGGCAGCACAGAGATAACAAAAACAGCAATATCATACAGATATGTCATACCAGAATTTCAATAATGCACTCAACATTAATCAACTATCATCATCATACTATTAACATTATTATCATCACACAATAATCACAATAATGCCATCAACATGATTATCATCATCATCATCCAAGTATTTCAAAACAATTGTCATAGCCAATATTCCTCAATTAATATATATCATCATGAGATATGGACACTCAAATTTATGCATATGTTACGCATGTGCACATAGACTCAGTTTTTCAAAAACAACTCCATGGAGGTTTTCACAATTTCGAGGAGAATGCTCTGTCAATTGTCAGCCTTAGCCCAAAGACAATCTTCCAGTTGTTGAAAAGAATCGTGTTCTTGTCGGGTATCGTCAATGCGTTGCAACAGACTGCATCGCCAAGTGACACAGGGTACTCGCCAGCTGTCCACTTGGTCGACCGCCGCGCCTCGACGCCCCCAAGATCCATCATAGACCTCACTATCAATTCTCATTCCCTCTTCAACCACAAGGGCCATATACAATGCACGAATATATCCGTGCAAGTCCAACCCCAAAGGGCCAAATCTTTTCAATTTCATTTGTTCAATGTATCATATGCCTCAACGCATATTTTTTTCCCAATGCATGTATAATGCACCAAATCCAATCACAAGCATCTCTTTCCAATGCATATAAAATGCACCAAATTATACTGTATTTTCAACAGCAAAAATCATGTTATCACATTTTCATAGTTATAAAACACTTTCGTCGTGTTTTCAAAATTGCGTAATATTTCCGTTTCATTTTCACTATTCCAAAATGTTTCTGCTACGTTTTCACAATTCCAAAATGTTTATATTACGTTTTCAAAATATCGTAACACTTATGTTACGTTTTCAACATTCTGAAAAGTTTCTGTTATATTTTCACAATACTGTGACACTTCTGTTATGTTTTCACAATACAGTAACATTTCTGTTACGTTTTCAAAATACCGCAACTCTTCTGTTGCACTTTTAAAACACGTACTAATTTTTTTACGTTTTTCTTAATCGCGTAAAAATATACGTTTCTCAAAATCGCATAGTATTTTTCCACTGTTTCAAAATCGCGTAACTTAAAAATCATTCTTTTAAGTCGCATAAATCATTTTCCGTCATTCTCAAAATATTTAAAACACTTTCCAAATCACATAACGATTTTTTGCTATTTTCACAATCACGTAAAAATAATTCATCACTTTTCCATCACGTAGTGATTTTTCAATAGTAATTCAGATTACGTAAAATATTTAAACGTAATTCAAATCGCGTAGAAATATTTTAACGTATTTAAAATCGCGTAGAAATATTTTACTGTATTTCAAATTGTTTTTAAGATACGTAAAATATTTTTTAATATTTTTCAATTACATAAAATATTCCTCAATATTCCAAACATTATTTTGGACTTAAATAAATCAATATCATTTTTAACACATTTTTTCAAAATTGCGTCGTAAAACATTTTTCATCACAATTTCATTACAAAAATATTTCTTAACCTTCAAAAATTCCTTTTCAACTTTTCTCAAAATAGTATAACTTTATACTTCATTTAATATATTTTTTTTTCTTACTCAAGAAAATCTTTTTCAAAATATAATTCATAAAAATCACTTTTTCATTGAATTAAATCAACGTTTTTAACTTTAAAAAAATCACTCTTCAAAACCCAAAGTATGATTTACACGTTAGGAAAATCATATTCTCCATTTTTCTCAAAAATTCCCCCAAGCATTAAGATGCTCTGATTCCCTTTTCCAAATTTGTTGTATCAATTTACTTTGAAATTCTCTTTTGTTTCATTTTGGAAACTTGTTCATAAAATCAAGACATTACAAACCTTCAAAAACATGGGCACGACTATTGAAATTATGAAAACATTCTTTCTTTCTAAGTTGATAGGATTTTACACAAACAAAACCATTAAAAATCCTTTACATAATACTTTTCTTTCCAAGTCAATATGGTTTTACATAAACGAAACCGTTAAAATTTTGTTTTCAAAACCGTAAGTCTTGTGGTCATAAAAACCAAACCCATTTGTTCAAATTCGTTTTTACTTTCTTTACAAATCCTTAAAATCAACATTTGTCCATTTCATTCAAAATTCATATTTAGAAAAACACTTAGCATCTTTTTACACAAAATAAATCAATAAAAATTCCTCCAAAAATCATATTCTTGTTCTCTTGAAAAACAAATTCTTTGTTTATTTTCTATACTCTTCAAATCATCCATTTTCATCTTTCATGAAAATATTAATTTGTGAATACCTATTTTGAGGTGTCTTGTTCGAAATCCACCATGTTCTAAGTACTCAAAAATCAATTCTTTTATTCTTGAAAATTTTCAACATGAACCCTAATCAAGAGCATCAAAACCGTAGCTCTTCCTTGGCTATTGGAGCCAAAAATCAATTTCCTTTCCACCATCAAGTCATGGCATATACATATATATTTCATCATAAATAATATAAGCATACCATCAAAGCCATAAAAACATGTATAGCATATCAAGCATATCATCAAAGCTATAAAATCATGCAAAGCATATCAAGCATAGGCAAATAATCAAAGCTCATAAACACCCACAAATTAATTACATGACCATGGATATGAATCCTCACATGGATTCAACATCCATCAAATATATAACCATCTCTCACCACCATGCTTGGTTGGTGAGATAGATCTCCCTCTTACCTCTTGAAGATCCTCAAAAGCTATTTGTTTTGCTTCTTTTTCCAAGTCCTTCATCACCAAGAGCTTCTCAAATGCAAAACAAAACACAAGTTAATTAACATATCAAGCTTGATTAAGAGGAACCATGGATTAAACATGGCTTAGATCATGAAAAAGAGAGAAGAAAATGAAGTTTCCTTATACTTCACCTCAAAGCCCAATAACTTTGATCTTAAAGAAAGTCCATGAAGATGAATGATTTAGAGAAAGTCTCCAACATGAAAGTTGCTTAGAATAAGGTGAGGATTCAAGAAATATGGTTGGTTGAAATTAAAGAGTGATGGAAGCCATACTTAGGAGTCATGACCGAATCCATCAAGGAGAGAAAAGAGAGAAAATTATCTAAGAGCTTCAATCTTTAGCTTGAAGAATAAGGTTGAAGACGAGTGATTTAGAGAAAGTCTTCAACATGAAAATTGCTTAGAATATCATGTAGATTCAAGATCTATGGTTGGATGAAATTAAAAGAGATTGGATGGTGATTTTAGGGTAGATAACCGAATGGTTTCTCTTGAAGCACAAAGATGAAATTTTTGATTTTTGATAGAAACTTGAAGCTTGGATTTGAAGATCAAGATGAATGATTTTGGAAAAACTCATAACTAGAGATGTTCTTAGAATGGTGTTTAGGTTTAGAAAATCAAGTTAGATGAAATTTTTGAGTGATGGAAGGTGCTCTTGGAGTGCTTGGCCAAAACATGAAGAAGGAGAGAAATGGAGAGAAAACTTGGTAACTTAGCTTCTTGAAAATGTCTAATGATGACCAAGGATGGCAATAATGGTCTTCAAACTTTTTCCTATGTCCTAAAGCTTCTCAATTTCGTAGCTCCCCTCCAATGCATTTTCCTTGAGTGCAAATTGATCAATAATGATCAATTATGATGAAACATTGACCAAGACCACTTAACAATGACATAAAGCAATTAATAATGGTCATAAAGCTTCTTTTTCTTTGTCTTATAAACAATCCAAAACCATCCCCCTCCATGCATGCTTCTCCTTGTGCATTTAATAAATGACCATAATAATTAGCCACCATTTGGAGCATTTCAAGCCATTGATTAATTCAATGGTTAGGATTAATATAGATTTTTGATTTAGAAGACTTAATCTAGGCCATTGGATCTTTCTCCTTTAAATTCTAGTCATTGGATGTGTCTCCAAAAATTAATGGTCAAGATTGCTCCTTCAAACTTTTAATCCAAGGGTTATAATTAGTCTTTGTCACTTTTTAAGACTAAATCTTTACCATTGATTAAATCTTCATCCAATGGTCATAAATGGTTCTTGTTACTTTACAAGACCAATTCTCCACCCTTGATTACTTCTAAATCCAATGGTTATAAATGGTCTTTGTCACTTTTTGAGACCAAATCTCTACCATTGATTTAATCTCCATCTAACGGTTATAAATGATCTTATTCACTTTTAAGATCAAATCTCCACCATTGATTAAATCAAGATCAAGTCTCCATCATTAATTAAATCAATGGTGGATATCCAAACCACCAATGTTGACTTAAGCAATTTAATTTATATTTTAATCTACTAAAACCCCACGAAAGAAAATATATTTACTGTATTTTTATCGCCCAATAAATAAATACAGTACAAAACACAGTACAATAAATTTTATAAAACTATTTTCGGATTCAGGTTTAGTAAGATCCCCTGTCTCCGTCTAAACAGTACAAATTTTTCTATGCGTAGAAAAATTTTTACTTTCTTGAGGACCCACTGGCCCACGTATGGTCACCTGGGTCCACATAGGACCACCTGGGCCCACATACAGTAAAAAAATACATAATCATCGACAAAAATCACAAAAATTAGAAAACGCACAAATATCAAATCAGATTACGTAAAATAATTACCTAACGGTAAAAATTAAATTACGTAAAGTTTTCTCCGGCCCGAAAATTATTATTTTCCTGACACGAAGTAAATCACTCAAAACGATCAAATACGCTGACAGAATAATCAAATTAATCTTACAGCGCTCAGAAATCACTAAACAGTGAAATTCTGTTAACTGTCAAAATTTCTGTTTAAGAGATTGGAAATTTTGGGGTGTTACAACCTACGCCAGTACCAATATGGTAGCACAGAGATAACACAAACAACATATCATACAGGTATATTATACCAGAATTCCAATAATGCCTTCAACATTAATCAACTATCATCATCCAATCACTTATCAGTTCAAATATCATTCAATATACACGATAATGCCCTCAACATTATTTATCATCATCATCATCCAATATTATTCAACAGTTCAATTATTCCTCAATTATTATATCACACAGATATAAATATTCAATATTTACGATAGTACCTTTAATTATTATCCAAGTATTCAGCAGTTCAATTATCATAACCAATACTCAATAATGATGCATATGTTATGCATGTGCACATCGACTCAATGTTCCTACTTCATGGAGCTAATACTCAGTTCGGAGAAGTTGATTCGAAAGATCTGTCTATACCAAAATGCCTCAGGCCAAGTGCTATAATTCTCATTTGTATTTGCACATCTAGCATATACACAACAATCTTTACGAGATCTTGATTAAGAATAGTGTCTCGGTCAGGATCATCGGTGTATTGCATCGGTCTAACCTACGGGAAGAAGAGCTACCCACCATCCATGTAAGCAACCCGCACCCCGATGCCCCCAAGGTCAACAAGTGACTTACACTACGCATATCGCACCCACTCAAGAGGTGTACGTCTGTTTTAGGCAAATAGCCTCATACAGTCCATCGGACCTTTGCAATGCATGTTCAATGCACCAATGCCAATCATAGGCAAAATTTCATATACGGTGTTCATACACCAGTTTATGCATATAAAATGCACCAATGTCAATCACAGGCAAAATTCACAATTTCATATTCAGGGTCCACACACTGGCCCATTCTCAGTTCAATTTCATAATCTCATAATCAGGGTCCACACATTGTCCCATTCTCAGTTTAATTTCATAATCAGGGTCCACACACTGGCCCAACAGTAATCATACTGTATTTTCAACAACAAAATCATATTATCGCATTTTTATAGTCACAAAACACTTTCGTCGTGTTTTCACAATCGCGCAACATTTCTATTACGTTTTCACAATTTCGTTACGTTTTCAAATCACATATTGATTTTTCAACGTTTTCATCAATCACGTAAAAATATTCCACCATTTTTAAATCGCGTAGCGATTTTTCCACAATATCTCAAATGCGTAAAAATATTTAAACGCTTTCCAAATTGCGTAGAAATATTTCAACATTTTTTTCAAATCGCATGGAAATATGATCAATCAATTTTGAGTCATTCATTATTGCTTTATATTTGGACTAATTGATCCGAATTGTGTCCAATATTATGTTTGTAGATGAGTTTTAGATGATTGGTCTTCATTGAGCTTAATTGTAAAAACTTCATTAATTTTCGGATTTTAGCTCATTTTGACCTTTCTGTCTTGTACAGGCCATAACTTGGGCTGCAAATATCGTATTTGGATGATCTTGGAGTCCCCTGAAAGCTGAGATGAAGATCTACGATCTGGTGTCTAATGAAATTTTTCCAATTCAGCTGGATCAAGGTGAAATTGGGCCTCAAAGTTAGGACGTTGTTGCTGTCACAAAGCTTGGACCTTCTCTCACTAATTTGGGCCTATCTCTCTCAATTTAAGCCCAAATAAGGCAAATGATATGTCTCTGGAAAGCTTATTCAGAGGGCTACAGTTTTGGCTAGGGGTAGATTAGGAATTTGAGAAGACTTTTCAGTTACAAATAGGTTAAAGCAGAATGCGAAAAACACTTTTTTTTTGGATTGTTTTCTGTTTTACCTTTTCAGATTGAAGAAACAGTAATTTTTCTTTTCATCTCATTTTGTTTTCTATCTTCTCTGCATTTTTGTAATGGCTATGGAAGGCTAAAGCTCCAATCAATGCAAGGAATTCAATGATTGTGGTTAGAGTTTTGAGTTCTCTTGTTTAATTGTAAATTCTGTTTGTGTTCTTTCCTCTTCTCCTTCTTCAATTGATTTCTGATTATGATTTCGAAATTGGAGTTAGAATTAGGGTTGATTAATCTGAATCTAATGGAGAATAGATCATCGATTGATAATCTATGTTAATCCGAATTTGTTCGTAAATCAACCTTAATCAAGAATTGCGATTGTGATTCTGTTTTAGTTGATGAAATTCTTGGTGATTACCTAGTTGAATTCGAATTAACAAGAGGTGTAAGCAACAGAATTGGTTCTCTTTGAACAATGATTAATTCTGCCACATGATTGAAGACCTTGGATTGGTGTTTCCTTAATTGAATTTTCTCAAAATTTGAATTCGTTTTCTGTTATTGTAATGAACAAAACCCCCTACTTATTGATAACTCCTAACATGCTTGAGAAATCTGAATTGGTCCTTTGGAGATGACCTAGGTTATGCACTATACTATATTCCATAAATCCTAGTCTATTTTGAGGCGAGTGCGACATCGCCGATCAAAATTTGGCGCCGTTGCCGGGGATCGATTTTCGGTTTCTTAGGTTTATTAGGAGTTCCTAATTGTTGCTAATTTCTCTGCATTCGTGATCAACTTTGCTGGAAGTCCTTCAGTGCATTTTGTTGTTTTTTCTACTGATTCTGCTACTCTACTAATTCTCGCACTATCGATCTGTTTGCATAATTCGCCATCGATCCTGTGCATAATTGCGCTTCTGCGCTTGCTGAAATTCGTTCTTTCGCATAGTCAGAGAATTCTGCAGAATTTTGCTCTTCTGCAGAATTCTTTTGTTCCATTGTGTTTTTCTACTGCAACACACCATTGTTCAATTCTGGTATAAATCTGTTGCATTGCATTTTGCTGTTCATTAGATATTCGTGTTACTGTTCCATTGGATTGTTTACTATTCCATTGGGTTTTTGCTGCATTTCATGACTCCTGTGCATGTGCATTGCTTCACTCAACACAATTGATACTTCTGTTGCACAAATAACACATTCATATGTTGCAAAATTTCCTGCATAATCTGCTGAGCTGCATAACCCGATTTGTTGCATAACCTTGCTGCGGTTACTGTTCCATTGGTCTCCTTGCACCAGATTCGGCTTTTGCATGTCATTTTGCTGCATTTGATCATCCATATGCTTCATTATTGATATTTGAAAGTTCTCTTCTTCATTCTTGAGTTTCACCTCCACTTTCACTTTTGAGTTTCACTTTGCTCCCATTTTTCTGAATCCAAAAAGGCACTAGTAGACAGGAATTGTACTTGCGATGGAGTCTTGAGCTGAAACTTGGTCTCCAAAGGTAAACCATCATTCTAAGCAAACTGATCCACGGATCATTCCTGCATAATTTGGGCAAAATCCATTGTTTGGTAGGATTTTTGAGCAATTTTAGGTGAGAAAATGGCATTTTTGCAATTTTTGGGTGAGCAAACATGCTCCGATTGAGCTGAAAATTGGTGGGTTGAAGGAAAATGACCTTCTCCACAAGGCTCACGTGAACAACACCCTATCTTGCCCTAAATCCTTCATTTAGACCACTTTTTCATTTTTTGAAGATTTTTCATTGCATTTTTGAGTTCCATTTTAGTGTAGTTTTAAGTGTGTGGTGGTCCCATATTTTTTAAAAATCATTTGATAAGTCAAATAGATTTATTTTGGTGCATTTCTAGTGTTGGATACTCCATTTTGCTGTTTTGCTGTTTTTGAGTTTTGCATGTTATATGACTAGGTCCAATCCTGGTTATTTGCATAATTTTGATCCTGAGATAGATAGGACTTTTCATATCTTGCATAGGTTCAATAGATTTGATTCTACATTTGCTGAGCATATAGGAAGTAGTGATTCTTCATATACTTATCATACTAGTGATTCTGCTTCTGAATTTTCTAATTCTGCACTTTCTGTCACTGATCCATCCTTCAATTCTAATTCTACTGAGCATACTGAGATTATGGATAATAGAACCTTGAAGGAGCTGGCTGCTCCTGATGTTACATATCAGTCTTTATGCATTCAGTATCCTGATGTTGATGTTCTATTTGAACTTAAATCTGGACTAATCCATTTGTTGCCTAAGTTCAATGGTTATGCAGGAGAAGATCCTCATAAGCATCTCAAGGAGTTCCACATTGTGTGTTCTACCATGAAGCCTCAAGGCATCTCTGAAGATCACATCAAACTTAGAGCATTCCCTTTCTCATTATAGAATGCTACTAAGGACTGGTTGTATTATTTGCATCCGGGATCTGTGACTAGCTGGAATGATCTTGAGAGACTGTTTTTGGAGAAATTCTTTCCAGCATCAAGGGCTACATCAATCCGAAAAGAGATATGTGGCATCAAGCAGTTTGATAGAGAACCATTATCTGAATACTGGGAAATGTTCAAAAAGATGTGTGCAAGCTGTCCTCACCATCAGATTAGTGACCAGTTACTGATCCAGTATTTTTATGAAGGTTTGCTGCCTATGGATAGGAGCATGATTGATGCAGCTAGTGGAGGAGCATTGGTAGATAAGACCCCTATGGCTGCAAGAGAATTGATTGAGAATATGACTACTAATTCCCAACAGTTTGGCACCAGAAGTAACTCAGTGGTATTGAGTAGAGGTGTCCACAAAATTGAGGCAACTTATGCTGCAGACCATAGGAAATTGGAAAGCAAAATTGATGACCTTGCATCCTTGGTGAGGCAATTAGCTGTGACTCAACATCGCGACACTGCGCTACGCTTTTTCCCGCCAGAATGTGTGGCATTTGTATTTCTGCTGATCATTCCACAGATGCCTGTCCTACACTACAGGAAGTTGAAACTGATGGTACCCCACAAGCCTATGCTGCAAACATCTATAACAACAGGCCTCAACAGCAACAGCAGCAACAACCGAGTTATGATCTGTCTTCCAACAGATATAACCTAGGATGGAGAAATCATCCCAATATGAGGTAGGGGAATAACTCTACACAGCCTACCCCTACTCAATTTAGGCAGCAACAACAACTACCCTTTTAGTCCACTGTAGGATCCAACAGACCATATCAGCCACCTTTCATGCAGTAGCAAAATATGCAGCAACCAAATAATGTACCTCCTAAATCCGAGCCAACCTTGGAGGAATTGATGAAACAGATGGCAGTGAACAACTTGCAGTTCCAGCAGAGGACAGAAGCTACCATTCAGAATTTGGAAAATCAGATTGGCCAACTTGCAAGTTCTATGAACCAATTACAGTCATAAGATTCTGATAAACTTCCTGCACAAACTGTGGTGAATCCAAGGAATGTGAGTGCCATCACTCTAAGATCTGGTAAGACTGTTGATGCACCAAACTGTGGGTTGCAACATGAATTAGATAAGGAAAAGCAAGCCATACTAGAAATTCCATGTAGCAGCAAAAATAAAAAAATAGATTCTGGCCCCATTCCTGCAGTACTGCTGAGCATTCCATCCCACTACCATTCCCTCAGAGAGTTTTGCAGCTTAAGAAGACTCATGAGACTGACACAGATAGGGAGATCTTGGAGACATTTAGGAAGGTTGAGGTGAACATTCCTCTCATTGAAGCAATCAAGCAAATTCCAGGATATGCCAGGTTTCTTAAGGATTTGTGTACTCATAGAAGGAGACTCAAGGGAAATGAGAAGATCAGCATAGGAAGAAATGTGTCTGCACTTATACAGCCTACAATGCCCTAAAAATGCAAGGATCCTGGAATTTTTACTATTCCATGCACCATAGGCAGTAGCAAATTCGAAAATGCCATGTTGGATTTAGGTGCTTCAATTAATGTTATGCCTATGTCAGTGTTCAACTCTCTTGCTCTTGGATCCTTGCAGAATACATGAGTCATCATTCAGTTGGCAAACAGGAGTAATGCTTACCCTACTGAACTCATTGAGGATGTCCTTGTTAGAGTAAATGATTTGATTTTTCCTGCAGACTTCTACATTCTGGATATGGATGGAGAATCCGAATCCAGCAAGGCTCCCATCATTCTTGGTAGACCTTTCCTCAAAACTGCTAGGACCAAAATTGATGTCCATGCAGGCACTCTTTCCATGGAGTTTGGAGATAATATGGTTCGATTTAACATCTTGGATGCCATGAAGCACCCCATGGAAGAACATTCAGTTTTCCATATAGATTTGCTAGCTGATATAGTTGATGATAGCTTTTCTGAGCTCTTTGCTGATGATCTTCCATTCTTTTCTGATTTTGTTGATACCTACACATGTGATGCTTGTACTGTTTCAGAAATGTGCAGTGTTTGTACTGAGATTGCATCCTATTTACATGGTGATTCTGATACAGATATGGGGTCTGATCAATTAAATGGTGGTGCAGCTGTAGAATTAATGGAGCCAGAATGCAGTAGTTTGATTACAGCAAGTACCTCTGAATCAGATTTCGTTGGATTGCAGGCTGTAAACACAGCTACTTCCACCAGAATCCTTCCATCTGTAGTGCAGCCACCTACACTGGAGCTTAAGCCACTCCCAGAGCACCTTAAGTATGCATACTTAGAGGAGGATAAGAAGCTGCCAGTGATCATTTCTACTGCCCTCCATGCTGACCAGGAGGAGAGGCTGCTGCAAATATTGAGGAAGCATAAGAAAGCTATAGGTTGGACTTTGGCTGACCTTCCTGGCATTAGTCCTTCCATGTGCATGCACAGAATACTACTTGAGGATGGTGCTAAACCAGTGAGACAACCACAGAGGCGACTCAACCCTTTGATCCTAGATGTGGTGAAGAAAGAAGTGACTAAGCTTCTGTAAGCAGGCATCATCTATCCTATCTCAGATAGTGCTTGGGTGAGTCTAGTTCAAGTGGTTCCAAAGAAATCAGGAATCACAGTAGTGAAGAATGATCGTGATGAGTTGATTCCTACTAGAGTGCAGAGTAGCTGGAGAGTTTGTATTGATTACAGGCGGCTCAACCAAGCGATAAGAAAGGACCATTTTCCTTTGCCCTTTATCGATTAGATGCTTAAGCGCTTGGCTGGAAAGTCTTTCTACTGCTTTCTTGATGGCTTTTCGGGGTACTTCCAGATCCATATAGCACCAGAGGACCAGGAGAAGACCACCTTCACTTGCCCTTTTGGCACTTTTTCCTACAAGAGGATGCCTTTCGGCGTGTGCAATGCTCCTGGTACCTTCCAGCGATGCATGGTGAGTATCTTTACAGATTTTTTAGAGGATTGCATTGAGGTGTTTATGGATGATTTTACTGTTTATGGTTCCTCCTTTGATGCATGCTTGGACAGTTTGGATAGAGTTTTGCATAGGTGCATTGAGACTAACCTTGTTCTTAATTATGAGAAATGTCATTTTATGGTAGAACAAGGCATAGTCTTAGGTCATATCATCTCTCAGAAGGGTATAGAAGTAGATCCTGCTAAAATTGATGTTATTTCCCAGTTACCTTACCCCTCTTGCGTGCGAGAGGTTCGTTCTTTTCTTGGCCATGCAGGTTTCTACAGGCGGTTCATTCAAGATTTCAGCAAAAAGGCCCTTCCGCTGTCCAACTTGTTACAGAAAGATGTTGTTTTTGATTTTGATGGCAAGTGCAGAGAGGCTTTTGATTGCCTCAAAGGAGCTTTGACCACCACTCCCATCATTCAGCCACCTTTATGGACGCTTCCTTTTGAACTTATGTGTGATGCGTCTAACTACGCATTGGGAGCTATCCTTGCACAGAGAGTTGGCAGACTTCCTCATGTCATTTCATATGCTTCTCGGACTTTAGATGCTGCACAGGCTAACTATACCACCACTGAGAAAGAGTTGCTTGCCATTGTATTTGCACTTGATAAGTTTAGATCATATTTGCTTGGCTCTAAAGTGGTTGTTTTTACTGATCATGCATCATTAAAATTCTTGTTGAAGAAGGCAGAATCGAAGCCGAGATTGATTAGATGGACGCTGCTTCTCCAGGAGTTTGATTTGGAGATTAGAGATAGGAGTGGTGTAGAGAATTTGGTGGCGGATCATTTGAGCAGGATAAAAGGAGTTGTTGACCCTTCTCCTATCAGAGATGACTTCCCAGATGAGCAGCTCATGCAGCTGCATGATACACCACTTTCTCCTTGGTTTGTTGATTTAGTTAATTACTTGGTTGCATCTATTTTTCCTTCTCATGCATCTAGATCACAGAAAGCTAAACTTAAGAGTGATGCTAAATATTATGTGTGGGATGATCCATATTTGTGGAAATTTTGTAGTGGCCAGGTGATTCGCAGATGCATACCTGACCATGAGATCCAGTCTGTTCTTCATTTCTGTCATGCCTCTCCAGTTGGAGGTCACTTTGGACCACAGCGGACTGCTAGGAAGGTGCTGGATTCTGGATTCTACTAGCCTACCATTTTCAGAGATGCATATCAGGTTTTCAGTACTTGTGAGCAGTGCTAGAGAGCAGGAGTGGCTATCACTCGCAGGCAGGAGATGCCCCAGCAGCCCATTCTGTTCTGCGAGGTTTTTGATGTTTGGGGTATCGATTTTATGGGCCCTTTCCTTGTTTCTTTTGGTTTCTCTTATATTGTGCTTGCAGTTGATTATGTTTCTAAATGGGTGGAAGCTAAGGCCACTAGGACTAATGATGCTCGAGTTGTTGTGGATTTTGTCTGGTCTAACATATTTTGTAGGTTTGGAGTGTCCCGAGCTATCATTAGTGACCAAGGGACTCGTTTCTGTAACCAGACTTTGGCGGCTTTGTTTCGGAAGTATGGGGTCGTGTATAGAGTGTCTACTGCATATCATCCCTAAACTAACGGGCAGGCTGAGATTTCTAATAGAGAGATCAAGCATATTTTGGAGAAGATGGTGCAGCCGAATAGGAAAGATTGGAGCCACCGGTTAGAAGATGCTCTTTGGGCTCATCGTACCGCTTACAAGACACCTATAGGGATGTCTCCTTTCAGGGTTGTCTTTGGTAAACCATGTCACCTTCCGGTGGAGATAGAGCATCATGCATACTGGGCAGTGAAGAGTTGTAACTTAGCATTTGACCAAGCAAGTTTAGAGAGGAAGCTTCAATTGCAACAACTGGAAGAACTTCGCTTGGAGGCTTATGAGAATTCAAGGATCTATAAGGAAAAGACTAAGCATTTCCATGATAAGATAATTTCTAGAAAGGAGTTCTCCATTGGCCAAAAGGTGCTTTTGTTCAACTCTCACCTTAAACTCATGCCCGGTAAGCTCCGTTCTAGGTGGGATGGTCCTTTTGTTGTCACTAGCATCTTTCCTTATGGTGCAGTGGAGATTTCGCATGCAGCCACCAATAAGAGTTTCAAGGTTAATGGCCACCGTCTTAAGCCCTTTCTTGAGAGCCCCACAAGCCCTACAAGCCCAGCACCTGTAGAGGAACTCTCCTTGGCAAAGCCCACCTTTCCCCAAGTGCAAATCTTCCCACCATGATAAGGGTGTTTTCTTCCCTTGCTCTTTTATTTCACATGTATATCTGTCTTTTGTTTTTGCTTTATGTTTCCATTGAGGACAATGTGTGATTTAAGTGTGGGGGAGGGAATTTTTCTATTTCTATTCTTTTTTTTTTTTTTTTTTTCTATTTTTGAATTTTTTCTTTGATTTGTTGTTTTATTTCTGTTTTTGTTTCCATTTTGATATTTTGCATGCCTTTCATTGAATATCTTGGTTTGTACAGGTTGTGAATAATTTCATCATTCTTAGTTAGAGGTTTCTTGACATGATGTGATATTTTTCTTGCATTTTTGGTTTAGCAAGCTGGCATTGAGAATTAAAGTGTTGCATCATTTGTGATAGGCTTGTCCTTGGTGAGATTTTGGACCTTATACATAGATGGATTGCATTATGCCATTCTCTTTTCTTTCTTGTGTGATCTCACTCATGATTGTTGGTACTCTAGAACTTGACTTGATTCTTTCTTTGAAGCTCCTTGTTCACATACATGTATTGAGATGATTGAGGCCTTCTTTCTTTGTTTAGCTACTTTGGCCAAATAGCCAACCTTGCATCATTTCCCTTTGATTACCCCCCTTGAGCCTAATTGCCTATTCTTTGCTTTAGCTCATTTTATGTCTTTGTGAAAAACCATGATTTTACCGTACCTTAGGGAATGGGAGAGCATTGGTTCATTTCATTTGAGGAGCTCTTTTACTTGTAGGCAGTTGATAGTTCAAGTGTGGTGGTTATACAAAATTGATGTGTAATATGCATGCAAGGTTATAAAAAAAACAAAAATAATAAATAAAAAAAAGAGAAGAAAAGGAAGAATGAAATAAAAATAAAAATAAATAAAAAGAAAAAAAAATCGGTTCAATAAAGGTTCAAGAATGTGCATTACTTGTTATTTGAGTTCCTCCTCATTGCTCTTTTATTCTCTTGGGTGCTTAACTTGCCATATCCATATTGTTCCTTCCCTTGTCTTAGCCCTATTACAACCTTGAATAAAGTTCTTTTGATCTTTATTTGCATGTGTTTCAAGTGGTGAAAATTAGAGACTTGTCAAGCTTATGGTAGTACTTGCTTTCATGGGTGCCTTGAGTGTAAATACAATCCTAAACACTTGAGAGTAGAGTATGCCTAGTGAGGATCTTATCACTTTTGGTTCATCATTTGATTCGATTTGTCTTCTTGCTTGCTTGAGATGTTGAGAGACATATTCATGTTTGTCTTGATTCCTTGATACTTTGGATGTTTGAATCTTGATCACCACTTTGCATTCTTGCAATTCATTGGAAGGCATGTTGATTTTGTGTTCTTGTGGTGAAACCCCTTTTGGTTCAATTTTGAATTTTGCCCAGGAGTGCAAAGGTTCAAGTGTGGGGGATTTTGATCAATCAATTTTGAGCCATTCATTATTGCTTTATATTTGGCCTAATTGATGCTAATTGTGTCCAATATTATGTTTGTAGATGAGTTTTAGATGATTGGTCTTCATTGAGCTTAATTGTAAAAACTTCATTAATTTTCAGATTTTAGCTCATTTTGACCTTTCTATTTTGTACAGGCCATAACTTAGGCTACAAATATCGTATTTGGATGATCTTAGAGTCTCCTGAAAGCTGAGATGAAGATCTATAATCTGGTGTATAATGCAATTTTTCTAATTCAATTGGATTCAAGGCGAAATTGGGCCTCAAAGTTAGGACGTTGTTGCTGTCACAAAGCTTGGATCTTCCCTCACTAATTTGGGCCTATCTCTCTCAATTTAAGACCAAATAAGGCAAATGATATGTCTTTGGAAAGCTTATTCAGAGGGCTACAGTTTGGGCTAGGGGTAGATTAAGAATTTGAGAAGACTTTTCAGTTACAAATAGGTTAAAGCAGAATGCGAAAAATACTTTTTTTTTGGATTGTTTTCTGTTTTACCTTTTCAGATTGAAGAAACAGTAATTTTTCTTTTCATCTCATTTTTTTTCTATCTTCTCTGCATTTTCGTAATGGCTATGGAAGGCTAAAGCTCCAATCAATCCAAGGAATTCAATGATTGTGGTTAGAGTTTTGAGTTCTCTTGTTTAATTGTAAATTCTGTTTGTGTTCTTTCCTCTTCTCCATCTTCAATTGATTTCTGATTATGATTTCGAAATTAGAGTTAGAATTAGGGTTGATTAATCTGAATCTAATGGATAATAGATCATCGATTGATAATCTATGTTAATTCGAATTTGTTCCTAAATCAACCTTAATCAAGAATTGCGATTGTGATTCTGTTTTAGTTGATGAAATTCTTGGTGATTACCTAGTTGAATTCGAATTAACAAGAGGTGTAAGCAACAGAATTGGTTCTCTTTGAACAATGATTAATTCTGCCACATGATTGAAGACCATGGATTGGTGTTTCCTTAATTGAATTTTCTCAAAATTTGAATTCGTTTTCTGTTATTGTAATGAATAAAACCCCCTACTTATTGATAACTTCTAACATGCTTGAGAAATCTGAATTGGTCCTTGGGAGATGACCTAGGTTATGCACTATACTATATTCCATAAATCCTAGTCTATTTTGAGGCGAGTGCGACATCGCCGATCAAAATATTTGAACATTTTTCAAATCGCGTAGCTGAAAAATCACATTTTTAAGTTACGTAAATCTTTTTGCACCATAATTCCATTACGAAAATTATTTCTCAACCTTCAAAAATTCTATTTCAACCTTCCTTAACATAATATGACTTCTCATGTCATTTTCTACATTTTCTTACTCAAGAAAATCCTTTTCACAATATATTCCACAAATTCACAATTCCATTGAATTAAATCAATGTTTCTATCTTAAAATTTACTAACGCGCTCCAAAACCCAAAGAATGAGTTACACGTTAGAAAATATCAAATCACTATTATATTCTCCATTTTTCTCAAATTAATTTTAAAATCAATTCTCTTCAAAATAAATTGAGGTTCAAACACTTTCAACCTCTTTTTGTCTTTCATAAACGAAATTCCATCTTTCAAGTAACAAAACCTCTTGTTTCCATTTTCTTTAATCCTTATACTAAAACACTTTGTTCAAACACTTTGTTTCCACTTTGAAATCACTTTGTTTCATAAAACCAAAACTATTCCAATCTCCCAAACACCGTGGAGTTTTTGGCCATTGAAGCCATCAAATACTTTTCTTTTTAAGTCAATATGGTTTTACACAAACAAAACCATTAAAAATTCTTCACAAAAACCGTGAGACTCATAGTCTTTGAAATCAAATCATTTGTTCATTTTCATTTTTCACTTTCTTTGCAAATCCTTAAAATCATCAACTCATTGCTCTTTTCATTTAAAACTCATCATTAATAAAATACTTAGAATCTTTTTACCTAAAAATCACCCTTGAGGCCGTGTGCTTCTATGGTTCTTTGGAACCAAAAATTATTTTCCTTTTCATCATCAAATCATGACATGCATGTATATATTTTATCATAAATACCACAAGCATGCCATAATTAAAAGCAATAAATCATGCAAATCATACAAAGCATGAAAGCACAAATAAACCATACAAAACACATAAACACTCACAAATAATTATATGACCATGGATATGAATCCTCACATGGATTCACCATCCATTAAATACACAACCATCTCTCACCACCATACTTGGTTGGTGAGATGAATCTCCTTCTTACCTCTTGAAGATCCTCAAAAGCTCCTTGCTTTGCTTCTTTTTCCAAGTCCTTCACCACCAAGGGCTTCTCAAATACGAAACAAAACATATATTTATTAGTAAATTAAGCTTGAACAAGATAAACCATGGATTAGAATCATGGTTAGAACTTTGAAAATCAAAAGAAAAGTGAAGATCAATAAACTTCACCAATAAAGCTTCAATCTTTAGCTTAAAGAACAAGGTTGAAGATGGATGATTTAGAGAAAGTCTCCAACATGAAAGTTGCTTAGAATATCATGTAGATTCAAGATCTATGGTTAGATGAAATTAAAAGAGATTGGATGGTGATTTTAGGTGGTGTGGCCGAATGGTTCCTCTTGAAGTACAAAGATAGAGTTTTTGATTTTTTGTGAAAGAAAGGCTTCTTAGACTTGGTTAAGATTTTGGTTAAGATAAAGAATGAAGTGAAAACACTTAGTTTTCCTTCCTACCAATTTTGTAGATCTCCATGGAAAAATCCCTAAAAATCATAAACAAATGTTACAATCAATAACAAGTGTAGGAATAGGTAAACCATGGTTTAAGCATGGCTTAGAAAATTAAAACGTGAAGTTTGGGTGAAGAGATAAGAACTTTACCCTTTATGATAGAAACTTGAAGCTTGGATTTGAAGCTCAAGATGAATGATTTTGTGAAAACTCATAACTAGAGATGTTCTTAGAATAAGGTAAAGATTCAAGAAACTAGATTGGATAAAATTTTTGAGTGATGGAAGGCATTCTTGGGTGTCATGGCCGAAACATGCATGGAGAAAGAAGGAGAGAAAATATTTGATGAAGTCTTGGCTTTTTTTTTTGGAGAAGACAAAGATGAATTATGATAGCAATAATGTGGTCTTCAACTTTGCTAAGCTCTTAAGCTCCTCCAAAACCGTCCCCCCTCTTCATGCTTCTCCTTATGCATTCAATAAATGACCATAATAATTAGCCACCATTTTTAGCATTTCTAGCCATTGATTAATTCAATGGTTAGGATTAAGGTAGACTTTTGATTAGAAGACTTAATCTAGGCCATTAGATATTTCCTCCTTGAAATTCTAGCCATTAGATGCATCTCCAAAATGAAGGGTTGAGATTACTCCTTCTTACTTTCAATCCAAGGGTCATAATTAGTCATAGCCATTTTAGAAGACCAAATCTCCACCATTGATTAAATCCAAATCCAATGGTTATAAATGATCCTTCTCCACCGTTGATTAAATCCAAATCCAACGGTTACAAATGGTCCTAGCCACTTTATAATATCAAATCTCCACCCTTGATTAATTCTTCATCCACTGGTTATAAATGTTCATAGCCATTTTATTAGACCAATTCTACACCATTGATTAAATCGACAGTTGATATTCAAAGCTTCAAACATTAAACTTGCTTTCTATTGGTCTGTCAAAAAGTCGTCATAACCACTATTGTTGACTGAGCAGTACAATATTTATTTTTATCTGCTTTAACCCCACGAAAGAATATATTTACTGTATTTTTATCGCCCGATAATTAAATACAGTACAAAACACAGTAAAAGAAATTTTCTAAAAATTGTTTCCGGATTCAGGTTTAGTAAGATCCCTTATCTCCATCTCAACAGTACAAATTTTTCTATACGTAGAAAAAATTTCACTTTTTGGGACTCACCTGGGCCCACGTAAGGCCACCTGGGCCCATAAACAGCCTAAAAACAATCAGAGAAATATAAAAATTTATAATCATCCACAAAAATCATAAATATTAGAAAACATATAAAAATCAAGTCAGATTGTTAAAAATAATTAACAATCAAGAGAAATAAATACATAAAGATTTTTCCCCGGCCCGAAAATTATTATTTTCTTGACATGGAGTAAATGATTCAAAATGATCAAATACGCTGACGGAATACTCAAAATAATTTTACAGTACACAGAAATCACTAAACAATAGAATTCTGTTAACTATCAAAATTACTGTCAACTATTTAGGAGATTTGGGGTGTTACAATACTCCCCCTCTAAAAAGAAATTTCGTCCTCGAAATTTAATAAACCTGATTTCGCATCCTCAACATAAATATGGATATTGTTCTTTTAACTTATCCTCCAACTCTTATATTGCTTCTCCATTTACATCATTCTAAACGATTTTAACCAATAAGATCTCTTTACCTCTCATTCAACTACTCCTGATTAAACAGATATCTTAAACTCTTATAATTACTAAAGATATTGAATGTTACTCCATAAAGAAAGTATCTCCATACTTCTAATATAAACTCAGCATCTACCAACTTCCATTCATGCATAGAATAGCTTTTCTCAAGTGACTTCAATTTCCTAAAATCATGCCCTACAGCTCTTCTATTCTGCATAAGCACATATCTTAAGCTCCGATGTAATACATCATAGTACACCTCCAATGGTTTACTGAGATTAGACAAAACTAATACCAGAAAAGTACTCAAACATATTACAACTCCTAAAAATTCTCCTTGTATGCATTAGTCCATTCAAACACTTAATTCTTTCTAATAAGCTAGGTAAGAAGTCCTACGATTCAGAAATTTTCCAGGATTTCTATAGTCTTTGACTTTTCCCACAAAAAACTGTTTCAACCTTTGAAAGATTCCACCACGCTCTCGCTGCGTCACTCTGATACTATGACATGGATATAAATAGGAATTTCCTTTCTTGCAAATTGCGATACATGAAAAACATTATGAAAGATAACTAAACTATTTGATATTTTACAAGACATATCCAACAAAGAATTTGATGTTACCTGATTTTCAGGAATGAATTTTCTAGATTATTATCACTTTATTAAGATAATCTCATAGGATATGGTTGGAAAATAACCAATCCATTTTCAAAGATCACATCTATTTATGAAAGAGATAAACAAATCAAACTAACACAAAAATTTGATCTATAACAACAATAGGATAATTTGAATAACTTAAGTAGCACGATAGGCTAGCAATGGAAACAAAAATAAACAAATCAGAAGATCACGAAGATGTAGATAACACCAACATATAATTGATCTACTCAATCATATGCTATAAAGAATAGGTAAAGAATTACCTTTTATAATATAGTCTCTTTTGTTTAGGTCTTCAGCTCAGAACACTCCCTATTCCATACAGAGTATCGACTCTCCCTACTATATGAGATTTTACTAACGGAAAACTTCATTTTCAAAGGAACACAATCTCTAGAAATGTGTCCAAACTTTTCGCACTTGAAACAAATTATTTTCTTGGATGTACAATCCTTTGTTAAGTACCTTCTTCCACACATCTTACTGCTGCTGATTTCCCAATGGTTGTAAATATGTTTTCCGTTGTAATCAATTACTTTCCCATTATTCCTAAGGAGGAATACCAGGTTCCAAAATTACGAAATCTTATATTTCAAGACTGATTCTCTTCCATCAGATCCTGAACCTCAACTTCCAATTTTCGTTATTCAGCGATCCTCTGTTCCAGTTGTACTATCATGTCAGTTGTCCTCCACATTGCTCCCGTGATTGCAACCATATCGTTAGTGTCACGTTCCGCTTCCACACACGTACGTCTACCACGAGCCATTTCCTTTCTTCAAAGACACACGAATCAAAATACAATGGAAATTAGATGTAACCATTTCAAATAACATTGTTTCCTTTCGAAAATCAACAAAACACAGAGGACACAACACAAGCAAAATAGACCTAACCACAAACCCCAAAAGACTCAAACCATGCTCTGATACTAACTAATGTAACATCCTCCTCAGGGTATCACATTTCTGACTCCCAACTCATAATCTATAAAGAAGTTCATAAAAGGTTTGAGTTATAAAAGGTGAGTTTTAAAATTTCTTTTCGCAAAAACATAAACTTATTAAAATCCATAAGTATTACTGAAAATATATTTAAACTAATTAATATACATTATTGACACCAATTAATATTTAACAATTTAAAGAGAAATATAAAACTAATAGACTCTCTTTTTAACAGTAGCAAACCCCATCACGGGTCTTACTTAATAGCACGGTACAACACTAACGGTAAAACTTAACATACTTATTCCTTCTTGTATCCATCTTGATGCATCAGACATCTGTTCCTTGTCAACACTGCACACCAACGAGTCCTGAATGACCCATCATCCATGTTGTCACTAATCTCAGAATATCTACCACCCGTCATGTTTAAGACAACTTGTTCTATCTACTATTCAATTTTAATAATACAAACACAACAAAACAACATAACAAAGAGGTGAGATCACCTACGCTAGTACCAACATGGTAGCACAAAGATAACACAAACAACATATCATATAGGTAAATCATACCAGAATTCCAATAATACCTTCAACATTAATCAACTATCATCATCCAATCACTTATCAGTTCAAATATCATTCAATATAGACGATAATGCCCTCAACATTATTTATCATCATCATCATCCAGTATTATTCAACAGTTCAATTATTCCTCAATTATTATATCACACAGATATAAATATTCAATATTTACGATAATGCCTTCAATTATTATCCAAGTATTCAACAGTTCAATTATCATAACCAATACTCAATAATGATGCATATGCTATGCATGTGCACATCGACTTAATATTCCTACTCCATGGAGCTAATACTCAGTTCGGAGAAGTTGATCTGAAAGATCTGTCTGTACCAAAATGCCTTAGACCAAGTGCTATAATTCTCATTTGTATTTGCATATCTAGCATATACATGACAGTCTTTACGAGATCTTGATTAAGAATAGTGTCTCGGTCAGGATCATCGGTGTGTTGCATCAGTCTAACCTACGGGAAGAAGAGCTACCAACCACCCGTGAAAGCAACCCGCACCCCGATGCCCCCAAGGTCAACAAGTGACTTACACTACACATATCGCACCCACTAAAGAGGTGTACGTCTCTCCTAGGCAAATAGCCTCATACAGTCCATCGGACCTTTCCAATGCATGTTCAATGCATTAATGCCAATCATAGGCAAAATTTCATATACAGTGTTCATATACCAGTTCGTGCTTATAAAATGCACCAATGCCAATCACAACAAAATTCACAATTTCATATTTAGGGTCCACACACTGGCCCATTCTCAGTTCAATTTCATAATCTCATAATCAGGGTCCACACATTGGCCTATTCTCAGTTTAATTTCATAATCAGGGTCCACACACTGGCCCAACAGTAATCATACTGTATTTTCAACAGCAAAATCATATTATCGCGTTTTTATAGTCACAAAACACTTTTGTCGTATTTTCACAATCGCGCAACATTTCTGTTACGTTTTCACAATTTCGTTACGTTTTCAAATCACATATTGATTTTTCAACGTTTTCATCAATCACGTAAAAATATTCCACCATTTTTAAATCGCGTAGCAATTTTTCCACAATATCTCAAATGCGTAAAAATATTTAAACGCTTTCCAAATTGCGTAGAAATATTTCAACATTTTTTTCAAATCGCGTGGAAATATTTGAATGTTTTTCAAATCGCGTAGCTTAAAAATCACATTTTTAAGTTACGTAAATCTTTTTTCACCATAATTCCATTACGAAAAATATTTCTCAACCTTCAAAAATTCCATTTCAACCTTTCTTAATATAATATGACTTCTCACGTCATTTTCCACATTTTCTTACTCAAGAAAATCCTTTTCACAATATATTCCACAAATTCACAATTCCATTGAATTAAATCAATGTTTCCATCTTAAAATTTACTAATGCGCTCCAAAACCCAAAGAATGAGTTACACGTTAGAAAATATCAAATCACTATTATATTCTCCACTTTTTTCAAATTAATTTTAAAATCAATTCTCTTCAAAATAAATTGAGGTTCAAACACTTTCAACCTCTTTTTGTCTTTCATAAACGAAATTCCATCTTTCAAGTAACAAAACCTCTTGTTTCCATTTTCTTTAATCCTTGTACTAAAACACTTTGTTCAAACACTTTGTTTCAACTTTGAAATCACTTTGTTTCATAAAACCAAAACTATTCCAATCTCCCAAACACCATGGTGTCTTTGGCCATTGAAGCCATCAAATACTTTTCTTTTTAAGTCAATATGGTTTTACACAAACAAAACCATTAAAAATTCTTCACAAAAACCGTGAGACTCATAGTCTTTGAAATCAAATCATTTATTCATTTTCATTTTTCACTTTCTTTGCAAATCCTTAAAATCATCAACTCATTGCTCTTTTCATTTAAAACTAATGATTAATAAAATACTTAGAATCTTTTTACTCAAAAATCACCCTTGAGGCCGTGTGCTTCTATGGTTCTTTGGAACCAAAAATTGTTTTCCTTTTCATCATCAAATCATGACATACATTTATATATTTTATCATAAATACCACAAGCATGCCATAATCAAAAGCAATAAATCATGCAAATCATACAAAGCATGAAAGCACAAATAAACCATACAAAACACATAAACACCCATAAATAATTACATGACCATGGATATGAATCCTCACATGGATTCACCATCCATTAAATACACAACTATCTTTCACCACCATACTTGGTTGGTGAGATGAATCTCCCTCTTACCTCTTGAAGATCCTCAAAAGCTCCTTGTTTTGCTTCTTTTTCCAAGTCCTTCACCACCAAGGGCTTCTCAAATACAAAACAAAATATATATTTATTAGTAAATCAAGCTTGAACAAGATAAACCATGGATTAGAATCATGGTTAGAACTTTAAAAATCAAAAGAAAAGTGAAGATTAATAAACTTCACTAATAAAGCTTCAATCTTTAGCTTGAAGAACAAGGTTGAAGATGGATGATTTAGAGAAAGTCTCCAACATGAAAGTTGCTTAGAATATCATGTAGATTCAAGATCTATGGTTGGATGAAATTAAAAGAGATTGGATGGTGATTTTAGGTGGTATGGCCGAATGGTTCCTCTTGAAGTACAAAGATAGAGTTTTTGATTTTTTGTGAAAGAAAGACTTCTTAGACTTGGTTAAGATTTTAGTTAAGATAAAGAATGAAGTGAAAACACTTAGTTTTCCTTCCTACCAATTTTGTAGATCTCCATGGAAAAATCCCTAAAAATTATAAACAATTGTTACAATCAATAGCAAGTGTAGGAATAGGTAAACCATGGTTTAAGCATGACTTAGAAAATTAAAACGTGAAGTTTGGGTGAAGAGATAAGAACTTTACCCTTTATGATAGAAACTTGAAGCTTGGATTTGAAGCTCAAGATGAATGAAATTGTGAAAACTCATAACTAGAGATGTTCTTAGAATAAGGTAAAGATTCAAGAAACTAGGTTGGATAAATTTTTTGAGTGATGGAAGGCATTTGGTATGGTGTGGATTGTGATTAAAATTTAGAATGAAAATCAGTTACCAAGTTCCACCAAAAATAAAAACCTTGCAACCAGTTGTAGTTAGCAAGGGTCGATCCACAGAGAACTAATTCAATTAACACTATAATTTGAATCCTAATTTAAACACTCAAAAATAGTAAACAATAAAATGGGGGTTTTGTTTGTTGAAATTAAAAACAGAAATTGAATCCAAAACAAAAATAGTAAATATAATTTGGAAAATCAATTAAAAGACAATGGTTAAGAGATGGAATCCACCACTAGATTTATATGATTATGCTAACCCACATATCCTTTATACCAACATGGTCAATTATGTTTTTATGTGATTGTGAGATTAATTCTCTATTTTCCTTATGTTTTAGTTAATTCAGCAACCGCCCAAATCAATCCCTAATCAATAATTATTTGTAAAGCAACCGCTCTTACACCTACTTATTGATTGCATTAAGATTTAGAAAACCAATCACACTAAGATCCAATCTCACACCGAGATTAAATTACTTAGATCATATGCCTCACTAGTCCTACCACCGCAACCGCGCATAGCAATCCTTGTTTTACCACTTTCGAAATTGGCAAAGAGTATAAAAACTTTTATACCAAATTAAGAACAGAAACATATGAATAAAAACACAATTGTATTGATATAAAGAAATATGCAAGAATCACATAATCAAAACTAGGGTTTCATCATCCCTTAACCAATCAAGAAGTTTAGCCACACATGGCAAATTCAAAACCAAAAGAATAGAAGAAAAACATTGTCAAGAATAGAAGTGCAGAAGAAAACTAAAGATCAAACTAGTTTCCAAAGGTTGGGGATGATTGATCTCCAATTGCTCGAACCTGAGACTCCAATCTTCGATCCAATCTCCTTCTCCCTTGTTCTTGGTCTTCTCCTTAGCCTCTTGGCAGTTTCCCAGTCCAGACCTCTTTTTATGACCCTAGGCAACCCTATTTATATTTTTGGATACCTAACACATCATTAGAATTCGTATCTAATGTTCTGATGCGATGACACGGGCCGTGTCATTTGACACGGCCCACCCCGTGTTAGATTCTGTCAACACAAATTCAAGTGGATTGCAAGTCAGAGGAGTACACGGCCTACCCCATGTTATATGACACGGGCCGTGTTGTGAATCAAGCTCAAAACTGGATCCTCTTGTGAAGTCAGAGTTGTACATGGCCTAACCCGTGTTATATGACACGGGCCGTGTTGTTGGTCAGGTCCATGTTGAAGATCCAGAGAAGGACACGGCCCACCCCGTGTCATATGACACGGGCCGTGTCACTTACTTTCTTCAAATTCCTCCTTCTTTCTTTGCTTCTAGGGGTGATATTAATCTCTTGAAAAACACAATGCAATTATGAGTGCTTATAAACACACTTAAGCATAGTTTCACAACAAAGATCCGATTAAACTTCATATCCAGAAACTTAGCTAAAAGTTAACAATTAAGCACACATGAAGTCCAATTAGATCAAATATAAGACACTCAAGATATGAAATAATCGACAGATCAAATACCCCAACACTTAGCCTTTTGCACTCCTGGGCAAAACATAAGACCGAACTAGGGAACAAAGAAAAACAAAAACAAAACTAAAAACTTTAAAGACTCAATTTCCAATGATATTCAAGAAAGGCAAAAGATCGTAAGCAAGAAGAGCAAGAAAAGATTCAAGGGGTCAAAACTGTGTTTGCTACGCAACAATGAAGATGTATTTTGATGATAACAAACATGAGGATGATGAGAAGATCAAGTCCAAGTGTTTAAAGATTAGCTTTAGGACTTAGGATCTATCATGTATGGAGCTGTCAATTAAATATCTCAAATGATTAAAGACAACCTAAACTGAAGTTTTTAAAAGATCAAGTGTTTTAAAAGTTAAAAACAAGCATTTCGAAGCTTTTTGGAAAGGATTTTGAATCTGAGCGAGGTATTCGAATACCTCAATATGGTATTCGAATAACCTGATTCGTAACTGATATTCTCTGCTGTGCTAAAACAGAGGCATTCGAATACCCCATATGGTATTCGAATACCCTAGTTTCAGAATGAACCTTTTTAAATGAGGCATTCGAATACCCCATATGGTATTCGAATACCCTGTTTTCGAAACATGCCTTGTTTTAATGAGGTATTCGAATACCCTTGATTGGTATTCGAATAACTCCAACTTAAGCAGTTTTCTAAAAGAGTTTTTGACAGAGGTATTCGAATACCTCCTTCGGGCATTCGAATACCCCACGAGAAACAGAGCTACGTTTTCAAACAAAGATACGAAGAATCGAAAGTTTTTAATGTTATTAATTGCTCCCAACGGCCATTTTCTTCCACGAGCTCTATAAATAGAGGCACTGGGACTTCTCTCGAAAAACTCTGAACATTGTGATCATTTTTGCTTGCTTGAAAACGTGCTCTACTTTATTCTCTCTTTTTTCTGAACTTATAATTGCTTAACTCTTGAGATATTTGAGAAACAGCTCCTTAGTGCTTCAATTTGTATTTATCTACTCTTAGTGAGAGTTTCACTTCATCTCTTTATCTATTTCTGTATATTGAGGGTGAGGTATCCCCAAGGATTGTATAAGGGTGAGGTATCCCTTTTGTTTAATTGAGGCTTGAGCACAAGGGTAGAGTTTCCCTGTGTGTGAAAAGTGCTCCGTATTGTAAAGGTTGCAAGCACCTGTTGTTTAAGCTTGTCTTGAATAGTGAAAAATCTCGAAGCGTGTTTCGGGGGATTTGGACGTAGGCCACAAGTGGTTGGTGGTCGAACCAGGATAAATACTGTGCCTGTTTTCCTTCCCTTATTCTCTTTATTTTATGCACTGTATTTATTAATTCCTGCAATTTAATTATCTATTGTTCTTTCTTTTATCATCTCTTCCAAGTTCTTTAACATTTATATTCAGCAACGTTTATTTGTTTAAGATTTTCGAAAAAGTTTTGTTACTCAATTCACCCCCCCTCTTGAGTACTGGAAGCCACTTGGTAACAAAAACATTCAAGAGATAGCAAATCTTCACATCTCAAACCAACAAGCAAGGTATCTTCAATTTGAAAAGCATGAATCAAGAATGATAGATCCTCACAAGATGTACTCTTAATCTCTCAAGTGTTTACAAGGTAAGTATCTCACTCATTTCAGCCCATGAAAAATGCACTACCATAAGCTTGCTTATCTTCTACTTCTCCACTACTCAAACACATGCACACACAAATCAAGAGGACTTTATTCAAAGTTGTAATGGGGCCAAGGTAAGGAAAGGAAATAGTATGGATATGGCAAGATAAATACCAAAGAGAATAAAAGAATATTGGAGAGGAACTCAAATGACAAATAAACAGCATGAAAATTTTTCCCAATTCTATATAATGCACATTCTCTTCACATATTCCTTTCCTTTTTCTTTCTTTCCTTTTACAACCTTTCTTGCATTTATTCTTTTTCTTTGCATTTTTTTTTCTCAACCAACACTTTGCATATTGTACATCAATTTGCATAACCCTCACACTTGTACTATACATTGCCCACAAGTAAAAGAGCTCCTCCAATGAAAATGAACCAATATTCTCCCATTTCCTAAGGTAAGGTGAAATCATGGTTTTTCACATAAGGCATATAATGAGCTAAGACAAAGAATAGGCAATAGGCTCAAGGGGTTAATCAAAGGAAGATGATGCAAGGTTAGCTATTTGGCCAAAGTAGTTACTCAAGAAAGAATAAAGAAGGCCTCAATCATGTTTATGCATGCAAGTGAAAATGTAACCTCAAAAAGAATCAAAGCAAGTTCTAGAGTGATTAAATGACATGAGTGAAAATCACACAAGAAAAAGGAGAATGGCATAAATGCTAAATTCATCCATCAATAGGCTCAAAATCTCACAAGGTATGTATCTATCAATCTCAATCCACCAATCAAATATCCAAAGCCAAGCATATCAAATTCAAGACAGAAAAAGAAATTTATAAATCATAACCTTGAATTTCACTTGCTTCAAACTCAAACTTCACAAATCTCAAAACATCATTGGAAATCAATCAAAAACACACTTTTTTTTTAAACAGAATTAAAAAAAAAAATTAAAACAGAAAGTAGAATGTAAACTCCTCCCCCACACTTAAATTCTACATTGTCCTCAATGTAAAGCTCAAAAGAAAAATAATATCCATCAAAATCATCAATTAAACCAGGACAAGTAAAATAAAAGAAAGAGAGAAGAAACATCCTTATCAAATGAGGAGGTCTCCACTGTTTGAAACATCATGAGAATAGTCACCAGGGTCCCATATCTTGAAGTGTAATGACCATGTTAAACTTGAAGTAGCATGAGAGTTTTCACTGTTGGGGTCCCATTGGTTCTCCTTAATTTCTTTGGAATTCACTAAAGTGTTATCACTTGGATCCCAAGCTTTCTGATGCCCCCTTGGAATTTGTAGCAAGCTCTCCTCCTGTTCAGCAAGGAGGTTCTTGGTCATGAACATAGAAGGTTGTTTATCATCCACTAAGTATGCATACTTCCAATGTTCAGATAACGACTTCTGCTCCATCTCCCTTTGTGTCTTAAATTCTGCAACAGTGTCATGAACATTATTGATAGATCCTTCAATTTTATTAGCTGCTGCATGAACATGATCATCAACTCTCAAGTATGCAGAAATCTCAGTACAAATAGCACAAGTCATAACACCATCACAATCAGCACATGCATTGCTAAGGATAGAATCATTGAAACTAATAAGATCAGGAAATTCAGCACATAATTCATCATAAGTTTCCTCAACTAATTCAGCAAGTAAATCAATATGAAAAACAGAATGCTCCTCCATGAGATGCTTCATAGCATCAAAAATATTAAACTGAATAATTGAGTCTCCAAACTCCATGGATAGAGTTCCTGCATGCACATCTATTTTGGTCCTCGCTGTTTTGAGGAATGGCCTCCCTAGAATGAGTGGAGCCTTGTTGGATGGAGACTCCCCTTCCATCTCCAGAACATAGAAATCTGCAGGAAAGATGAGCTCATCAACCTTCACTAACACATCTTCAATCAACCCAGCTGGACGCGCAGTGCTCCTATTAGACATGGGCATTATATTAATAGAAGCACCTAAATCTAGCATGGCATGCTCAAATCTATAATTGCCTATAACACATGGAATGGTAAAAGTCCCTGGATCTTTGCATTTCTGAGGCATAGGTTGAAGGAGGGCTGAAACATTTTGGTTCATATTAATTCTCTCATCACCCTTCAGCCACCTCCTCTGGGTGCATACTTCTTTAAGAAACTTGGCATATTTTGGGATTTGCTTAATTGCATCCAGCAAAGGAATATTGACTTCCACTTTCCTAAAAGTCTCTAGAACATCTCTATCCTTTTCACCCTCATCTTTCTTGCTCTTCACTAGCCGACTAGGGAATGGAGCCTTAGTGATATGCCTAGGATGTAGTTCAGGGATACTTACCTTGGGGGCCTTGGAGTGTTGCCCCTCTTCATTTACCTCCTTAGGCTCTTGTTCTTTCTCTTTAGTAGCTTGTGGGAGAGATGGAAGTTCATCAAACCTCTTTACACTTCGCAATGTGACAGCACTCACATTTTCCCTCGGATTCACATCTAGTTGTGAGGGAAGTCTCCCAGAAAGTTGGCTTTGAATCTTGTTGATCTCTGTGGCCAATTACCTCACTTGGTTCTGCAAGTTATGAATGGTGGCCTTTGTCTCTTGCTGAAACTGAATATTATTAGTAGCCATTTGCTTCACCAACTCCTCTAGTGAAGGCTCAGATTACCTAGGAGCTTGAACTTGTTGATGCCTCGGAGGAAAAGGTGCTTGCCTCTGCTGAAATTGTAACATCCCGGGACTGCCTGCAGGATTGACGAGTGTCTCCACAAACCAACACAGGTCTTTTCAGCGTATTTTGTCCTCACTCACACGCATCCTAGGAAACTTCCCAAGAGGTCACCCATCCCATAATTGCTCCAGGTCAAGCACGCTTAACAATGGAGTTCTTATGTTCTAGGCTCCCGAAAAGAAGTTGCAACTTGTTGATATGGTTACGCCTAATCAATTCCTTTAAGCCATCCTCAACTATGCAGTCCCATACCTGCACAGTCTCTGAATCCCTCTCATTCCGATGCGTATTCAGTTCATTCATGGGACCCTTTCGCCTAGAAGCATGCCAGGAGCCGCCCATTGTACATGCTTCAATTCGCACCGGCGTCCACTCCCTGCCCTCATCTGCCTCGGGACACCACATGCCCACCAGCTTCATCCTGGTTCGTCCCCGAAACACACCGTACTGGGAGAGGTCCCGTCTCTGATACTATTTGTAACATCCCGGGACTGCCTGCAGGATTGACGAGTGTCTCCACAAACCAACACAGGTCTTTTCAGCGTATTTTGTCCTCACTCACACGTATCCTAGGAAACTTCCCAGGAGATCACCCATCCCATAATTGCTCCAGGTCAAGCACGCTTAACAATGGAGTTCTTATGTTCCAGGCTCCCGAAAAGAAGTTGCAACTTGTTGATATGGTTACGCCTAATCAATTCCTTTAAGCTATCCTCAACTATGCAGTCCCATACCTGCACAGTCTCTGAATCCCTCTCATTCTGATGCGTATTCAGTTCATTCATGGGACCCTTCGCCTAGAAGCATGCCAGGAGCCGCCCATTGTATATGCTTCAATTCGCACCGGCGTCCACTCCCCGCCCTCATCTGCCCCGGGACACCACATGTTGTAACATCCCAAAAAATACCTGTTTATGAATAAATAGTCATTTTATATTATTCTTGATTTTTAGGAATTTTTCTAGAATTTTACGGAAACTTTAAAATATTTTAATATATTTCTCGTTTTGCGTACGCGCTAAACGGAACTGGGAAAACGTGATGTTTTCCCTGCGATCCTTGAACTATGGATAAGTCGGCAGGGGATCTTACTAAACCCGGGACTTGACACAGTTTACGAGGTTTCACAAATTTTCGAGAAATCTTAGCAGATAAAATAAATCGATATAGCGAAAAGAAAAATTCATACATCGGAATAATTAAAATCGACTTGTCATTAATCTGTAACTATTATCTATTGGATAATAGTGTGTAATAAAAATACTATCACATTATCCTAATGCAACCTATTTTATGTCTAATCTATCCACTTAGATTCAAAATTTAATGGTTAAAATAGCCAAAACTTCTTTGAGAAGCTTTGACCAAGTCAATGACCTATGTGCCCTTGGCTTCCTTTGGAAGCCAACTCTCCCTCACTTCTCTCTCTCTTCACTTGGCAAAAAAGCCCTTGGAAGGGGAAAACATTAGCTTTTCATTAATTCATTAACACATTTCAAGCCTTTCTTTTTACTCTTCTTCTTCTTTCTCTATTTTCTTCTTCTTCTCCCTCTTTTTCTGGTGTGCTACGGCAGCTCTCCTTCTCCCCACTCAACATTCACAAAACATTCATCCAAATACATTTCCTTAATCCCCACCCTCTCCCAAACATCTTTCTTGCTTGGAGCATTGCAAAATTTCACTATTTTCACCATCTCCTTCAAGCTTTAAGCTTTGAGCTTTTGCGTAAGTTTCAAGACCTCTCCTCTCTCTTCTTCATTTTCAGTTACAAGGGTCTTCTAATAACCATTCACATTTCGTTTTTCATGTCCATGTGCCATTCTAATCAAGTCACCATTTTTAGGGTTTGGTGGGACTCAAATCTGAAAGTTCACAAGAAGATTTCTTGGTGTTTTTCTTGATTTCTTCTCTTAGGTAAGAGGAAGACACTCCTCCTCAACCTCTCTTAGCATCTAGGAACCTTGTATGTGTATTGTTATTGATTCTTGAATCTATGTATAAAGTTCTCTCATTTACGTTGTTCTTGATGATAATGTATTTTGTTGGGTTTGTATGATTTATGGATGTCTCTTGCATGATTTGAAACTGTATTGGAGTAATCTTATTGATAAAATATGATAATGATTGGTTTGGTTTGAGTTAAAGGACCTGAGAACCCTGTTTTCTGCAAGTTTACGCGTGGTAATCGATTACACGGGGCTTGTAATCGATTACCAAGTTCATAACGATATGAAAATCGTGATTCTGGAAATCTGGTAATCGATTACATCTTGTGTGTAATCGATTAAAAAGATTCTGTCTAGCTTGTAATCGATTACAAGAATGGTGTAATTGATTACCAAGCCTCTGATGTCACGAAATGATGCTTCTGGGAATCACGTAATCGATTACAACTTGTGGGTAATCGATTACGGAGGTTCTGTCCGATTGGTAATCGATTACCACGGCTGTGTAATCGATTACCAGGTCCTTGAAGTTACGAATTGAAGTTCTAGAAATCGTGTAATCGATTACAATGGGATGGTAATTGATTACGGGGAGGATTCATAAAACCGGGTAATCGATTACCAGAGTGATGTAATCGATTACCAGGACCCAAAAATGAGATTTTTGAACTGGAAATGATTGAGATTATGGTTCTTTGTCCTTTGTAACTCAAACATAACCTAAAAACCCTGAATTCAAGGATTTTACCTTACCTAAATATGATAGGAATATGTATTCATACCGATAGAGAAGAAATAATTTTGAAAATGAAATTCTTGGGTCCATGACATGGAAATTGTGGTATGTGTGTGATAAGGAATATATGTTGATGCTTATATTGGCCTATTGTGGCATGATATTGAATGGTATGAAATTGTGAATCATACATGTTCATGCGTAGTGTCATATGCATTGTGAATGTCCTTGTGGACTGTTGTAAGGCCAAGTTGCCTAGGAGATTGAACACACCTTAGTGCGGGTGCGAATAGACAAGTGTAGGTCATTGGTTGACCTTGGGAGCATCGGGGTGCGGGTTCCTCGCAATGGGAGGTTGGTAGCTCTCCTGCCCGTGGGGTAGACCGATGCAAATGCACCGACGATCCGGACCGAGACACTGTCCTATATCGTGATCTAGTGTAGAATGTCTGTACAATGCCATGATTGCGCACGAGAAAAATTATTGATAGCACTGGCCTCGGCAGCCGAGTTATAGACATGTCTCCTGATCTTTCTCTCCAATTGTTTGAGTCTAGCTCCATGGAGTAGGAATTCGGGAAAAGCATGCATGCGAGTCATGATATACACTGTCATTGTTAATATTCAATTTCCATAACTATGACTGATTTGATTTCTACCGTGATGATTATCTGCCTGGAACTGTTTATTTGCTTACTGTTGGAATTACTGTTTATTAATTGGATGTGATATTCTGAATTGCTATTTGGGCGCGTGGCGCCGTTTCGTTTCTAGCATGCTACAACTGGTAATGATGGTAGGATGTCTTACCTCTTTCTGTATTTCTACTATCTGTTGTCTGTACATATATACTTTGTATCGACCGAAGACGACGGCAACGAGTTAGAAGCCCCTGACTTCCCCGGCTTATGGCCCGAACAAGATTAGCATCTGCTGCGGAAGATGGGGACACGTATGCGTGGATTCTTGGGCGATGTGCGTTTGACCTTCCTTGGAGGGCCAGAGTGCTGGCACATCAACCTGAACTCCGAGCGCTGTACTTACTTGGGAGACGTGTCCATCACCCTTGCCTGGAGACAATATGAGGCGCCTGTCCTCACCTGCCACATCAGCCTACGACTAGAGTTTTATTTGCCCATCCGTGAGATGTGGGGCGATCGCTACTACACTCCTTGGGAGGACTCCTTTGATTCCATCGCCCGGGCCCCGTCCCGTGCTTCTGTGGTTCCAATGGAGGTTTCCTCGGAAGAGGAGGATCCCGTTGAGGATCCTGATACAGTTCCTCCTCTTCTGAGAGACTGAGTTTACTGGTAGCTACTGATGGCTACCAGTGTTTTATTTTGGGGCCTGATGTATGTTTGTGTGGGCTGTATATTTTGATATCACTGGGGCATATTTGTATAATCTTTTAGGGCAGGTATAGTTTTGTCTTTTTTGGATATTCTAGGCTTGTCTTCGAAACGTTGTTAACAATTATATATATATAACATATGTGCAAGTTATTCAGATATAAGTTTGACCTTTTTGCCTTATTTTTATGGCTAATTACATTTGACCAATTGATTCAATCAAGAAGAAAAAAAAAATATATATATATATATATATATATATGTATAGTATACCGTCATCTTACTCATGTACCGATAAGTTTAAATAAACTAATCTTAAATAAAATGAACCGGGTCTTAATTATTTAATTTCTGCATTTTATTTTATTTGATAATGTGACGTTTCCTTTGAAAAAAAAAAGGGGCGTTACAGAAATCCTGGAGGTCCATAGGTTAGAGGTTGATTCTGGGGCTGCTTTCCATAGCTCAAGTTAGGATGATCCTTCCACCCCGGATTATATGAGTTCGAGTAGGGGTTGTAGTTGTTAGAAGGTCCAGAATATCCCCCTACTATTTTTACCTCCTCATTTGTGTCCTCTTGAAGAGTGGGACACATATCAGTGGGATGTCCTGAAGAGCAACAAATCCCACAAGCATTCACTGCTGCTTTTCCATTGTCCATTAACCATCTGAACCATGGCAGTCAACTAAGTCATTTCTTTGTTGCGCATGACCGTTTCTACCTCTTTTACTGCTCGCACTCCAGTGTCATTTCGAGTGAAAAATTGTTGAGTGTTCGCAGCCATTCTTGAGATCAAATTCTCGGCCTCTTGAGGAGTCTTATCAACCAATGCTCCTCCACTAGCAGCATCAATCATATTACGATCCATCACTAGCAGACCCTCATAGAAGTACTGAATCAAAAGTTGTTCACTAATTTGATGTTGAGGGCAACTAGCACATAGCCTTTTAAACCACTCTCAGTAATCATGAAGTGATTCCCCATGCCTTTGCTGGATGCCGCAGATTTCTTTTCGGATGGTTGCGGCCTTTGAGGCAGGGAAATATCTGTCTAGGAAAGCTCGAGCCATATCCTGCCATGTTTGGATGGATCCAGGTGGCAAGTAGTATAGCCACTCCTTTGCAGAATCTTTCAAAGAGAATGGGAATGCCTTTAGCTTGACTTGATCCATTGGAATTCTTGCAGGCTTTATGCTAGAGCACACCACATGGATCTCCTTCAGGTGCTTGTTGGGGTCCTCTCCGGCTAATCCATTGAAAGATGGTAAAAGATGGATCAAGCCAGACTTCAACTCAAATGCCTCCTCATTTACTGGAATTTCTATGCATAGAGGCTGTTGATCTACATTTGGAGCACCCAACATCCTTAGAGTAGATTTTGCCATCACCACTTCTTTAGGTGTCTCCTCAGATATCTCAGAATTTGATAAATCTATGTGGCGGGCAGCTTCGATGTCAGCAGGTGTGAATTGAAGAGGAAACTGTGAGCTGACTTGTTCAAAGTAATGCCTTAGGTTCCTCAATTGCTCATTTACGTCACCACTGGACATGAACACCTGCAAAATAGTCGGAAAGGAGGAAGAACAGAATTAAAAAAATTGAAATAAAAACAGAGTGAAAAAAATAGGAAACAAACTAATAGCGCAATTGAACAATTAGTTCCCCGGCAACTGCGACAAAATTTGGTGTGGTGTTGATTGTGATTAAAATTTAGAATGAAAATCAGTTGCCAAGTTCCACCAAAAATAAAAACCTTGCAACCAGTTGTAGTTAGCAAGGGTCGATTCACAGAGAACTAATTCAATTAACACTATAATTTGAATCCTAATTTAAACACTCAAAAATAGTAAACAATAAAACGGGGGTTTTGTTTGTTGAAATTAAAAACAGAAATTGAATCCAAAACAAAAACAGTAAATATAATTTGTAAAATCAATTAAAAGACAATGGTTAAGAGATGGAATCCACCACTAGATTTATATGATTATGCTAATCCACATATCCTTTATACCAACATGGTCAATTATGTTTTTATGTGATTGTGAGATTAATTCTCTATTTTCCTTAAGTTTTGGTTAATTCAGCAACCGCTCAAATCAATCCCTAATCAATAATTATTTATAAAGCAACCGCTCTCACACCTACTTATTGATTGCATTAAGATTTAGAAAACCAATCACACTAAGATCCAATCTCACACCGGGATTAAATTACTTAGATCATATGCCTCTCTAGTCCTACCACCGCAACCGCGCATAGCAATCCTAGTTTTACCACTTTCGAAATTGGCAAAGAGTATAAAAACCTTTATACCACATTAAGAACAGAAACATATGAATAAAAACACAATTGTATTGATATAAAGAAATATGCAAGAATCACATAATCAAAACTAGGGTTTCATCTTCCCTTAACCAATCAAGAAGTTTAGCCACACATGGCAAATTCAAAACCAAAAGAATAGAAGAAAAACATTGTCAAGAATAGAAGTGCAGAAGAAAACTAAAGATCAAACTAGTTTCCAAAGGTTAGGGATGATTGATCTCCAATCGCTCGAACCCGAGACTCCAATCTTCGATCCAATCTCCTTCTCCTTTGTTAGATACGGCCCACCCCGTGTTAGATTCTGTCAACACAAATTCAAGTGGATTGCAAGTCAGAGGAGTACACGGCCTACCCCATATCATGTGACACGGGCCGTGTCACTTACTTTCTTCAAATTCCTCTTTCTTTCTTTGCTTCTAGGGGTGATATTGATCTCCTGAAAAACACAATGCAATTATGAGTGCTTATAAACACACTTAAGCATAGTTTCACAATAAAGATCCGATTAAACTTCATATCTAGAAACTTAGCTAAAAGTTAACAATTAAGCACACATGAAGTCCAATTAGATCAAATATAAGACACTCAAGAAATGAAAATAATCGACAGATCAGCATTCTTGGGTGTCATGGCCGAAACATGCATGGAGAAAGAAGGAGAGAAAATATTTGATGAAGTCTTGGCTTTTTTTTTTGAGAAGACAAAGATGAATTATGATAGCAATAATGTGGTCTTCAACTTTGCTAAGCTCTTAAGCTCCTCCAAAACCGTCCCCCCCTCTTCATGCTTCTCCTTATGCATTCAATAAATGACCATAATAATTAGCCACCATTTTAAGGATTTCTAACCATTGATTAATTCAATAGTTAGGATTAAGGTAGACTTTTGATTAGAAGACTTAATCTAGGCCATTAGATCTTTCCTCCTTGAAATTCTAGCCATTAGATGCATCTCCAAAATGAAGGGTTGAGATTACTCCTTCTTACTTTCAATCCAAGGGTCATAATTAGTCATAGCCATTTTAGAAGAACAAATCTCCACCATTGATTAAATCCAAATCCAATGGTTATAAATGATCCATCTCCACCGTTGATTAAATCCAAATCCAACGGTCACAAATGGTCCTAGCCACTTTATAAGATCAAATCTACACCCTTGGTTAATTCTTCATCCAATGGTTATAAATGTTCATAGCCATTTTGTTAGACCGATTTTACACCGTTGATTAAATCGATGGTTGATATTCAAAGCTTCAAAAATTAAACTTGCTTCCTATTGGTCTGTCAAAAAGTTGTCATAACCACTATTGTTGACTAAGCAGTACAATATTTATTTTTTTCTGCTATAACCCCACGAAAGAATATATTTATTGTATTTTTATCGCCCGATAATTAAATACAGTACCAAACACAGCAAAAGAAATTTTATAAAAACTATTTTCGGATTCAGGTTTAGTAAGATCCCCTGTCTCTGTCTCAACAGTATAATTTTTTCTACACGTAGAAAAATTTTCACTTTTTGGGACTCACTTGGGCCTACGTAAGGCCACCTAGGCCCACAAACAACCCAAAAACAATCAGAGAAATAAAAAAATTATAATCATCCACAAAAATCACAAATATTAGAAAACGTATGAAAATCAAGTCAGATTGTTAAAAATAATTAACAATCAAGAGATATAAATACATACAGATTTTTTCCCAGCCCAAAAATTATTATTTTCTTGACACTGATTAAATCATTCAAAATGATCAAATACGCTGACGGAATACTCAAAATAATTTTACAGTACACAGAAATCACTAAACAATAGAATTCTGTTAACTGTCAAAATTGCTGTCAACTATTTAGGAGATTTGGGGTGTTACAGATGACATTCTGATCTATTCTCGAAGATATGGGGAAACATGTTGGGTTTCTCGATATAGTTTTCTAGACTTTAAAGGAAAAGAAGTGTACAGCAAATTATCAGAGTACAAATTCTGGTTGGAGGAGGTTCAGTTTTCGGGTCATGAAATTTCAAATGGAGGAATTGTTGTGGATTCATAAAAGGTTGAAGCAGTTCTTCAAAAAGGAAAGACCGGAGATCGTAAAAGAGATTCGTAGCTGGTGGGATTAGTTGGTTTTTATCGAAGGGGCGTCAATGGATTCTCCAAGACAGTAGAACGTCTTACTTTGCTTACAAGAAGAGAATCAAACTTTTTATGAACCAATACATGTGAAGAAAGTTTTCAAAGGTTGAGGAGATATTCCTGTTTTGATTCTACCCGATCCCAATGAAACATTTGAAGTATTTTGTGATGCTTCACATTAAGAACTAGGATATGTACTCATGCAAAGTTAGGAAGTTGTGACTTACGCCTCGAGGTAGTTGAGGGTGCATGAGGAGAATTACCCAATTCATAACTTGGAATTAGCCGCAATTGTATTTGCTCTGAGAACATGGAGACACTTTCTATGTGAAGCAATATTCAACGCCTTTAGCAATCACAAGGGCCTGAAGTATCCATTCGATAAAAAGGGGCCGAACATGAGACACAGAAGGTGATTAGAATTTTTGAAGGAGTATGACGTCTATCTTCAATGTCATCTTGTCTGAGTTACTAACAAACTCACTCCTAAATTCTTTGGACTATATCAAATCCCTCTTTGGATTGGTTCGGTAGCCTATCAACTGATTTTGTCGTCCTTTCTTTCTAATTTTCATAATGTCTTCTGTATGCTATAATTGTGAAAGTATATCCCTGATCTAGCCCATGTCATCGAACTAGGCACAGTACAATTAAAAGAGAATTTGATCTATGGAATACTTCCTGTGAAGGTCAAGGTTAAGAGAGCAAAGCAACACGGAGGCAGGGAGACCACATTGGTAAGGGTGATCTGAATTGACGTGAGTAGAGACGTGACGTGGAAGTTAGAAGATAAGATAAAGAAACAACATCCATGTTTATTCTAAGGAATGAAAATTTCGAGGATGAAATTTCTATTTGAAGGGGAGAGTTGTAACACCCTGAAAATTAATAATTTTATGATAAATAGTTGTTTTATAATATTTGTGATTTTTATGAATTTTTCTGTATTTTTATGTGAACGTGGAATATTTTAATATTATTTCTCATTTTACGTGTGCGCTGAGTGGAGCCGGGAAAATGAGATATTTTTTCCGAGAACCTAGAACTGTGGAAATGTCGATGAGGGATCTTACTAAACCCCGAGGCCAGACATGGTTTACGAAGTTTTACGTTTTTTGAGATTTTTATCTGATAAATAAAAATCGTAGAATAATTTTATTATCCGTTGAATAATAAATATCAATTTTTGTTAACTGTGATTTCTGTCCACTGATAATAAATCGATCTGATGTTAGTCATATTTTAGAGAACACTTTAATGACATCACTATAGTGACATCATCACCATGACATCACTTTGACTTTTCAAAGGGAGAAAGCTTCCTAGCATCTTCCTTTTGGCTTGTTGGAGAAGCTTGGAGGAAGCTTCCTTGCACTTTCCTATTGGCTTCTACAAGAAACCATATTTCTTCTCTCTTCCTCTCCACCACACATTTTTAAGGGCTCTTTGTGGCCACACATATTAATTCATACACTTATACAAAATGCACCTAATTACACATTTCATTTCATTTCACTTTACTATCACTTTCTCTCTCTACTTTCCATCTTCATCTTTTCTCTCAGCCATTTTCTCCTCCTTCTGTAACGCCCCTTTTTGGGAGGGAACGTCACATTGTCAAATAAAATAAAATGCGGAAATTGATTAAACAACGATTAAGACCCGGTTCATTTTAATTAATTGATGATTAACCATGTGAGCAAACTTGGCAATATTTTCTTTTTTTTTTAAAAAAAAAAAATAATAATAATAAAGATACGATAATGCGGAATGTGAATAAAAGGAACGAATAAAACAATACATAGAAATTTGCACCTGAATAGCATGCATATATATATCTAGAGTTTAATACAACTATTTCATAAATACAAGCCTGGCCATCATCAAAAAGCAAAACTATACCCACCCCATTGTTATTGGAAACATGCATATATACCCTCATGCATATACAAAATATATACAAATCCAAATCAAAAAGAAAGATACATGGATGGCCCCCAAAAACAAAAACACTGCGGCCATCAGTAGCCACCAATGATCATCGACCCCTCAAATAAAAAGGGACCGATTCAGGATCATTAGGAGGACCCTCATCAGGATCTTCCTCATCCGAGGACTCATCCATAGGAACCACAGATGCACGGGACGGGGCCCGAGCGGTGGAGTCGAAAGAATCCTCCTGCGGGGTGTAATAGCGGGGACCCCACATCTCCCACGATAGGCAGGTAAAACTCCAAGCGTAGGCGAGGTAGCAAGTGAGGACGGGTGCCTCATGACGTCTCCAGGCAAGTGCTATCGACACGTCTCCCACATACACGCGGCGGTCGGAGTTCAAGTTGATGTGCCGGACAGTAATCGGCCCCCAATGAAGGTCGGACGCACATCTCCCAAAAATCCGCGCATGCGTGCGGACATCGTCGCAGTCAAAGTCAATCTGTGCGGGCCGGAAGCGGGAAGGCGATTAGGCTCTTTGTCTCTTCACCGTCGTCTTCGATCGCACGGGGTACACATAAACGACAAATAATAGAAATACAAGAAAGAGGTAAGATATCCTACCATCATTACCAGTTATGGCGGCCAGAAATAATACGGCGCATAGCGCCCAATTAGCAATTTAGAAACGGCATATTCGAATAATAAACGTTAATTTGACGGTAAACAATTAAACAGATCCGGGCAGGTAGTTATTGCAATAGTAAGCAAACAAGTCACAATATGGAGAACGGATAATAAAGCAATGTATATATATATCACGACTCATATGCATGTTCTCTCAAACCCCTACTCCATGGAGCTAAACTCAATCAATCGGAGAGAAAGATCGGGAGACATGTACGTGACTCCTGCCGAGGCCGGTGCTATCAATAAATTTTTCTCGTGCACAATCATGGCATTGCATTGAGACATTCTTCACTAGATCACGATATGGGGACGGTGTCAAGTCCGGATCGTCGGTGCGTTGCATCGGTTTGCCCCACGGGCAAAGGAGCTACCAACTACCCATTGTGGAGGACCCGCACCCCGACGCCCCAAGGTCATAACAAGACCCACACTTGTCTACTCGCACCCGCACTAAGGTGTGTTCAATCTCCTAGGCAACTAGGCCTTACAATAGTCCACACGGACAATCACAATGCATAAGACACTATGCATGCACATGTATGATCCACAATCTCATACAATTTCACACTATGCCACATTAGGCCAATATAGCATCAATATCCATATACGGTCACTCACATGGACCCATAACAACATAATACTAGGTTCAAGTCAATTGATGCATTATTAGGTTCATTATGAATCCTAACTTAGTATTTGCTTCCCTTTCCAAGGTTCATGTTCAAGGTTAATTCTCAGGACCAATTCAATATTCCACATAACTTGAAATTCATTTAAGCTCTTAGGCCTCACACTCTCATGTTCTTTTCTCAATTCTAATATCAGGCAAAGTTATCAAGTTGTCAAAGCAATAACACACTCCTTAAGGATTCATTATGGAACCTCACATTTCTGGTCATTTATGTCATGAGCGCCTAGGCGCCATTTCTCGTAACGCCTGAGCGCCTGGTTGAGCGCACGGGCGTCCAACACGAAACGCCCGAGCGCTGTCCAAACCGTGTTACGGGGAAAATTCTCTGGGCATGAGCGCCTGGCGCCCTACTACGCACAGCCCCGAGCGCTAGTGCAAAATCAAGGATTCTCAGAATCCTTCTGTGACTAACCGTGGCCCTCAAATTTCAAAAGGGTACACCTTTACCACCAGTCCAAAACATATTTCTTTTGCTAACAAACGCACATTGCAAAAATCCATGTAATCATACAAATCAAACATCTACAAATCATAGAAATAACAACATGCAATAGAAGAGTGATCCAACATGGATTCCCTCATTTTCAACAACACACAAGACATTCCCTCACTACCAAGATTGGTTGAGGAGGATCATCTTCCTCTTACCTATTTGGAAGGCAACACAATGGTGCTACACCTTCTTGCCCTAATTTTCGTTTTCCCCCTTCAAGAAAAACACAAATGTGAGTGATCACCACAATGTTCACTCAAACCATGAAAAATAGGTTCTTGGCCACCAAGGTGACTAAGAGAAACGAAAATAGCAAGAATAATGGAAGAAAGTTAAGAGCTTTACCTTAAAGCTCTAAGCTTTGGCTTCAATGGTGGAAGAAAAATGGAAGAAGAAGAAGAACCCAAAAGATAGCAGCATTGAGGGGACCTGGAATGGAGTAGGAGAGTTGGAATGTGATGGATTTAGTGAATGATGGAGATAAACTCCAATGTGTGTGGGTGTGTGCCGTAGAAGAGGAGAAAAGAAGAAGAAGAAAATGAAAGAAGGAGAACGTGAATGAAGAGAGAAATGGAGAAATGCAAGCTAATATCCCCCCTTCCAAATGGCTTCTGTCGTAGAGAAGAGTAGAGAAGGGAGTGAGAAATGTGCTAAATAGGAAACTTCATGGAAGCTTCCTAAAATAGGCTTTTTAAATTAACCAGAATTTTATTTAGACAATAAGGCTAAAAAAAAAGGTTTACCACAAGGAAACTCTTTGAATAATGTGATAAGATTTTTATTTCATATTATTATTTGTTGGACAATAGTTATTGTTGGAGGAGTCAAGCATTAACAAATCGACGAGATAAATTCTTTGTTGTATGAATTTACTTTATCCGTTAAGATCTCTCGAAAAAAATCGCGAAACCTAAAACTGTGTCAAGCCTCGGGTTTAGTAAGATCCCCGTCGACTTATCCATAGTTCCAAGTTCGCAGAGAAAACATCGCGTCAAGCTTTGCTCTGCGCACACACAAAACGAGGAATATATTAAAATATTCGTCGTCTCCGAAAAATTCCAGAAAAATTCCTAAAAATTAAGAATATTATAAAATGAGGATTTATAATCAAATATGTATTTTTCGGGATGTTACAACACTCCCCAACTAAAAAGGATTTTCGTCCTCGAAATTTACATACCTCAAAATAATTCTGGATGTTGCTCCTTCATCTTGTCTTCCAATTCCCAAGTCGCATCACCAGTTGCTTCATTCCAAATCACCTTTACCAATGGAATCTCCTTTCCTCGTAGTTGCTTTATCCGTCGATCCTCGATTCTCGTAGGAGACGTTTCATAGGTCAGGTTCTCTTTTAACATCGTACTTGTGTCAGGTGCTATGACATGACTTGGATGGTAAATATTTACGAAGTTGTGACACATGGAATACATTATGTATGTTTGAAAGAATAGGGGTAAGGCTATACGGTAAGCTACTTGGACCTATCCGACGAAGAATTTGGTAAGGTCCAAGAAATTTTGGAGTGAGTTTTCTAGATTTCAAGGCCCTAGCCGACCCCGGTCGTGGGTGTGACTTTTAGGAACACATGCTCACCTTCTTCAAACTCAAGAGGCTTTCTTCTCTTATCCGCATAGTTCTTTTCGTCGGCTCGAGCGGTTCTCATCTTCTCTTGGATCATCTTAACCTTCTCGGTTGTCTGTTTGGATAATGTACGGTCCAATCGTAAGACGCTCGCCGTCTTGGTACCAACATAATGGTGTTCGACACCGTCTTCCATACTGAGCTTCATAGGGTGCCATCCCTATACTTGAATGATAAGCTGTTATTGTAGGTGAACTCCACCGGTGGTAGAACTTCATCCTAACTTCCGATCTGTTCCATAGAACAAGCTCTAAGTAGGTCCTCTAGGGATTGAATCGTTCTTTCCGATTGACCATCGGTTTGCGGATGATATGCTTTGAACTCGGGCGCGATCTCGTCCCCAACGAAGCTTGTAAACTTTGCCAAAACTTTGAGGTAAACCTCGGATCTCTATCCGAGATTATACTCGTAGGCACACCATGTAATCGACAATTTCTCCAACATACAGTCGGGTCAGCTTTTCCCAAACTGTACCTTATGTTAATCGGGAGGAAATGAGCCGATTTTGTAAGTCGATCAACTATCACCCAAATCGAGTCATGTCCCATCCTCGTCCTTGGCAATCCCACAACAAAGTCCATTGCGATCTTTGTCCCATTTCCATTCAGAATAGACAAGGGTTGCAAACAACCACAGGTCGGCGATGTTCCACTTTGGCTTTTTGACGAGACTAGACAAGTCGATACACATCTAGTGACATCACTCTTTAGTCCATGCCACCGAATAACTTCTTCAAGTCTTGGTACATCTTCGTTATGCCGGGGTGCATACTTAGCTTGCTAGTGTGGGCGTGATCCACAATATATCGTCTAAGCTCTTGGTCACGAGGAATGCAAACTCTACCTCGGAATCTCGAATTCCATCTGTTCCTTCTTCGAACTCTGTTTTCTCGCCTTGTTTCATTTGTTCTCTTATTCCTTGCAAGAATTCATCGGTCTTTGTTTTTCCCGTATGTCTTCCATCAACTCGCTTGAGATGGTAACCATATTCATGCAAATTCTTAGGGTTCCAACTTAACAAATGACCATACATCTCTAAATTGTTCGATGAGATCCCTTTCCTTAATCATCAAGGCGAGAAACACGATAGTCTTTCTACTTAAGGCGTCGGCCACAACGTTCGCCTTGCCGGTGGTGGTACAACAACGGAAATCATAATCCTTTAAAAACTCCAGCCATCTCCATTTGTCTCATATTCAGCTCCTTCGATCGTACAAGTACTTCAAGCTCTTGTGGTCACCGAAGATGTTGAATGTCGCTCCATAAAGGAAATGTCTCCATATCTTGAGCAAAAACCACAAATTAGCTGCCAATTCCAAATCATGAGTCGGGTAATTCTTTTCATGCACTCGCAATGTCGCGAAGCATAGGCTACCACCTTTCGGTGTTGCATAAGGACAGATCCCAAACCTTGATACGAAGCGTCACAATACACCTCGAACGGTTCATTCGGATCAGGTAACACTAATACAGGTGAGGTAGTCAGCCGTTTCTTCAACTCTTGAAAACTCTGCTCACATTTATCAGTCCATTCGAAAGCTTGATTCTTCTTCGTCAATTGAGTGAGCGGTCCGGCAATCTTGGAAAACCCTTCTATGAACCTCCGGTAATATCCAGCTAAACCAACGAAACTACGGACTTCGTCACTGATTTCGGTTGTTCCCACTGCACAATTTGCTTCCACTTTGCATGGATCCACTGCGATTCCTTCTTTTGAGATCACATGACCCAAAAACTTCACCTCATCTAGCCAAAACTCGCACTTCGACAGCTTGGCATACAGTTCCTTTTCCTTCAAAATCTGAAGAACTATGTTGAGGTGCTCGGCATGATCCTCCTGATTCGAGAATATATCAGGATGTCATCAATGAAGACGACAACAAACTTATCCAAGTACGGACGAAAGATGCGGTTCATATAGTCCATGAAAATAGCAGGCGCATTCGTCACACCAAACGGCATCACAAGATACTCGTAATGACCGTATATAAAAGCAGTCTTGGGTATATCCTCCGTCTTCACTCTTATCCGATGATACCCGGATCTCAAGTCAATCTTCGAAAATACCTTTGCCCCTTCGGTTGGTCCATCAAGTCGTCAATTCTCGGGAGAGGATACTTGTTCTTGATTGTCAACTTGTTCAAACTGTAGTCCACACACAATCTCGAGGTACCGTCCTTCTTTCGAACTAGTAGCACGGGTGCTCCCCACGGAGACACACTTGGTCTAACGAACCGCTTCTCCAAAAGCTCTTCTATTGCTTGCTTAAGTTCGGCTAATTCTGTTTCTTGTCGGTGACATTCGGACGGTGCTATAGACACGGGACCAGCTCCCGGTACTAGATCAATAGCAAACTCGATTTCACGTCACGTGCCGGCAGTAAACCGGTACTTCTTCGGGGAAGATCTTAGGAAATTCCTTCACTACTGAGGAATAGTACTCAAATCGGCCTCACTCTCGACTTTCAAGGAAGATAATAGCATGTACCCCCCGAGCTCCTTCTTTCAAGAAAGCTCGTGCTTGGTTGGCCGTCAAGTATCTAGAATTCTCATCCACAGGAAAGACTATGGTCTTACTAGAACAATCTAACGAACATGGTTGGAAGATAACCAGTCCATCCCTAGGATTACATCTAAGTGTGAAAGAGGTAAACAGATCAAATCGACAGAAAAGATTCGACCTTCAACAATCAAAGGACACTCCAAACAGACTTTGGTAGTAACTACCGGTTTATCAGTGGGGGTTGAAACTGTCAATTCAAAAGGTAGTTCAGACACAGGTAAACCAAGTCGTAGCACACAGTCATATGATATGAAAGAATGGGTTGCCCCAGAGTCATACAGTACTTTTAAAAGACTACCTTCTATGGCGCCTTCTCCTTGAATCAAGTCTTCGGATTCAGAAGCTTCAACTCCATTCATAGTATAAACTCGACCTCCGGCTTGCGGTTTCTTGGCTCGGGTTGCATTGACTGAAGGTTCAACCTTTGCTTGGTTGCAGTCTCTGGACATATGGCCCGGTTTGCCACATCTGAAGCAAATGATTCCTTTTATCGTACAGTCTCTTGTGAGATGATCCTTCCCACACTTCAGGCATTTGGACGGGTAGGTCGTATTCTGACCAGTTCGGTTCCCAGAAGAACCTCCACCAGAATTTCCACCGGTTGGTTGTTGACTCCCGTTGGTCGGGAATAGGGTTTCTTCTGAAAGCGGTTTGAACCCTTTGCCTCCACCTCTTTGGGACCGTACTGAGCCCAAAGTTCCTATTCCTCGCGTCTCTAGCTTTGCTCCAAGGCTTCAACTTCGCAGCAAGTGTCTAACGATCCGAGAATACCTTCATTTTCAAGGTAATCACGGCTTTCTTTACCTCGTACCTCGGTCCTTCGGTGAATTTCCAAGCATTTCCAGGCTTCATCGGTTTGATGCGGTAATGTGTTGAAAATCTCTCCAAGTTCTCAAACTTGGCCGCGTGATTCGCCGACGGAATCATGTTCCCCTGTCTCGGGTTGAGGAACTCCATCTCCTTTGCGTGTCTCGCATTCGCTGAGAGAAAGTATTTGCCCAAGAATTTCTCCTTGAACAGTTCCCGGGTGACCTCTGCTCCTTCGGCTTCTAATGCCCTTTGAGCTCCATTCCACCGTCTTCGGCATTTCCGACAAGCCTAAAAGTCGCATAGTTTACCTTCTTGTCTTCCGCACAATTCATGCCACGAATGACTTTTTCCAGCTCCTTGATCCATAGATTAGCCTTGTCGGGATCAAACTCCCCTTGAATTGCGGAGGGTTATGACGACGAAACTCTGCTAAGTTTTGCGCGTCGGCAGTCGCCTCAAGCTGTCGAGCAGCTCTTTCTTGTTGTTGAGTAGCGCGTTCATTTTGTTGGGCGATGACTTCAGCCATTCTCTGCATCGCTTCAATAGCGGCTGTCATATCTCCACCTCTTGCCATCTTGCTCTTCTCTCAAATTAGATTACTGAAAACATAAGAAAAGTCAGAGGAATCCACTCAAGACACCCATCACAGAGATTCACACAGCACAAACAAGACAGACTCACACTCAAGACCCAAAGAAAACATAAACCGGGGCTCTGATACCAACTTAATGTAACGCCCCTTTTTGGGAGGGAACGTCACATTGTCAAATAAAATAAAATGCGGAAATTGATTAAACAACGATTAAGACCCGGTTCATTTTAATTAATTGATGATTAACCATGTGAGCAAACTTGGCAATATTTTCTTTTTTTTTTAAAAAAAAAAAATAATAATAATAAAGATACGATAATGCGGAATGTGAATAAAAGGAACGAATAAAACAATACATAGAAATTTGCACCTGAATAGCATGCATATATATATCTAGAGTTTAATACAACTATTTCATAAATACAAGCCTGGCCATCATCAAAAAGCAAAACTATACCCACCCCAAGGGAAACATGCATATATACCCTCATGCATATACAAAATATACAGTCCAAATCAAAAAGAAAGATACATCAGGCCCCCAAAAACAAAAACACTGGCAGCCATCAGTAGCCACCAATGATCATCGACCCCTCAAATAAAAAGGGACCGATTCAGGATCATTAGGAGGACCCTCATCAGGATCTTCCTCATCCGAGGACTCATCCATAGGAACCACAGATGCACGGGACGGGGCCCGAGCGGTGGAGTCGAAAGAATCCTCCTGCGGGGTGTAATAGCGGGGACCCCACATCTCCCCGATAGGCAGGTAAAACTCCAAGCGTAAGCGAGGTAGCAAGTGAGGACAGGTGCCTCATGACGTCTCCAGGCAAGTGCTATCGACACGTCTCCCACATACACGCAGCGGTCGGAGTTCAAGTTGATGTGCCAGCACTCCGGCCCCAATGAAGGTCAGACGCACATCTCCCAAAAATCCGCGCATGCGTGCAGACATCGTCGCAGTCAAAGTCAATCTGTGCAGGCCAGAAGCCGGGAAGGCGAGGCTCTTCGTCTCTTCACCGTCGTCTTCGATCGTACGGGGTACACATAAACAAAGACAAATAATAGAAATACAAGAAAGAGGTAAGATATCCTACCATCATTACCGGTTATGGCAGCCGGGGAAATAATACGGCGCATAGCGCCCAATTAGCAATTTAGAAACGGCATATTCGAATAATAAACGTTAATTTCAACAAGTAAACAATTAAACAGATCCAGGCGGTAGTTATTGCAATAGTAAGCAAACAAGTCACAATATGGAGAACGGATAATACCAAAGCAATGTATATATATATCACGACTCATATGCATGTTCTCTCAAACCCCTACTCCATGGAGCTAAACTCAATCAATCGGAGAGAAAGATCGGGAGACATGTACGTGACTCTACCGTCGAGGCCGGTGCTATCAATAAATTTTTCTCGTGCACAATCATGGCATTGCACGGACATTCTTCACTAGATCACGATATAGGGACGGTGTCAAGTCCGGATCGTCGGTGCGTTGCATCGGTTTGCCCCACGGGCAAAGGAGCTACCAACTACCCATTGTGGAGGACCCGCACCCCGACGCCCCAAAGTCATAACAAGACCCACACTTGTCTACTCGCACCCGCACTAAGGTGTGTTCAATCTCCTAGGCAACTAGGCCTTACAATAGTCCACACGGACAATCACAATGCATAAGACACTATGCATGCACATGTATGATCCACAATCTCATACAATTTCACACTATGCCACATTAGGCCAATATAGCATCAATATCCATATACGGTCACTCACATGGACCCATAACAACATAATACTAGGTTCAAGTCAATTGATGCATTATTAGGTTCATTATGAATCCTAACTTAGTATTTGCTTCCCTTTCCAAGGTTCATGTTCAAGGTTAATTCTCAGGACCAATTCAATATTCCACATAACTTGAAATTCATTTAAGCTCTTAGGCCTCACACTCTCATGTTCTTTTCTCAATTCTAATATCGAGGCAAAGTTATCAAGTTGTCAAAGCAATAACACACTCCTTAAGGATTCATTATGGAACCTCACATTTCCTGGTCATTTATGTCATGAGCGCCTAGGCGCCATTTCGTAACGCCCGAGCGCCTGGTTGAGCGCAGGCGTCCAACACGAAACGCCCGAGCGCTGTCCAAACCGTGTTACGGGGAAAATTCTCTCGGGCATAGAGCGCCTAGGCGCCCTACGCACAGCGCCTGAGCGCTAGTGCAAAATCAAGGATTCAGAATCCTCTTCTGCAGAACCGTGGCCCTCAAATTTCAAAAGGGTACACCTTTACCACCAGTCCAAAACATATTTCTTTTGCTAACAAACGCACATTGCAAAAATCCATGTAATCATACAAATCAAACATCTACAAATCATAGAAATAACAACATGCAATAGAAGAGTGATCCAACATGGATTCCCTCATTTTCAACAACACACAAGGCATTCCCTCACTACCAAGATTGGTTGAGGAGGATCATCTTCCTCTTACCTATTTGGAAGGCAACACAATGGTGTACACCTTCTTGCCCTAATTTTCGTTTTCCCCCTTCAAGAAAAACACAAATGTGAGTGATCACCACAATGTTCACTCAAACCATGAAAAATAGGTTCTTGGCCACCAAGGTGACTAAGAGAAACGAAAATAGCAAGAATAATGGAAGAAAGTTAAGAGCTTTACCTTAAAGCTCTAAGCTTTGGCTTCAATGGTGGAAGAAAAATGGAAGAAGAAGAAGAACCCAAAAGATAGCAGCATGAGGGGACTGGAATGGAGTAGGAGAGTTGGAATGTGATGGATTTAGTGAATGATGGAGATAAACTCCAATGTGTGTGGGTGTGTGCCGTAGAAGAGGAGAAAGAAGAAGAAGAAAATGAAAGAAGGAGAACGTGAATGAAGAGAGAAATGGAGAATGTGAGTAAAATGATTTAATGCAAGCTAATATCCCCCCCTTCCAAATGGCTTCTGCCGTAGAGAAGAGTAGAGAAGGGAGTGAGAAATGTGCTAAATAGGAAACTTCATGGAAGCTTCCTAAAATAGGCTTTTAAATTAACAGAATTTTATTTAGACAATAAGGCTAAAAAAAAGGTTTACCACAAGGAAACTCTTTGAATAATGTGATAAGATTTTTATTTCATATTATTATTTGTTGGACAATAGTTATTGTTGGCAAGAGTCAGCATTAACAAATCGACGAGATAAATTCTTATTTGTATGAATTTACTTTATCCGTTAAGATCTCTCGAAAAAAAATCGCGAAACCTCGTAAAGCGTGTCAAGCCTCGGGTTTAGTAAGATCCCCGTCGACTTATCCATAGTTCCAAGTTCGCAGAGAAAACATCGCGTTTTCCCGGCTTTGCTTGCTCACAAGCACACGCAAAACGAGGAATATATTAAAATATTCGTCGTCTCCGAAAAATTCCAGAAAAATTCCTAAAAATTAAGAATATTATAAAATGAGGATTTATAATCAAATATGTATTTTTCGGGATGTTACACCTTCTCTCTATCTCCATGGCAATACACATTTTGGAGAGCCAAAATTATGCATCTCCCTTTATCACACTCATTTACAATTTCAACACACAAAAGCTACTACTTTCTCTCTTTACTATTTCTCTCTTCTCACTTTTTCTCTCACATTTTCTTCTTCCTTCTTCCTCCTCTCTTCCACGGCAGCCCCATACCCGTCCACACTCCATGGATGCTTGATTTCAAGCTTCAATCTTGCTTGAATCTACACTTCTATTGAAGAACTTCCTTCCTTTTTGAATCACTCTCTAAAAAGCTCACCTTTTCTCTCCATTCTCTTCCTCTTTCACGGCCAAGAAGACCCATTTTTGGGCATCTACTTCTCTTGCTCAAACAACCTTATTTCCTACCATTTCTCATCACCTAGAACACTTTCTCTTTTGTGACCACCACCAAAATCCACTATTTTCGGTTTTGCTCCATCAAGCTTCAAAGTTGGAGACTTTAAGGTAAAATTCATAGCTTTTCCACCTTTTTTCCTCATTTTCGTGATCCTTGATCTCTTGGGTGATCAAGGGTTCCTTTTCTAAGCTTTGATGATGATTTTGATAAGTTTTGATGTCCTTAGGGTTTCCTTGAAGGTGTAGTACGAAAATCTCTACAAAGGACCAAGAGGCTTGCTTTCTTGTGTTGTCTTCCATAAGTAAGAGGGAGATAATCTTCTTCAACCTGTCTTGGTAGTGAGGAAACGTTTTCTTGATGTTGTTGATGAGGAATCCATGGCTGGATTGCTCTCTTGGTTGTGTTGTTTTTCATGATTGTGCATTTATTTGGACTTATATGAGTTATTGGTTGTCTTTGCATGTCTTGATGGTTATGGATTGTATATATATCTTATTTAGATTAATATATGGAAAATGTAGCGTTTCCTACCATTTTGGGGGTCACGGCCTTAGGGCCAATTTTTAGGAATTCAAGTGTGATTTTGGAGACATTTGAACTTAGGTGATTAGGTGTTAAGGAATTGATAATTGTAATGGAAAATATTTGAGACTTCTACCCTAGGGAGGCTCACGGCCTCTAGGGGGATTAATGGTCCAAGTTGTGATTCTTGGTGCAACATTAGGATTTAAGTGATCAACATTGTGCTGAAAGAAAAAGGATTAGACTTTTATTATAAGGAGGCTCAAGGCTTTTGAGGAAAAATGTCACAAAATGTAGTGTTAAAAGTGAGACTTAGATGATTGGGAAATTTTAGATTCGTTAGGAGTTCATAAAATGGAAAGAATAAAGGAAAAGACTTTATCCTATGGATTAGAGTGATTTTGAACATAAGTGAAGAACAAGAGAATTTGTATACTCTTAGAGTAATTTTAAGTGAGCATAATTGATTAGATTAAGGAACTTGATCAATCTAAAGGAATGAAGATTTAATAAGGACTTCAAGAGAATCCCTCAAGATAAATAAATTCATAAGGGATGTAAATTAAAGTGAAACTTTATAATGACTTCATAAGAGATGTTAATTAAAGCAAAACTTTGTGAAGGTTTCATAAGAATTGTTAAGTTAAAGTGAAACCCTGAAATAGACCTATAAAAGTGTGTTATCACTCTTGAGAAAATTAATACTATACTATTGTGGGTCCATGTTTGGACTAAAATTCTGTTGATGTTTAAATTGGCCAAATTGTGGCGTGTTATGAAAAATATATCATTATTGTTGGATATACATGGTTGTGCATGGAGTCAACATGCATTAAGCATGATACACCATTGGTTATTGTGTCGATATGCTGAAATCGGGTGGATCAGTGTTATTATGTAATTGCATGGGCAGTTATGTAATATCATTGATACTAATAGTATTAGACAATTGTATGGGCGATTGTTTAATATCATTGGGGACAGTATCATGATGGCTTGAGTTATGCATATTCGCATTGAACAATTTGCTCAGTCGATGACTGTTAAAAGGCTGGATGAGCCTATGATTATGCATTGAATCAGTATGTGTTGATCAAATTGCTTAGTCGATGACTGTTAAAAGGCTGTATGAGCCTATGGAGATCCAGTGGATAGATCTATGCAGGGGGCGTAAGGCACGGTGTATACTGATTACACGCATTATGGGCCTGACAAATCACAATTCTTTACTCAGAGAATGAATGAGAATTTAGTAGTGTGATCTGTGATGGATCTATGGGGGGCGTAAGGCGCTGTGAAAGTCGATTGCATGCATTACGAGCTTGACAAATCACTATTCTTTTTGTGGTAAATGAACGAGAATTGTTATAGTGCGATCCAGTGGAAGGATCTGATCGAGGACCGTGAGGCGCAGTGGTTCATGTCGTGATGATGTTATCACTTTATATACCCCTGGCCATGATAAACCGATTGCAACGCATCACGTGCCTGACAAGCACTATTCTCTTCATGGTCCGGCGTAGACTGTCATTGAGGGGGACAGATCTTCTGGAACGTTCATCTTTGAAATAGAAATGAAAAATCTTGGTACCAAGTGCACATGCATTGTGAGTCGGCATTGTGAGTTAGCATATCATTTGGCACTCATTTATATGATGATTATACTATTGTGTTAATGATGTCATGATTATCTGAAATATTTTAATTGTTCATTATCTGAGATTCTGTCGCTGTTTTCTCTTATCGTATGTGATTGCTGCTGCTTAAATGTTATTGCTTTGCTATGTGGGCGCTCTGCGCCATTCTGTTTCTTTACTGCCATAATTGGTAATGTAAGTAAGATGTCTCACCTCTTTCCTGTATCCTTGTATTCCTGTTATATATATATTTGTTAAAAGATCGTGAGGAAGAAGACGAGGGACCACACCCTTACTGATTGGATTGGGCTGATTTACTATTTTCAATATGGCGTCGGGACGAGATTTCTTCAGTTTCGCATGGGTGCAACTCCATGGGGGCATTGATGCTTGGCGTGTCGACTGGGACACCGAGCATCATATATATATGGGGTTGCGGCTTTGTCTGCTAGTAGTACCTATCCCAGGGTTACTACTTTTTCCTTTTGTGCTTTTGTACTCGTCATCTTTTATTTGAATAATGTAAGTACTATGTTTCATGTTATCAGTACTTTGTGTTAAGGACGAATATATTATATATGAAATATGTTTTTCCTTTAGTGGTTGTATTGTATATGGCCGGGTACTAAATATGTTTTATTCAGAGCTCATATTTTCTATTTATGTATAATGGAAATAAATTTTTGAAAATACTGTTTTTAAGACTCATACACGCCTGGATTTAGTGACTGTGGTGTAATGACGATTGTGCCGTAGTTATTAGATCTAAGGGTGTTACAAAAGGGAGGTTTTCTTTGAGATTCATTCTTCTTGAAAAATCTTCCAAATTTCTTTACTAGTAGGCCAAGATTCTCTTCACTAATTTCTAAGTATTCTCCATCATCTTCATCATCATCGACTATGGAGGAAGTGGCCTTAAGAGCTATTCCCTTCTTTTTATTGTCAATCTCCTCATTTTGGTTGAGTCTATTCAACTCCAATTCATGTTCTTGAAGCTAGCCAAAAAGTGTGGCTAGGGTCATGGTTGAGAGATTTCTTGACTCCGCAATAGTTGTCACTTTAGGTTGCCAATGCCTGCTCAAACATCTCAACACTTTGTTAATAAGATCTTCATTAGAAAAAGTCTTTCCCAATGAAGCAAGATGATTTGTAATATGTGTGAATCGTTTTTGCATTTCTTGAATGCTTTTACCTTAGTTCATTCTAAAAAATTCATACTCATGAGTGAGAGTATTTATCCTTGATCTTTTCACTTCACTAGTACCCTCATTAGTTACTTGTAAGGTGTTTCACATTTCTTGGGCAAATTTATAATTAGAGACTCTAACAAACTCACCATACCCCAAAGCTATGGTAATGATATTTTTGGCTCTCAAATTATATTGGACCTTCTTTTTATCATCAACTGTCCATTCACTTCTTGGTGTATTAATTTTTACACCATTTATAACTTGTGTGGGGACAAAAGGACCATTTTCAACAGCATCCCACACGTCTAAGTCAATAGCTTCAATAAAAATTTTCATTCTTTCTTTCCAATAAGCATACCCATCCCAATTGAAAAATGGAGGTCTATAAAGAGAAGAGTTTTTAGAAAAACCATTTGAAGAGGCCATCACTTTCTCTTGAAGTTGCTAAGCTCTTTACACAAGAGTCTAGCTCTGATACCACTTGTTGCTAAGTGGCCTCAAACTCAAGAGGGGAGTGAATTGAGTTTATGAAATATTTTCGCAAATCTTTCGCACAGCACTTGTTTATCAAATTTTTGTTGAAGCTATTGTTTAATTAAAGTGAATAGATAAATGAGATCAAATGAATCACTCACAAAAAAACAACCTAAGATAGAAAGTATTCAAGCAAAGCTAGATATCAAACTCAACTCTAGCATATATAATTAAAGCGCAAAGTAAAGAGATAGAGTTGAGAAGAACAAACACAAGGATTTATCTTGGTTCAGCCAACCCTTGTGACCTACGTCCAGTCCTCAAGCAAACCACTCGATATTTTCCACTAAACTTCAAGCTTGAACGGGTGCTTGAAAATGTTTACACAATAGAGCACTCACCACACCTTGGGATACCTCACCCTTTGTGCTTGAGCCTTAAAATCGAGATACCTCACCCCCTTTACAACCTTTGAAGAATACCTCACCTTCTTTACGACAAGGGATATCTCACCCTTTACAATCTTTAAGAGATACCTCACTCTCTTTTGTCTAGAGGGATACCTCACCCTTTTCACAAAGAATCAAAGTGTTTATAAGATGAAACTCTCACAAGAGTAGATTACACAAATTGAAGCCCTATGATGCTCTTCAAGAATATCTCAAATATGTACAAAAACAGAGCACAAGTGATTTAATGATGAATCTCGAATTAGAGTGATTGAATGATGTTTCTCAATTGTTGGTTAGCCACAAATGATGCCCTAAGAAGTGTATTTATAAGTTTCTAAATCAATAGAGCCGTTGGGTGACTTTTGTGGCAACATTAAATGCCAAGAAAATAGCCGTTGGGCACTATCAGAATGCTGGTAATCGATTACACACTCTTCATAATCGATTACATGGCTGTATGAACGTGCTCTTGGCTTTCTGTGCAGGTTATAATCGATTACTAGACTTGTGTAATCGATTACAGGCCCTCTGACTTTCTAGTAATCGATTACATGGTTGATGTAATCGATTACAAGGCTTCTGTTTAGCTTGTAATCGATTACCACACATGCGTAATCGATTACTTTGCACTTTGAACACATTTTTCAAGCCCAATTAAGTCTCCAGGCCATTTTTAACATTAGGGTACTTGGACTAAACAAGATTTACAAATGTTTAACATAATCCAAGATTGAAATCAATATTTCTTTAAAATATGAACTTTGAAAAACAAGTTGATTTATGAGATCATTGAAAAACTATTTGAATATAATTGAGATACCTTGAGAGCATTTTACATTGATGTTCTAAGACCTATATCTAATATACCTCTTTTGATCTTGGTCTTGGTCTTTTCTTTATCTTGACTTTCACCATGACTTTGTTATCATCAAAAACTCATTTGATATGCTTCAAGACATAAGCATTCACACTTATGAGAAGGCTAAATCAGTTTTGAGGCTCATTTATGGTACTTAGTCTTAAAGTGGATGTCGTGGAGGCAAAATCAAGTTAATTATCAAAGATGTCATGTGATTGATTCTTAAAGATAGGATCTCTGAAGATTTTCTGGTTTTGGAAGTGGCATAATCTGTTAAGAGAAGGAAATAATCTGTTATGGGATGAAAATAACTAATTATGAAGGTGTTTTGAAGCTCTTAGAGTCCACAAATAATTTGTTAGGACCTTTCCTAACCTGTTATTGAAGCAAACAAAGGCTCCATATATTTGAGATCCATGAAAATAATCTGTTAGGTGTAACCCCTAATCGATTATTCAATGTTACAGAAGCTTCACATTATAAATTTCCTTCATCCTAATCGATTACCGCTAAACCATAATCGATTATCCTTCCAAACAGAGAGCTTGCACTTGTGTTTTTCACGAAAATAACTTGTTAGGAGTACTTCCTAATCGGTTATTGAGGCCAACCGAGGGCTCCTCTTTTGACTCTAATTGATTACCTCTTCATCATAATCGATTATTCTGGGTTACAGGGACCTCACATTTTGGATTTCACTTTAAGCTAATTGGTTAGCTCACATCTCTAACCGATTATTGCTCAAACTCGTGGCCACTATTTCTGCTCCTACACGAAAATAATCTATTACAACAAGCTCTAACCGATTATTAAGCCACTTAAAACAGAAAAACTGTGACCCTTCCTTATTCTTCATGAAGCCTAAACTTGTAACACCCTGAAAATTAAAAATTTTATGATAAATAGTTGTTTTATAATATTTGTGATTTTTGTAAATTTTTCTGAGAACGTGGAAATATTTTAATATTATTCCTAATTTTACGTGCGCACTGAGCAGAGCCGAGAAAACGAGATATTTTTCCTGAGAACCTTGAACTGTGAAAACGTCGATGGGGGATCTTACTAAACCCGAGGCTAGACATGATTTATGAAGTTTCATATTTTTTGAGATTTTTATCTGATAAATAAAAATCACAGAATAATTTTATTATCTGTTGGACGATAAATATCTATTTTTGTTAACTGTAATTTCTGTCTACTGATAATAAATCTGATATAGTGTTAGTCACATTTTAGAGAATGCTTTAATGACATTACCATGGTGACATCATCACCATGACATCACTTTGACTTTTCAAAGGAAGGAAGCTTCCTAGCACTTTCCTTTTGGCTTGTTGGAGAAGCTAGGAGGAAGCTTCCTTGTTCTTTCCTATTGGCTTTTTCAAGAAGCCACATTTCTTCTCTCCTCCTCTCCTCCACACATTTTTTAGGGCTCTATGTGGCAACACATTTTAATCCATACACTTACACAAAATACACCTAATTACACATTTCATTTCATTTCACTTTACTATCATTTTCTCTCTCTACCTTCCATCTTCATCTTTTCTCTCAACCTTCTCCTCTTCTCTTCTCCTTCACCCTCTCCATGGCACCACCATCTCCACCCACCTCTACCATGACAAAAATCTCAAGTCTTCATTTTTCTTAAGCTACTACTCATCCTAGACATCATTCTTCTTAGATCCATCCATAAAGATCACATCATCACCATTTTCTCTCTTCTTCTTCTCCTTTACCCTCACGATTTTTGTAACCCCAATAGGTGACCATAACCATTTTCATTTTCTCATTTCACCATCACCATTTCTACACACTCCTTCTCATTCCAAACATTTTCTCTTTAGAGATCTTCAAAATCCATCATCTTCTTCACTTTCTCTCAAGAACAAAGTTATGACCGTGGATCTCTTCTTTTTTAACCATTGATGTTGATTCTTTGAACTTGTTTTTTAGGGTTTTTGGAGCCCTAAAACCGAGCCACCAAGAAGCCATCTAGGAGGTCATTTTCGTGTTCTTCCTTTAGGTAAGAGGGAGATAATCCTCTTCAACCTATCTTGGTAGTGAGGAAACATTTTCTTTATGTTGTTGATGAGGAATCCATGTGGGATTGCTCTCTTGGTTGTGATGTTTTTCATGATTTTGTGCTATTTTGACTTGTATGATTTATTGATTGTTATTATATGTCTTGATGACTATGTAAAAATATATTGTATTGCTTGGATTGTTATGTGAAGAGATTTTAGGGTTCTTTGCCCTTTTGGATTCACAGACAACAGGCCAAATTTTTGGGTGTTCAAGGTGTGGTTTTGTAAAGATTGGAACTTAGGTGATGAAAAGTTAAAGGGCAAATGAATAAAATGGAAAACTTTGGGTTCCTACCCAATAGGAGGCCCACGACCTCTTGAATAATTGTTAGGGTTCAAGACTTAAATTTGTAGCAACTTTGGAACTTAAGTAATTTAATGAAAGTAACTAACAATGTGGTGGAATGATTGGTTAGATTCATACCATTGGGAGACTCATGGCCTCTAGGAGATTTATTGGGTTAAGTTGTGATCTTTGTCCAACCTTGGGTCTTAAGTGATTAAATGATAAGTGATCAACACTGTGGGGAAGAAAAAAGGGTTAGACTTTGTTATAATGAGGCTCACGGATTCTTAAGGAAAAATGTCACAAAATGTAGTGCAAAAATAGAGACTTAGAATGATTTTGAACATAAGGGAAGAACAAGAGAATTTGTATACCCTTTGAGTAATTTTAAGTGAGCATAATTGATTAGATTAAGGAACTTGAGTAACCTAAAGGAATGAAGATTCAATAAGGACTTCAAGAGGATCCCTCTAGAAAATGAATCCATAAGAGATGTTAATTTAAGTGAAACTTTATAATGATTCCATAATAGATGTTAATTAAAGTGAAATTTATGATGATCTCATAAGACTTGTTGAGCTAGGGTGAAACCCCATAATGAATTTCTAAAAGTGTGCTATCACCCTTGAGAAATTAACACTATACTATTGTAGGTCCGTGCTTGGGACTAAGAATTCTGTTAATGCTTAAATTGGCCAAATTGTGGCATATTATGGAAAATGTGTATTGTGAAATATATATGAACATGTTGAATATACATGATTGTGCATGGAGTCAATATGCATTAGACATTTGCTCAGTCAATAACTGTTAAAAGGTTGGATGAGCCTATGATCATGCATTAAGTCAGCATGTATTGAACAAATTGCTCAGTCGATGACTGTTAAAAGGCTATATGAGCCTATGAATGAGGATTGAATAAGTGAGATCCAATGGAAGGATCTGATTGAGGACCGTAAGGCGCGGTGTATACAGATTGCACGTATTACGCGCCAGACAAATCACTATTCTTTACTCAGGGAATGAATTGGAAATTGAATGGTGAGGTCTGTGATGGATCTAATTGAGGACCGTAAGGCGTGGTGTATACTGATTGCATGCATTACGCGCCTGACAAATCACTATTCTTTTTGTGGTAAATGAGCAAGAATTGAATAGTGTGATCCCGTGGAAGGATCTAATTGAGGACCGTGAGGTGCGGTGGTTCATGTCGTGATGATGTTATCACCTTATGATACCCCTGGCCATGATAAACCATAGCAACGCATCACGCGCCTGACAAGCACTATTCTCTTCGTGGTCCGGCGCAGACTGTCATTGAGGGGGACAGATCTCTCGGAACGTTCATCTTTGAAATGGAAATGGAAAATCTTGGTACCAAGTGCACATGCATTGTGAGTTAGCATTGTGAGTCGGCATTGTGGGTCGGCATTGTGAGTCGACATTGTGAGTCGGCATATCTTTCGGCACTCATTTATGTGATGATTATACTATTGTGTTATTGATGTCATGATTATTTGAAATGTTTTAATTGTTCATTATCTGAGATTCTATTGCTGTCTTCTTTTATCGTATGTGATTACTATTGCTTAAATGTTATTGCTCTGCTATGTGGGTGCTCTGCGCCATTCTGTTTCTTTACTGCCATAATTGGTAATGTAAGTAGGATATCTCACCTCTTTCCTGTATCCTTGTATTTCTGTTATATATATATATTTGTTAAAAGATCGTGAGGAAGAAGACGAGGGACCATATCCTTACTGGTTGGATTGAGCTGATTCATTGTTTTCGATATGGCGTCTGGACGAGATTTCTTCGGTTACGCACGAGTGCAACTTCGTGGCATTGATGTCTAACATGTCGATTGGGACTCCGAGCGTCACGTATGTATGGGGTTGCGGCTTTGTCTGCTAGTAGTACCTATCCCAGGGTTACTACTTTCCCCTTTTGTGCTTTAGTACCCGCTATATTTTATTTGAATATGTAAGTACTATATTTTAGTGTTGTCAGTGCTTTGTGTTAAGGATGAATATGTTATATATGAAATATGTTTTTCTTCAGTGGTTGTACTGTAATGGTTGCATACTAAATATGCATTCATTTGGGGCTTATATTTTCTATCTATGTATAAATGGAATAAATTTTTTAAATAAATACTATTTTTGAGACTGTGACACGCCTGGATTTAGTGACTGTGGTGTAATGATGATTGTGCCATAATTATTAGATATAGGGGTGTTACAAAACTCCATTTTCATCTTCTTCCTTTAAAAAGCACTCACGTTTATGGTTCTTGGATTTATCGTGTTGGGCATGATGCAGCAGCACTAGAATAACAAATGCCCGCTACCCCTGCTGATGTACCTATGCAAGAGGCTCAAGCCACAAATGAAGATCATATCCTTGCCGCCATTGCAGATCTTCGAGCTTATCGGGAGCATAGCAACACAGTCATCTTTAATCACTTTAGTGCCATTGAAGACCGCTTGGATAGGCTTGAGCATCATCATTCATCATCGGAGGACAATGAGGATTAGGCATGGATCATTTCAGTTTATTATGCTTAAAGCTCATCTAATCATATCGTTTATCTTTTGAACATGTTAGCTTATAACCTTGCTAAACAATAGTATGACTTTGATATGTTTTGGTATAACTTGCATAATTTTTGCAATGGATGGTATGCATATATTCTGATCTGATTATAGTATTGCTAGTTTATTATTGAATATTTGTTGAATGGCAATGGTTTTGTGCTTAAGTTTATATCAAGACTTCTCTCTTTGTCAAACTCTATTTATTGAATATCTTTTTTATCATGACAAAAATGGGGAGAAGTGTATAGTTTGTGAGGCATTGAGAAAAGGTAAGTAACAAGGTATAATGTTTTTCAATGATCTTGGGATTCCAAAATTAAGGGGGAGCTGTGCATCTATGATCTAATCACCTCTTGAAAAATAGAGGGGGAGTAAGTCTCTATCTCTTTTTGTGAGTTCCAATTTATTTGTACTAACTTTTTTTCTCAATGGATGTTTGTCATCATCAAAATGGGGGAGAATGTGATTAGCATTGGCAATAACAATGGTTTTGATAATAACAAAAAAGAAAGGAATGGAAGTGCAAAAATCAAGTCCCAAGGTTCTTCAAGTTTAGCTTATAGGACTTAGATCTTATGTTAAGGTAGAGAGGAATCACACTAGCTCATCTCTTATTTTCATTCAACTTAAATCTCTTTACTAAACCATGTTTTATATTGATCAAGTTTGAGCAAAATGTTTTTAGGAAGGATGAAAAGAAAATCATGTTTTATACTTGTGAAAATACTCATCAAGTTTGTGGAAAATGTTTTTAGAAAGGTTGAAAATGATTTGGGAAAGTTTGGTTATGAAATCCTTTAGAAATCTTGTTTTCTTGGTGAACCATTCTTATATTTTTCTAAGGCTCCTAACTAATTAGGCCATTCCCCTATTTGGTTATTTGGAAAGTCAGTATCCAATTTCTAAAGCTCATAACTAATTAGGACAATCTCCTAATTGGTTATTTGATTCATCAGGAGCCAAAGTCTAATGCTCCTAACTGATTAGGGCCATTCCCTAATTGATTATTTGACAAATCTGAAACAAACTTCTAAGGCTCCTAACTGGATAGCCAATTCCCCTAATTGGTTATTGAGTGAAAGTGTTACGCATGATTCTTTTAAATATCACATAACCAATTAGACCAATTCTCCTAACCAATTAGGAGAATTTAATAACCAGTTATTGGAGTTGCAGAAAACGAGTTTCAACGGCTCTATTTGAATATTTAATACACCCAACTACTCCCAACGGCTCTTAATTTGTTTTGGGTATAAATCCAAGTTGTTGCGCATCAAAGAAAAGTTGGAGAACAATCTGAAAATTATTCTTAAGCATTAAATTCATATTTCATCATCTCTTTCTCCAAAAGTCTATTTTGAGCTTCAAAGTGTGAATCATTAATACCCATAGAGCTTCAATTTGTATTATCTATTATTTGAGAGAGTTTCTATCATTCAATCACTTTGCTTATTTTATAAAGTGGGTAAGGTATCCCTCTAGTGAAAAAGGGTGAGGTATCCCTTATTGTAAAGAAGGTGAGGTATCCTTCAAAGGTTGTAAAGGGGGTAAGGTATCCCTCGAGTGAAAAGGGTAAGGTATCCCTGTTTTGAGGCTCAAGCACAAATGGTAAGGTATCCCAAGGTGTGGTGAGTGCTCTATTGTCTAAAGGTTTTCAAGCACCCATTCAAGCTTGAAGTTTAGTGGAAAATATCGAGTGGTTTGTTTGAGGACTGGACGTAGGTCACAAGGGGTGGCTGAACCAGGATAAATCCTTGTGTTTGTTCTTCTCAACTCTTATCTCTTTACTTTGTGCTTATATTTTATATGCTTACAAGAATACTTTCTATCTTGACTTATTTATTAGTGAGTGAAGTGATCAATCTCATCTATCTATTCACTTTAATCAATCAATAGTTTCAATGAAAATTGATAATCAAATGTTTTGCGAAAATATTTTGCATACTCAATTCACCCCCTCTTGAGTATTGAGGCCACTTGGTAACAGTGAGCCCCCCTTGGACACCAAGGAAGTGTCCAAGTTCATCTAGCCACTTTGTGAGACTCCTAAGGACCATAGATTGAATCAAGGGTTAATATTCAAAGCCTTCACCTTTAAGTTTGTTTCCTATAGGTTTAGATAAAGGAGTCAATAATTTCTAGATGCTACTTGAAATTTCCTAACTATGGAGTTCAATGGAAAGCTAACCAAGTTTCTAATTCAATTGATTCCTAACCAAATGAAGCTAACTTAGTTAGGTTTCTTAGTTTCTTCACTAACTACCTAGTTACTTGAATATGACATCACAATTTCTAGAAGCTCCTAGAGCCTCTCAAAATCGTGAAGCCCTAATGGGAAGCAAACTAGGTTTGTTCCATTTAGTTACTACTTAGGCTTTATGCTAACTTAGTTTAAATTATCTAATTTCACTTAGTTACATAACTAACTAGTCTAACCATTTTCATTGACCATTTACTATTGGTTCTTTTCAAACTTCTAATATTCTAATTGGTTCACAAAATAAATAATCACAACATTCTATATGGACTATTATCCAAATAGACAATAATTAAAGAAATTATTACCTAATGGACAAAACATACTGTCTACAAGTCAGTAAGTATTTGTCCGCTGTATAATAAAAATACAGTATATTTTTATTTTACAGATAAATTCTAAAAATTAAAAGACTATGACACGTATCTCTCGAAATCGGGTTTAGTAAAATCCCCCGGCTCCGAATAAATACGTAAAAAATTTTCCCAGCCCGAAAATTATTATTTTCCTGACACGGAGTAAATCACACACAACGATCAAATACAGTCACGGAATAGTCAAAATAATTTTACAGCATACAGAAATTACAAAATAGTACGATTTAATCATTACTGTAAAATAGTAAATTTTGGGGTGTTACAACTCTCCCCCTCTAAAAAGAAGATTCGTCCTCGAAACTTAAACATATATTAAAACAAATACAGATACTATTCTTTTATTTTATCCTCCAACTCCCATGTTGCTTCTCCACTTACATCATTCCAGACTACTTTAATTAATGAAATTTCTTTACCTCAGAGTTACTTTATCCTTCAATCTTCGATCTTGACGAGAAATGTTTCATAGGTTAAATTCTCCTTTAGTTGTATTGTGTCCAGTTCAATAACATGACTGGGATCAGGAATGTACTTCTGCAATTGCGATACATGAAATACATTGTGAAGATTCAATAGAAAAGGCGGTAACGCAATTTGATAAGCTATCAGACCTATCCGACGAAGAATCTGATACAACCCAATAACTTTGGAGTTAGCTTTCTAGACTTAATCACTCGTCCAACCCCGGTCGTAGGTGTCACTTGCAAGAATACATTGTCACATTCTTCAAACTCTAATGGTCTCCTCCTTTTATCAAAATAGCTCTTTTGCCGAGTTTGAGTTATCCTCATCTTATCTTGAATCATCTTTACTTTTTCTGTAGTTTGTTGTATAAGCTCCGGTCCCAAAATAGCACTTCCACTATCCTAATACCAACACAACGGTGTTCTATATTATCTCCCATAAAATGCCTCATAGGGTGCCATCCCTATGCTTGAATGAAAGCTATTGTTGTAGGTGAATTCTATCAAAGGTTAGAACTCATCCCAACTTCTAGTTTGTTCCAAAACGTATGCCCTCAATAAATCCTCTAATGACTGAATCATTCTTTCTAACTAACCATCTGTTTATGGATGGTAAGTAGAACTTAGATGTAGCTTCGTTCCCATCGCTCCTTGCAAACTGTGCCAAAATCTCGACATGAATCTCGATCCAAAATAATACTGGAAGGTATACCATGAAGTCTAATGATTTCACCGATGTACACTTGGGTCAACCTCTCCATTGAATACTTGATGTTAATTGGAAAGAAGTGCGCCGACTTCGTAACCCGATCAATAACTACCCAAATAGAATCATGACCCCTTCTTGTCTTTGGTAGTCCAGTCACAAAGTCCATTGCTATATCATCCCATTTCCATTCAGGAATAGACAAGAGTTGCAACATTCCAGAAGGTCTTTGATGTTCCACCTTAGCCTTCTGACAGACTAAGTAGCATGATATATACTCAGTGACATCTCTCTTCATCCCTTACCACCAATACAGTTGCTTCAAGTCCTGATACATTTTGTGGCTTCGGGATGCATACTCAGCTTACTCCTATGAGCTTCATCCAAAATCAATCTCCTAAGTCCTTGATCGTTGGGCACACAAATCCTTCCTTTGAATTTCAAAATTCCATCTGTTCCTTCTTTAAATTCTATCATTGCGCCTTGTTTCATTGCTTCATTCACTTCTTGTAAATATTGGTCATCGTTCTGTCCCTCTCAGATTTTATCTATCAAACTATTTGAGATAGTGAACATGTTTAAACACATCTTTCCCGGTGTCAACTTCACAGACAACCACATATCTCGAAATTCTTCTATTAAATCACTTTCCTTGATCATCATAACAGAAGCACTAAGCATTTTTCTACTTAAAGCATTCGCTACGATATTTGTCTTCCCGGGATGATACTGTAACTGAAAATCATAGTTCTTTAGAAATTCTAGACAACGGCTTTGCCTCATGTTCAACTCTTTCTGGTCAAACAGATACTTCAAGCTTTTATGATCACTAAAGACATTAATTGTTGCTCCATAGAGAAAATGTCTCCACACTTTCAGTGCAAACACCACAGCTGCCAACTCCAAATCGTGAGTGGGATAATTCCTCTCGTGTACCTTTAATTGCCTTGAAGCATATGCTGCAACCTTCCGGTTTTGCATAAGTACACAACCCAATCCTTGGTACAAAGCATCACAATATACTTCAAAAGGTTCATTAGGATCAAGTAGAATCAACACCGGTGAATTGGGTAAGAGGTTGATTCTTCCATGTAAGTTGGGTAAGAGGTCTTGCTATCTTGGAAAACCCTTCAATAAATCGTCAATAGTGTAACACCCCAAAAATTATTTATTTTATGATAAATATTTATTTTATAATATTTGTGATTTTTAAGAATTTTTTTGGAATTATTTGAATTACTTGATTATTTTAATATTTTTTCTTGATTTACGTGTGCATTGAGCGGAGCTGGGAAAATGAAATATTTTCCCGGGGCTAGAAAACCTTGAATTGTGGAAACGTCAATGGGGGATCTTACTAAACCCAAGGCCTGACATAGTTTACGAAGTTTACGTTTTACGAGATTTTTATCTGATAAATAAAAATTGCTGAATAATTTTATTATCCATTGGATAATAAATACCGATTTTCGTTAACTGCAACTTCTGTCCGCTGATAATAAATTTGATACAGTGTTAGTCATATTTTAGAGGATACTTTAATGATATCACAATGGTGACATCATCACCATGGCATCACTTTGACTTTTCAAAAAGTGAAAACTTGGCTTGTTGGAGAAACTTGGAGGAAGCTTCCTAGAAACTTCCTCATGGCTTCTTGGAGAAGCCAATTCTCTTCCCCCTCCTTGTATCTCCACGACAATGCATGCCAAAAATGCCACCAAAAGCTTTCATTTTCACTTAAGACACAAATCATCTCTTTATTCAAATTTCCTATCACTTTCTCTCTCTACTTTCTCTTCTTCCATTTTCTCTCTTCTTCTTCTTTTCCTACCTCACGGTCACCACACTATTGCCACCATCCATGTTTACAAAATTTTCATCCACTCATATTTTCTTAATCTCTATTACATTATAAACACTTTTCTAGTTGAAACCATTTCCAAAAGCTTCCATCTTCATCATCTTTCTTCAAGAGCAAAGCTTGAAGCTTTTGAGGTGAACTTTTGATCTTCACTTTTCGTGTTCATGATCTTTCTTGTGACCATTGATTTATTCTTTTCAAAGCTTGGAATATTGATTTGTGAGGTGAAAATTCTAGGGTTTGTTGGAGGCTTGGACGAAATCTTCAAGGGCCATCAAAGAAGCATTTTTCTTGTCATTTTCTTTGGTAAGAGAGAGAACATCCTCATCAACCACTCATGGTAGTGGGGGATGAATTTTGGTGTTAATGGTGGAGGATCCATGTGGTGATCTCTCCACTTGAATGTTTGTTTTCAATGCTTTGTTGTTATGTGATTGTATGATGTTGTATGAGATTGATATATTATGTGTTATTGGTATTTTGTGATGTATTGTCTACTTGAAATCATATTTGAAAGATCAAGAACACTTTGTTTCTTGATGAGTGGCTCACGGCCTTGTGGCCTTAAAATGAGAACCAAAATGAAATTATTGCCCTAAATTGGAACTTGATGAGTTAATAGATGAAATGATGAAAAATGTGGACTTGAGACCTTAGGTGAGGTCATGGCCAAGAGGAAGAAAATAGGGAAAACTTATGACTAAATTGGTAATGACTTGGAACTTATGAGCTTAAGTGAAACATGAGTTGATTGAGGAATCAAAATAATGGATTAAGAAGATGAAAATGAAATTCCTTGAACCTAGGGTTCACGGTTAAGAAGAAGGAAAAATAGAAAAGTTGGATAAATTTTAAAGTAATTTGGAATTTAGAAGAATTAGGTTAAAAGTGAGAACCTAAAGTTAAGAAAGAAGAGGAATTTTGGAACTTAAGAATATTAGTAGACAAGGATAATCAAGAGGAAAATTTGTAATCAAAGTGAAGCTTGAATAACTAAGTGACTAAATACTAAATTGGGAATTTATAAGATGGAAAAATGAAAGGAATGAGGACTTTGATTAAATACCATAATAATTTATGGCCATTAAAGGAAAATGAGTGTAAGTGAGACTTTAAAACTCATAAGACTTTAAATAAACAAATTTTGTTAATGATAAAGAGAAATGTAAATTTGAATAGAGAAACAGAAATCGGAATGATAATATTATTATCTTGCCTGTAAGTGGAATCTTGATTTATTGACAATTGCTATGAATTATGATGGTGTATGATCATGGATTGCATAACATTGATGATATTATGTATGCATGTGTGCATTGAGGCATTCATCACACCTTGTGAAGTCATGTGGAATGTTGTATAGCTGTATGAGCCTAGGAGTTGAATTACACCTTCGTGCGGGTGCGATGGGCCTAGTGTAGGTCTTTATTGACCTTGGGGACGTCGGGGTGTGGAGTGTCCACAATGGCCAGCTGGTAGCTCCCCTGGGCCGTGGACCAGACCAATGCAAACACATTGACGTTCCAGACCGAGACACTCACCCCAATCAGGATCTGGTATAAAATGTCTTGTATAAAGCCTTGTTGCACAAACATTGATTTTTATTGAAAGCACTTGATTTATTACTGACGAGATACAGACATATCTTCCAATCATTCTCTCCAAAATATTTGTCTAGCTCCGTGGTGTAGGAATTGAGTACATTGTGTACATGCATAGTGGGTTTGCATACCCTCATGACATTTCATATATGTTTAACTATTGAGTAACTTATTGAACTGTTACATTATTGATATTATTATTACTGTCGATATTTGATATTATTGATTTCTGTAATTGGATGGTATTTCTGTCCGTACTGTCTTTACACTGCCTGTTGGTAATGATGTCGGATTTCTCACCTCTTTGTTATGTTGTATAGTTTTACTGTATATCCTAATTAATTAAAGACCATGGAGGACTTGAAGAGGAACTACCCCCTCTTTGATTTGCGATATCTATGGTACCAAGATGACATTGAGATTGCGTATTTTGGGTTATGTTCGTGTGTACTTTCATGGTGGAGCAGACGCGTGGTCAGTCAACTTGGCTAATGAGAGAGTTACCTAGACTAAAGATCTGGCATTGTGTATTCCAAAGACCTTGTAGCCGTGAGCCCCCCCTTGGACGCAAAGGGAGTGTCCAAGTTCATCTAGCCACTTTGTGAGACTCCTAAGGACCATAGATTGAATCAAGGGTTAATATTCAAAGCCTTCACCTTTAAGTTTGTTTCCTATAGGTTTAGATAAAGGAGTCAACAATTTCTAGATGCTACTTGAAAATTCCTAACTATGGTGTTCAATGGAAAGCTAACCAAGTTTCTAATTCAATTGATTCCTAACCAAATGAAGCTAACTTTGTTAGGTTTCTTAGTTTCTTCACTAACTACCTAGTTACTTGAATATGACATCACAATTTCTAGAAGCTCCTAGAGCCTCCCAAAACCGTGAAGCCTTAATGGGAAGCAAACTAGGTTTGTTCCATTTAGTTACTACTTAGACTTTATGCTAACTTAGTTTAAATTATCTAATTTCACTTAGTTACATAACTAACTAGTCTAACCATTTTCGTTGACCATTTACTATTGGTTCATTTCAAGCTTCTAATATTATAATTGGTTCACAAAATAAATAATCATACCATCCTATACAGACTATTATCCAAATGGACAATAGTTACAGAAATTATTACCCAATGGACAGAACATACAGCTTACAAGTTAGTAAGTATTTGTCCGTTGTATAATAAAAATATAGTATATTTTTATTTTATAGATAAATTCTAAAAATTAAAAGATTGTGACACGTATCTCTCGGAATCGGGTTTAGTAAGATCCTCCAGTTCCGAATAAATACGTAAAGATTTTTCCAGGCCCAAAAATTATTATTTTCCTAACACGGAGTAAATCACACACAACGATCAAATATAGTCATGGAACAGTCAAAATAATTTTATAGCATACAGAAATCACAAAATAGTACGATTTAATCATTACTATAAAATAGTAAATTTTGGGGTGTTACACAAAGCAAGAGCAACAAAATTGTGTAAATAATCCAAAATAAATCCAATAGTTATATCAAAGTTATTATACAAATAGTTTATAAAATGTTGTACAAAACAAGAATAAAAATAACAGGCAATCAATCTAAGTTGGCTTCGTCTTCGTTTTCATCATCCTCATCCTTATCCTCTCGACCCTCCCCAACTGTTGCACGTTGCGATGGTGCATGTGGAGCAACATTTGTTGGTCCGATCGTAGATAGGATGGGTGACAACATAGGGACAAGTTGAGTATGGACAAAAGAAGTCATCGCTACTGCCACTGCTACGTTGACAGCTTCATTTATGGTCCCAGTTATGTCCTGTGTCAGCGGTGTAGAGGCGGAAAGGACCCACAACCAAGGAGGATGAAGCTGACATGGTGTTATTAATGCCAATGTGCAAGTTGTTACCTATGCCATGCACCCGTCCCTTCTTGTTGGGACCCGCCGCATCCAACCAGACCTCTGGGTCAACCATAGGATGAGAGGAAGAGTTTTCTCCATATTTTTCTGTCATTGCAGTATTGTATGACTCCTAAAATAGCAAAACAAGAAAAATATTAATAAAAAAATCAATAATTAACAAATATAAATGACTGTTGAATGTTAAAAACACTAACAATAAAATTCCTCGAGCGATCGAAAACATAGCTTCTGTCTTTTTTCTTATGAACTTTGGCATAGAGATCTCTGTAAGAAATCAGATGCTTTAACTTTGCCTCCTATAACCACACATGGAAGAATATATAATAAACACATATCAAAAGTGAGGAAATCCCTCTAAAATACCAATGCCTTTATGTCATAATCAAGATAAGCAAATAACTCAAGTAATTACAACATGTTAATAAACATATTACTAAAATAAAATAAAACTTTGGCCAGATTAATAAACAGATTACCATGAAAACTTTAAATGAGCAAGTTATATTACCATCTTGTTCTTGTGTTGACCAAAGCTTATCGACCCTCTTGTATGCTTCAAGGCATCAGGCATGGATGCCCTATTCCTTCGGGCAGTTACAAACCTCGTCATCCATTTATCTGTCAGCCAAATGTTGATCAAGCCATCCCACACTTCTGTCCTTATTCACTTGGGCCCATGGCCCTTAATATCAGCCAAGTTATTTGAATTTTCCTTATCAAAGGTCTTATCCCCTGCTTTGTTCAAATGGTCTGGATAATGGTCCATCATAGTCCATTTCCAAATAGTTCTCTCTATTCCGCGATCAGAATCGAATGTGAACCGATGCTTATCCTACACAAATGTTATTTAAGTATATTTATTTTTCGACGAACGTATAATATATAATTCTATAAACACAATTACTTACCATAAAGTCATTAAATAATATTTCATTCATGTCAGCAGAATAATCTCTCCACGTATTAGCCGGAGCAGACATCCTTGTCATGACATTGTACATAATGTCACGTGTCACTCTCAGTGGGAGAAACCTCCACCTGTAAGTACAAGAAGATAATGTTGGTAATCTAAAAGTAAATAAATGTAATAAAAGATGACAATCACTATTACTTACGGTATAGGGACAGGTGCCACATATATAAGTTCCCTGCTATCAGTTTCTATATGGGATTCTCCATTTGAAGGCACCATATTCGGGGTGCTAGTGGGTGGGTCAGCAAGGGGTGGCATAGAAAGGGCTAGGTCAGTAAGGGGTGGGACAGAAGCTGATGCGCCTCCAATGGTTAATAGGATAAATGCTGGTAGGCCTGCACTGATTGATGAGCTAGTAGCTAAAGTTACACCTAACATAATTATAGATAAACAAAAAAATACATATATATTATACATTTATAGAAATCACAAGTTAACAATAATTAAAAAGATTATCCTACAGGTATACCTGGGGAGGGCTGAGAAAGCTATAGTGGTGGAGAACTATGGCCAGATGGAGAAGACTGGGATGAAACATTACGACCTCTCCCATGACCGCGTCCAGCACCTCTACCTCAAATGATCATGATGAATATCTGCATAAGGAAACATAATGAAACATGATGAGTTAAGAAACTATATGTCAATAAAAACCTCAAAATGTAATAATTTCACATCTTCATCTGAGAATTCATTAGTTTCATTATCTTTGTTGTCATCAATGAACTCATCATCAACCAGAACATCCATTGGATAATGTATATCATGTATGTTCACTTCTTCCATTTGGGCATGTGCATCAAACAAGGAAACTGTTTCATCATCTATGACAATATTATGTGTTCCATGGGATCCATCATCTTGGTAATAATCAGTAGCGGCTGGGTCATTCAATTCATCACCATCGTCATTAAATGTCTCAACCAAGAAGAGTTTTGCTCTGACCTTGCAAGCTACCCACTATTCACCATTAGCTCTATTCCCGCTTTGTGGGTATCTTGTATAGTACACTTGTTGTGCTTGTTCGACTAAGATGAATGACTAATTTGAGTGAAGTCTTGATTTATGCTTGATGTCAACTATCCCATATCTTTCATCAACATTAACTCTATTAATTGGGTCAAACCAATGACATTGTAAAAGAAATACTCTGTTCTGATTTCTGACATATGACAATTCCAATATATCTTCAACAATGTCATAATAGTCGAAGTCATTCTTACCATATATACTACCTCTAACACATATGTCACTATTCATGGTAGCTTTATTTTGTTTGTACTCCTTAGTATGAAATGTAACATCCCAAATTTTATTTGTTTTATGATAAATATTCATTTCTAATATTTGTGATTTTGGAAAATTTTTCTGTATTTTTCTGAGAACGTAGAATATTTTAATATTATTCTTCATTTTGCGTGTAAACTGAGCGGGCTCAGGAAAAGGAGATATTTTTTTCGAGAACCTTGATCTGTGAAAACATCGACGGGGGATCTTACTAAACTCGAGGCTGGACACGGTTTACGAAGTTTCACATTTTTTTTAAAAATTTAATAGATAACATAATAAATCGCTTTGTAAAATTTTATCCGCTGGACAATTAATACTGACTTCTGTCAACTGTAACAATTGTCAATTGGATAAAAACATGTATTAAAAATCCTTATCACATTATCCTAATATAATTTACTTTATCTCTAATCAAACTCACTTTAATTCAAATTTATTGTATTTTAATCAAAGCTTCTTTGAGAAGCTTTGACCACCAAAGGACAAGAATGCCTTTGGCTTGTTGGGGAAGCCAAAAATCTCCCCCTTCTCTCTCCCCATTGCCTCGGCAATGCATGGCCAGAAGAGGCAAAATTTTCCTCCTCACTTAATGCATAACACTCAAAATAATTTCATTTTACTATAACACTTTCTCTCTCTAACTTCTTCTTCATTTTCTCTCCACCTTCTCTCTTCTTCTCCTTCTTGGCTACGAAATTGTAGTCCCCTTGAGTGACCATTTTCTTTGATTTTTCTCTTCATCAAGACCATTTCCATACTCACCTTAACCTCCTCCACACTTTCTATTTAGAAATTCTCTCCAAAATCCATCTTCACCTCCATTGTCTTCCAAGACAAAGCTTCAAGCTTTAAGGTAAAGTTTTCATTTTTCTTCTCCTTTCTCTTCATTTTTGTGCTCCATGGTCTCTTTGATGACCATGGATCTCTTCTTTTTCAACCCTTGAAATTGATTCATTGTCTTAAAATTCCTAGGGTTTTGGGTGCTCAAAATCAAAACCACTAAGAAGCAATAGGAGATCATTTTTGTGTTCTTCCTTTAGGTAAGAGGGAGATTACTCACTTCAACCATTATAGTGGTGAGAAAACCTTTGTATGCTTACTTTGTTTTGGTGATTTTGTATGTTTATGTATTCTTGAATTGGATTAGTGTTTGAATGGTGATCTTGAATGTATTGGAAGTGTTAAAAAAATGCTTGATCATGTTAGGGTTGTTAAATGAACAATTTGGAGTTTCCTACCCTAATGTGAGGCCATGGTTTTGATTAGAATTTAGGGAGGTAAATTGGATTTTGTATATAATGAAATGAAGCTCATGTGAATAAATGTTAAATGATAATATTAAAATTAATGAATGGAAAAATTTTAAAGGTTTAATAACCCAAAGTGAGGCCACAGTTTTGGCCTTGGATCCTAAGGGAATGGATTAATTGGGTATGAAATAAAATCTAAGTAATTAGGTATTGAGTAACAAATGCATAAAATGAAAAGAAATTGGAATCTTGATGACCTAGTGTGGCCACGGTTTTTAGAGATAAATTAGGGATTAAATGATGCCTTGATGAATCTTTGAAAATTGAGGATTTAGAGACATGCATAATTCATAATCAAGTAGAAGAATTAAATTGAGTAATAACTCTTGAGAGTGCCACGATTTTGAAGGGTTATTTAACTTAAAATTTTCATAATTGACCAAAGCTTAAGACTTTGAAAAATGAGGATCCATAATGTGGACTTGTGATAATTGATGAACCCCAAATATATAGTGATGTTGAGAAATGAATATATATGCCATTGTGATATGCTTATGATGAATGCATCATTGATAAACATGTATGATGTACATTGTATCGTCATACATATGTGTTGTCCGTTGGACATTGTTGTAAAGGCGGTGTATGCCTAGGAGTTTGAATAACACCTATGTGCGGGTGCGAATAGACTAAGCGTAGGGTCATAGTGGTTGGCCTTGGGGGCGTCGGGGTGCGGGTGTCTCACAATGGGCAGTGGTAGCTCCACTGGGGTCGTGGGATAGATCGATGCAAACACACTGGCGATCCAGACTAAGACGCTGTCTTATATCGCGATCAACTGTTGAGGTGCCATGGATAAGCCGTATTGTGCAAATATTTTTATAAGATGAGCACACTATTTTTTTAAGGCTAACGAGATGCTAGGATTACTCCTTGATCATTCACTCCGAAAATGTTTATGTCTAGCTCCATGGAGTAGGAATTTTGGTACCATTTGCATTATGAACTGTCAGTCTTATAATTAATTGAGCATGAGCATTTATAATTATGAAAAGTATTTGTTATTATTATTGCAATAATTATTCGACTGCTTAGACTGTTGAATGTTGGAAATGTTGATGCTGACTACCTGTTATTGATGATACTTACTTTCATTTATTGTTGTTATGCTCTTACTGTTAATTTCAATTATTACTGTAATTGAATGTATGAACTATGTTTATATGTGGGCGTCCAGTGCCGTTTCATTTTCTTGCTGCCATTTGGTACTGTAAGCTAGGTGTCTCACCTCTTTCTGTATTTTTCATATTTTATGTATTTTATCGGACTGTGTTTTTGAGAAGACGCTCGTGAGGAAGAGAAGGAAACAACTGAGTTTCTGGGTTTCTAGCCATATTATGATTAGAGCTATTGAGGATGTCGTCGTGCCCACGCTGCTTTTTGGGGTACGTGAAGTTGACCTTTCATGGATGACCTGACTGGTAGCACTTACATGTGCAGACGGACTGATGCGTCTGTCGCGGGGAGCTGACAGTGTCTTTAGCCTGGGGTCGCTATGACCCTCCTGTCTTTGATTTTTCTGTTTTTGTTATTTTAGAGTTTTACCTACCCGTAAGGGATATGTGGACTGATATGTTCTACACTCCACAAGAAGACTCTTTTCTCTCCACTGCTCGGGCTTTTGCCTGAAATTCGGTCGCTCATCTGATTTCATCGGATGAAGAGGACCCTGAGGAGGACCCGACTACGGTCCCTTCTCGTTAGTCTTAGGGGCTGACACTGTAAGTGGTTACTGATGGCTAACCGTTATCTTTTGGGGAAACCTGATGTTTTGCTAGTTCATGGGTGTAAATTTGTAAATATCATGGGTGGATAAAATGTTACCCAAGTGGCTTCAGTACTCAAGAGGGGGGGTGAATTGAGTATTTAAAAATTTTTCGCAAAAGCCTTAAACAAATAAACTATACTGAATTTAAATAATAAAAAGCGTGAATAAGATGAAGATAAGAAGAACAACTAGAAATTAAATTGCAAGATATAATAAATAAAGTGCAGAAAGACAAAAGATTAAGGAAAGAAGAAAAGCAGGCACGATGTTTATCCTGGTTCGACCACTAACCACTTGTGGCCTACGTCCAGTCCCCGAAACACAGTTCGAGATTTTTCACTATTCAATACAAGCTTAAAAACAGGTGCTTGCAACCTTTACACAATAGAGCACTTTTCACACACAGGGAAACTCTACCCTTGTGCTAAAGCCTCACTGCGGAGGATACCTCACCCTTACACAAACCTTAGAGGATACCTCACCCCTTTGAAGGATACCTCACCTTCTTTACAACAAGGGATACCTCACCCTTTTCGAGGATACCTCACCCTCACAATACAGTATATCAGAGAAATAGATGAAGAAGAGAAACTCTCACTCAGAGCAAATATTACAACTTGAAGCACTATGGAGCTCTCTAAGGATATCTCAAGATTTTGGCAAAAAGAGCACAGAAAATAAGAGAAAATAGTGAATCACGTTTTTGACACAAGCAAAAATAATTCAAGTGGTTGGGCAACCTTTAGAAGAGACCCAAGGTCTCTATTTCAGAGCATTTGAGAAAAAGAGCCGTTTAAACAATTAATATCCATTTAAATTTGAATTATAGCCGTTTCTTTCTATTTCAGAAATCCTGTGGTATTCGAATACCATCAGGAGGTATTCGAATACCATCAGAGGTATTCGAATACCTCTGATTAAAAAGCTTTGTAAAAACGTGATACTAGGATGTTATTCGAATACCTTTAAATGGTATTCGAATACCTCTGTTGAAAAAAGGCTTTTAACACTTTTAAATGCTTTCAAAACCATGATTTGGATTTGTGATATTTAATTTAAAACAATTTTGAAAATATTTTTTTGTGTCCAAAATCAATGAGATATCCAATGAGTCTCCTTACAAAGACCTTAAGTCCTAAAGCTAATCTTGAAAACCTTGGACTTGATCTTCTCATCATCTTAATGTTTGTTATCATCAAAATCATTGTCCATGTCAGCTAGCCAATTACATTCTCCCCCTTTTTGATGATGACAAACTAACATTTGAGAAAAGCATTAGTTCATATAAATTGAAATTCACAAAGTTAGTTTAGAGATACTTACTCCCCCTCTTTTTCATAAGAGGTGATTTATATCGAGAGATGTGCACTTGTGACTCCCCTTACTTTTGGAATCCAATTTCTATTTTTGTTTTGACTTTTTTTTTTCTTGACTTTTCTCAAACAAAGACATTTAAACTTGTTCTCCCCTTTTGTACATTTGATACCATTCTCCCCTTTTGTCATGATCAAAAAGATGGGGCAAGTATTTTCTCTCCCATTTTATCATATTAAACAATATATGCATGTCCTCAAGTTGAATGAATTTTGTCCATTTAAATTTATGCTTGAGGTAGTGTTCTCCCTACAACAAAATTCAGAGTGCTTTCATTGGTATCCATTAATGTTGGATCCATAGGGGTTAGTCAAACTCATAAGCCAATAAGCATTTAAAACAATGAGGCAAAAGCAGCAAATGATTCTCAAGGGCAAAAATATATTTATCGATTAATTTGGCCAAGAAATCACTTGTTTGATATCATTTGTTATCATTTGTTATTCCTTGTTATTATGTTCATACCACTTTGATATCACTTGTTGTCAAAATGTAAAGCATTTACCACTTGTTTGATATCACTTGTCAAGATGTTCTAAGCATTTACCACTTGTTAACAAATTCTTATAAATCTGACATATGTCAATAAAAACATAGATATTAAATATTTCATATACCACTTATTGCACTTGTTCGTATATCAAAACAATAGCCAATTACATTGAGCATATTTTAAAAAAAAATAAAAGGGCAAGAACAAGCCAAGAAATATGCATTTAAGAACATCATGTGATTTTCATATAAGGCATAAAAGAAGGCTTGATGAAATAAGATTAAAAGCATGTTATTTGCATTGCATATGCAAGAAAAAAAGAATAGAAGCAGAAACGAAATAGAGAGGACGATGAAAAACTTGCTTTCAGCCATGTGGTATTCGAATACCTCTTGCTGTATTCGAATACCCATCACATTTTATAAACTCCAGAAGGAGCAAGTATTCGAATGCCTTGTAAGGTATTCAAATACTCCAGATAGCATGTAACAAGTACTGATGAAGATTTTTCAGGTTATTCGAATACACATTTGGGTATTCGAATGCCCCAGTTAATAAAACCACAAGACCTCTGTACTGATGTATGGTATTCGAACACCATGGGAGGGTATTCAAATAGACCTATCAGAAAAACATGGATTTTCACGTACAGATGCAATGGTATTCGAATACCACAGGGAGGTATTCGAATAACTCAAACATAAAAGCATATATTTTGCATCCAGAAGGCATATTTGAGATAAGAAAGCTTACCTTTTGATGGAAATACTCATATGAATGCAAGTCCAAGCCTGATAGAGACAAGAAGGAGAGCTTAGAATTTATTATAGTCTTGTGCTTGCAGCAACCACTTTCAAAAATGCCGAAGTTAGCTCTTGGCTATCAAGCACACCTGCAACACAATTCAATTTTTGGTTTTTGGTACCCAAATTTTCTTGGGTCCTTGATTGTCAGTTTTGGGTATAGTGCCCTTAGGAACCCATACCATTTTGGTTCCAATTTTTGTATTGATATTTTTCCTTACATTGCATGTTGAAGCACTATGACCATTCTTCCCACAATAGAAACATTTAACAAATGGGCTACATGAGATGCTAGAATTAACAAAATAATTTTTATAGGATTTGTGTTGATTATTCGGGTTATATCCTATTCCAGTCTTTTGAAAAACAACCCTTTGTTTTCCTAATAAAATATTTAAATTATCTCTTCCATATGTGAATTTGGCAAGGGTGTTCTTTAAATTTTCAATTTCATTTTCAAGCAAATGACATGAAGAACAAGAATACGAAGTAGAAGCATGTGAGGGATGAGATGAGCATGCATCAATAATTCCCAAAGTTTCATTTTCAATTTTTAATTCTTCAATCTCTTTATTTAAAATAAGAATTTGATTTTCTAAAGAAGAGATTTTTTTCTTAGAAGAAGAAATTTGTTTTGTGAGTTTTAAAGTTTTGTCATGCAATTCTTCAAAGGCATCTTGTAACTCATCATAAGAAGGAGATACGTCAGAATTTACCTCGTTGTCGCTTTCTTCTTCTTCTTCTTCTCCTTTCGCCATAAAACATAGATGGGCTTCTTCACTATCTGAGCTATCAGTGGAGTCCATATCATTGTCATCCCATGCTATGTAGACTCTTCTTTCTTTGGAGGGTTTCTTTTCAACTTTCTTTGGGGGAAATGGCGATCTTCTTTGAGTTCTCTTTTTCTTTAGGAACTTACCAAATTTTCTTACCAGAAGATTGAGATTTTGTTCATTTAGCTCAATGTTGTCCACGTCATCTCCATCGTCTTCTTCTTCATTATTGATAGTGGAGGTGGTGGCTTTAAGCGCTATCCCCTTTTTCTTTTTATCGTTTTCCTCACTTTGGTCAAGCCTGTTGAGTTCTAATTCGTGCTCGTGAAGTTTTCCAAAAAGAGTTGCTAATGACATAGTTGTCAAGTCCCTTGATTCTGAAATTGCTGTTACTTTTGGTTGCCAAATCCTACTAAGACATCTCAACACTTTGTTAATCAAATCTTCGTTAGTAAAATTCTTTCCTAATGATGCAAGATGATTAACAATGTGGGTGAACCTCTTTTGCATTTCTTGAATGCTTTCTCCTTGGTTCATTGTAAATAATTCATATTCACGAGTTAGAGAATTGATTCTCGACCTCTTAACTTCACTAGTACCTTCATGGGTAACTTGTAAAGTGTCCCACATTTCTTTAGCAGTTTTGCAATTTGAAATTCTAAAAAATTCATCATGTCCCAAAGCTGAGGTAATGATGTTTTTGGCTACTAAGTTATTTTGAACTTTTCTTTTATCATCTTTAGACCAATCACTTCTAGGTGTCTCGATTTTTACACCATCGATAACTCGTGTAGGAATAAATGCGCCGTTTTCGATAGCATCCCACACATCTAGATCAATAGCTTCGATGAAGATTTTCATTCTTTCCTTCCAATATGCGTAATCATCCCCATTGAAAAAGGGTGGTCGATTTATGGAAGTTGCTTCTGATAAAACATTTGATGAAGCCATGTACTCTTGAAGCGGCTAAGCTCTTTATACAAGAGTCTAGCTCTGATACCACTTGTTACCCAAGTGGCTTCAGTACTCAAGAGGGGGGGTGAATTGAGTATTTAAAAATTTTTCGCAAAAGCCTTAAACAAATAAACTATGCTGAATTTAAATAATAAAAGGCGTGAATAAGATGAAGATAAGAAGAACAACTAGAAATTAAATTGCAAGATATAATAAATAAAGTGCAAAAAGACAAAAGATTAAGGAAAGAAGAAAAACAGGCACGATGTTTATCCTGGTTCGACCACCAACCACTTGTGGCCTACGTCCAGTCCCCGAAACACAGTTTGAAATTTTTCACTATTCAATACAAGCTTAAAAACAGGTGCTTGCAACCTTTACACAATAGAGCACTTTTCACACACAGGGAAACTCTACCCTTGTGCTAAAGCCTGAGCCTGCAGGGATACCTCACCCTTACACAAACCTTAGAGGGATACCTCACCCCCTTTGAAGGATACCTCACCTTCTTTACAACAAGGGATACCTCACCCTTTTACTGAGGGATACCTCACCCTCACAATACAGTATATAAGAGAAATAGATGAAGAAGAGAAACTCTCACTCAGAGCAAATATTACAACTTGAAGCACTATGGAGCTCTCTAAGGATATCTCAAGATTTTGGCAAAAAGAGCACAGAAAATAAGAGAAAATAGTGAATCACATTTTTGACACAAGCAAAAATAATTCAAGTGGTTGGGCAACCTTTAGAAGAGACCCAAGGTCTCTATTTATAGAGCATTTGAGAAAAAGAGCCGTTTAAACAATTAATATCCATTTAAATTTGAATTATAGCCGTTTCTTTCTATTTCAGAAATCCTGTGGTATTTGAATACCATCAGGAGGTATTCGAATACCGTATTCGAATACCATCAGAGGTATTTGAATACCTCTGATTAAAAAGCTTTGTAAAAACGTGATACTAGGATGTTATTCGAATACCTTTAAATGGTATTCGAATACCTCTGTTGAAAAAAAGGCTTTTAACATTTTTAAATGCTTTCAAAACCATGATTTGGATTTGTGATATTTAATTTAAAACAATTTTGAAAATATTTCTTTGTGTCCAAAATCAATGAGATATCCAATGAGTCTCCTTACAAAGACCTTAAGTCCTAAAGCTAATCTTGAAAACCTTGGACTTGATCTTCTCATCATCTTAATGTTTGTTATCATCAAAATCATTGTCCATGTCAGCTAGCCAATTACATAAAACCTTTACCTTTTTGTATATTTTGTGATGTAACTAAAGAGGCTGATGCATTAATATATATATATATATATATATATATATATATATATATATATATATATATATATATATATATATATATATATATATTGTGAATGTATGGTTTTTAGTTTATGTTGACTTTATTGTATCTGTAATTATTCTTATTTCTATTATTACAAAAAAAAAATGTAGCACGTATTTTCGATGTTCAATTATTTCTCTATCAAGAATACAAACTATTTAATCTTGTATTAATAATAAACCGGGTCTTAGATAATCAATGTAACTATTATTTTCTGCATTTTGTAAATTTTAAATTCATAATGGTGTGACGTTCCTTCTTCGTGGGTTAAGAAAAAGGGGCGTTACACTATCTTGGTATCAGAGCCTCGATTTAAATTTTCTTTTGGGCCTTGTGGTTTTGGACTATCTTGTTTGTGTTGTGTGACTCTCTGTGTTTGGTATTCTGCAATGATACATCTGACTTTCTTTGTGTTTTGTATAGCTTGATTTGAGGAGAATTATGGCTCGTCGAGGAGACATGACTGCTGCAATCGAAGCAATCCAGAAGATGGCTGAAGCTGTGCTGCAACAAAACTAGCAAACAGCTCAATAACAAGCGAGGACTGCACAACAATTGGAGGCTACTGCTGATGCCCAGAATCTGGAAGAGTTTCGTCGCACTAACCCTTCACAATTTAAGGGAGAGTATGATCTTGAGAAGGCTACTTTATGGATCAAAGAACTGGAAAAGATATTCACAGGCATGAACTGTGTCAACGATAGGAAAGTGACTTATGTTGCGTTCATGCTGACTGGGGATACAGAGGATTGGTGGACCAGAGAGCAGAGGCTGTTGGAGACAGAAAATCGAGCGATTAATTGGGAATTGTTTAAGGAGAGATTTTTGAATAAGTATTTCTCGGAAAGTGTTAGGCATGCTAAAGAGATGGAATTTCTTGGCTTGAGGCAGGGAAATATGACTGTGAGTGAATATGCTGCCAAGTTTGAGAGTTTGTCCAAATTCTCAACCTACTTTCAACATCAACTGAATGAGGCATGGAAGTGTCGAAAGTTCGAGGAAGGTCTAAGACATGACGTGAAGAAAGCCGTCATAACTTTGAAGATTACACAATTTTCAAAACTACTTGATACGTATCATCGGGTGGAAGATTTGGACCAGGCACGTGATGCAAGAAACAGAAACTTTGGGCCTTTTTCGGTCTCAAAGAGGAGGAAGCAGTAATGCTAATCGTTACCAGAAGAAGCCCTATTCCAGACCACTTGGAAATCGACAACAGAGGCCACAAGGTGGAAGTCCTAGAGGAAGTCTGAGCAGAACTGGTCAAATAACGGCATCTCCACCAAGATGCATGAAGTGCGGGAAAGAGCACTATACGAGAGACTGCACTATTTAAGGAATGATCTGCTACAGATGTAAGAAACCAGGACACATTTCTTGTGACTGTAATCAACCTAAGGCGGTACCTTCTGTCAATGCTGCTAGAACTGCTAAACCGCAGGCTGGAGGTCGAGTTTACACCCTGAGTGGTGCTAAAGCCTCCGAATCCGAAGATCTTATACAAGGGGAAGGTCTCATAGAAGGTAATCTTTTAACTGTGCTGTATGACTCAGGTGCAACTCATTCTTTTATTTCCTATGACTGTGTAAAAAGACTTAGCTTACTTGTGTCTTCCTTACCTTTTGATTTGACTATTTCAACTCCCACTGCTAAACCTGTTCTTACCACCAAAGTCTATTTGGGTTGTCCATTGATTGTTGAAGGTCAAATCTTTTCTGTTTATTTAATCTGTTTTCTATTATCTCAATTAGATGAGATCTTAGGAATGGATTAGTTATCTTCTAACCATGTCTTTTTAGATTGTTCTAGAAAAACCATAGTTTTCCCTTTGGATGAGAATTCTAGATTTTTGACGGCCAACTAAATTCAAGCTTTCTTAAAAGAAGGAGCTCGGGGATACATGCTGTTGTCTTCTTTGAAGGTCGAGAATGAGGTAGATGTGGACGCAATCTCGGTGGTTCGAGAGTTTCTTGAAGTTTTTCCTAAAGATATACCTGGTTTACCACCGGAGCGAGAGATCGAATTTGCCATTGATCTTGTACCTGGAGCTGGACCTATTTCCATAGTGCCTTACCGAATGTCGCCTGTAGAGCTAGTTGAGCTCAAGAAGCAACTGGAAGAGCTTTTGGAGAAGCAATTCATGAGACCCAGTGTATCACCTTGGGGAGCACCAGTATTGCTAGTTAAGAAAAAAGATGGTACTTCAAGGTTATGCATGGATTATCATCAGTTAAACATGGTCACGATTAAGAACAAGTATCCATTACCAAGGATAGATGACCTAATGGATCAGTTGAAAGGAGCAGTGGTGTTTTCTAAGATTGATTTGCGATCGAGCTACCATCAGATCAGAGTGAAAGTGGAAGACATTCCTAAAATAGCTTTTCGTACTCGTTATGGACATTACGAGTACCTGGTGATGCCTTTTGGTGTGACTAATGCACCTGCTATTTTCATGGATTATATGAATAGAATCTTTCATCCTTATTTGGACAGATTCATTGTTGTTTTCATCGACGATATCTTGATCTATTCGAAAAATCAAGAGGATCATGCCAAGCATCTCAGTATAGTTCTTCAGACTTTGAAAGAGAAAGAGCTGTATGCCAAGTTGTCAAAGTGTGAGTTTTGACTGGATAAAGTGAAATTTTTGGGCCATGTGATTTCGAGGGAAGGAATTGTTGTAAACCCATCGAAAGTGGAAGCTGTTCTTCAATGGGAAAGACCGAAGACGGTGACCGAAATTCGAAGCTTTCTTGGGTTAGCCGAGTATTACTGGAGGTTCATTGAAGGATTTTCTAAGATTGCTGGACCTTTCACTTAACTCACAAGGAAGAATCAAGCTTTTGAATGGACGGATGCTTGTAAAGAGAGTTTTCAAGAATTGAAGAAGAGACTAACTACTTCACCAGTGTTAGCTCTACCTAATCCGAGTGAACCATTCGAGGTGTACTGTGACACTTCGTACCAAGGATTGGGCTGTGTCCTTATGCAAGGCAGAAAAGTGATGGCTTATGCCTCAAGACAATTATGAGTGCATGAAAAGAACTACCTAATGCATGACTTGGAGTTAGCTGCTGTTGTATTTGCCTTAAAGATATGGAGACATTATCTCTATGGAGCAACGTTCAACGTCTTTAGTAATCATAAGAGCTTGAAGTATTTGTACGATCAAAAAGAGTTGAACATGAGACAACGAAGATGGTTAGAATTCTTGAAAGACTACGATTTTCAACTTCAGTATCACCCTGGGAAGGCGAATGTTGTGGCCGACACCTTAAGTAGGAAAACGATCAGTGTATCTATCATGATGATCAAAGAAAAAGATTTAATAGAGCAATTCAGAGACATATGGTCTTTTATGGAATTAATGCCAGGAAAGATTTACATAAACATGGTCACCATTTCGAGTGATTTGATGATTGACATTCGAGAGAAGCAAAAGGTTGACAAGTTCTTGCAAGAGGAAAGAGAGCTGATGAAGCAAGGTGGTGTATCAACACTAGAGGAAAGAAGCGATGGAATTTTAAGATTCCAAGGTAGAGTTTGTGTGCCTAAAGATGAAGAACTCTAGAAGTACATTCTTAAACATGCTTATACTAGCAAGTTGAGTATGCATCCTAGAATGACCAAGATGTACCAAGATTTGGAGAAATTATTTTGGTGGCATGGAATGAAAAAAGATATTGCCAGACGTGTATCTTCTTGTTTAGTTTGTAAGAAAACAAAGATCGAGCATCAAAGACCATCTGGACTGTTACAACCCTTGACTATTCCCGAATGGAAATGGGATAGTATTGCCATGGATTTTATCGTCAGACTGCCAAGAACCATAAAGGGATACAATTCAATATGGGTAATTGTGGATTGACTTACAAAATCAGCGCATATCTTGTCGATCAACATAAGGTATCCATTGGAAAAGTTGACTCAGTTGTATATTAGTGAAATTGTCAGACTACATAGTATGCCTACAAGTATCATTTCTAACAGAGATCCGAGATTCATATCAAAATTTTGGAAAAGTCTTCAAGAAGCAATGAGGACAAAGTTATGATTGAGTTCCGCATATCATCCTCAGGCTAATGGCCAATCTGAAAGAACAATATAATCATTGGAGGATTTGTTGAGAGCTTGTGCTATAGAGCAAACTGGAAGTTGGGATGAAATTTTACCGTTGGTAGAATTTACCTATAATAACAGTTACCATTCGAGCATAGGAATGACACCCTATGAGGCTCTATATGGACGAAGATGCCGAACACCTTTATGTTGGTATCAAGATGGAAAGTGGCTTACAGTCAGACCTGATCGTATTCAACAGACGACTGAGAAGGTTAAGATGATTCAGGTAAAGATGAGAATGACTCAGAGTCGACAAAAGAGCTATGCAGACAAAAGTAGGAAACCTCTTGAATTTGAGGAAGGAGAGCATGTGTTTTTGAAAGTCACGTCTACGATTGGGGTCGGTCGGGTTCTCAAATCTAGAAAGCTCATTCCAAAATTCCTTGGACCTTATCAAATTCTTCGTCGGATAGGTCCTGTTGCTTACCAAATAGCTTCACCACCTCTTCTTTTAAGTCTTCACAATGTCTTTCATGTATCACAACTTCGAAAATACATTCTGAGTCTTGATCATGTCATAGTGTAACACCCTTGTAGGGATGTCACATTTATAAAGACAATAAAATAAAGATAAATAAAATCTACCCAAGTTGTAAAACATTTATTATATACTAATACGGGTTGTAAAATTTTTCTGGTTAAACAGAATATTACGAGATAAAATAACACGGAATATAACATTAGCACATTATCATCACACATAATATACATATGGTTCCATCATAGGTTATACAAATAATTTACAACTATAAATGTTTAACAACTAAAACAATAAACAAAATAGTAAAAGGTCAATATATACAAACGCAGACGCGCCCAAGTACACATCATAAATATCTAACCCTCTAAAGGATTACTCTCAGATGAAACTTCAGGTGATAGATATCCAGGATGCCTCGACTCTCTACGGACACGAGTCCGTGCAGTCGACACACTGCTGATCTCGCTAGGCGCATCAAACATACCACCCCAATGACGCCTAAGAGATAGCGGCAACTCCACATGTAAATACAACAAAGTAGAAAAGATTGGTACTCCATCAAACTCCGTATGTATGGTCACAGTCAGATGCCCTACGTACGTCACCGAGTCTCTATCCTCTCGCAGACGCCAGGCTTCAGAGCCTCCGTGAAACTCAAGTTGCACGAATCCAAAGAATCCTGGTAGCGTCATCCTCCCACAATCAATCCAATGGATATGGATGATCGGATGGTTCTTGATCATCGTACTGATCCTCGGCTTGCTGCTCTTCCTCTTCCTCAGGATACACACACTCAAGAGGCTGTTCCTCTTCCTCAAACTCTTTACCACATAAATTTAAAATACGGAAACACATACAATAAAGAGGTAAGACAATCTATATCACCACAAACATGGTAAATAAGAAAACGACAATACAATCAGATATACAGTTCATACAATATAGAATGTCATAACAACATAAACATAAATACAGTATAACACAGAACAATATAAACATAAATACAGTATAACATAGATATAATATAATAATTAAATATATATGATATCACAGATAAAAATATAATAATGTACAACACAAATACATATGCAATATGACACGTTCCTACTCCATGGAGCTAAACACATACAGACATCAGAGAGAATGACCCGCAAAATCTATTAGTACCACGGCTGCCCAACCAAACTATTGCATTTTGTCTCACGTTGCGTCTATAGCCCACAGTCACATGGCGTGGTGTAGTTCACTGTCAAACGTTGTGTCACTACAGGCAATGTACTATTAGACTTTACAAGATCTCGATTAAGTATAGTGCGTGTCGAGTCCATTAGTGTGTTGCCAGTTACCACGGCCCAGAGGAGCGACCAACTGTCTACAAATGGAATAATCCGCACACTAATGTCTCCAAGTCCATAATGGAATGAACCACACTACGCTTATCGCACTGACAACACAATGTGATTCACCTCGTCAATCAATCCACCAAAATTGGCATTAACTCAATGCATGATCAAAAATGAAAATTACCAAAATACCCTCAATGGTATAAATATGCATATTTACGCAAATGCGCTCAATGGCACATATTTATGAAAATGCCCTCAATGGCACAAACTCATATATATATATACAGTAAGTCTCACCAGACAAATACTGTTTCACAACCTGTCTGGGTCCACCACTTTGGCCTGATAGTAAAAGTTACTGTTTTTGTCAATCGCGTAGAAATTTTATTGCGTTTTCACAATTCCGTCATTTTTACAAACATTTATTAATCGCGTAAATATATTTTACTGTTTTCAAAATCGCGTAGGGTTTTTAATATATTTTCTCAATCGCGTAAGATTTTTAAATTACTTTCTCATCCAAATTCCTTACAAATCACTGTTTAAATAAACAGAAATAATTTTTAATACGTTTTGAACAACGTAGAGTATTTTTCATACCGTATACTGTATATTGGATATCTTTTCTATCTTATTTGTCCATTTTTAATAAAAATTGACAGTATTTTGCTTAGAAAATCTATATCAATGGTTTTCTAATTTTTCTGTTAAAAATTCCTTTTTATTTATATGACAAACCATGTAATTAAACTTTTGAAAACTACTAACATGCTTCAAAATATAAAATGAGCTATATGTTAGAAATTTACAAAAGCTACTGTATTTTTCTTCTAATAGTAAAATCATTAGTTTTAACTTCTTCAACTCAATCTTAATCCTTTTATTTTCTCAAAACTCATTGTAATAAAATTCCTTCTAGTATATATTGCTTCTTTTTGATTAAAAATAATTTGGAAATGATTTTAGAAATCATAAATACTTGGCTTTGGCATGTTTGCCGAAATACATAAAATTGACATTTAATCTTTAAATTTGTTTTTCTTGTTCTAAAACAATTTATATCTTATCAATTCCCCTAAGTTAATTAAATCACACTTTTGAAAAATTGATGAGAACATTTTGGTTCTCCTTTGATGTTGAGGCCGTGAGCCTTCATTGGTGTTCTTTGGAACACTCATGCAATCCTTGACATGTTATTCATATTCTACTAATTATACATGCATTTTTAACACATACAATATATTTAAAGCTTGTAGACATGCAATTTAATACAATCACAAATAGGAAAGCTAATAACAAATAACACAAAGGAATCCTTATGGATTCTACAACCACAACCAATTCCATTTTCTTATCACCACCCAAGGATGATAAGATTCAAGTCTTCCTCTTACCTTAAGTGAAGACAAACACTCTTTCACTCCTTTCTAGGGTTTCGGTTTTCACCCCTCCAAGACACCTTCTAGGTACAATCTTCCAAGTAGGTTTTCAAGCCCAAGATGTTGGATTTTGCAAAAACTCTCAACTAGAGATGTTCTTAGAATTGCGTTTAGGTTTAGAAAAGTAGGTGGAATAAAAATTTGGGTGGTTGGATGGTGAACTAGGGTTCTTGGCCGAATGGTGCTTCAAGATAGCATCAATGGTGTTTGGTATTTTTGGAAGAGAGAGAAGAGAGAAAATGTTAGAGAATTAAATGATTTTTTTTTGCTCCCCAAAATGAAGCTTGGCCATGGAGTTCAATGCATGGGAGGTGTCCCATTGGTTGGCTCCATCCAAGCCTTAGAAATGATGGATGGTGAGGATTAAAACTTGATCACCAAGCTTAGCTCTCATTGGCTAATCCAAGCCTAGTCATGAAGCGTAGTCATTAAGCCTTGTCACTAATTAAGCCTAGTCATTAAGCCTTATCATTAAGCCTAGTCATTAAGCTACTACTCCAAAAACATTAACTGTTTTGCTAAACGTGGGTCCCGCAAAATATTTTCGGGTCCATTACCGCTTATTTGTACTGGCTAATAAAATAATATTATAATAATATAAAATTATTTTATTACACAGTTAAATCCTAAAAATTAAAAGATTACTAACCGTATCATTCAGAATTGGGTTTAGTAAGATCTCCCAGCTCCGAATAATTAAAACAAGATTTCCCCGGCCCAAAAAATATTATTTTCCTGTCCCAGAGCAAATCACACAAAAAGTTCAAATAAAATCACAAATAGTAAAATAAAACAGTATTTCATACAAAAAAATAACAAACAGTACAAAAAGGACATAACGATCATTTATCCTAAAGTTGAAAAATAGAAAACAGTACATTTAGGACACAACGGTAATTCACCCAAAAGTTTAGGGTGTTACACATAGTGCCTGATTCAGTACAATTAAAGGAAAACTTGACTTATGAAACAACTCCTGTAAGGATTGAGGATAGGAGAATGAAGCAACTCAGAGGAAAAGACATACTATTGGTGAAAGAAATCTGGAACGAGACAACTGGAGATGCGACATGGGAACTGGAGGACAAGATGAAGGAGCAATACCCAGAACTATTCTAAGGTATAAAAATTTCGAGGACGAAATTCTTATTTGATAGGGAGAGTTGTAACACCCCAAATTTTATTTGTTTTATGATAAATATTCATTTTCTAATATTTGTGATTTTTGGAATTTTTTTAGATTTTTCTGAGAATGCGAAATATTTTAATATTATTCCTCGTTTTGCATGCAAATTGAGCGGGCTCGAGAAAATGAGATATTTTTTCTGAGAACCTTAATCTGTGGAAACGTCGACGGGGGATCTTACTAAACCCAAGGTTGGACATGGTTTACGAGGGTTCACGTTTTTTGAGAAATTTTAACAGATAAAATAATAAATCACTGTGTAAAATTTTATCCGTCAGATAATTAATACTGACTTCTATCAATTGTAGCAATTGTCCATTGGATAATAACATGTATTAAAAAACCCTATCACATTATCCTAATATAATCTACTTTATGTCTAATCAAACTCACTTTAATTCAAATTTATTGTATTTTAATCAAAGCTTCTTTGAGAAGCTTTAACCACCGAAGGACAAGAATGCCCTTAGCTTGTTGGGGAAGCCAAAAATCTCCCCCTTCTCTCTGCCCATTGCCGTGGCAATGCATGGCCAAAGGAGGCAAAATTTTCCTCCTCACTTAATACATAACACTCAAAATAATTTCATTTTACTATAACACTTTCTCTCTCTAACTTCTTCATTTTCTCTCCACCTTCTCTCTTCTTCTCCTTCTTGGCTACGAAATTGCAGCCCCCTTGAGTGACCATTTTCTTTGATTTTTCTCTTCATCAAGACCATTTCCATACTCACCTTAACCTCCTCCACACTTTCTATTTAGAAATTCTCTCCAAAATCCATCTTCACCTCCATTATCTTCCAAGACAAAGCTTCAAGCTTTAAGGTAAAGTTTTCATATTTCTTCTCCTTTCTCTTCATTTTCGTGCTCCATGGTCTCTTTGATGACCATGGATCTCGTCTTTTTCAACCCTTGATATTGATTCATTGTCTTGAAATTCCTAGGGTTTTGGGAGCTCAAAACCGAAACCACCAAGAAGCAATAGGAGATCATTTTTGTGTTATTCCTTTAGGTAAGATGGAGATTTGTATCACCCCAAATTTCCTAACTATTTGACAGTAATTTTGACAATTAATAGAATTCTACTATTTAGTGATTTTTGTGTTCTGTAAAATTGTTTTGAGTATTCTGTGAATACATTTAATCGTTTTGTGTGATTTACTTCGTATCAAGAAAATAATAATTTTCAGGCCAGGGAAAATCTTACGTAATTTAATTATTATTGATAAGTCTTAATTATTTTACGTAATCTGAGTTGATTTTCGTAAGTTTTATAATTTTTATGATTTTGTGGATGATTATGAAATTTTTATATTTCTCTGATTATTTTAAAATTATCCATGGGCTGTCTGTAGGCCCATGGGGGCTTTACGTGGGCCCAGGTGGGTCTCGAAAAGTGAAAATTTTTCTACAGCCAGAAAATTTTATACTGTTGAGACGGGGACAGGGGATCTTACTAAACCTGAATCTGGAAATAGTTGTTGAAATTTTCTTTTACTGTGTTTTGTATTGTATTTAATTATCGGGCAATAAAAATACAGTAAAAATATTATTCGTAAGGTTATAGCAGATAAAAATAAATATTATATAGCATAGTCAACATTAGTGGTTATGACAACTTTATGACGGACCAATAGGAAGCAAGCTTAATGTTGACGCTTTTGAATATCAACTATCGATTTAATCAACAGTGGAGAATTGGTCTTATAAAATGGCTAGGACCATTTATGACCCTTGGATGTAAAGTAAGAAAGAGTGATCTTGACCCTTCATTTTGGAGATACATCTAATGGCTAGGATTTCAAGGAGGAAAGATCCAATGGCCTAGATTAAGTCTTACATCTAAAGGCTATGATTAGAATCTATATTAATCCTAACCATTGATCTACTCAATGGCTAATAACGCTCTAAATGGTGGCTAGTAAAGATGGCCACTTATTGAGTGCATAAGGAGGGGGGACGGTTTTGGTCATGCTTAAGAGCATAGCATGGTTTCAAGACCATTATTACTCAATCTTGATCATTATTGATCATTTCCAAAAGCCAAGCATATCAAATTTTTCTCTCCACTTCCTCTTCATGCAAGTTTTGGCCAAGACACCTAAATCCATCTTCCATTACTCAAAAATTTTAAAAAACCTTATTTCTTAAATCTATACCTCAGTCTAAGATACTTTGTAGTTTAGGCCAAGTTCTAAATCTATCATCTTCAAGGACTTTCTTCAAGAGCAAAGTTATAGGATTTTTAAGGTGAAGTGTAAGGAAACTTCACTTCTTATCTCTTTTTCATGTTCTAAGCCATGTTTGATCCATGGTTCTCCTTGTTCAAACTTAATATGCTAATAAATTTGTGTTTTGTTTTGTATTTGAGAAGCTTTTGGTGGTGAATCACTTGTTCAAGAAGCAAACCAAGGAGCTTGGGAGGTTCTTCAAGAGGTAAGAGGGAGATCCATCTCACCAACCAAGTATGGTGGTGAGAGATGGTTTTGGTATTTGATAAATGGTGAATCCATGTGAGGATTCATATCCATGGTTGTGTAATTATTTGTGGGTGTTTATGTGGTTTATGTGTTTTGCATGGTTCATTTGTGCTTACATGCTTGGTATGATTTTTATTGCTTTGTTTATGGCATGCTTGTGATATATATTATGAATATGTATATGTATGCCATGATTTGATGATGAAAAGGAAAAGAAATTTTGGTTCTAAAGACCATGAGGATTTTGGCCTCACACCTCAAAATAGGTGTTTCCAAACTAAAATTTTCATGAATGGTAAAATTGAAAGATTAGAAAGGAAAAGAAAAAGAAAAGATGGATTGGTTTCAAAGAACAAGAGTTCATGGTTTTTGGAGGAATTTTAATGGTTTTGTTCGTGTAAAAGCATGTATGGAACTTAGTTGATTTAGAAGGAAAAATATATAATGGTTTCAATGGCCATGTACCACAGTTTTGAAGGCTTGTAAGTGCCTAGATTTTATGAAATAAAATGATTTCAAAGTGGAAATGTAATTGATCTAGTACAAGGATCAAAGAAATGGAAACAAAGTGTTTTATCACTTGAGAAATAAAAATTTTGGTTATGAAAGGAAAATAGAGGTTGTAAGGGTTTGAACCTCAAATTATTTTGGAAGAGGATTGAATTTGAGAATTTATTTTGAATTATAAAGGAAATGTTGATGATTTAAAATTTACTAACGTAAAACTCATCCTTTGGGTTTTGGAGCGCGTTAGGAAATTTTAAGTGAGAAAAGCATTAATTCAATGAAATGGTGAATTTATGGAATAAATTGCGAAAAAGGATTTTCTTGAGTAAGAAAATGTAAAAAATAATGTGAGAAGTCATATTATTTTGAGAAAGGTTGAATTGAAAATTTTGAAATATTGAAGAATATTTTACGTGGTTGTAAAATGGTGAAAATGATTTGCGTAACTTAAACACGTGATTTTTAAGCTACGTAGTTTGGAAAGCGTTTAAATATTTTTACGCGTTTGAGATATTGTTGAAAAATCGCTACTTGATTTAAAAATAGTAGAATAATTTTACGTGATTAAGAAAACATTGAAAAATTACTACGTGATTGAAAAATGATGGAATATTTTATGTGATTGAAAAAACGTTGAAAAATCACTACGCAATTTGAAAACGCAATTAAAATGTTGCAAAATTGTGAAAACGTAACAAAAATATTGCACGATTGTGAAAACACGACAAAAGTGTTTTGCGACTATGAAAACACGATAATATGATTTCGCTATTGAATATACAGTATGATTACTGTTGAACCAGTGTATGGACATTGTATGAGAAAATGATGAGTTTTGCCTGTGATTGGCATTGATGCATTTTACATGCATGAACCAGTGTATGGACACTATATGAGAAAATCATGAGATTAGCCTATGATTGGCATTTGGTGCATTATACATGCATTAGAAAAATATGCATTGAGGCATATGATGAAATTGAAAAATATGCATTGAGGCATATGATGAAATTGAACAGAATTGCATTGAGATATTCGTGCATTGAACGAAAATATATAGCTGATAGCTATTATGACCTTTATGGTTGAAGAGAGAATGAGAATTGAAAAGTGAGGTCCATGATGGATCTTGGGGGCGTCAAGGCGCGATGAACGATCCAGTGGGCAGTGGCGAGTACCCTGTGCCACATGGCGACGCAGTCTGTTGCAACACATTAACAATACCTGACAAGAACACGATTCTTTTCGAAGACTGGAGATTGTCTATGGGCTAAGGCTGGACAATTAACCAGAAAGACTGGAGATTGTCTGTGGGCTAAGGCTGGGCAATTAACTAGAGCATTCTTCTCGAAATTGTGAAAACATCCATGGAGTAGGAAAATTGAGTCTATGTGCACATGCATAATCTGAATATCTATATCTGTGTGATATATTAATTGAGGAATATTGGATAATGATGATGATAAATAATATTGATGGCATTATTGTAATTATTGTATGATTTGAATAATGTTAATGGCATGATGGTAATTATTATTTATTATATTTGTTGTGATAAATAATGATTAAGGGCATGATTGTAATTATTGTATCTGTGTGATGACAATAATGTTGAGGGCATGATTGTAATTATGGTATGATATACCTGTATAGTGTGTTGTTTGTGTTATTTCTATGCTACTATGTTGGTATTAGCGTAGGTGATCTCACTTCTTTGCTATATTGTTTTGTTGTGCTTGTATTGTTAAAAATTATATAGTAGATGGAACAAGTTTCTTAGGCTTGACTGGAGGCAGATATTCAGAGTTCGGTGACAACATCAAGGAGTGACCATCCCGGACTGGTTAGTGTACAGATTTGAGGAGGAACAGATACATGAGACATTAAGATGGATACAAAACGAAATAAGTATGTTGAGTTTTCTCGTTAGCGTTTTACTGTGCTACTGAGTAGGACCCGTCATGGGATTTGCTACTATTTAAAATTGAGTCTGTAAGTTTTATATTTCTTGAATAATTGTTAAATATTAAGTGGTGTCTATTATATAAGTTTTAATCAGTTTAAATCTATTTTTCAGTATTACTTATAAATATCGGTAAGTTTATATTTCCGCGAGAAGAAATTTTGAAACCCACCTTTTATAACTCAAACCTTTTATGAAATCATTTTCAGATTTTAAGTTAATAGTCAGAAATATGATGCCCTAAGGAGGGTGTTACAAGATTAATCACTTCAACCATTATGGTGGTGAGGGAACCTTTGTATGCTTACTTTGTTTTGGTGATTTTGTATGTTTATGTATTCTTGAATTGGATTAGTGTTTGAATGGTGATCTTGAATGTGTTGGAAGTGTTAAAAAAATGCTTGATCATGTTAGGGTTGTTAAATGGAAAATTTGGAGTTTCCTACCCTAATGTGAGGCCACGGTTTGGATTAGAATTTAGGGAGGTAAATTGGTTTTTGTATACAATGAAATGAAGCTCATGTGAATAAATGTTAAATGATAATATTAAAATTAATAAATGAAAAAATTTTAAGGGTTTAATACCCCAAAGTGAGGCCACGGTTTTGGCCTTGGATCCTAAAGGAATAGATTGATTAAGTGTGAAATAAAATCTAAGTAATTAGATATTGAGTAACAAATGCATAAAATGGAAAGAAATTGGACCTTTGATGACCTAGTGTGGCCACGGTTTTTAGAGATAAATTAGGGATTAAATGATGCCTTGATGAATCTTTGGAGATTGAGGATTTAGAGACATGCATAATTCATAATCAAGTAGAAGAATTAAATTGAGTAATAACTCTTGAGAGTGCCATGGTTTTGAAGGGTTATTTAACCTAAAATTTTCATAATTGACCAAAGCTTAAGACTTTGAAAAATAAGGATCCATAATGTGGACTTGTGATAATTGATGAACCCTAAATATATACTGATGTTGAGAAATGAATATATATGCCATTGTGGTATGCTTCTGATGAATGCATCATTGATAAACATGTATGATGTACATTATGTCGTCATGCATATGTGTTATCCGTTGGACATTGTTGTAAAGGCGGTGTATGCCTAGGAGTTTGAATAACACCTATGTGTGAGTGCGAATAGACTAAGCGTAGGGTCATAGTGGTTGGCCCTGGGGGCGTCGAGGTGCGGGTGTCTCACAATGGGCAGTGGTAGCTCCACTGGGGGCATGGGATAGACCGATGCAAACACACCGACAATCTAGACTGAGACGCTATCTTATATCACGATCAACTGTTGAGGTGCCATGTATAAGCTGTATTGGGTAAATATTTTTACGAGATGAGCACACTATTTTTTTAAGGCTAATGAGATACTGGCATTACTCCTTGATCATTCACTCTGAAAATGTTTATGTCTAGCTCCATGGAATATGGATTTTGGTACCATTTGCATTGTGAACTGTTAGTCTCATAATTCATTGAGCATGAGCATTTATAATTGTGAAAAGTATTTGTTATTATTACTGCAATAATTATTCGAGTGCCTGGACTGTTGAATGTAGGAAATGTTGATGTTGTCTGCCTGTTATTGATGGTACTTACTTTCATTTATTGTTGTTATGCTCTTACTGTTAATTTTGATTATTAATGTAATTGGATGTATGAATTATATTTATATGTGGGCGTCCAACGTCGTTTCATTTTCTCGCTGCCATTTGGTACTGTAAGCTGGGTGTCTCATCTCTTTCTGTATTTTTTCATACTTTTTGTATTTTGTCGGACTGTGTTTTTGAGAAGATGCTCGTGAGGAAAAGAAGGAAACAACTGAGTTTCTGGCCACATTACGACTAGAGTTGCCGAGGATGTCATCGGGCCCATGCCGCTTTTTGGGGTACGTGAAGTTGACCTTTCGTGGAGGACCCGACTGTTGGCACTTACATGTGCAGACGAACTGATGCATCTACCACGGGGAGCTGACGGTGTCTTTAGCCTGGGATCGCTATGACCCTCCTATCTTTGATTTTTTTTGCTTTTGTTATTTTAGAGTTTTACCTACCTGTAATAGATATGTGGACTGATATGTTCTACACTCCACAAGAGGACTCTTTCCTCTCCACTGCTCGGGCTTCTGCCTGAAATTCGGTCGCTCCGATGGTGATTTGGTCAGATGAAGAGGACCCTGAGGAGGACCCAGCTACGCTCCCTTCTCGTCAGTCTTAGGGGCTGATACTGTAGGTAGCTACTGATGGCTAACCGTTATCTTTTTGAGGAAGCCTGATGTTTTGCTAGTTCATGGGTGTAAATTTGTAACTATCTTGGGTGGGTAAAGCCTTTACCTTTTTGTATATTTTGTGATGTAACTAAACAGGCTGATGCATATATAATATATATATAAATATAAATATTGTGAATGTATGGTTTTTAGTTTAACTCTGCCTATGCTGAGCTTTGTTGCAAATTCCTACATAGTCGGTCCCAAGCCCGGATAAAAGAGGAGGGTTGTGTTAGGCGTCGACGTACCAACGTAAAACTTTGTCGAATCTTTATGACATGGATCAAAGAAGTAATTGTGTTAATGCTAGGTCGTTGCCCCTAAGCAACGCGTTGTATGGCTCGAGTACAGTGTCAAATGAGCAAGAGCATTTGCATCGCCGCTTTGGGTGTAGTGGAAAATAAGCAAGGGTTCCCACATTTTCGTGAACGGGTGTGGGTAAAGAAGTTAGTTCACAAGAGTAGGATGCGTTTTGGAACTTGGAATATAGGCACACTTACAGGTAAATTAATGGAAATAGTTGACACCATGATTAGGAGGAGGATTAATTTTATGTGCCTACAAGAAACTAAGTGGGTTGGAGAAAAGGCAAAGGAACTCGACACTTTGGGTTTTAAGCTTTGGTACACTGGCAAGATAAAATCTAGAAACGGGGTAGGCATAATAGTAGATAAGTATTGGAAGAATAATGTTGTGGATGTGACAAGACTTGGAGATAGGATTATAGCTTTGAAGTTTGTTGTGGAACAGGAGACTTTTAATATTATCAGTGCGTATGCACCCCAAGTAGGGTTAGACGAGCACTACAAGATTAAATTTTGGAAGGATTTAGAAGGTTTAGTGCAGAGAATACCATTGGGAGAGAAGATTTTTCTAGGTGGAGACCTAAATGGTCATGTGGGGAGCGAATCTAGGGGGTATGAGGGTTTGCATGGGGGTTATGGTCTAGGAGTAGTTAATGCAGAGGGCGAAGCGATTCTAGATTTTGCGGTAGCGTTTGATCTTACAATAGCTAACACTTGTTTTAGGAAACGGGAAGAGCATCTTATCACATATAGAAGCGGGAGTTCTTTCTCTCAAATTGATTTCTTTTTATTAAGGAAATCTGATAGAAAGATTTGCATGGATTGCAAAGTCATCCCTGGAGAGAGCTTGACTACCCAACACAGGGTTTTGGTTATGGATGTACGAGTTAAGATGAGAGTAAGGAGAAATTGTCGAGACAGAGAGCCAAGGATCAAATGGTGGCAACTAAAGGGCGGAAAACAAATGCTCTTTCAGAGGAGGATTATGGAGGAAGAGATTTGGGAAGTACAAGGGAGTGCTAATGATATGTGGAATGAGATGGCTAAAGGGATTAGGAAGGTAGCAAAAGTGACACTCGGTGAATCAAGGGGCTTTGGACCCAAGGATAAAGAATCTTGGTGGTGGGACACAAGTGTTCAAGATAAGGTTAAGGTTAAAAGGGAATGTTATAAAGCTTGGCACGTGTGTAAAAATGATGAAAATTGGGAAAAATATAAGGCAGCTAAAAAAGATACTAAGAAGGCGGTGAGCGAGGCGAAAGCTAAAGCGTTTAATGGGTTATATCAATCGTTGGGCACCAAAGATGGAGAAAGGTATATCTACAAGCTTGCTAAAAGTAGGGAAAGGAAGACAAGAGACCTAGATCAAGTGAAATGCATTAAGGATGAAGAGGGTAAAGTCTTGGTTACGGAACAAGACATCAAAGATCGATGGAAGGGTTATTTTCACAAGTTATTTAATGAGGAACACGGAGCATTAGGAGACTCAGACATTTTAAACACTAGAGAGGAAGACCAAAATAAAACATTTTATCGTAGAATTCGGGAGTTTGAGGTAAAAGAAGCAATGAAGAGGATGGATAATGGAAAAGCAGTTGGACCAGATAATATACCTATTGAGATATGGAAGTGCCTAGGAGATAAAGGTATAAGCTGGCTTACAAAGCTGTTTAACGAGATATTGAGGTCTAAGAAGATGCCAAATGAATGGAGGAGAAGCACTTTAATCCCTATTTATAAGAATAAGGGCGATATACAAAACTGTGCAAATTACAGAGGGATTAAGCTCATGAGTCATACTATGAAGTTATGGGAAAGAGTCATTGAAAGGAGACTAAGACAAGAGACTCATATTTCAGAGAATCAATTTGGTTTTATGCCTGGGAGGTCAACCATGGAAGCAATCTATCTTCTACGAAGATTGACGGAGCGGTATCGGAGGAAGCAAAAAGACCTACACATGGTTTTCATTGATCTGGAAAAAGCCTACGATAGGGTACCGAGAGAAGTCTTGTGGAAGGCTTTGGAGAAGAAAAGAGTTCGTATTGCCTATATTCGAGCAATCCAAGATATGTATGATGAGGTTAAAACCAGTGTGAGAACACCGAGTGGGGTCACAGAAGAGTTCCTATAACTATAGGACTGCACCAAGGGTCAACTTTGAGTCCTTATCTTTTTACCTTGGTCTTGGATGTGCTGACTGCGCATATCCAGGAGCCAGTGCCACAATGCATGCTTTTTGCAGATGATATAGTCTTAGTTGGAGAGTCGAGAGAGGAAATAAACGGGAAGCTAGAGTTATGGAGACGGGCTTTGGAAGAACATGGCTTTCGTCTAAGCAGGAGTAAGACGGAGTATATGGAATGTAAGTTCAGTAAGAAACATGCTAATGCTAGCTTAGCGGTAAAAATTGGAGATCATATCATACCACAAGTTACACAGTTTAAGTATCTTGGATCCATCATACAAAATGATGGAGAGATAGAAGGAGATGTAAACCATAGGATTCAAGCTGGATGGATGAAATGGAGGTGTGCTTCAGGAGTTATTTGTGATAGGAAAGTGCCTCTCAAGCTTAAGGGTAAATTTTACCGCACAGCTATAAGGCCCGCAATGTTGTATGGTACTGAATGTTGGGCGGTAAAAAGCCAACAAGAGCACAAGATCAGTGTCGCGGAGATGAGGATGTTGCGTTGGATGTGTGGCCATACTAGACAAGATAGGATTAGGAATGAATGCATTAGAGAGAAAGTAGGGGTAGCACCTATTGTGGAAAAGATGGGAGAATCTCGCCTTAGGTGGTTTGGACATGTAAGGAGAAGACCCTTAGAAGCCCCTGTAAGAAGAGTAGATCAGATGGAGAATAGCCCAATAGTTAGAGGTAGAGGAAGACCAAGAAAGACTATAGGTGAAACGGTTAAAAAAGATCTAGATTTGAATGGCTTTTCTGAAGACTTGGTTCATGATAGGACACAATGGCGTCGTCTGATCCATGTAGCCGACCCCACCTAATGGGAAAAGGCTTAGTTGTTGTTGTTGTTGTTGTATGGTTTTTAGTTTATGTTGACTTTATTGTATCTATAATTATTCTTATTTCTATTATTACAAAAAAAATGTAGCACGCATTTTTGATGTTCAATTATTTCTCTATCGAGAATACAAACTATTTAATCTTGTATTAATAATGAATCAGGTCTTAATTAATCAATGTAACTATTATTTTTCGCATTTTGTAAATTTTAAATTCATAATGGTGTGATGTTCCTTCTTCGCGGGTTGAGAAAAAAGGGCGTTACATGAAATCTATACCCATTAACTATTAAGCTAAAGTAAGAAGTCACGGAGTTGGATGGACCATAACTTATCTCTCGTATCATTTGATTCTCAACTTGACCTATATTAACCTGTATCATTACATAGACGATAGATAGTTGTTACATTTAGCATAATGAACATTGAATTTAATACAATAAATGTGATTATGGATAAAAGGACTCATTAGATGTTTTAGCCACCTACTGAAGTCCTTATCTCGAGCTTCCAATATTTGATCATCAGTGATATTGGGATATGTTTCTCTTAACGAATCCTTGAATTGTCTAATGAATACAATAATTAATATTTAGCATAAATTTAGCGAAACATAAACAAATTCATTAGATAGGGAGTAGACTTACTGGAGATAAGGTTCTACTTCTCCACAATTTACAAGCACATATGCCTCAGTAATATGAAGTTCCACATCTGTCAAGAATCTATTTCAACTTCTCCTGATAAGACGACATGGATGTTTAAAAACAGACAATCATTCATTAATTGTATCTTCCCCACCATCGTCATTCCGAGGAACTTGAGTGCGCCTGGTCTGTAGGTGGGGATCAAAATACATGGAAGCAAAATTAGAAATTTCTTCTAAAATATACGCTTCACAAATAGATCCTTCAACTTTCGCCTTATTTCGAACCTTCCTTTTCAAGTACAACATACACCTTTCAAAGGGGTACATCCACCTGTATTGCATTAGTCCTCGAACCTTAGCTTCATAGGGGAGATGCATGACTAGATGTTCCATCACGTCAAAGAATGTTGGAGGAAAAATCTTCTCTAACTTGCAAATTATTTCAATAATGGAAAGTTCTGCATTCTCCATGGTGGAAGCACGAATTTCAGTTGCACAAACTTGTTTAAAGAACAAGCTGAGTTCTGTTAATGGTCCCTATATAGGTTTTGGCAAAATATCATGAAATGCCAGAGGAATTAACCTTTGCATAAAAACATGACAATCATGACTTTTCATTCCATATATCTTCCCGCCATCTACACTAATGCAACGTGCTATATTCGACACATACCCATAAGGAAACTTCAACTATTTTATCCACTCACACACCATCCTCTTTTGATTGGCATCCAAAACATATATTGCCTTTGGTTTTTTACACTTGCCATTCTCAACTATTAGCTCCAAGGTAGGACGTTTGCATATTATCTTCAAATCTTCTCTTGCATTTGCATTGTCTTTTCTCTTACCCTTTATGTCTACGACAGTGTTGAAGATATTCTCAAACACATTCTTCTTGACATGCATAACATCTAAATTATGTCGTATTAGATTAGTGGACCAATAAGGCAATTCCCAAAATATGCTCTTCTTCACCCAGTTGTGGAGTATACCAAAGCCATCTTGTTTTTGTTTACCTGAATTCAAGCCGAAAGAGACTTTTTTAAGTTGAGTCACTCTATTCAAGACATCTGTACCACTCAGCCACTGCGGTTTTTGATTTTCCACTATTGATTTCTTAAAAGAGTTTTGATCACAACGAAATGGATGATCAAAAGGTAGAAATTGGCGATGACGATCAAACCAGCAGCATTTCCTACCGTGCTTCAATACAAATGACTTACTGTGATTCATACAAAGCAGACAAGAAAGTTTTCCATGAGTACTCCACCCAGACAGCATTCCATAGGCTGGAAAGTCACTTATTATCCATAATAAAGCCGCTTTCATATTGAAATTTTGCTTCTTCCAGGCATCATAAGTTTACACCCCATCGTTCCACAATATCTTTAGATCGTCAATTAGGGGTCTAAGATAGACATCTAAACTTTTACTTGGTGACTTTGGTCCAGGAATCATAAGAGTGAGGAATATGTATTCTCATCTCATACACATACTTGGGGGTAGATTGTACAATGTGACAAAAACATGCCAACATGAATATGGTGTGGCTAAATCACTGAATGGATTAAAATCGTCTGTACAAAGGCCAAGCCTAACATTTCGAGCGTCTAGCACAAATGTTGAATGGGTAGCGTCAAATCGTTTTCCAAGCCTTAGCATCAGCTGGATGTCTGATCACTAATTCATCTTGACGTACTCCATCCATATGCCAACTCACTAATTCCAAGCCTAGGCATAATGGGAAAATATTGCAACACTCTCATTCGATGAACGTCCCGTCTTTGGTTTGAATCGCGGGTGTCCACATACTAAGCAAACTGAGTAAAGTCTCTTGTCACTGTATTCTTTGTAAAACAACATGCACTGATGAGGACACACATCTATCTTCTCATATCCTAATACCAACTCACGAACCATTCTCTTTGATTTGTAAAAGTTTTCGGGTATCCTTTCAAGCTCTGGAAGCATGCTCTTAATTATGATAATCATTCTATCATAACAACTCTCACTCATGTTAAACTTTGACTTCAAGTTCAAAAGCTGAGTTACAGCTGACAATTTCGTGTGCTTATTATGGCAACCATCCCATAAAGGTTCGTCAGCATCTCTTAGCAAGTCATAAAACTTTGAAGTGACAGATTTGGATCCTCTTCTAAATATTAAGCTTCTGGATTTAATCTATCACTTGTGGCATCCATAACCATATCCACGTATGGATTCCTAGGCTTTACTTCATCATCATGGACAACGGATGTTGAGCCGCTATCCCCCCATCTGTCCTCACCATAAATGGTCCAATTTACGTAACCATCCACAAATCCAATAATATTAAATCTCAAATGGGAAACTAAGGTTTTGCTCAAATTTCCTCTTGAATAAGAAAATAAAACTTTAAGCATATGTTAAAGCACAATCAAAAGTTAAATCAAACCATGATTCTTAACACATAAGTTGTTAGAAATTCATAACTTTTATTTTTAGTATAAAGAAAAGCATAAAGTTAGGAAATGCATATTGAAAATCTAAGTTTTCACTGGCCACAATGAATGCTGCTATCGGCCTGACATAGACAACATGGACGAATATGTTAGGAAACACTACTGCTAGAGCTTTCAGTGTTGTTGCCTCTGCTCTTGGTATACCTGCACTCTTACCCTTCTTGAAGGTTGTTTGTCAAAGTAAGAAATCATGGCAAGCTCGGCACACTGGGATTAAGATTGTGCAACAGATTGCCATTTTAATTGGTTACGTTGTATTGCCGCATTTGAGATATCTTGTGGAAATTATAGAGCATGGTCTGAATGATGAGAATCAGAAGGTGAGAACCATCACTGTGTTGTCTCTTCCTACTCTTGCTGAGGTTGCTGCTCCTTATGGCATTGAAAGTTTTGACTCTGTCTTGAAGCCACTGTGGAAGGGTATTAGGAAACACCATGGAAAGGTCTTGGCTACATTCTTAAAGGTAATTGGTTTTATAATTCCGTTGATGGAAGCCCTATATGCCAGTTACTATATTAAGGAAGTCATGATCATTTTACTTTGTGAATTTCAGTTGCCTGATGAAGAAATGAAGAAAATTGTTCTGAAAATGGTGAAGTAGTGTGTCAGCACTGAGGGTGTGAAAACTTATACTAGAAATGATATTCTCCCTAACTTTTTCATGAACGTCTGGGTTAGAAGGATGGCTTTAGATTGAAGAAACTATAAACAACTTGTGGAGATTACTGTAGAGATAGCAAACAAAGTTAGCGTTGCCGATATTGTTGGGAGAATTGTTGAGGATCTTAAAGATGAGAGCGAACCTTATAGGCAAATGGTTATGGAAATTATCGACAATGTGGTCACTAACTTGGGAGCATCTGATATAGATGCCCGATTGGAAGAGCTTCTGATTGATGGTATTATTTATACCTTCCAAGAGCAAACCAACGATGATGCTAATGTGATGCTTAACGGGTTTGGTGCAGCTGTGAACTCTCTTGTGTAGAGGGTGAAACAATATCTTCCTCAAATTTATGGTACCATCAAGTGGCGGTTAAGATTGTGCAATAGATTGCCATTTCTTTTCTTTTCATTTTTGCCTACATCTAGTTGCATGAGTTTTGATAGTTGTCAATTCTGTCTGTTAGGCTTACCAATAGAAGTCTAAACTACCAGAATAGTTGTTGTTGCTACTTGCTACCATTTTTTATATATTAAACTCATTCAGAGGGTGAACTTTGTCTAGTTACCGATGTTTTAAGTCTTGTTTATAGTTGTAGTGAAGTCATTGAAGTTTACAGGCAACAAAAGCCCATTGGATTAACCACAAGGCAATATTCAATAAATAAATTGAACAAGGAATCATGGAAACTTAAACTAGGTAAGGATCTTACTTCTGTTCAATTTCTATAAATATGCACATTCTAACCATAAAACCATAAGTTTTATAGAAACACTAGTTTTAAAAAAAAAAATTAGTTGCGTTGTATACAAAATAGTGACTTGAGTTTAAGTAACTACCTCTAATAGTAATACAATTGAGGTGGCCTGTATAAGTGGGTTCTAGAGAAGAAGAAATGTATGAGCTCAATAGAACAACTAACACCAGAATGTTCTGAAGACTAAGTTTAAGTAACTATCCCTGTACATATAATGAAAAAGCATATATATCAGTGCTCTACAAGTAAAATTTACCAGATTAAACATGTTGTGGCCCAAAAATAACAGTAAAATAAACCCAAAAAGGTTGGCCCAAGACTACTCATTATCATCTACAACCAACTAGACCAGAAGAGTAAAGCAAAATAAAACCAGTAGAGGGGGTAAAAGTCTCATCTGGAACACATGTCACATGGTAAGGTGTTGTTTAGTGCTTTTAGGTTCTGTTTTGTTTTGGTTATGAGTGTGGAGTCTCATGGATTCAAGCATACACCTCAAATAGACATATGCAGAAAAATAATTCAAGCATGCACCTCCATCATTTAGTAACACATAAGCATATGGAAAAACAAGACTACATGGATTCGATCAGGAAAAAGAAAAAAAATGGATAGAAACATTAAAACACATGGAAAACTAAGACTTCGCAAAAAACAAAAATAGAACAGACTAGTGAAAATCTAGAACCAATCCATATTCCCTTTTATTCTAAAGAAAGAAAACCAGCCATATATCACAGATTGATATTCAAATTCAGTTTTAACTTCAATAAAAGAGATTCTCTTAATCAATTAAACCTGTAACTGACTCCAGCCATACTGACATTCATCCTGATACCCAATTTCAACAACTCACTTTATTACCAAAGTATTTTAGAAGTTTTAAAATCTGAGTTTGCAGTAATTACTATCATGAAGAGTTAACTTATAAACATGCCATTATAATCATATGTCCTTTACTTCCCTAATTGCAGTTCATGGTTCTCTATAAGCTATGAACAAAACTTAATAGTTTTCATTTTTCAATTTTCCTAGAAAATAACTAAGCCACCAAGCCATTTTGTCTAGAAAGTTAGTTCAATTGCAGTTTCTTTTCCTTTTTTGCAACTACAACACCTATGGAGCAAGCTGAAACAAAACAAGAATCCTTGTGCTTGGGACACACTCTATTGGAAACAAAATCATAATTTGATTGATTGACATGCATTAACAAATTTTTAATCTCATAACTAAATGAAAATTGGTTTTCAAAACTTAATCCAGTACCCTCAAATCCATCAATCCAGCAAGAGAAAAGTAGAGGTCAAGGAGACTGCACTGTCATGCAACTAATCAAGCAAGACATGTTTAAACTAACCACAGGAATACAAAGGAATATTGAATCTATCCAGACATTTTCAAATTTCATTTCCAACAGAATTCAGCTTACCATTTCTCACTCTATTTTTCACAAACAAGTGTCAAAAGAAAATGCCAAGTTCCTAGATTTTAACACCTCTGCTGATCCAACAAAATAGGGCAACAACTCTATACCAAAAATGACACATTTTTTTTAAAAGCAGAACATAATAAACTGATCCTTTCTCTAAAAACATGCCTCTAATCTATGCTATCTAATAAAAGTGTCCTTTTATAGCTACTTTTCAACACAATCTAAACAAAGACAGAACTCCAAGAGAGTGCATGCATTAGCAGCCATATATATCCATGAACAACTCAAAAATCACAAAGGGATTAGAGAAAATCAATTTTATATACAAGTTAGGAGGTAGCCATGATCAATACTTCCATTTTTTACCTTTTCAGTAAGTGAAAAGTTGAACCGATATCTATTCCAAGAAAACAGAAAATAAAACAATTTGAGGAAGATTTCAAGATGATATATGTCCTAACATTGGAGCATAATGACAACTAATCCTAATATTGGCAGATTCTAGATCAAATGAACAAAACAAAATATATGACAAAAGCCTATTCCTAAGATGAAATTCAGCCCAAGTTTGATCATTATGAACTATTTTCCCAAATAGATTAAAAATAAGTTTAAATCAACCACCTAAATTTCAGAATTTAGAGTATGAAACAACTCACCAAACTCAAGTTAGAGATCACAAATAATCAGACATCATAAATCTCAAATTTTTAGTGGATAAGGTCAGTAACACATATACAAGCTTGAAAAGTAAAAAAAAAACATAACATATGCAACATTTGATGAGCAAGGAAATAAAGTATGGACCCTTTCAAATAACTGCAATACAATTAAACTATAAAAAAATGAAAGTGTCAAACAGGACGAACATAGATAAATAAAAATATTTTGTTTAAAAAGTATTTTGTGTTGAGCCTTGTAATGCGAAAATGAACATAGATAAATCAAAATAATTCAATATCCTTACATTCTAGTGGGTAGAAACAAAGAAGGAATAAATGAAAGAATCATTTTGAGATTCATCTTGAAGAAATATAACTTAAAATTCCCACTCATAAGACCTGATATAAACAATTTATACTGCATTTTCCTAAGTCCAAAAGTTTAATTTTTGTTTTTCTGGTTTTCTAAGTGGATGAATGGCAATTTAACTTAATGTCAAAGTACTATCCATACTCTATCTCGTACACATAAAATAAACCCAAAAAAAGAAAGGACAATTAAATGATTTAGTTAATTTATGAAAGTCAATAATTTTGTGAGAAACTAGAGACATAGAAATTGCAAACAGGTTCTCAAAGATGCTTGGGAGATGGGTTTTCAACATCACAACCGATTCCTAGAGGTCAATGGGAAAGAAGACTCCAAACTAACCTCCAAATGGCCAAGAGAGCTCTTAGTGAAGCCCTTTCACCAGAGAAGCCATCATGATTATTCATTCAAGTTGACAAAAAAATAATAATAACAGTAATTACAAAAAAGTAACTATACAATTGTCCATTTAATTAATAGGAAATTCTAGAATCACCAAATCACACAAAACTTCTGCCTGATTCAAAATTACTATGACTTGTATGACTCAAGCCATTATTCTAGCCTATAAGAATCCATTGCAACATTCGTCCATATTCCTAATTTAATAAATGTTAGTCATTACACATTATATAGCTATAAGTGGTGAATTATAAAGACCATCACATGAAAACATAAAATCACACTAATATAAAATGACAATAGCAGATATAATTTTTTTTTAAAAAAAATTCCTTATTGCTTTATCTCCTTTGCATCTAATAAACAAACTCATAACCTTCCAAAAGTAGCATTTGTAATTTACTACAAAGATACCCTATAAATAAACTATCCTACCTAACCAAACTTACAGTAGAAAGTAGAAGGACTTTAAGTTTACTAGGTCAGACTAAGACTTGATATAAAGTCTATGCCATGACATGGTATACAAGCCAACAAGAATTTTTGCAACTTTGAGACAAATATAAAGGGTAAGGCTTCATACTTCTTCAATCATATATATCAATGGCATTATTGTGGGTTCACTAAGAGATACACCAAAACAATGACACAAATCTCAAATTTACTAACTGAAGTATCACATAATCAACCTAAACCCTAAACCATAATCATTAAAAATGTCCCAAAATAAAAAACCCTAATTAAAAAAAATGGAATTCTAATATGAAAAGGGTAAGAGGGGTAACCTGCAAGGAAGAAAGCTAAGTCTCCAAGGCTTCAACAATAGCACATTCTATAGAAAACATATGATAACCAGGTATGAGGGAACGGGTAGGAGAAAGAAGATGTCATCCACCATTGTGTGGCTGTGTGAGAGAAAAGGTGGTAGAAAGAAGAAAACTAGAGAAGACAAATAAAAGAAGGCTTAGTTGGTGGTCGTGTCGCATAGTTGTGGTTGCATGGTTGCACGTCACTCGCATCGCTGTAGAAAGAGGGGAAGTCACTCGCGTCGCTATAGAAGGAGAGGAAGACACTCGCGTGGTTGCCATGCTTAGGTCGTGGGTGGTGGAGGGGAAAGTCGTATGGCGAGTAGGGAAAGGTCGTACTGTGGTGGGTGTGGAGGGATTTGATTTCTAACCTAAAGAAGATATTTTGGCTCTTTACTGAGTTGGCTATTTTTTTTTTGCGCGGTCTTTTTTTCAGCGAGGGAATCAATCCCTTGCAATTCCCTCGCTAAAATTAGCGAGGGAAATATTACCCTCACAATTTCCTCGCTAATTTTGGCGAGGGAAATCATTCCCTCGCAATTCCCTCACTGATTTTAGCGAGGGAAATAATTCCATCCCAATTTCCTCGCTGATTTTAGCAAGAAAAAAAATTCCGTTGCAATTCCGTCACTAGTTTTTTAGCGAGGGAATTTATTCTTCGCAATTACCTTGCTATTCACTCGCTTTTATCCCCCTGGAGTTATTTTTGAAATTTAGTGAGGGATCAGTTTTCCCTCGCAAATCCCTCGTAAATTTTCATCACTAAATCATGAAATTCTTGTAGTGTCACTTTTGGGCAGTGTAGTAGTTGCTCGCATTCTATGAATTGTTTAAGACATTGTGAATTTTATAATTATGTGAGGTAAGGGTTGTATGCATTGCGAAAGTAAAGGACTTAGTTATTGGAAATTGATGGCTTCCTTCTTCTCTTCTGTTTCTTTCACATCCTTTTCTTTTTCATTACATGTTAAGTCCTTAATTATGCCTCCATGATATATTTCATCCTATATAAAGAAGTAGATGTGGTATACTTTGTTTTAAGTGGGAATTAACTATTTGTTTATGATTTTTTTCGTTACCAAACTTCATTTATGTTGTTTTTAGATCCTTGCTCTGTTTCCTTTTCTTTTGGGTTATTGGTAACCATGACTCTATTTTTAGCCACCGTTATTGGTAACTCTTTTGACATATACCTTATGAACTTAAATTTTAAGTACTAAGGGTAAAACTACCACATATGGTTAAAGTTTATTTTCTTATTCGAGTAAAAATTTGAGCAAAACCTTAGTGTCCCGTTTGAGATTCAATATTAATGAGTACATGTACCTTTTCAAGATACTGCTCACTGTATTGAATCTTGAATTGTCCAAGTGGGATAATTTGGTAAGAAATTTTTTCTTCACTTGGTTAATAATTATTTTTTAAATATCATATCTTTTACTTATTGAAACTTCGGTTTGCTACATTTTCTTTTGTTCTTTGGGTGCATACTTAAACTCTTTTGATCTCAATGCATTCAAGTCGTGCACTTGGAGACCAATGGGAAATGCTGCCAAAATTTTGTCAAGTATAAAATATGAGATTTAAGGAGTAACTATTAACTAAGTGTTGAAAAAGTTTCTTATCAAATGAGATAGGGCCATACCATGTTAAGAAGGAGATGGAGATTTAAGGAGCCTTAGTTTCCTATTTAAAAATGATTGTATTAATGTGCTAAACCAATTTCAGCAATCATGAGACCTGATCAAAGTTGGATGTTATGAAGAAATGATCCTACTTGATATGTAAGTAAAGAATTCAAGGATGGAGTTGATGATTTCGTTAAGGTTGCTCAAGGAGACCCAACAATTATTGATGCATTAAATCGCATCCTTTGTTCATGTGCTAGATGTAAGAATCATGTTTGGAGGGAAGTATTTAGGGTAGAACAACATCTGTATAAGTACAGATTTGTGGATGGTTATGTAAATTGGACCATTCATGGTGAGGATAGATGGGGGGATAGCGACTCAACTTCCATTGTCCTTGATGATAAAGTGGAGCCTAGGAATGCATACGTGGATATGGTTATGGATGCCGCAGGTGATAGATTAAATCCAGAAGCTCAAGATTTAAAAGAGGATCTAAATCCGTCAGCTTCGAAGTTTTATGACTTGCTAAGAGACGCTGACGAACCTTTATGGGATGGTTGCCATAAGCACATGAAATTGTTAGCTGTAACTTAACTTTTGAACTTGAAGTCTGAGTTTAACATGAGTGAGAGTTGTTATGATAGAATGATTATCATTATTAAGAGCATGCTTCCAGAGCTTGAAAGGTTATCTGAAAACTTTTACAAATAGAAGAGAATGGTTCACGAGTTAGGATTAGGATATGAGAAGATAGATGTGTGTCCTAATCAGTGCATGTTTTATTACAAAGAATACAATGACAAGAGTTTGTACTCAGTTTTCTTAGTATATGGACACCCACGATTCAAACCAAAGGCGGGACATTCATCAAATGAGAAGGATGTGTCGTACTCAGTGTTGCGATATTTTCCCATTATTCCTATACTCCAACGTCTGTTTATGTCCAAAAATATTGCACAATATATGAGTTAGCATGTGGATGGAGTGCATCAAGAAGAATAGTGATCACGCATCCAGCTGATGCTGAGGCTTAGAAACGATTTGACACTACCAATTCAACATTTGCGCTAGAGGCTCAAAATGTTAAGCTTGGCCTTTGTACAAACAATTTTTATCCATTTAACAGTTCAGCCACACTATATTCATGTTGGCCTATTTTTGTCACACCATACAATCTGTAACACTGGAAAACATGTTAGGCTTGTATATGGATACAAAGGTAGCCTAATACTTGCTTAACATGTCTGTTGAATTTTGTGGCAATCTGAGTTATTTTAGGTATTTTGTTGCAAGCTGAAAGGTGAAAAATAGCTTAAAATGACCCAGTTATTACCTTATATGGCTTAGCTAATGGAAATAGATGTGGATAATTTATTTCTAAGTCAAAAATGTGTATTCTGTGATGTGGTTAAAGTTTGAGAATTTTTGGAGTCAATTTGGTATTTTTAAGCATACTGGTTATGTGTTTTAATGCCGGAATGACGAGTCACAGATATGAAAAATGATGGTTTTGGTGCAACAAGATTTTTTATGAATCCTGTGATTTATTTCAAATTTGTTGGCTGCAAGAAAACTGGATTTGGAGAAATCTAAGTGTTCTTAGCAGATCAATTTTTTTGGTAACCTTTTAGTGTTTAACTATAAGAAGCCAAAACTAACCTCCCTTTCCAATTTTCTCTCACGGCTGAGGTAGAAATAGGGAGAAAAGAAGAGGAACAGAGAAAGAGAAAAAAAGAAGGATAAAAGAGGAGAAAAGCTAAAGGACCAAGGATCAAGGCTTGAAGGAGGATTCAAGAGCAAGATCTAGACTTCAAGATCATCATCTTTGTTGTACAAAAGGTTGGGGTTCTTGAACTTAGTTTCATCTTTTTCCTCATTTCTCCATGTTAGGTTTGATTGAGGTCTAATGTGTCAAATTGAGTTCTTGTGGTGTGATATGTGATTTTCTTGCTTGGATGAGTTATAAATGTGGTTTATGACTTATTTATGCAAAGAGTATGGATTAGAAACTAAAACTATCCATTTTAGACCTAAAATGCTCAAAGTGTAGGTTTTAGGATTTTAATGGGTGATTTTGTGTTTGGATCCAATTTTGATGAAACCAATTGGTGTTTTGTGTTTCCTTCATGTTAGTGAACTTGTTAAGAACTTAAAATCACCTAGAAACTGGTTTGAAGTGATCAAAATCCATGATTTATTCCAATGGAACAGTACCACATTCTGCAAAATTCTGTAGAACCCTGTTTATGCCAAATGTAATCGATTACAAGATTGATGTAATTAATTACAAGGCTTCTAGAAGGGATGTAATCGATTACAAGGAGAGTGTAATCGATTACCAGGGTTTGAATTTGTTTTAATCAATTACAACAAGGGTGTGATCGATTACCAAGTTTTTGACTTTGTTGTAATCGATTACAACAAGGGTGTAATCGATTACAAGCTCCCTGTTTATGGAAAAACCGAGTTTTTCTTGATGAGATCATTTATGCAAGTCTTTTTGGATGTAATGAGACACTTCTGGAGATATTTCTTGGGAAGAATTATCAACTTGCATATATGAAAAGTTTGGAAGTGCTTAGACATTGAAAGTGTGATAGAATGCCTAGGTTGGTGTTTAGAACTTTGGTCATCATAAGGTTGACTTTTAAATCACTTGTGAGTGATTTTGTGATGTTCTAGATACTATTTACCTGGAGATGTGAATCTTGCTACCTTTGTTGGATAAGTAAGGCTAAGGTTCCTATGTTCTTGTAATTAAATGTGGCTTGGATATTTTGGTCTATAACGCCTACCTATATGTATAGTTTACTCCTTTAGAGTTAAAGTTGAGTTTAAAATGCATAGTTGGAAAATGTTTTCTTATTCTTAAAGGTTGAACTTGAGGATATGGTAGAGACATAGGATTGTTCCTTTATGTGATAGAGTTGAGCCAAGAGAGCATGTAATCTAGTTAGAACCTTTCACTTGGATAAGTGAACCATGTGATGGGATGGGAGAAACCCTAGGCATCCTTTGAGAAGTAGAATGTCATATGTCAATATCTAGAACCTTGAGCAACTTGTGGGTTGCCTTGTGATTCACTTGCGAAGTGATGAAGTGAGGTCTTAGGTGTTGTATGCTAAGTGTGCTTAGCAAGTAGTACTTGTTATCAGGCATTGATTGCTCCTTTTGTGTAGAAAGTAGAGCTGGGGATGTATGTATGACATTTACTCCCTTGTGAGACAAGGTTTGAGTTATAGGAAAGACTAGAAACGTGACCTTGCATCTTATGTGATAAGTGAGCTTGGTTGGTTAGTTTGTTAGTTGTAACACCTCAAATTTTATTTATTTTGTGATAAATATTCATTTTCCAATATTTGTGATTTTTGAAAATTTTTCTAGATTTTTTTGAGAACGTAAAATATTTTAATATTATTTTTCATTTTACGTGCAAGCTGAGCGGAGCCGAGAAAATGAGATATTTTTCCTGAGAACCTTGATCTGTGGAAATGTCGACGAGGGATCTTACTAAACTCGATACTGGACATGGTTTGCGAGGTTTCATGTTTTTTGAGAAATTTTATCAGATAAAATAATAATCGCTGTGTAAATTTTATCCGCTGGACAATTAATACTGACTCCTGTCAACTGTAACAATTGTCCATTGAATAATAGCATGTATTAAAAATCTTATCACATTATCCTAATGTAATTTACTTTAAGTCTAATTAAATCCACTTTAATTCAAATTTATTGTATTTTAATCAAAGCTTCTTTGAGAAGCTTTGACTAAATGACCAAGCTATCCTTGGCTTGTTGGGGAAGCTAATTTCCCCCCTTCTCTCTCTCCATTGCTGTGGCACACATAGCCCAAGGGGAAGCAATTTTTGCTTCCCTCCCTTAATCAATATACACTAAAAATATCATTTTCCTACAACACTTTCTCTCTCTAGTTCTTCTTCTTCATTTTTCTCTCCACCTTCTCTCTTCTTCTCCCTCTCCACACGGTTTTGTAGCCCCCATTATGACCACTATTTTTCATCTTTTCTCTTCATCAATACCATTTCTTCACTCACCTCAACCTCTTATACATTTCCTATTTAGAAAATTTCTCCAAAATCCATCTTCACCTCTATTGTCTTCCAAGACAAAGCTTCTAACTTTGAGGTAAAGTTTCCATTTTCTTCTTTCTTTCCCTTCATTTTCATGATCTATGGTTTCATTGGAGACCAAAGATCCATCTTTTACCATGCTTGATGTTGATTCTTGATGATGAAAATTTCTAGGGTTTTGGAAGCTCAAAACCGAAACCACCAAGGAGCCAATAGGAGACCGTTTTCGTATTTTTCCTTTAGGTAAAAAGGAGATTTACTCAATTCTATCATTATTGGTGGTGAGGAGACTGTGTGTTTGAATGATGGAGAAATCCATATTTCTATGCTTACTTTGTTTGATGATTTTGCATGTGTATATGTTCTAAATTGATGTTGATGATTGAATAATGATTTTGATTGTATTGGTGTTGTTGGAATACTTGAAATGTTAGAATTAATGAATGGAAAAATTTGAGGGTTTCCTACACTAAAGTGAGGTCATAGTTTTGGCTTGGATTTTTAGGGGTTTGGAGTGATTTTGTATGAGATAGAATTTGAGTGATTAGATACTAAGCAATTGATGCATGAAATGGAAAAAAAATTACAATTTTGAAGACCTAGAGGGCCACGGTTTTAGAGAGAAAATTTTGAGGTTAAAGGATGCCTTGGTGCATTTTTGGAAATTAAGAATTTAAGGATATACATAATCCATAATGTGATGAAAGAATTAAATTGAATAATAACTCTTGAGAAAGCTACGGTTCTAAAGGTTATTTAACCTAAATTTTTCAAAATTGATCAAAGCTTAAGACTTTGGAAATGTGAATCCATAATATGAACTTGTAATAATTGATGAACCATATGTGTTCAAATATTGATGTTGAGAACTGATTCTATGTTGTTGTGAGTTCCTATGTGGAACAAAACATTTGATGATATCATGACATGTTGATGTTGAGAAATGAATATATATATATATATATATATATATGCCATTGTGGTATACTTTATGATGAATGCATCATTGATAAACATACATGATGTACATTATGTCGTCATGCCTATGTGTTATCCATTGGACATTGTTGTAAAGGCGGTGTATGCCTAGGAGTTTGAATAACACCTATGTGCGGGTGCGAATAGACTAAGCGTAGGGTCATAGTGGTTGGCCCTGGGGGCGTTGGGGTGCAGGTGTCTCACAATGGGCAGACTGAGACGCTGTCCTATATCGCGATCAACTGTTGAGGTGCCATGTATAAGCCGTAATGCGCAAATATTTTTATGAGATGAGCACACTACTTTTTTAAGGCTAAGGAGATACTGGCATAACTCCTTGATCATTCACTCCGAAAATGTTTATGTCTAGCTCCATGGAGTAGGAATTTGGTACCATTTGCATTGTGAACTGTCAGTCTCATAATTCATTAAGCATGAGCATTTATAACTGTGGAAAAATATTTGTTCTTATTGTTGCAATAATTATTTGATTGCTTGAACTGTTGACTGTTGAAAACATAGATGATGTATGTTCTATTGCTGATAATTTTTACTACTATTTATTGTTGTTTTGCTTTTACTGTAAATTTGAATTATTACTTTGATTGGATATATGAACTGTGTTGGTATGTGGGCATTCAGCGCCATTTTGTTTTCTTGTTGTCATTTTAGTACTGAAAGCTGGGTGTCTCACCTCTCTCTGTATTTCGATATTTCTGTTTATTTGTATACTTCCGAGAAGACATTCGTGAGGAAGAGAAGGAAACACCTGAGTTTCCTGGCTTTTGGCCCGACTGCAATTAGAGCTGGTTTGTGATGTCTTCGCATCCGCTCCGATTCTTGGGGTATGTCCGGATGACCTTTCATGGAGGATCCGATTGCTGGCACATCAATTTGAGCATGAACCGATGCATCTACCACGGGGAGCTGACTGTATCTTTGGTATGGGGTCGTTACAACATAGTAGAAATGATGGGCTCTCCGACAAACTCTGTACGTATGGTCACAGTCAGACGTCCTACGTAAGTCACCGAATCTCTGTCCTCCCGCAGTTGCCAGGCTTCTGAGCCTCCGTGAAACTCAAGTTTCACAAAACCGAAGAATCCTGGCAGCGTCATACTCACACAATCAGTCCAATGGGTATGGATGATCAGATGGTTCTTGGTCGTCGAACTGATCCTCGGCTTGTTGCTGTTCCTCGTCCTCGGGGTATACAAAATTAAGAGGTTGTTCCTCTTCCTCAAACTCTTTTACCACATAATTTAAAATACAGAAATAGTACATGTAAAGAGGTAAGACAATCTATATCACCACAAACATGATAAATAAGAAAACGCCAATACAACACACATGACAATCCATACAATATAGAATACCTTAATAGCATAAATAATAATATAATATAACACATAAATTAAATGCAACAACATCATATAATGTCACGGATAGATAAAATATTACAGATAATAATGTTATAATGTACAACACATATACATATGCAATGTGACTCAATCCTACTCCATGGAGCTAAAACACAGACATCAGAGAGAATGACCCGCAAGTTCTATTAGTACCTTAGGCTGCCCAACCAACTATTGCACTGTCTCACGTTGTGTCTATAGCCCACTGTCCAAAACATCGTGGTGTAATACACAGTCCAAACATCGTGTAACTACAGGCATTGTACTAAAATAGTCCTTACAAGATCTCGATTAAGTATAGTGCGTGTCGAGACCACTAGTGTGTTACCAGTTACCACGGCCCAGAGGAGCGACTAACTGTCCACATATGGAATAATCCGCACACTAATGTCTCCAAGTTCACACAAGTTGAACCACACTACGCTTATCACACCGACAACATGATGTTATTCGTCTCGTCAATCAAATCACCAATCATCAACTAAATTGGCACAACTCAATGTATGAACAAAAATAATTACCAAAATACCCTCAATGGTATTAGTACCCATATTTACGAAAATATCCTCTATGGCAAAACTCCAATATACAGTACGTCCAACTTGACAGTACTGTTTCACAATCTATCCGGGTCCACCACTTTGGCCCGACAGTAAAACTTACTGTTTTCATCAATCGCGTAGAAATTTTATCGCATTTTCACAATTTTGTCATTTTTTTGCAAACGTTTTTAAATCGCGTAAATATATTTTACTGTTTTTGAAATCGCGTACTATTTTTAAATCATGTTCTCAATCGTGTAAGATTTTAAAATTATTTTCTTGTCCGAATTCCTTAAAAACCACTATTTAAAATAAACAAAAATAATATTTAATACGTTTAAATTATGTAAGATATGTTTTATACCGTATACAATATATTAGATATCTTTTCTATCTTATTTGTTCGTTTTTAACAAAAATTGACAGTATTTTGCTTAGGAAATCTATAACAATGGTTTTCTAGGTTTTCTGTTAAAAATTCTTTTGTTTATATTATAACCATTTAATTACACTTTTGAAAACTACCAACATGCTTCAAAACCTAAAATGAGCTCTACATTAGAAATTTTACAAAAGCTACTGTATTTTCTCCTAAACAGTAAAATCCTTAGTTTTAGCTTCTTAAGCTTAATCTAATTATTTTTATTCTTCAAAACTCATTGTAATAAAATTCCTTTTGGGTATTATTACTTTATCTTGATTGAAAATAATTTTAGAAACCAAAAACACTTGACTTTGGCATGTTGGCCGAAATCTATAAACTTACCATTTGATTTATAGATTCATTTTTCTTACTCTAAATCAATTTGTACTTTGTCAATTTACCTAAATCAATTAAATCACTCTTTTAGAAAATTGTTGAGAAAATTTTGGTTCTCATTTTGTGTTGAGGTCGTGAGCCTTGTATTTGTGTTCTTTGGAACACTCATGCAAACCTTGCATTTTATTCACATCCTACTAATTATTCATGCATTTCTAACACATACAATATATTCAAAGCTTGTAGACATGCATATCAATACAAATCACAATCAAGAAAGCTATTACAACAAACACACAAATGAATCCTTATGGATTCTACAATCACAAACAAATCCATTTTCTTATCACCACCCAAGGATGATAAGATTCAAGTCTTCCTCTTACCTTAAATGAAGACAAACTCTTCTCCTATCCTTCCTAGTGATTTCGGGTTCACCCTCCAAATTACCTATCAAGCTTGAATAAATTCTACAAGTTACTACCATAGAAGAATAACATAAACCATGGATCAATCAATGCTTAGAACCTTATAAATAAGATTAGAAATGAAAAATAAGAAATTTCACCTTTAAGGAGAAATCTTCAAAGTTATTTTCCAAGCTCAAGATGAATTTTTTTGAAGAAATCTCTCACTAGAGATAGTCTTAGAATGGTATTTAGGTTTAGAAAAGTAAGGTAGATAGAATTTTAGGTGAATGGTTGATGAAATGGATGGTGTGGCCGAATGGCTCTCAAAGGAAGCTTCAATGGAATTTTGTTTTTGCAAGAGAGAAAGATGATAGAAAACTTAACAAAATCAACCCTTCTCTCCTTGTTGTAGCCGTGGAGTCACCCTAGAGAGGTGTCCACTTTGGTGGCTTCATCCAAGCCTTGGAAATGATCAATGGCTAGGATAAACACTTAGCCTCCAAGCTTAACTCTCATTGGTGGATGCAAACCTAGTCATGCAATGACTAAGCTTGTTCTTGAAAGTTCTTGGCTTGCTTTACCTTGGCTTGGCCGAATTCCCTAAGGAGAAAGGTAACCAAGTTTTCTTCTCCTTTACCATCTAGTTACACTTAAGTGAAACAATCTAGTTACTTGTCTAACTAGTTAGTTACTTAGGTTAACTTAGTTAACTTGATACTTATAGATTTTTATTAACTTAGAAACCAACTAGATAGCTAACTAATTTACCATCATTTAGTTACTTAACAAGTTTTTTATACTAACTTAGTTAAGTTCTAATCTAACTTGATTAGGTCATCTAGTTCTAAACTAATTAGTCTAACCACTTTTGTTGACTCTTTTCCTATTGGTTTAGAAATTTCTCTAGCCAAAAACATTGACTAGTTTCCTAAACATGGGTCCCGCAAGGCATTTGTGGGTCCTACAATCCAAAAGTGGGTCCCACAGACAATTTTCGGGTCTACTGTCACTTATTTATACTGACTAATAAAATAATATTATAATAATATAAAATTATTTTATTTCACAGTTAAATCCTAAAAATTAAAAGATTAATAACAGTATCATTCAGAATTGGGTTTAGTAAGATCCCCCAGCTCTGAATAATTAAAATAAGATTTTCCCGGTCCAAAAATTATTATTTTCCTGTCCCAGAGCAAATCATACAAAAAGTTCAAATAAAATCATAGACAGTAAAATAAAACTCTGTATCATACAGAAAAATAATAAACAGTACAATTCGGGACACAACGATCATTTATCCTAAAGTTGGGGTGTTACATTTTCTAATTTTTCCTATTTCAAATAAAGTTGGTGGCGACTCCCAATTAATTTATTTTGTTTCGCCGCTCCCGCCGCAATTTTCGATCGCGACAGATGGCAACTCCACTGGGGACACTTAAGAGTCAAGCCCATACAAGTTTGTTGTGCAAAATTTTTGTGATTTTTGTTTATTCGTTTTACCTTTTTTCCTTTCTTTTTCTTTTTTTTTTGTTTTCTATTTCTCATTTTTTCTTGAGTGAAGCCTAAGTTAGGTAGAAGTTACGTAATAGTAGTTGTAACATCCCGGGACTGCCTGTAGGATTGATGAATGTCTCCACAAACTAACACGGGTCTTTTTAGCGTGTTTTGTCCTCATTCACATGCATCCTAGGAAACTTCCCAGGAGGTCACCCATCCCACAATTACTCCAAGTCAAGCACACTTAACCATGAAGTTCTTATGTTCTAGGCTCCCGAAAAGAAGTTGTAACTTGTTGATATGGTTACGCCTAATCAATTCCTTTAAGTCATCCTCAACTATGCAATCTCATACCTGCACAGTCTCTGAATCCCTCTCATTCCAGTGCGTATTCAGTTTTCATGGGACCCTTCGCCTAGAAGTCTGCCAGGAGCCGCTCCTTGTCTGTGCTTCTCTTACACCGGTGTCCACTCCCCATCCTCGTCGGCCCCGGGACACCACATGCCCACAAACTTCCGCTTGGTTTGTCCCTAAACCACATCGTACTGGAGAGGTCCCATCTCTGATACCATCTGTAACATCCCGGGACTGCCTGTAGGATTGATGAGTGTCTCCACAAACTAACACGGGTCTTTTCAGCGTGCTTTGTCCTCACTCACACGCATCCTAGGAAACTTCCCAGGAGGCAACCCATCCCACAATTGCTCCAGGTCAAGCATGCTTAACCATGAAGTTTTTATGTTCTAGGCTCCCGAAAAGAAGTTACAACTTGTTAATATGGTTACGCCTAATCAATTCCTTTAAGTCATCCTTAACTATGCAGTCTCATACCTGCATAGTCTCTGAATCCCTCTCATTCCAGTGCGTATTCAGTTCATTCCTGGGACCCTTCGCCTAGAAGCCTGCTAGGAGTCGCTCCTTGTCCGTGCTTCTCTTACACTGGCATCCACTCTCAGCCCTCGTCAGCCCCGGGACACCACATGCAAATTGTAACACCCTAATTCCATTCACTGTAATATACCCTATGTATATTAAGTAAATAGAATAGTATGCCACTTTCTAACTTAAGCGTAATTTACAACCTATTTAATAGCTATATAACGAATAAATATATAGAGCCTTTACAGAAGTAAAAGAGCAAGACATTTTACACCTCAGGAAACTTACTCTTTACTAGAAATCTATTTGATATGTCTAAGATTACAAACCTTTACAAAACTAATTATATAAATTTATTTACAAGCCATAAATATAATTACATAGTCAAAACTATTAAATTAACAACATAAATAAATCTTCATCTCCTTGCTTTGCGCTTACTTGAATTCTCCTTTGGATTTATTATGGAAAACATAAAAAGATTGGGGTGAGAATTAATAATTCTGAGTGGTAAATCTGAAATCGTAACATCATGGTAAATCCAGCTGCTTTGGGGTAAAACGTAAATTTGTATTTAATCATTTGGAAAGGTGGCATAAGCCAAAACTCAGTCCTTTCCCTTCCCAAAGCAGACAGTTCATTTAATTACTAAAATAATTTAACTATTATATATCAGTTCAATTGAACAAACATACACTGAAATATTCATAAGTATACCAGGAATAATAACAACTCTACTTCATGTACCATTCCTAGCCATTCTTGCCAACTCTTGTCCTTAATCTTTGTAATTATAGAAAACAAGGCAATTGCCCATACAATTGTCAATTTTATGCAATGCATGGTGATGTATGATTATGCCTAATGAAAATCCTGAAGTATGCTCATACAATGATTTTTAAAAGATTTTATTTTAGAAAACACATGTTATTTGATTATTTCCAAGAAGCCCTTTTGTTCCAGGAAGCCCTTTTTAATGTAACACCGCCAACCAGAGCTCCAACTCCCGGGAAGCTATGTTAATCTACTCCGTATTGTTCACATGACTCAGTATTAAATCCCCTTCTTCGAACTACAACCCTTCATTAGGATTATTGAATCCCCTCCTTCAGGTTATAGCCCTTCATTGGGACCAAACTTAGAACCATGCATTTTGCTTCTCCCGAAGGAGAACGCCTCCTTATATTGTTTTCTGGGTAGGCAGGACACCCTTTTTGTTCCTTGCACTACCAAACATTCATAACTTTGGCATTTGGAGCCCTTTTGTCCAAGCCACTTGGAGCCCTTTTGTCCAAGCATAAATTTACAATACATGGAAACATCGAATAACAAGTTTGAAAACAAAACATACATAATATTAAAACCTTTCTTTCTTTAACTTTTACTTAATCATATCTTCCACTATATAATAGGGGAGCAATACCATAAACATTAAATTTTCTCTTTATACATTATCATACATGCTTGTAGAGAGGGACTCGTTCAACCTCATCTACCTGTATCATTCCTTTTATTTCCCAATATCATGATCATCAACATTATACCATATGATGGCTTAATGCCTCATTTACATTTTAATCATCATGGTAATCATTACTTTCTTACAAAGTATAAACATTGAAGCACATCTTTTAAATATATCAATTTGACATAACATTACATTGGAAATCAATTTCCCAATCAAACAAATCCAAGTTCATATTATACCATCATCATATCCTTAATCAAACCATAATATGTCTCATTATATCATATAGGGATCCAACACCCTTATATCATATTATCCTAACTCAATCTTAGCCAAAGAGAAAACAAAACATAGTTCACAAACCATCCAACCTTAAATTATTCCAAAACACCTCAACATTTGCCCCAAAAAGGCTGATTTTCAAGATTGCTCCAGAGGTGTATCTTAACTTCAAACATTATGAAATTTTGTTAGCATATATCCTTACATGTTAGCTTTCAAATGGCTCTGGAATCAACTCATTCCGATATTGGTAGCTCGAGTTATGATAAAAACACTACAGGCTATCAAAAATGAGTTTTCTCTCTGTTTCGGGTCTATTCGAATACCCCTAGTGGTATTCGAATACCAACCACGAAATTTCACTTTCTGGAGCTCTCTGTGATGCTTTATTTGAATACCAACCTTGGTATTCGAATAAGGCACTGCAGAACAGCAATCCTGGAGCAGAAAACAACTGTGTTTCTTGTTCTATTAATTCCTAAACTTGATCCAATCCTCAATTCATGGATTCTAGGTGATTTCCAATCACAGCTAAGGTTCCTAACCACATAGCAACCTTTATATGAACTCCTAACTCATCTAGCATGAATTATGGCCAAGAATCACAACTCAAATACAATCATACTTCAAGTTTCTAATGAATTCTTCCTACTCTAACTCTAAGAAACTCATCTAATCTCATTTTCTATCTCAAACCCATATGCCTCATACATGAAGAAAAGAATATAAGATGAAGAACTAGATAGCAAACACCCCTACCTCAAGTTTGAAGATGATGAAGCTTTGAGATGATGAAGCTCTTGCTTCCTTCTCCTTCTTCTCTTCTATTTTCTCCTTCTTTTTTCTCTCCTATGTTTCCTCTTTCTTTCTTTGATTGCTCTTCAGTTTTCCTTTCTCTGGAGCTGCGTGGGAGAAGTGAGAAAGATGAGAGAAATCTCATCTTTTAATAGATGAGTTATAAGGGTAATTTTATCCTTTCGCTCAATTTTGTATCTACTAAGAACACTTTGGTCTTATTAAATCAAGTTTTCTAACTTCCCACAACTTTAGAAAAATTTCTAAGATCCATCAAAATTCTTGTTTCTTCATTTTCATAATTTTTCATATCTGTTGTGACTCAATTGGTACTTAAATACTCACTCGGTATCTTTAAAAATACTAAACTAATTCCGTTTGTCCTCAAAATTTAACCACATCCTCCTTCACTCATTTGTGACCTAGAAATAACTTTTCCATATCTATTTCCTTTAATATAGCATTTATGCTATTTTTCTGAGTTAAAATAGTCATTTTGCACGTTCTGTGTTACGGCAAAATGCCTAAATTAACTTGAAACATCACAAAATTTAGCAGATATGTTAAACAAGTATTGAGCTACCTCTGCAACCTTATACAAGCCTAACATGTATAAAAAGAGGATGTTATAGTAGTCATTTTGGATGTACATCCTATTTGATTATCACAAAAACCTCAACTAGAGTGTGCTTTTTTCAAGAATGTCCCGCACCTAGTGGTTTACCCACTGTTTGCGGTTAACATCCTGAAATGGGACTGAGCTCTAGAGGCCTTTAGAATGGTAGAACCACCCAATAGAAGTTCTCATAAATCAGAAAGACCCATAGATCTTTAGGATAGAAAATCTCCAAGTTTAAGGCAAATCTTAGGACACAAAGGGAGCATATCTTTCGTTACCTTTAGATTTATTCATATCAAATACCTTATGAGTTGTTTAGTCCTTTAATGTGATGGACCATACTTGCGTCTCTCTTAAAAAAAGTTTTTTTCAAAAGAGGAGGCGAGTCACTATTAAAGGACCAACAACTTGCTCACTCATTATTGCATTATAAATCATTATACTTCAAACCATTTCTTTGAAATTCATAGACTGATGATTCATATATTCCTGGAAATGTTTGTTGGAGAACCGTTGAAACTAAGTGCCTAAGGACTAGCACTGAGTATCTTTGAATAATAATAGAAAGTATCATGAGATCAGATCACAAGGATGCAATTTTGAAAAGGACCTTGCAACTTAAGGCTAAGAAAGTTGACACCAAGAGCTTAGTAAGTTTGGGCCAAATTTTGAAGAAGACACAACGTCTAACCTTCACTGCAAGGTATGGGAGGATCCTAAATCTATTAGGTGGACGTGCAAGTAGAAGCCATCACTGCACTAGCCCAGTACTATGACCTACCACTATGTTGTTTCATATTTCAAGATTTTTAGCTAGCCCCCACCTTAGAGGAGTTCGACTAGATCCTGGGCTTACCTTTAGAAAAGGAAAAACTATACTAATATATGGGTCATTATGCATCCATGCCAACCTTAGCAGATGTTTTGAAGATTCATGTAAAAGATCTGCAAAAGGCAAAACACGATAGGAAAGGAACAGAGGGGTTTCTAAGAAAATATTTAGAAAAGCACATGCGCTCCCTAGTCGAGGTTGAAGACTAGAGTACCTTTATAGATGTGCTAGCCATCACCATTTATAAAAGCATTCTCTTCCCGAGTAGTGAAAACTTGGTAGATTTGGAAGCAATTGATGTGTTCATTTCTCGAAGAAATGATGCTACAAATCCTGTCTCGGCCATTCTTGTTGATGTTTATTACACTCTGAATTTCTGCCATGAAAAGAAGAGTAAACCGATCTTATGTTGTCTATCGATGCTATTTGTATGGCTCACGACTCACATGTTCAAGAGGGGCTACAAGGAACCATGTTCCCTTACAAATCTCAAGATTTTCTAGTTGAAGACAATGAATAGTTGTGAATGGGCTGATGAATTGGCCAAGCTTGAAGAAAGAAGAGTCGTATAGTACCCACGGTGGAAAGAAGGGAAAACAGTGGATTATCAGTGTGAAGGTTTTCCTAATGTTCCTCTTATAGGTACTCGGGGTTGCATTAACTACAACCCCGCTTTAGTTTTGCAACAACTTGGCTATCCTATGATGGGACCACCTTCGGAATTGGAAACCACTCCCTTTATTTACGACATGAAGACAAAGTGTACTGAGACACTTAGGAAAGTCTGAGACGCTTGGAAAAAAGTCATTAGAAAGGGTAGCGAGCTAGGAGTTAGAAGTTGTGGAGTCAAAGAAAGCTACCGGCAGTGGGTCAAGAACCGTGCTCAGGAAGTCAAACTACCCTTTAAGATTTCAGGAACCTCTGCAGTTAGTGAATCTCTGTCTCCAGTCCCGATAGAAGATGAAGAAATAAGGGAAAAGATAGCAGAAGCCAATAAAGAAAAAAAGGAAATTAGAAGCAGAGTTAGAAAAGACTCGCTAAGCATGTGCAGTTTTAAAGCGTGAGAATTTGAGAAGGACCATGCTCTTGAAAGAGTTAACAAGAGCCGAAGGACAGAGTGAGATCATATGTCGAGAACCCGGAGATGTTTAGGAGCTTCAAACAAGGAATTGGGACTCCAATGGAAAGAAAGAGATAGGGCTCTCGCTGAAAATCAACAACTTAAAGAGCTTCTTATAAATGCCAAAGTGACATAGAATGATGCCCTTCATCAAGTGGATAGCATGAGGCAACAAATAAATATAGTGTCAGTAAGATATGAAGACACAATCAGAATTGAGAGGTTACACATGAACAAAGTAATCGTGGGATATGAAACAGCGTTACGACAGGGACAAGAAGACTTACAGAGGCTAATAGATCAAGTGAAATAACAAGACACAGACATCATTGAATGGAAAGAAAAAGTCTGTTTTTGGACAGACCACTTCACAAGACTGGCATGTCTAGCCAACATGGCAATTGCAAACATCCCATCTCGTTTGAGGATAGCTGATAGGATGATCAATCCTCTTAAGACACCAGTAAAGATTAATGATTTCATTGAGTATTATAAGAATCTCATTGGAGAAATGAAGCAAATTATCAAGGTGCACCCGACTGAGCAGAATGAGTTAGACTAGATAATGATGTATTCCACTCAAATGACGTTGATGATATTTTATAATTGAATAAAGTATGATTGCTTATTTCTCTGATCTCATGCCTACTTGAGACCCTATACTTTTGAATGAGATGTTCTGAAGAATGGTCATGGTGAAAAAAAAAAAATTCAAAGATACTCACTTAAGTCCATTCGGCACAAACCAATAACAGTTCCCTAACAAATTGATAATAGTCATGATTGTTTTTACTAAATTGTATTTTGACTGTTCACAGAGGGATTCGAAACCATTACGCGACCAAGGAAAGTAAACACCAACCAAACCCGCGTTCACTATACGAGGGCTCGAGCGAGACTTGTAGCAATAGCAGCTGAGAATGAAGGAAGAAATCTGAGCATGGAAGTAGATGAGGTGAAAGGGAGGATAGATGAAATAACAGAATCGCAAAGAAGAATAGAGGAAATGTTGTCGGCCATGAAGGAGACCCTCACCTTGTTTGGGGTAGCCGGAAGCATAGGAGTAACTAAGGCACATTCACACCCGCCAGTTATCACTTCTATAAGGACAAACTCGGGGGTCGCCATTGAGATGCCTGTTGTGGGAGGGACCTCAAATACTGCACCACTAGTGATTCCTATCGGAGAGGGGTATCGTTCGTTGGAGGATACCCAAAATACAGTTCATGGTAACACAAAGTTCACATGGGAACCACCGTATATGTCCATCCCAGTGTCAATAGGATTTCCCACTGGAAGTGGTCATGCAATAACTCAGAATAATAAGATGAAGGAAGAATGGATGGAAAGGATGGAGGAGCAAATCAAAGCCATCAAAGGTTTAAGCACCTATGGTCCCCTTAGGATAGAAGAGTTATGCCCTACTGCTAACGTGGTCATTCCAAAAGACTTCAAGGTTCTAGAATTGGACAAGTACGATGGAAGCACTAACCCTTTTTTCCACTTGAAAACGTACATTACCAAAATGTCAATTTGGTCAAAGGAGTGGAAGTTCCTCATCAGTTTCTTTCACGAAAGCTTGACTGGGCCTGCTTTGGAATGGTGTATCCAATAGGACCTTTCCAAAATCTCTTCTGGGGATGACTGAGCAAACTTATTAATGGGATAGTACCGGTTCAACCTGGATACGGCCCCAACTCAGGAACAGTTGGGAACACTACAAAAGAAAAGTGGGGAAGCCTTCAAGCAGTATGCCTAGAGGTGGAGAGCTCTCGCGGCACAGGTCTAGCCACCATTGACATTAACATAAATGTGCTCATATTTTTTGGAGACTTTAGGAGCTCCCTATATTGGGACAATGGCAGGTGCTGCTTATCGAGACTTCGCTGAACTAATAGTTGCTGGAGAAAGGATTGAAATTCTGATGAAAGCAGGTAAATTGCCAATTGGAAATAATGACGGTGGTTTCAAGAAGGGGTTTCCTCCTAAGAAAAAAGAGTTATAAGTGAGCTACATACAAAACCAACAACATCCACGACCCTGTTATTCTCCATCTTACTCTACCTACCAAGCCTCTCCATATAACCTAAACCCTTACCCTTGTTATCAGACACCCACACCTTCTTATCTGTCTGGCCTAGCCGCTCCACCCACAAACACACCTCAAGTCCCACTACCCTAACTCAATAACATCTTAGCACCTCAAACTTATGGTCCTTCCTATCATTCACCAACAGCACCACCAAATTGTCTGAATTATTCATAACCACGACCAAATTATCAAAACCAAAGCTGCTTTCGCCATCAAAGTTTACCACCTTTCCCAAAATTAGCCATTTCGAATGCTGAACTATTCCAAAGGCTCTATGATGCCCATTTAATTTCAGGAAGTCCTGTGCGCCCCATGGAGCCACCATTCCTAAGTTGGTATAACCCGAATCTAACTTGTAAATTTCATATGGATATTCCTGGGCATTCTATTAAAGACTGTGAGGCTTTTAAGACAGTAGTGAAAAAGTTAATCACCTGTGATAGATTGGACATCAAAGAAGAGACTGGGCCCAATATAGTCAATAATCCAATTCCAAATCATGGAGGAGGAAACTGAGTAAATGCTCTGGAAATGGGAGAACCATTAATAAGAAAGGTTTTGGATATACGCACTCCAATGGCTGAAGTGTTCAAGGGGTTGAAGATGGCAGGTTATAATATCACTGCGGCATCAGCTTCAATAAAGGAGGAGGAGAAGTATGATGATGAGTCAAGTTGTGCATACCACTGTGGGGGAAGAGGACACCATATTAAAAATTGTTGGGATTTCAAGGTCTGTGTTCAAGGGTTAATCACCATGGGGGTAATACAAGCTCAATGAAGAAAGGATTCTGTAGAAGAAGTCAATGTGGTCGAGAAATTTGTACTCCGGGTACCACCCCTCAAGGAGACTGCAATAGAAAAAAAGGCAGTGATGATTATAAAGAAACCTACCTTTTTTACTTTTGCTGACACCCATGCCATACTATAGAAGTATGAAACAAAGATAAAGATGAAAGGGGTTACCGATGAATCCTCCATGGACTATACCACCATCTCCATTCAGACAGGAGTAGTGTCAAGTGCCGAAGAAATCAGCAGGATAACCAGAAGTGGCAGATGTTATGGGGAAAATGAATTAATTTAGAAGGATAAAGAGGGAAAGACTAGGGAAGACGCTAATGTCATGAAAAATGGAAATGGAGAAGAAAAAGAAGAAGAATTTCTGAAGATAATGAAGTAGAGTGAGTTTGATGTTGTGGAACAATAAAGAAAACACCAGTAAGGATCTCACTTTTATCACTATTCCTCACTTCGGAACCTCATCGAAAAATGCTTCAAAGGATATTAAGTGAGGCTTATGTCAGGCCCGATGTCACTCTCGAAGGAGTAATAAGCATGGTGCATCCAGTAAAGCATGTCAACATGATCTCTTCTCCGATGAAGAAGTTGTTTCGAAGATAGGATGTGGTCCTAAAGTGTTGCATATCACCTTGAAGTGCAAAGAGTTTGTAATTGCAAAAGTACTTATAGATGGGGGTTCAGCACTAAATGTGATCCCAATGTCTACACTAGAGGAATTGAACATGGGGGAAACTAATTTAGAACCCCAAGAAATGATTGTGCAAGCCTTTGATGGAAGACAAAAAGAAATATTGGGGAAAATAACTTTGCCACTAGAAATCAGACCAAGTTATTTCCATATTCTCTTTCAAGTCATAGATATTCAGCCAGCATACATAATGCTTTTAGGAAGGCCGTGGATTTATGAGGCTAGCGTGGTCCCGTCCACCTTGCATCCGTTTCTAAAGTATATTCAAAACGGATCTGTAATCACCATTCATGGAGAAGAAGAGATTATGTTGTCAAAACCAATTTTGCTACCTTATGTGGAAAACGCCGAACAAGTTGAGGATGATTCCTTACATAGCTTTGAGGTTTTGAATGAGGAATTAGTAAGGAATGAGGTGCTGATGCATAATGTAAATGAAGTGGTAGCCCGTATTATGGCAAGAAGCAGATATCAGAAAGGAAGAGGATTAGGAGTAAAGTTTCAAGGGGTCCCATAGCCAGTTAAGGTTTTTGAAAGCGAAGGAAGGTATGGATTAGGGTACGAGCCCTCATTGGAAGAGAAGATGAAGCATATGACTTTTGGAAAGAAAAAAGGAAAAAACTGGGAAGGGAGGTATATTCCCCAATTGAGAGAGACATTTCTAGCACCACATGAGGTAATTGTGTTAGAAGATGTCTCCAAGGGTCAACTCACCATAAATGCACTAGAAGAAGACTCGAAGAAGTGTGACGCTATCCGTGCCTTTCTTAACAATGAGCTGCTAAAGAATTGGCGGTCTGAGCCGGTCATTGACGTGGTTGTTTCAAAGTAATTATCTGGTTGTACTCAGAATAATCTGTGATTTGAACTTATGTTATTTTACTTGAGACAATGAATAAACAAGTTTGCATTTGTATGTTATCCTCCTTCTTTTTGTTCCTTCTTCTACTTTATCATTGCTTGGTTGTCTTGCCTTTTCTGTTTGTCTCCTTTATCTCTTTTTTCTTTGTTTTCTTTTCCAACTGTACATAATTTCTTTCCAGGAGTTTGGATCTTGCAAATATTTTGCCTCATAACAAAGACCTTGAAAATTCGTCAATTGATTCCCTTGCGATCATTGAGGATAACCTAGGATCTGATGAAGAAGAAGAAGTCATAGAAGAGTTCACGAAGTTAGTAGAATATTTTGAAAGAGAATTTGGTGTGGATAATGAGGTTGTAGAAGTAATCAACATGGGGACCAAAGCATGCAAGAAAGAATTGAAAATAGTAGATAATCCAGAGAGCACAGAAATGGTAGCACTACTTGAGGAATATCTTGATGTGTTCACATAGTCCTATGAAGATATGTCTGGATTAGACCCCAAGATAGCGTCTCATAAAATCTCATTATATCCAGATACAGAAGCAAAAAGATAGAAGTTGAGAAAGTTGAGAAGAATGCATCCTGATATGTCACTAAAGATCAAAGAAGAAGTGACTAAGTAATTAGAAGCTGGATTTTTAGAAGTATCAAGACACCCAGAATGGGTAGCTAATATTGTGCCGGTACCTAAAACGAATGGGAAGGTCATGATGTGTGTGGATTACCGGGATCTAAACAAGGCCAATCCAAAAGACGATTTCCCGCTTCCTCATATTGATGTTCTTGTCAACAATACAACAGGAAATCACAAGTTCTCATTTATGGATGAGTATTCTAGGTACAATCAGATCCCCATGGATGTCAATGGCAAAGAAAAGACGACTTTTATAACCCTTTGGGGGACTTTTTGTTACAAAGTAATGTCATTCAGATTAAAGAATGCTGGAGCTATATATTAACGTGTTATGGTTGCATTATCCCATGATATGATGCATAAAGAAATCGAGGTATATGTAGATGATATGGTCGCCAAGTCTAAAGAAGGGGAAAGTCATGTAGTAGTCTTGCGGAAGTTATTTGAAAGACTCGAAAAGTATAAGTTGAGGCTCAACCCTAATAAATGCCTATTTGGAGCATCAACTGGGAAGTTGCTCAGCTTTGTCATCAGTAGAGAAGGGATAAGGGTAGACCTAGACAAGGTACAGGCGATACAAGACATGCCAGCTCCCAGAAAGGAGCGTGAAGTGAGAAATTTCCTTGGAAAGCTAAATTACATCACACGGTTCATTACTAATTTGACTAGCACTTGCGAGCCAATATTTAAGTTGCTAAAGAAGCATAATCTAGGTAGTTGGGATGAGGAAAGCCAGGAAGCCTTCGATAAAATAAAGACTTATCTTTTGAGTTCGCCAGTGTTGCTGCCACCCACACTGGGTCGTCCTCTAATATTGTATCTTACTATGTTACTAGCTTCGATGGGGGCAATGCTGGGACAACATGATGACTCTGGATGGAAAGAGCAGCTAATTTATTATCTAAGTAAAAAGTTTAATGACTGTGAGGCTCGATACATGGCAATTGAAAAGACTTGTTGTGCATTGGCATGGACGTCTAAAAGATTGAGACAATACATGTTGTATTACACAACTTGGTTGATTTCACAAATGGATCCATTGAAGTACATATTCGAAAGCCTTCATGTTTCCTTAAGGGTTTCAAAGTGGCAAGTGGTACTGTCGAAATTTGACATCAAGTATATGACTCGGAAGTCCATCAAAGGAAGTACGATTGCTAATCATTTAGCTGAAAACCCTCTTAAGGGTGGACAACTGATAACACCCGAGTTTCTGGATGGAGAGATATTAGCACTAGAGGAAGAAGAAGTAGAGGAGGGGGACCTATGGAAAATGTACTTTGATGGGGCAGTTAATATGTATGGCAATAGTGTGGGAGCAATAGTGGTTTCACAAAATGGCAAGCAATATCCATTGGCCATGAAGCTTGAATTCGGATGTACTGATAATATTGCAGAGTATGAAGCATATGCGTGTGGATTGCAAGCTGCAATTGATTTGGGAGTAAAACAGTTAGAGGTATTTGGGGACGTAGCTCTCATAATCTACCAAGTTAATGGTGAATGACAGACCAAAGACCCAAAACTAGTACCATATCAGAAGTACCTGACTCAGTTGATTGCAAAGTTCGATGAAATTTTGTTTTCTCATTTGACAATGGACAATAATTAGTTCGCAAACACTCTAGCTACGTTAGCTGCCATGACTAAAGTAGATGCCCTCTCAAATGTCCAACCTATCTAGGTCAAGGTACAAGGAGAGCCCGTTTATTGTGCCCAGGTGGAAGAAGAGCCTGATGGTGAACCTTGGTATTACGATGTCAAGCAATATATTCAGTATAGGGAATACCCAACTGGGGCAAGTGAAGTGGATAATAAGACTATTCGTCGATTGTCCATGGCCTTTTTCTTGAGTGGAGAAGTTTTGTACAAAAGAAATCATGACGACACTCTCCTCGGGTGTATTGATGCCCGTGAGGCTTATTTAATCATGATTGAAATCCATGAAGGAATCTGTGGAACTCATGCTAATGGTCAAATGATGGCACGAAAAATTTTAAGGAGTGATTATTATTGGTCCGCCATGGAAACAGACTACAAAGGATATGTTCAAAAGTGCCAAAAATGTCAGATATATGTAGATTGAGTCAATGCACCTTCATTCCCCTTGCACAATTTGGTATCCCCATGGCCTTTCTCGATGTGGGGAATAAATGTCATCGGACCCATTAACCCAAAAGCTTCTAATGGTCATCGCTTCATTTTGGTGGCGATTGACTATTTCACCAAATGGGTAGAAGCTTCCTCCTATGCCAGTATCACTCAAAAAGTGTTTTTGAAATTCCTCAAAAGGGATATTGTCTGCAGATATAGAATTCCAGAAAGGATAATCATAGATAATGCCACCAATCTCAATGGTGCAGAGATTCAAAAGTTTTATGAAAATTTCAAAATCAAGCATTATAATTCAGCCTCTTATAGGCCCCAGTAGAATGGTGCAGTTGAAGCAGCAAATAAGAATGTCAAGAAAATTGTTGCCAAGATGGTGGTCAATTATAAAGACTGGCACGAAATGTTACCCTATGCTTTACATGCATATCGTACCAATATACGATCGAGCATTGGGGTAACACCTTTCTCTTTAGTGTATGGGATGGAGGTTGTCTCTCCTATAAAAGTTGAGGTTCCTTCATTGAGGGTATTGATGGAAGCCAAGTTAGAAGAATCAGAATGGGTTAAAACTCGGTATGAACAGTTGAATATGATTAAAGAAAAAAGACTGGCAGCCATTTGCCCCGGGCAACTGTATCAGAGGAGAATGGCTAGGGCTTTTAATAAGAAGGTTCATCCTAGGGAGTTTTATCTAGGTGACCTGGTTCTTAAGAAAATCCTTCCTGATCAAGAAGACGCTCGAGGTAAATGGGCGCCAAATTACGAAGGACCTTACATTGTGAAGCAAGCCTATTCAGAAGGAGCCTTGATTTTAACCGATGTCGATGGGCAAGAATTGCCAAGACCTATAAACTCTGATGCTGTGAAGAGATATTATTCATAAAAAAAAAAAAAAAAAGAAAAGAAAACTCGTTAGACTGAAAACCTGCAAAGGGCGGTCTAAGCAAAAGTCAAGGTTAAAAAAGAAGAAGAAGAAGAAGAAGAAGAAGAAGAAAGAAAGAAAGAAGGAAGCCCATTGGACCGAAAACCCACAAAGGGCGATTAAAGCAAGCATTAGGGCACGTGAAATCTCAAAGGCTCACACTGGGGCAAATTAGAATGGCTTTATACTTGGGCAAGTTGGAATTCAAATGGTTTACATTGGGGCAATTTTATTTTGAAATGACTATGTTGGGGTCAAACTCCCAAGAACAAAGTTGGGAACGACAGAAGCATCAAAGACAATGGTTATTTAGTAAATTATCGCAAGAAACTAATTGGCGAGAAATCAAGGAACAAATACTGGGGCAAAATTTCCATATGCACCCCATCTTTCTTTTCTTTTCTTCTTCCCACTTTTATTGTACTTTGCTTGTGGTCTGGTCGTTTCGTTCATTTTTACCAAAGTTTGCTTCGTGTAAAGTCATAATCAATAAAGAAGTTTGTTCATTTAATGAACTTTGCCTTCATTTATGAATGCATGATATTTGCTAACTCATGTCTCAAGTAAAATAAATTTAAAGTTCAATGGTATGACTAAATAATGATTACTATTAACAACTCTTAAATAATTGGTTCAAGTAGCAAGGACTTAGTGGCTCCAAATAATGGTTTACAACAAGGGATGATCATCTCACTTCTCATAGGACAAACGGGAAAAATAAAAAAGAGGAGAGGAAGGATATATAAGTAGGATCAAAACTGTCATGTCCAACGAGCAAATATACACGAACAAGGGTTTGGTTGGTCGAAGCCTTTCAAGGTCATTAGCTGGTTCGGATCTTCTCCCTTCGTGAGTTATGAAGCCGTGTCCAGTTGACTAGATTAACTAAGTCGTGATAACTTGTTAATTCAAAATTTCAATTAGGAAGCGTCTTGAAATCTAAGACATAAAGTCTTCAGGGCTTATAGCCCCGTTGCGATTAACTTCCCGATTAAAGGCCCATTACCTTCAATGATAGGGGCTCAAAGGCCAGACTCATTTAGTTTCTGGTTTGGGGGCTCGAAGGCTCGATTTTGTTAGTCTTCAAGGCTCATGATCCGTTATTTTCGCTTCATTTTTGGGCTATAGTATCCTATTGCCTTTTGATTTCAGGCCGCAGTAGCCCATTGTCTTTTAACTTTCGGGTCGTAGTAGCCCATTGCCTTTTAACTTTCGAGCTGCAGTAGCCCATTGCCTTTTGATTTCGGGCCGTAGTAGCCCATTGCCTTTTAATTTGCGGGCCATAGTAGCTAATTGCCTTTTGGGCCGCAGTAGCCCATTGCCTTTTGATTTCGAGCTGCAGTAGCCCATTGCCTTTTGATTTTGAGCCGCAATAGCCCATTGCCTCTTGATTTTCAGGTCGTAGTAGCCCATTGCCTTTTGGTTTTAGGCCGCAGTAGCCCATTACCTTTTGATTTTGGGCCACAATAGCCTTTTGCCTTTTGATTTCGGACCGTAGTAGCCCATTGCCTTTTAATTTTCAGGTCGCAGTAGCTCATTGCCTTTTGGGCTGTAGTAGCCCATTGCCTTTTGATTTCGGGCCGCAGTAGCCCATTGCCTTTCAACTTTCGGGTCACAGTAGCCCATTGCCATTTAATTTTCGGGTCGCAGTAGCCCATTGCCTTTTAACTTTCGGACCATAGTAGCCCATTGCTATTTAAATTTCGGGCCGTAGTAGCCCATTTCCTTTTAACTTTCGGGCCGCAGCAGCCCATTGCCATTTAAATTTCGGGCCGCAGTAGCCCATTGCCTTTTAATTTTTAGGTTGTAGTAATAAAATTCAAAAAAAAAGGGAAAAGGAAAAGGAAAAGGAAGAGGAAGAAAAAAAATAAACACAGATCAGACAAAAAATAAAAACAAAACAAAAATAATGTTTTTTATTTTCAAACGCATCGGCTCCTTGCATTGTTATTTAAATTTCGAGCCGTAGTAGCCCATTGCCTTTTAATTTTCAGGTTGCAATAATAAAGTTCAAAAGAAAATAGAAAAAGAAAAGGAAAAGGAAAAGAAAGAAAGAAAGAAAAAACACAGATCAAACAAAAACAAAAACAAAACAATGTTTTTACAAAAATATGTTTTACTTTTGAGTGCATCGACTCCTGTCTTTTACTTTTGAGCGCATCAGCTCCTTCCATTGTCATTTAAATTTCGAGCCACGGTATCCCATTGCCTTTAAATTTCAGGCCGCAATAGCCCATTACCTTTAATTTCGAGCCACAGTAGCCCATTGCCTTTTAAATTCCGGGATGCAGTATCCCACTGTCTTCTAAATTTTCAAGTCATATGATCACTCAGTGTCATTTAAGTCCCCGTTTTAATAATAAACTCTTTTCAATCAGTAAACATCAATTAAGTTGCGATAGCTTATTGACAAAACAGTGACGCCTTTATGCTGAGCTTCACCCTGGTAGGATTGACAACGTTGCGACAACTCATGAGTCTACGTTTGAGCTCGTTGATTTTAATTAACATCTTAGCCTTACCTATTTGCGTCTTCTCATGAATTGCTGGACAAAATTTAAGTTCACGTCTTTTCTTATTTCTTATGACGATAATAAGAAAAACTACGGTTATTCTTAATATCTAGTAAGAAAAAAGTAAAAAGGGGCAACTGTGAACATCCAATTTTGTCTAGATCATTAAAATATTTTAAAAAGCGAAAATAAAATTAATTATGCCATTTCTTTTTCTTTCTGTTTGTTTGACTTATTTTTTATTTTATTTCATTTTTTTTATTTTTGTGGCCCAAAATTTGTTAATGTTAACCCAATAAGTTTGTGATTACAAAAAAAAAATAATAGAAAAGAAGAGGTTGTCATTGCATCTTCTGGCTTCATCCATTTGGTTTCTTCCTTTTTAAGTATGGATGATTTTGCCTGCTCTTGATCTTTTTTCCCTAACCCACCAAACACCATGCACTCACATTCCATTACTCTTTGACATCTTCTTTTCGCACACAATACCAATGCCATATGGCTCCCCATGCTTGTTTTGTTTGAATCCACACAAGGTTTGATTATATAATAGAGACATAAGGAATGCAAAAGGGGGGAAGAGAAGAAAAATGGGCTAAAAGAATAGAGCAGAGAACAATTTTATAAAGAGGGGGATTTTTTTTTGGAGAATCTTTTTTTTTCAGAGGAGAGGACGCAACCTCCATCTTCATTTTCATCTCACCTTCATCACTTTTAACCCACAACAACCACATCCTGACACCATCACCTTCTTCATTTTGCCCACCATCAACCTCTTTCCAAAAACGCAACCCACCACCATTTTCAAGTAAGCTTCATCTTCACCATCAACCAAACCAAAAGCCACCACCACCAAATCAAAAACCAACCATCCTTCTCCCATAATCACCCAAGCAGAAACTACGCTGCCCAGCAAGCACTGCGCCACCAAACCCGCACCAGTCTTCGCCAGAACTCGCCACCACTCCAACCCGGCGTGCAGCTTCCCCAGATCTGTCGAAACCAATGCTGACAATTACTCCAAGTCATCGACTCTGTCCCTTCCGTCCAGATCTGAATATCACCCCGTCAAGACCCTGATTACCTTAGCCTAACTGCATGGTACCCAGCCGCGTCCTCCATGCCATCGTCCGCACCACCAATCGCGCACCAGTGTTGCCTGAAGCCTCATCGCACCATTGTTCTGCTCGAATACACGTTGTCGCGCCTCTGTCCCAACTCACCGTCAGCGTTGTTGGCCTCCATTGGTGTCCCCTGGTTGGTCTCTGCAAAATATCCAAAAAATAAGAAGAAGAAACAAATTTCCTTTTTTTTTGTTTTTTGTTTGTAAGCTTTTTTTTTGTTTTGTATTATGTTGCTTTTTTTGTACTTAAGTGAATGGGCTTATTGGCCCAAGCTAAAAAAGGATAAAAAAGAAAAAAAGAAAACCAAAACAAGGATTAAAAAATGAGGGTAAAATTAAAAAAGGTAAAAAATAAAAAAAAATAAAAATTATTTTTTTTAAGATAAAAAAGGATTAACTGAGTTATGACAACTTATTAATCCTATAACTTTTGTAATCATCTAAGTTGTGATAACTTGATGATTCAAATGTTTACAAAGTTAAAAACAATTAACTTACAATTAAAAAGTAAAAATATAAAATAATAGTTTTTTTTTAAAGAAATAAAAAAGGATTAATTGAGTTGTGACAACTTAATGATTCAAATGTTTACAAAGTTAAAAACAATTAACTTATAATTAAAAAGTAAAAATATAAAATAATAATTTTTTAAAAGAAATAAAATAGGGTTAACTAAGTTGTGACAACTTGTTAATCATATAAGTTTTGTAATCATCTGAGTTGTGACAGCTTGATGATTCAATTTTTTTTAAATTAAAAAATAACTAACCCACAAGTATTTTATAAAGAACTATGTGACTTTGAGTTCCATGTAACGCCCCTTTTTGGGAGGGAACGTCACATTGTCAAACAAAGTAAAATGCGGAAATTAAATAATTAACGATTAAGACCCGGTTCATTTTAATTAATTAATGTTTAACCATGTGAGCAAATTTGACAATATTTTTTTTTTATAATAATAATAATGATACTACAGAGTGCGGATAAAAGTAACGAATAAAACAATACATAGAGATTTGCACCTGAATAGCATGCATATATATATCTAGAGTTTAATACAGCTGTTTCATAAATACAAGCCTGGCCATCATCAAAAAGCAAAACTATACCCACCCCAAGGGAAACATGCATATATACCCACATGCATATACAAAATATACAGCCCAAATCAAAAAGAAAGATACATCAGGCCCCCAAAAACAAAAACACTGGCAGCCATCAGTAGCCACCAATGATCATCGACCCCTCAAATAGAAAGGGACCGATTCAGGATCATCAGGAGGACCCTCATCAGGATCTTCCTCATCCGAGGACTCATCCATAGGAACCACAGAGGCGCGGGACGGAGCCCGAGCGGTGGAATCAAACGAATCCTCCTGCGGGGTGTAGTAACGGGGACCCCACATCTCCCTGATAGGCAGGTAAAACTCCAAGCGTAAGCTGATGTAGCAAGTGAGGACCAGGTGCCTCATGGCGTCTCCAGGCAAGTGATACAGACACGTCTCCCACATACACACAACGGTCGGAGTTTAGGTTGATGTGCCAACACTCCGGCCCTCCGAGGAAGGTCAGGCGCACATCTCCCAAAAATCCGCGCGTGCGTGCAGACATCGTTGCAGTCAAAGTCAATCCTGTGCGGGCCAGAAGCCGGGGAAGGCAGGCTCTTCTGTCTCTTCACCGTCGTCTTCGATCAGTACAGGGTGCACATAAACAGCAAGTAATAGAAGCACAGGGAAAGAGGTAAGATATCCTACCATCAATACCAATACAGCAACCAAGAACCGAACGGCGCATAACGCCCACGTAGCATGTAAAGGCAATAAATAAGCTTTTAAACAGATAACCAGTCAGGCAATCATTAATAAAGGTAATGAATAATTCATAATATCCAGGCAGTTAAATATCAGGTAAACAATAATTTTCAGATGTCAGAATATTCCATGATGCATGGACTCAACATTCAATTTCCTACTCCATGGAGCTAGACTCAAACAGTCGGAGAGAAAGATCAGGAGACATGTCTGTGACTCGGCTGCCGAGGCCAGTGCTATCAATAATTTTCCACGTGCACAATCATGGCATTGCACAGACATTCTACACTAGATCACGATATAGGACAGTGTCAAGTCCGGATCGTCGGTGCGTTTGCATCGGTTTGCCCCACAGACAGAGGAGCTACCAACTGCCCATTGCGAAGGACCCGCACCCCGACGCCCCCAAGGTCATAACAAGACCCACACTTGTCTACTCGCACCCGCACTAAGGTGTGTTCAATCTCCTAGGCAACTTGGCCTTACAACAGTCCACACGGACATCACAATGCATAAGACACTATGCATGCTCATGTATGATCCACCATCTCATACGAATTCATAATATACCATAATTGATCAAGAGAGTGCAATAAGCAAATTTGCATCCAAGAAGAACCCAATATCCACATAATATCAATTTATAACTCAAGGAACACATTATGGGTCCATTATGGATTTCTAAAATCTCCAAGTCTTATGAAATTCATCTCATTGGTTCATTTACTTGTCATTTGATTCAAGTTACTTGATTCTTATAATTACCTTCCAAGCTTAGCTCATTTCCTAAGTCTCCACCACAATCCATCATGAATTTATTGTTACAAGTTTCCTATTATCAATCTACATTTTTAATCGCTTGATTAACTCAAGTCTTGACATCTCAAATTTGTTAATCTTTTCCCTCATTCAAGCCCTCAAAACCGTGGCACTCAAGAGAGTCTTAGATCACAATTTTCTTCTCACTAATTTAGTCTTCCTTTACTTAACCTACCTAGCATTATTCTTGGCACCATGACAACCAAAATTCTGCTCCTAAAACAACCCAAAACCGTGGCACTTACCAAGGTTTAACAACCAGAATTTTGTCCATTTAAACCAACCTTAACTACTTGATTTTATTAGCCATGCATTGATCACAAATTAAGCTTCATTTCCATTCAATTTCCAGCACACAACCAGCCCAAAACAGAGCCAAAAACCGTGGCACTCCAAGGGTCCAGCAAACCAGAATTTTGCTCACTTCAATCTCACTCAACTACTTGATTAAATTAACCATGCATTGATCACAAATTAAGCACCACTTCCATTGAATTTCCAGCACAAAGACAGCCCCAAAAACAAGCCAAAAACCGTGGCACTCCAAGGGTCCAGCAAACCAGAATTTTTCAGCATTCATACATGGTTTCCAATCACAAAATTACACAATCAATCAACCACTTAAAGCTAAATCAAAATCACATTCAAGAAACCAATTTCAAGCAAGTTCAAGAACAACCACCATGTGGTTCTTCTTCCAAAAATTAAATACAAGATTCCTAGTTGCTAAAGAGGTTGAGGAGGATTAATCTTCCTCTTACCAAGTTGATGAACCAAGAAACTCCAAGAATCACCCTTGATTTTCGGATTTGGAGCACCAAAAACCCTAGAAAATTTGGTCCAAGTTAGAACAATGAAATGGTGTGTAAAAGAAGAAGAAAATGGCCAATAAACCAAGGAAAAACAGAAACGAAAATGGGAGGGGAAGGCTGGAATTTTTCAGCCATGGGAGCTCACCTTCAAGGCTTGAGGAATGGTTGAAGATGGAAGCTTTTCTTGAAACTCCAAGCACCAAAGATGAAGAGGAGGAGTAGGAGATTAAGGAAATGTGGTTAGATTAAATTTTTGTGAAGGTTAGGTTTCATGGGAGAGGGCTGGACGCTTGAGGGTGCTTTGGAAGGAGAAGAGAAATATGTGAAAAAAGAAAGGAGAAGAAGAGAACGTAAATGAAGAAGCAAAATGTGTTTTTGGTGATATTATGTCAATTGATTTATTTGAATAATTGAATCCAATTTCTTTCTCCAATTTGGGCTGCAGACCACGTAAGTGAGAGGGAGAGAAATGAGTGGGAAAAATTTGGCTTCCTTTGGAAGCTAAACACTTGGTCAAAGCTTGGGTCAAAGCTTGTTAAGGAAGCTTTGATTAAAATACACTGAAATTTGAATTAAAGTGAGTAAATTAAATATAATGTAAATAGCATTAGGATAAGGTGATAGTATTTTTATTACACACTATTATCCATTAGATAATAGTTACATCGATTTAAGTCGGTATTTAATTAATCGACAGATGAATTCTTCATTTGTATTGATTTAAGCGTGTGTCTCAGTAAAGATTTCTCGGAAATTTGCGAAACCTCGTAAACTGTGTCAAGTCCCGGGTTTAGTAAGATCCCCGTTGACTTATCCATAGTCCAAAGTTCGCAGAGAAAACATCGCGTTTTCCGGTTCGGTCAGTGTGCACGCAAAACGAGGAATATACGGTAATATTCGACGTTTCCAGAAAATTCCCAGAAAATTCTCAAAAATTGCAAATATTATAAAACGGCTATCCGTCATATAAATTTTCAATTTTTAAAGCGTTACAGATCGTTTTCACGACTCTGCTCGAGTTTCACGTAAAACGAAGAATATATTAAAATATTCGTCGTTTCCGAAAATTTCCAGAAAAATTCCTAAAAATCAAGAATATTATAAAATGATGATTTATGATCAAATATGTATTTTTCGGGATGTTACATTCCACATTGCACCCGAGGATACGTTGGAGCAGAATTCTTATTCCGTAAAATAAATATATTTTGAGATTACTAAATTTTGCATAACTAATTTAGGGTGCCGTCTCAGGACGGGTGTGCTAGGGGTGCTGTGGGATTAAGTTTTCACCCTTTTCTACGCATAATCGACTCCCGAATCCAATTTGATTTCGAATATTATTTTCCAAGAAAGGTTTTCCAATTTTTCCTATTTCAAATAAAGTTGGTGGTGACTCCCAATTAATTTATTTAGTTTTGCCGTTCCTGCCGCGATTTTCGGTCACGACAGAGGTAGGGATGTTGGGTACGGTGGAGCTGAGGGGGGGAAAGAATGGGAGTACGAATGGTCAGGTTGGGTTTATGGTGAGGGAGAAAGATTTGGGGGTTAGTTGCTGCTGGTGGCTATGGAAGTTCAGTGAGGGAGAGGGAGATTTTGGGTGAGGGCAAAGAAGAATTAGATGGGGACATGACCGTGAGAATGAAAAACTGAAAGCCCCCTATTTTGATCCAAGTTTTTTTTCCAAAAATTAAAGGGACACGATTGTGTCGAAGAAAGACAAGGTTGTGTGTCTTACATCCTTTCAGACAGAAGTGTTGGGATTGTTAAACATGGTCATGTCTAACTCTTCCATCTTTTCTATGATGGACACACGACTGTGTCTCTTGCTAGGATTCACATAGAAGCGTTTTGGATGTTAGACACAATCGTGTCTAACTCCTTAATCGCTTCTGGAAAGGGAAAACAAAGCAATCAGTAAAAAAGCTAAATGCAATGACAAAGAATGCAAAAGAAATCTAAAGGAAAGCATGAGAAGGGATAGAAACACAGGTTTCCTCCTATGAAACGCTAATTTAAGGTCCTTAACTTGACCCCTTATAATATTTAAGCGAGAGGTGAAAGATCAGAAAGGGGTTAAGTAACTCCCTTCTTAATAGGATCCCCAATGAAGTAAGGCTTCAGTTGTTGACCATTTACTTTGAAAGCTCCATTGTCTTCACTCCAAACCTCAATGACTCTATGAGGAAACACCTTAAGCACCTTAAAAAGGCCTAACCACCGAGATTTCAACTTCCTAGGAAAAAGCTTCAAGCGTAAGTTAAATAAGAGGACTAACTCTCCTTCTTGGAACTCTCGATGCAAGATATGCTAGTCATGCTAACGCTTGGTACTATTCTTGTAAAGTTGTGGATTCTCATAAGCATCAAAGCATAATTCGTCCAACTCATTAATTTGTAGAAGGCGTTGAGCTCCAGTGTAACATCCTAAAAAACATGTTAGGCTAGTAAACGGGTTACAAAGGTAGTCTAATACTTGCTTAATATGACAGTTTAGTTTTATGACAAACGAAGTTCATTTAGGCACTTTGTTGCAACACAAAAGTTGAAAAGTAGCCTAAAATGACTCAAATAATAGTATAAATTGCTAAGTTAAAGGAAACATGTATAGATAACTTGTTTCTAAGTCACAAATGAGTTAAATAAGATACAGTTAAAATTTGAGAACAATTAGAGTTAGTTTGGTATTTTTAGGCATACTGGTTGTGCTTTTAATTCCCGATTGACCTCCAGCAGATATGAAAAAATAGAATAAAGGTAAAAAAACAATTTAGATGAATCCTAGTATTTATTCTAAAGTTGTTGGAAGCTGAAAAACTTGAATTAGTATGATTCGAATGTCCTTAGCAGATATAAGTTTCAGTATAGAAACTTAAGTTCTTTTCTCCTATTTCCCCTCATGTCTGTAACGCCCCTTTTCCTCTCCCCACAAAGAAGGAGGACGTCACACTTTTATTACTATCAAACAGAACAAATACACCAACTCATTTTTATTTAACCCAAATTATAAAATCATTCATTAAAATAATAATCAGAGTTGTAGATATTTATCTTTTTCCTTTCCTTTTTTTACTTTGCGGATAATAAATAAATTAAATAAAATAACAAATCATAAGGGAAACTGAATAATACTTATATACCATACACATATGTACTCATATATATATACTGGTTCGTGAGAAATTACATAAATTTGTACTCAAAATAATTACAAAAGATTGGCGCTCAAATACATACGCGCACTCAAAATGTATAGATTGTAATATCCCGAAAATTAATAATTTTATGATAAATAGTCGTTTTATAATATTTATAATTTTTGAAAATTTTTCTGTATTTTTTTGAGAATGTTGAATATTTTAATATTATTTCTCGTTTTACGTGCGCACTAAGCGGAGCTGGGATCACATCCCAAAATTTATAATTTCATGACAAATGATTATTTTATAATATTTAGAATTTTTGAGAATTTTTCTAGATTTTCTGAGAGCACGAAATATTTTAATATTATTCCTCATTTTGCGTATAAATTGAGCAAGCCTGGGAAAACGAGATACTTTCCCCGAGAACCTTGATCTGTGGAAACATCGATGAGGGATCTTACTAAACCCGAGGCTGGATACGATTTATGAGGTTTTACATTTTTTCAAAAAATTTTATCTGACAGAGCGATAAATCACTGTGTAATTTTATCCGCTGGACAATTAATACTGACTTCTATCTACTATGACAATTGTCCATTGGATAATAGCATGCATTAGAAATCTTATCACATTATCCTAATGCAATCTAATTTATATCTAATCAAGCTCACTTTAATTCAAATTTTGTACCCTAATTAAGAAGCTTCTTTGAGAAGCTTTAGCCAAAAGACCACCTTACCCCTTGGCTTGCATGAGAAGCCAAATTTTCCCCCCTCACACCCTCTCATTGCCGCAGCTCACTATGCCCAAAGGAGGAAAATTTTGACATAACACACTTAAGCCTTACACTCCAAAAATATCTTATTTTACCTATTCACTTCTCTCTCTAAAACTTCATCTTCTTCATTTGCTCCTCCTTCTCTCTACACCCCTCCATAGCTACGAAAATTCAGCCCCTTCTCCACCCATTTTTCTTCATCTTTCTCTTCACAAATACCATTTCCATACTCATCTTCATCTCCTTTGCACTTTCTCTTTAGAAAGTTTCTTAAAAAATCCAACCTTTCTCCATTGTCTTCCAAGACAAAGTTTCCATTTTTGAGGTAAAGTTTCCACCTTTCTTTTCATTTCTCTTCATTTTCGGATTCTAGGGTCTCGAAGGAGACCAAAGATCCATTCTTTTCCATGCTTAAGGTTGATTCTTGATGTTAGAAATCTCTAGGGTTTTGAAGGTTCAAAATCGAATTCTTCAAGGAGCTTGAAGGAGTCATTTTCATTGTTCTTCCTTAGGTAAGAGGGAGATTACTCACTTTAACCATTTATTGGTGGTGAGGAGACTTGTGTGTGTTGTTGATGGAGAAATCCATCTTTGTATGCTTACTTTGTTTAGTGGTTTTACATGTTTGTGTATCCTTGATTGAAAGTAATGCTTGAATAATGATTATGAATGTATTGGATGTGTTAAATATGCTTGATCATGTTAGGGTTGTTAAATGAAAAATTTGGAGTTTCCTACCCTAACATGGTGCCACGGTTTTGAGTGGAATTTTGGGATAAAAAATAGTTTTTGTACACAACGAAATAAAGCTTATGTGATTTAATATTGGATGACAAGATTAGAATTAATGAATGGAAAATTTTAAGGATTTAATACCCAAGAGGGAGACCACTGTTTTGGCTTGGAAAAATGAGGGATTGAATTGGCTTTGGTGAACTAAAATTAAAGTGATTTGATATCAAGAAACTAATACATAAAATGGAGAGAAATTGAGATTTTGAGAACCTTGAGGAGCCACGGTTTTAGAGAGAAAGTTTTAAGGTTTAAATGGTGCCTTGGTACATCTTTGGAAATTAAGAATTTAGAGATATGCATAATCCAAAATAAAGTGAAAGGATTAAATTGAATAATGAGACTTGAGAAGGCTACAGTTTTGAAGGGTAACTTACCCAAAATTTTTCATAATTGACTAAAAGTTTAAGACTTTAAAAATATGAATCAAAGATAAGAACTTGTGAAAATTGATGAGCTATATGTGACTACATATCAATATTGAGAATTCTATTCTATTGTTGTTGAGGAATTGAATTGATCCCATATAAAATAAAAGCTAAGTAATTAGGTATCAAGATACGTGTCCTCGAAGCGATCTTGGATTGACAAGTCGATACAGATCAGAAAGGCAGCAGATCCTCCTCGCCTTCTTCCCGGTCTTTACTCAGTAACAACATAAGGCAATATAATACAACTAAGAGGTGAGAAGTCCGACATCATTACCAACAGGCAGTGTAGAGACAGTACAGATAGAAATACCATCCAAATACAAGAATCAGCAATATCAAATATCAACAACAGGGATAACATTAGTAATCTAACAGTTCAGTAAGTCATTCAATATCAAATAATCAAACATATATGAAATGTCATGAGGGTATGCAGACCCACTATGCATGTACGCAATGTACTTAATTCCTACTCCATGAAGCTAGACAAATATTTCAGAGAAAATGATCGGGAGACATGTCTGTATCTCGTAAGCTTGAAATCAAGTGCATTTAATAAAATCAATATGTTTGCGCAACAACGCTTTATACAAGACATTCTATGCCAGATCCTGATTGGGGTGAGTGTCTCGGTCCAGATCATCGGTATGTTTGCATTGGTCTGATCCACGGCACAAGGGAGCTACTAGCTAGCCATTGTGGAAAACCCCACACTCCGATGCCCCCAAGGTCAACAAAGACCTATGCTAGGCCCATCGCACTCGCACGAAGGTGTAATTCAACTCCTAGGCCCATACAGCCTTAACAATAATCCACATGACTTTACAAAGTATGATGAATGCCTCAATGCACACAGACATACATAATCACCAATGTCATGAAATTCATAATCATACACCATCATAGGTTGTAATAATCATTAACAGATCAAGGTTCCATTTACGGGTGCGATAATAGAATTATTGTTCACTCTCAATTACATAGACTTCCATTATCACTTCATTATACGAATTACCTTAATAAGCTCTCTTGCTTTCTTTCATTAATACTCATTTCTCTAGTTCGATTAGTGCTTATCTTTATTATCAATAAAGTTTATTTAATTAAAAGTCTTATGATTCTCAAACCTCACTTACACTCATTTTCTTTCAAAGACCAAAGTCCATCATAGTTTTATGTTAAGGTTCTGCTTCTTTTATTTTTCCATCTTATGAATTCCCAATTTATTATCTAGTCACTTAGCTATTCAAGTTTCACTTTTATTACAAATTTTCCTCTCTATTACCCTAAATGGCCGTGAGCCCTAAGTTTATGGGACTCAATATTTATCTTCTCAATCCATTATTTTAATTCATCAATCAATTCATTTTTCTCTTAAACTTCTAAGTTCCTATTTACCACCAATTTAGTCACACTTTTCTTAGTTTTCCTCCTCTTAGCCGTGACCTCACCTAAGGTCTCAAGGCTCCAAAATTTTCATTCTTTCATCAATTAGTTCATCAAGTTTCATGTTTATACAAAGATTTCATTTTGGTTCCCCATTTAAGGCTACAAGGCCGTGAGCTTCGCCTCCAAAAGACAAAGTGTTCTTTGTCATCCACACATAAATCCAACCATACAACAATCATAATCCATCAACAACACATAATATCACAACATTAATAATAACACCATACAAATCACATAGTTATAAATCATTGAAAAACTACTAATCAAGAGGAGAAATCCACACATAGATTCTCCATTTTCAATACATAAATTCGTTCCTCACCACCATGAGTGGTTGATGAGGATGTTCTCCCTCTTACCCAAGGAAATGACAAGAAAAATGCTTCCTTGTTGGACCTTGAAGATTTCGGGCAAGCACTCCACAAAACCCTAAAATTTTCATCTCACAAAATCAACATTCCAAGCTTTGAAAAGAAAAATCTATGGTCATGGAGAAGACCATGAACACGAAAAGAAGAAGGGAAAATGAAGATCAAGATTTTTACCTTAAAGCTTCAAGTTTGGAGCTTGAAGAAAACGATGAAGATGAAAACTTTTTAGGTAGATTCCAACTAGAAAAAGGTTTAGAATGTGATGGAGTTCAAGAAAATGTGGTTACTTGAAATTTTTGCAATCATGGAGGTGTGAAGAGAGGGTGAGGCCGTGAGGTAGGAGAGGAGAGGAAGAAAGAAGAAAATGTGAAGGAGAAAATTAGAGAAGAAAATGTAGAGAGAGAAAGTGATAGTAAGGTTTTGAAATGAAAAAGTGAAATTTGACTTAAGTGAAAGATGAAAACTTTTTGGTGGCATTTTGGGCTTCATTGCCATGGAGCTACACAAGGGAGGGAAGGAAAATTGGCTTCTCCAATAAGCCAATAGGAAAGTGTTAGGATGCTTCCTCCAAAGCTTCTTCACGAAGCCAAAACTCACCTTTTTGAAAAGTCAATGGTGATATCATTAAAGTTCTCTCTAGAAAATATAACCAGCACTCTACTAAAGCTATTATCCAGTGGACAAAGATTACAATTAACAAAACCTGTATTTATTGTCCAACGGATAATAAAGCATACCGCAATTTTATTTATTAGATAAAATCTCAAAAAACGAAAACTTCATAAACTATGCCTGACCTCAAGTTTAGTATGATCCCTCGTCGACGTTTCCACAGTCCAAGGTTTTCTGGCCTTGGGAAAATATTTCATTTTCTCGGCTCCGCTCAGTGTGCATGCAAATTGAAAAATATATTAAAATAATCAAACAATTCAAATAATTCCAGAAAAATTCCTAAAAAGCACAAATATTATAAAATGACTATATATCATGAAACAAACAATTTTTGGGGTGTTACAATGTCCCCAAACCCAAGCAGAAAAGAAAGAGGAAGAAACAAAGGGGGAAAGGGGAAAAAGAAAAGAAACGGGAGAAAAGGGAAGAAGAAGAAGAAGGAGAAAGAGGAGAGGAAGAGCAAGAGCAAAAGGATCAAGCTTCAAGATCTTCATTTTCTTCAAGAGGTAAGGGATTTCTATTCATCTTTTCTCTTTGATTCTCATTAAATGAGGTTAGGGATTTTGGATAGAAAATGGGTTTGGGTAGCCAAATCCATGTCCTTGGCTTGGTTCTTGATTCCAAGGACTAAGTTAGGAAGTTTTTAGCTTAGAGAATGCTAGGTGGCCATTTATGACTTATGTTCATTCATTTTTGGTTCATGAGGAACTTGGAAAGATAGATTATAGTTATTGGGATTTCTAGCTTAAATCTATGCCTAGGTGAATCAATATGTTGTATAAAAGTTACAACAAGTTTAGAGGCTTAGATTGATGTTAGAAATCACTTAGAATCCAAGATTTGGAAGAAAATAATTGGTTTGGAAACCAATTATACAAAAAAACGCATTCTACATAATTGCTGTCACACAAAAAGCGCCTAGACGCCCATTATAGGGTGCTTAGACGCCCATTATAGAGCACCTAGACGCCTAGGGTCTAGAGAAAATTTTTGTGTAGCAAGAAGAAGAGCGCCCACACGCTGAAGATAAGGCACCTAGACGCCCAGAGCAAGTTTCATCAGAATTTTTATTTTGATATTTTGAAGTTCCCTATTAGTTGGGATCATTTATATAAGATTTCTTAAGTGTATTAAAACACTTTTAGGGGTATTTCACAAAGGAAAGAACCCACCTATTATATGAGCACAAGTTGATTTTCCAAGCTTTTCAAGAATATAACTAAGTTGAAATGTTGAGATAACCTTATCCTAGGCCATGATAAGAAATTGATTGATGGGTATGGATACTCATGGTAACAAAAACCCTAGTTATTTTCCTTGATAGTTAAATTTGAGCTTGATTGGATTGTGAACCGTGTATTGTTCATTTATTGGCAAAGGAAGAGTTAAGAGGTTATGATAAAAGGGTGTATAGTATTTAAGGGCTTAAACTAGTTATCTAAGTAGCATAATTAGTTATAGGCCTAGTAAAAATAGAATTTAACACCCTTTGGGTTATAAGCAACCTTAGTAAAGTTATAGAAAGATGAATGGTGAATCAAGCACCCTAGTAAAACTGAGTAAAGATGATTAGCAAACCAAGCAAGCAAAGTTTAAGTTAGTATGAGCTCTAAGAGCTCTAGTTATCCCTTTGTGGGTGAAAGTAGGCAAGTGCCTAGAATGTTACTCATATATTTGAATTAGTTGAGTTAACATAGTAAATATGTGTTAGTTACCTAGCAAGAATTGGCTCCCTGATGCAATAAGGTTGAACCATAGTTTATCATAATTCCTAACTGAGGAAGCGAAACAAGCCCTTTGACCTAGCAAAAGAGTGAGACAAGCACTTTGCTAAAGGTGGAGTTGTGATTAGTTTTCCAAGTAGTGAACATTGCCGGGTAAACCTAGTAAAGTGGTGATAACGAAGTGTTTCATGAAAAGATTAGTTATCTAAGTAATGAACATTACCGGGTAAGCCTAGTAAAGTGGTGACACCGGAGTGTTTCATGAAAGGATTAGTTATCTAAGTAGTGAACATTGCCGGGTAAGCCTAGTAAAGTGGTGACACTGGAGTGTTTCATGAAAGAATTAGTTATATCCTATGCTAGGCTTTGGACTAGTATATCTTATGCCAAGCTGTGTATCAGTATATCCTATGTTAGGCTGTGGATGAAAAATCCTATGCCAAATTGTGGATCAGTATATCCTACGCTAGGATGTGGACTGTAACAACCCTTTTTCTCAATACCCGCGAAGAAGGAACGTCACACTATAATACTTTGAAAACATAAAATGAAATAAATTAAACTGCGGAAAAGGGTAATTGTTTTTTTTTTATTCATTGACCTGGTTCATTTTTATGGTTATTTAAGTTCCTCTACAAATGTTACTATATTATTATTTTTTGTTAAATCATGTCATTACCAAGTGGCATCAAAGAGTTAATTTAAAAATCCATTACGCATAGAGGCAATTATTAGAACAGTCATAATGAAATCGACGTAAGGTAAGCCATACACAATATATATATTCATACCTATATGTATAAGTCTGTTTAGTTACATTCCAAAATATACAAAAAGAGCAAAAGCTTTACCCACCCAAGGTAATTACAAATTTACACCCATCAATCTAGCAAAACGTCAGGCTCCCCCAAAAAGATAACGGATAGCCATTAGTAGCCACCGACAGAATCAGTCCCTAAGACTGACGAGAAGGGACCGTAGAAGGGTCCTCCTCGGGGTCTTCTTCGTCTGATGAAACATCCATCAGAGCGACAGAGCAACAGGCAGGAGCCCGAGCAGTAGAAAGGAAAGAGTCATCACGTGGGGTGTAATATATGTCAGCCTACATATCCCTAACGGGCATCTAAAACTCTAGCCAAACAAAAGCATGAAAATCAAAAATAGGGGTGTCATAATGACCCCATGCCAAGGACATAGTCAGCTCCCCATGGTACACGCAATGGTCCATCTGCACATTAATGTGCCAGCAGTCAGGGCCTCCGTGAAAAGTGATCCGTGTGTAGCCCAAAAATCCACGAGGGCGCGACGTCATCCTCGATAAACTTCAATCATAATCTGGCCAGAAGCCTGGAAACTCAGGAGCTTCCTTGTCTTCTTCACGAACGTCTTCTCAGAAGTACACAATCCGACATAATACAAAAATAGAGAAAATACAGAAAGAGATGAGACACCCAACTTACAATACCAAAATGGCAGTAAGGAAACAATACAGCGCTGGACGCCCACATATAGCACAGTTCATACATCCAATTATAGTAATAATAGAAATCAATAGTAAGAGCAAAATAACAATTAATGACAGTAAGTATTATTAACAACAGGCAGGTGGCATCAACAATTCCAATATTCAACAGTCCAAGAAATCAAATAATTATTGCAGTTACAATAGTAAACATATTTTATAATTATAAATGCTCATGCTCAATGAATTATGTGACTGACAGATCATAATGCAAAGGGTACCAAAATTCATACTCCATAGAGCTAGTCATAAACATTTTTCGGAGTGAATGATCAAGGAGTAATGTCAGTATATCATTAGCCTTAAAAATATAGTGTGCTTTATCTCATAAAAATATTTGCGGAATTGGCTCATACATGGCACCTCGATAGTTGATCGCGATATAGGATAGTGTCCCAGTCAGGATCATCGGTGTGTCGCATCGGTCTATCCCACGACCCCAGTAGAGCTACCACTGTCTATTGTGAGACACCCGCACCCCGATGCCCCCAGGGCCAACCACTATGACCCTACGCTTAGTCTACTCGCACCCGCACATAGGTGTTATTCAAACTCCTAGGCACACATAGCCTTTCTAACAATGTCCAACGGACAACACATATGCATGATGACTCAATTTCAATCATGCATGTTCATCAATGATGCATTCATCATAAGCATTACCACAATGGTATATAAATATATATATACACATACATATTCATTTCTCAACATCATCACATCATGATATTCTCAAGTACAAAATCAACAAGTGCTTAACCCACATAGGGATTTATAACAACATAAGATCAATTCTCAATATCAATATGTAATCATACATAGCTTATAAATTTTCACAAGTTCATATCTCGGATCCACATTTTCAAAGTCTTAAGCTTTGATTAATTATGACAAATTTTGGGTTAATTTAACCTTTCAAAACTGTGGCCTTCCAAATGTTATTATCCACTTTAATTCTTCCATTTCATTAAGAATTATGCAAGTCTCTAAATCTTAGAATTTCAAAGATGCCCCAAGGCATCATTTAGCCTCAAGGTTTTCTCTCTAAAACTGTAGCCTTCAAAGGTCTTCAAAGTCCAATTTTTCATTCCATTTTAGGTATTAGTTTCTTAATATCAAATTACTTAAGTTTTAATTCACCAAGATCAATCCAAACCCTTATGGTTTCAAACCAAAATCGTGGCTCCCTTTTAAGGTGTTCAATCCTTAAAATTTTCCATTTATTAACCTCAATGTTATCATTCAACATTTAATTACATAAGCATTATTTATTTGTTCACAAAAATAATTTTCAACCCAAAATCTCCCTCAAAATCGTGACCATCATGCTAAGGTAGGAAACTCCAAATTTTCTATTTAACAACCCTAACATGATGAAGCACATTTAACATTTCCAATACACTCAAGATCATCAATCAAAATTTAATTAAATCCAAGAGCACATGAACAAGCAAAAATCACAAAACAACATGAACATACAAGGGTTCCTTCACCACCATTATTAGTAGAAGTGAGTAATCTCCCTCTTACCTATAGAAGAATAACAAAAATAACTCCTTCAAGCTCCTTGAAGAATTCAGTTTTGAAGCCTTCAAAACCCTAGAAATTTCCATCATCAAGAATTAACCTTAAGCATGGAAAAGAATGGATCTTTGGTCTCCTTTGAGACCCTAGAGTCCAAAAATGAAGAGAAAGAAGAAGAAAGGTGGAAGCTTTACCTCAAAGTTAGTAGCTTTGCCTTGGAAGAAAATGGAGAAAGGTTGGATTTTTGAAGAAACTTTCTAAAGAGAAAGTGTAAAGGAGATGGAGGGGAGTATGGAAATGGTATTTGTGAAGAGAAAGGTGAAGAAAAATGAGTGGAGAAAGGGCTGCAATTTTCGTAGCTATGGAGGAGGAGTAGAGAGAAGGAGGAGAAAATGAAGAGGATGAAGTTTTAGAGAGAAAAAGTGTTTTGGTGAAATGAAATGAGTTTGGGTATTTTGTATTAAGTGAAGAGGCAAAAATTTGCCTCCTTTGACCATGCTTGCCGCGGCTTCAAGGGGAGAGAGAGGGGAGGGATTTTGGCTTCCTTGACAAGCCAAGGGCAAGGTGGTCATTTGGGCCAAAGCTTCTCAAAGAAGCTTCTTAATTAGGGTACAAAATTTGAATTAAAGTGAGCTTGATTAGACATAAAGTAGATTGCATTAGGATAATGTGATAGGGTTTTTATTACATACTATTATCCAATGGATAATTACTACAGTTGACAGAAGTCAGTATTAATTTATCTGACAGATAAATTTTACACAGTGTTTTGTTATTTTATCTGTTAAATTTTCTCAAAAAATGTAAAACTTTGTGAACTGTGTCCAACCTCGAGTTTAGTAAGATCCTCCGTCGACGTTTCCACAGATCAAGGTTCTCGGGATAAATATTTCATTTTCTCGTCTCTATTCAGTTTACACGTAAAACGAAGAATAATATTAAAATATTTTACGTTCTCAGAAAAATACCAGAAAATTATAAATATTATAAAATGAATATTTATAATAAAATAAATAAATTTTGGGATGTTACATGGACTAGTGTATCCTATGCCAAGCTGTGAATCAGTATATCTTACGCTAAGTTATGGGTGAGAAATCCTATGCTAGACTAAGGATGAACATATCTTAGGTCAGGCTAAGGATAAGTAGGCTTAATGCCAAATAAAGGAATACAATTCCTAAGTATAGTTAAGTTATATATACGAGTTTTAATTTAGAAATATATCTTTGTATATATTTAGTTTTAATATCATGGGATATATGTTTTTACTGAGAATTTTATATTCTCACCCAGTTATGTTTCATAGTTAGTAGGTCAAGACCTTACAAGTGAGCAAGAAAATGAAGATAACAGAAAAGCTAGAAGAGTTTAGTTTTATGTTCTTAATTCAAAGCTTATGTATTAATTTATATTTGTTTTGAGAATGTAAAAGTTGTATATTTGTGTATGACTTTTATATATGGCTATCCATAATTATTTGTTTGAAATGTTATGGATTAGTCAATGATTAAGTTAGAAGTAGCATGTCTGATACTATTTATCCAAGTATATGTCAGATATACTTGGGTACAGATATTAGGCTGTTACATCCAGCGTCCTTCATATCAAAACTTAGCATCTGAATTGCCTAAAAGACCTTGTGTTCATGCTCAACTGGTAAGTGACATGATTTATCATAGACTAATCGAAATGGTGTGGTTCCAATTAGAGTCTTGAAAGCTGTTTGGTAAGCCCATAAAGCATCATCAAGCTTTAAAGACCAATCTTTACGAGACTTGCTTACTATCGTTTCAAGAATCTGCTTGATTTCCTAGTTGGATATCTCTACTTACCCACTTGTTTAGGGATGATAGGGTGTAGCAATGCGATGAATCACCCTATACTTTTTTAATAAACCCTCAAATTGATGATTGCAAAAGTGTGAGCCGTCGTCACTGATGATGGCTCGTGGTGTACCAAACTTTGAAAAGATATTTTGTTTAAGGAACTTCACCACAGCCTTCGTGTCATTTGTTGGAGAGGCAATAACTTCAACCCACTTGGATACATAATCCACTCCAACCAAGATAAATTTGTAACCAAGTGAAACGGGGAAAGGTCCCATGAAGTCAATGTCCTGAACATCGAAAAGCTCAACCTCTAAAATATTGTTCAAGGGCATTTCATTCCTTCTCGATATATTCTCTGTTCTTTGACATCGATCACATGCAAGCACAAAGTTTCGAGCATCATAAAACAAAGTAGGCCAATAAAAACTACATTGAAGCACCTTAGCCGCTATCTTATAAGAACTAAAATGGCCTCTATATGGGGAGGAATGGAAATGGTGAAGGATGCTTCCAACTTGATCCTAGGGAAGACAATGCCGAATGAGACCATCTGCATATAATTATAAAGCAAAGGTTCTTCCCAAAAATAGTGCTTCATATCAGAGAGAAACTTTTTCTTTTTGTGACATGAAAAGTCAGGCAGTGCGATCCCACAAACCAAGTAATTGACAAAGTTAGCATACCATGGCGTCTCCATCATGGAAAAGAGTTGCTCATCTGTAAAATTGTCATCAATAGGAGGCTCAATACCCTTGACTTCCTTTTCTTATGGAATTCATGAGAGATGATCGGCAACGAAATTCTCAGCTCCTTTCTTATCCTGAATATCTAAGTCAAATTCTTGCAGAAACAAAACCCATCAGATCAACCTAGGCTTCACGTTCTTCTTGCTTAAAAGATATTTGAAAGCAACATGGTCAGTGTAGACTATCACTTTCGAGCCAACTAGGTAAGACCAGAATTTATCAAAGGCAAACACTACCGCCAAGAGCTCTTTCTCAGTTGTAGCATAATTTAGTTGTGCATCATCCAGGGTCTTGCTAGCATAGTAGATGGCATGGAGCTTATTATCCTTCCTTTGCCCCAACACAGCTCCAATTGCATAATCACTTGCTTCGCACATAAACTCGAATGGTAATTCCTAATCTGGTGATTGTATGGGAGCATATGTGACACCTGGGGCTGATGAGGACGGAGAATGGTCGTCAGTGCATAAAGATGAAGCACGGACAAGGAGTGGCTCCTGGCAGGCTTCTAGGCAAAAGGACACATAAATGAACTAAATACACACCGGAATGAGAGGGATTCAAAGACTGTGCAGGTATGGGACTGCATAGTTAAGGATGGCTTAAAGGAATTGATTAGCACCACCCATATCAACAATATGCATCTTCTTTTCGGGAACCAAGAACATAAGTACTCCGTGGTTAAGCTTGCTTGACTTGGAGCACTTGTGGGATGGGTGACCTCTTGGGAAGTTTCCTAGGATGCGTGTGAGTGAGGACAAAGAACACTGAAAAGACCCGTGTTAGTTTGTGGAGACACTCATCAATCCTGCAGGCTGTCCTAGGACGTTACAGCAGAGATTAGTGCCTCATTCAACCTACAAAAATAATCCATGCAAGATTGGTCAAATACAAAAGGCACTCTTTATTAAGTAGAATAGACAAAGGCTTTGCAAGTTTAGAAAAATCCTTTATAAACTGCCAGAAAGCTCATGATAGCTTTGACCGAATTTGGTGGTGCTAGCCTCTCAATCACCTCGATCTTTGCCTTATCCACCTAAATGCCCCTCTCTGACACCAAGTGTCCTAAGATAATGTCTTCACGCACCATAAAATGACATTTCTCCTAATTCAAAACAAGATTAGCTTCCTCACATCTTTGCGAAACTTGAGACAAGTTAGTCAAACAATTATAAAAAATAGTGTCATAAATGGAGAAATCATCCATGAAAACTTCCATAATATTTTCAATAAAAAAATAGCCATCATACATCGTTGAAAAGTAGCAGGTGCATTACAAAGTCTAAAAGGCATACGTCTATAAGCATAAGTACCATAAGCATAAGAGAGATGGTGTAACATCCTCCCTAACCTAATGATCCTAATTAGGGTTATAATAGCTCTGTAATACTGGTAAGAGTTATCTGTTAATTCAGGTAATTTTCTGATCCAGTTTGAGTGTAATTCGGTAACTTTGAATACAAGACAATAATTAAAGTATCTGTTGAATTAATTGATATGATAGAAATAACTATGAAAAGTTTATTTCCTAGCTAAGGACCATTAATAAGAATTTTAAAAAAAATTGGAGAAACAAATGAGGTAGTTTGGTATTTTTAAGGATACCAAAGAGAAATTAAGGGAATAGTAATGGAACAACTCAGTAACTCAGAAAATTATGAAATTTCATGAAGACTATAAGTAAATTATGGAGAATAATTTGGTATAAAATACCAACCAAGATAAGCACCAGTAAGCATATTATTTAATCCCTCAGTTTAATTCAATTGGGGACCGAGTAATGAAGCTTAACTAATAAATAGTAATATATGAAAAATTATGAAAAAATGGATCCAAGGACTAGGTTGAGTCCTAAATTTTTCCACAATACTTATGGTAACTTGAAAACTTAGCTTTGAAAGATTAAAGTATACTTAGCAGATATAAAAGTTTCTACATGAAATTTTTTACCATTTCTTTGACCAAATCCTATGGCCCTTTATATCTAGTTTTCTATAGATAACTCCACTCTTTTCTTCTCATTTCTACGTAGCTGAAAACACGCAAAACAGAGGCATAGAATAGCAGCAGCATCGTGAGATAAAAGGAGAGAAAAGATGAGGAAAAGTGAAGGAAAAAAGGAGAAAATTCAAAGGACCAAAGCTAGGAATCAAGGTAGGGGTTCTTTACTATCTTTTAATCTTCCTTTCTCACCATTTTTGGATATATAAAACTAGTTTATGGAGCTAGAAAAACTCATGACTAGCAGCAGCTAAAAGCATAAGTTTTTGATCTTTCATGTGTTTTTAATTCACTTTGTTTTAGTTCTATTATCTACATGAGTTTTTTTAAACAAAAAACTTGAGAAATTTGTTTTATGTTTTGTTGCCCTAAATGTCACGGCTATGATGAAATTTGGGGCGTATGTATTATTGCTTCTGTTTATCTATTTTTATTGATGATTATAGTGAATTGTGATGCTTAATTGATAAAAAAAATGGTTGGATTTGAAATTAGATTGTCACGACTGTATGAGTTCCATTTTGGGCAGAATTTGTGATGATAATATGATTGAATTTGTGATTGAAATTGTGGTCTAAGTTGTCAAGAAAAATGAATGCTCAAGGCTGTCCTATTTATGGTTGTGAATGATGTTTTTTGTGGTTGGAATAGAACCTTGAAAAATGATCTAAACAAGGGCATAATGCTGCCCTGTTTTTAAGCTCATTTTATAATGATTAAATAATTGTGTTTATGGCTTAAATTGTGTAGAAATTGTGACCAAGTTGTTGCCCTTTTTTGTGGTTGAGTTTTTTTTTCTTCTGATAAGCAAAAGATATATTATAAAGAGTACAAGGGGTACTCTAACCCATATACAAAAGGCCAACTAGAAGAAGAACTAACAACAATTCCTAATACAATCAATAGGACATATACACCAATCTGAAAATGAACAGCAGTTAACCCCCACCCTTGCCATAAACCAGGACCAAGATCTAACTTTAACAAGGTCCAGAACACCAATCATATCAAAAGAACCTCTTTGAAACAAAATCTTATTACGCATCAACCAGATAGACTAAGTAACAGCATGCCAAAAAATATGGCAAAAATTTCTGAACCTCTTACCTCTTAAGCAACTAACATGTTGAAAATAATGAGCTTGACCTCTAAAAGGAAAAATAGCAAAAAAGCCCAGCCAAGCATAAATATTAGATCAAACTTGATAGGACACCGGGCAGGAAAAAAATAGATGATCAGAATCCTCATCCTGCATGAAACAAAAGACACAACAAACCCCCTATTGCACATTTATGACCCATCTACAAAGTAAGTTTAAGCGGGTAGACAATCTATCAAGCAGAACACACCATTAAAAAGCTAACACCTTCAGTGGAACATAACACTTCCAGAAACTCTTAAATATCGTAACATCCAAATTATTAGGTACCCTAAGATTCAGCTAACCTTGCAGAAAAGAATAAGCAGATTTGACAGAAAAAATCCTAGAACTATCTTCCTTCCAAATCCACACGTCCTGCTCCTCCTTACATAAACTTACTGAACTTAACAAAGAAGATAATTCGAAAATAATGTCTTCTTTCCACACAAAAAAGATTCCGTCTCCACCTCCATTTTCAACACCACACCTCGTTAACCCACTCACCCATATGAGCAACACATGCATTCTTATCAGAGGAGATTTGAAACAATCTAGGAAAAGAATCCTTAAAACTTGAATTGCCAAACCAAAAGTCATGCCAGAAACTAACATGAACCCCATTCTTAACCTTTCTAGTCATCGCAGAAGAGAACCAAAGAGGTGGAGCATAAGAAACTTCTTCAATAGTGCAAAGATCCCTCCACCAAATAGAAGAAGAATTTTTGTGCCCCCTAGAGCTAAGAGTTACCTGATTCAGAGATCCATATTTATGTGACATAATTTTATACCAAATAGCATCAGAATCCACCAAGAAGCGCCATTTCCACCTAGCCAAAAGGCTAATATTAAATAATTCTAGGTTTTTAATCCCTAACCCCCCACAATTCTTTAGTTAACACACACTATCCCAATTCACCCAAGCTATTTTCTGAGAAACATCCTTACTAGACCACAAGAAAGCTCTTTGAATCCCAGTCAAAATATTTAAGACTTTCTTTGGTGCTTTGAAAAAAGACAGAAAATATAATGGCAAACTTGATAAAATTGAATTTACCAGAACGATTCGACCACCCAAAGATAACTGCTTACCCTTCCACAAAGCCAGTCTTCTCTTCAAGGAGTCGATGATTGGGAGCCAAGTAGCAACTTTTCTCAAGTTAGCACCAATTGGAAGACCAAGAAACTTAAAAGGAAATCTTCCAATAATACAATGCAGAAAGTTTGATGCAGCAGACAAGAAACTATTCTCCACATTAATGCCAAATAAGTCACTCTTATGAAAATTAACCTTTAAGCCTGAGACTAGTTCAAAGCTTCTAAGAACAGTTTTTAACGTCCACACATTCTCCCAAGATGCCTTTCCTACCAAAACTATATCATCGGCATATTGCAATAGAGAAACATTGACCTCTGCTCCAACCTGAAAGTCTGAGAATTTTCCTAGTTCAACTGCTCTTCCTATTAAACCACGTAACCCTTCAGCCAATATAATAAAGAGAAAATGAGCAAGCGGGTCTCCTTGACGAAGGCCTTTACTCATAAAAACTTCTTGGGATGGACTACCATTCACTAACACAGACACTAAACCTGAAAAAATACAGGCTCTAATCCACTCCCTCCATTTAGCACAAAAACCCATTCTACCCATCATATAATCTAGAAAACACCAACTCACAAAATCATAGGCCTTTTCAAAATCAACCTTTAAAATAATGCATTCTTGCTTATTTCTCTTTCAACCAACTCATTCAAAACTAACACACCATCTAAAATTTGTCTATTCAGAAGAAAATCAGTCTGACAAGAAAAAATAACAGCCCCTAACACCTTTTTTAATCTCAGAGCCAGCAGTTTTGAGATAATTTTATATATACTACCAATGAGAGAAATTGGTCTAAAGTTGGACAGGAAAAACGGATTATCAATCTTAGGCACCAAAGCAATAAATGAAGAAGTGATACCCTTAGGTAACTTAGCATTAAGATAGAATTCCTCAACCATTTCACATACCTCTGTTTTTATGACATCCCAAAATTTTTTGAAGAAGTTGAAATTAAATCCATCTGGCCCAGGGCTCTTATTACTGTCACAGCTCCACACAGCCTCTTTGATCTCATCAAGGGAGAAAGCAGAAGAAAGAGCGTAGTTATCCGCATAAGATACCTTCTTAAAGGGAATCCCATCCAGTACGGGACGGGCCTTAATAGGATCTGAATAAACCCTCTGAAAGTGATCTGCCACTTCTAGTTTTATCTCTTCAACCCCCTCAATCCACTTATCCCCTGACTTGAGAGCCACAATCCGATTAACATTCCGCCTGGAGCGAAGACAAGAGTGAAAGAAAGCCGAGTTTGCATCCTCTTCCTTTAGCCATCTGATTCTAGCTTTCTGGAAAATAAGGCTCTCTTTAAGACTAAGTCAGTGCCATATATCTACTGAGAGTTGCCTTCTTTGCACAACATCTAAAGGAATCAAAGCACCAGAGGCTGCCTTATCATCCAATAGGTTCATTTCATCAACCAAAAGATCTACTTTTAAATCCAGAAAACTAAAAACTTCCTTGTTCCACGTTCTAATCCTCTCCTTCAAGAGCTTCAATTTTTGTTTAAAAGAATAAATTTTCCATCCACCCACCTCAAGCTCCCTCCAACAACCAGAAACAAACTGAGCAAAATCACAATGCCTCAACTAACAATTATTGAAACGAAAAGGCTTGGAGGCCTAATTAAAAGAACCATACTTCAAAACCATCCGGCAATGATCAGAAATATCCCTCTTCTCAACCCACTGAGAGGTTACTTGCCAAAGATCAATCAAACCTTCTGAAAGAAGAAAGCGATCAAGCCTACTCATAGCAGACCCATCAGTTCTGAACCAGGTGAACTTCTTCCCAAGCATTGGAACATCAACCAAGGCTATGTCCTCTATAAATTGCTGAAAGTCTTCCTGTTCCCTGACATTTTCCTATTGACTCAAACCTCTTTTTTCGTCTCTACACTTCACAGCATTAAAGTCCCCAACTACACACCAAAGATCACCACCGAAACCCCTTTTAGATATCAGCAAGTCACTCCACAATTTCTTTTTACCAGAGGACGAACATGGAGAATACACATTAACAAAAAAACACCTCTTACCACTTTGACCCCATTCCCCACATACTCCTAAGAACACTTCACCAAAGAAAAAAAATAAAAATTTTACTATGTCAGACTTCTAGATAGAAAAGAGACCACCTGAAAGTCCAAAACTTGGACTATACACCCACTAGCAAGCAGACCAATCCCACAAACCTTCAACCACCCTGTCATTGACCAGAGACAACTTTGTTTCTTGAAGTAAGCATAAATCAAACTGCCCCACTTTGATAAGGCCGGATTCTGCTTTTCTTAATCTGGTTGCCAAGCCCCCTCACATTATAGGTAACAGCTCTCATTTTGAAACCTTTTGCGAACCCTTCTGGATCTTCTCCAACCCATCCCTAACCTCCATTTGCTATAAAAGCTTGACATACTCACCATCTTCCCTTGAACCAGTCACCCCCAAATCCTTAGCCAAGTCCTAGATTTTCTCAACAGCCGAAACCTCATTTTTTGACAAGAACTGCAGATTGCATCGTTGAATATCAGAATCCGATATAGAAAAACCCGAAGAGACGCCACTTTCACTGTGATCAAGCTGCCCAAGGGATGATTGACCAGAAAGTGACCTCTGAAGAACCACTGGAAGACTGGTCACACCACTGTCGAGCTCCTGGACGTCATGATAGACAGCACCCAACCGAGACGAAGGAGGGGATTTAAAACCCTCCACCTGAAGCTCCAACGAGTTCACCATAACAACACCCCTCGAAGCCTTCATTTTTCTGCTTGGAAAACTATCACAGAAAAGGTTTCTCGAAGACCCACCAAAGTCATTCTCTAGAACGTTCTCTTCAGAGTCACCAAGAGGAACGAGATCACGTGCCAAGGTTTCAGAAACTTCACTGGACGAAACAGGCACACATTTGTGTGCTACAATATTTGGGGCACCATCAGAGTCGCAAGACTCAAGCCCATCTGCATGCCCAACTTGAAGATAACAGCAAGAGGTATTACTAGCATTCCCAAAACCCAATTTAGCCTGCCCATTATTAGAAGTTAACTTGACCACATCATGACCACTTAAAGGGATTGCGCCGTTCAACTCCATTGGGGAGTTTCCAAATAATCCCCCTTGGACATTCAAAACTTTTTGAGAGGCTTCACCCATTAAAACACCATTAACCCCTACCTCCTCAGAATCTGGAACCAATAAATCACCATCAATGCCTTGATCCAGATTCAAAGAACCTCCATGATCGGAGAGGTCCTCCACCAGCCATCCAAACTGAAAATTAGAGTTTGTTGATATGCTTTCTTCGTCAGAGATTACTCCCACTACATTCATACCAGAAGTTTTGTAGACATTATGACCAAAAACCTCCTCAACGAGTTTAATAGGGAATAAGTTTCCATTGATGTCCACCCGAACCACTCTATTAATGAAGTCTGGAGTCGTTATTCTCATAAGGATTTTGGCCACATCCATACGAGTTCGATTTCTTGTGCTTTCATCAGTGTTCATGTAATGACCAAAACAAGACACAATGAAGTTGAAAAACTTCTCCGACCAAGCATGAACTGGGATTCCATAGCATTTCACCCAAACCAGTCTCTCTGAGTCCACCTTCTTCGGACTCCATTGTCTAATTTCTTCAAACCAAATAGAAAGCCAATCCCTGGCATCTTTAATAAGAGATGGGATCTCATCTTTATTCTCTGCCTCCAAAAGAATGAGATTAGCACCCAACAGAGTAACCTTAATTGAAAAATACCCCTCAACATGAATTTTTTCCTGAATGTTGAAGGTATCACCCAGAGTTCTAACCTTGCAACGAACGCAGAGTTCATATTAGCCTCCTCAGAAGGATCCACAGCGAAACTAAGATGATTGAAGCTGTTAGAAGGAATTTTGTCGTGATTCTTCCTTATTGTTCTATCTTGTCTCACCACCTGAGCATAAGAGAGTCCTTCTTGTCTACACGCATTACCCTTAGCAGCATTACTTTCCGGGCGGGAGGCTTTTTGTTGTTTTAACCTATCATCCCAGATACCCCGCTTGTAACTTGGAAGGTTAACGTAAACCTTTTGACCACCAATTAGAATCTTATCTAAAATACTTCCAAACAAATAAGGATCATAAATCTCAATAAATCTCACAAAACCAAACCATTTGTCTCTTCTATCTACCTTCTTTGGAATGAAAACCTCCACCATCTTACCCCATTTCTTGAATACCAACCACATATCCTTGGGACCAAAATTATCAAGAAAGTTTGAAAAAAAAATACGTGACTTGATCTTCATTGATCGAAACTCTTTTCTTTGCTACCTGTATCTAATTTTGCTCCCAAACAACCGCTTGCAGTTATCCCCACGAGATGCCGCCCTCACCTTCCGTCTCACCTCATGCCAATCCCCCATGCTCTAAAGAGTTTTTTTTTTTTGTGGTTAAGTTATAATGGCTTTTGGTGCTCAAATTGGAGTTTGAATGTTGATTTAATTTCAAGAACAACAGTTGCCCTATTTTTTATTTATATGATGGTAATCTCAATGTGTGAGAACATAGCCTAAATGACGTTATATGGTGTTCAATTTTTTTTATGATGAAACGTTGCCCATTGGTAGCTAGAGTTTTAAGATGTTTTTTATGATGAAAATTATTGACTATTGAGTAGCCCTTGGAAATGATCCTCTTCATTAGAGGGAATGGAAGTGTGAGGATGGACATTTCCTCCCTTCCAAAGTAAATGAGATTGAGGATGGACATTCCCTCATCCTTTACTTAAATTCTTTCAAGTTGTTGGAGGTGATCCTATTTTGTGGATAATGTGAGGACAGACATTCCCTCCCTGTCATAGTAGTAGAGGATGGACATTCCCTCTCTACTCACAACTCTAAGTTAAGGATGGACATTCCCTTACTAGAGGTGACCTGGGTTATTCATTATTCAGAGTAGTTCTATATGACTAACGAATGGTCATGAATAGGTTAAAGTGCACCAACCTGAAAGCAGACTACTACCAAGTGAATGTGAATAGTATTGTGAGGATGGATATTCCCACCATATCTTTTGAATAATGATGAAGTATGATTAATGATGAGATGTATCCAAAAGACGAGAATATTTGATATTTGATGAATGATAAATTATAATATATGATAAAAGCATTTGGTTTCATAAAATATTATTATGGAGTATTTAAATGCATGTTCCTGGGATATGTTGAGATATGATATTTGGTGATATTTTGTAAATAAAAATGATAAGGACTTACTTGATAATTTATAACTGATTTGTCTATGCAAATGATTTTATAAAGGACACTAATTGAACCTTTGTTTTGGGAAGAAAAAGGACCAGATGTGGCAGTTTGCCACCTTTCTAACTTATATATAATAATTTGAGTTTTAAAAATGTGTTTTTCCCGAAACAGCTGGAAGTATTACGATGACATGTTTTTAATAAAAATATTGAGAATTCTTTGAATTGTCACCCCGTTTTGTTTATTTTTCTATAATATTTCCAGGAACACGTGTTACAACAAGGAGACAAAAGATGAAGACCTAGAATAGGCTTTATTTCATTTTGTATTGTTAAATGTAATATTATTATTCCAAAATAGATTATGTATTAATGTATATCATAAATATGTTGTATATTTTCCTTTTTAGTATATGAACATTTATTTATTCCGCTTCAGGCTTATATTTTCTATATAACATAAAAATTGAAATTTTAAATTATTTTATTATATATAACATACCTAATCCTAGTTGCTAATACATAATTCCGAATACATTATTAGTACTAGTATTAGGATGTTACAAATGGTGGTTAGTTTGAACTCTCTATTATCAAGTTTTTTTGCAAAGAGAAAAAGGTATCAAACTCACACTTTCCCCAAGATCACACAAATCCTTGTCAATATACATGTTTCCATTTAAGCATGAAATTGAAAAGCTACCTGAATCCTTAAGCTTAGGCAGAAGCTTGTTTTGAATTATTGCGATGTATTCTTCGGTCAAAGTAATGGTTTCATAGTCTTCAAGCTTCCTCTTATTGGAGAGAATCTATTTCAAGAACTTAGCATAAGAGGACATTTGGGAGAGAGCTTCTATAAAAGGGACATTAATGTAAAGCTTCTTAAGTATCTCCAAAAATCTTCCTAATTGATTATCACGCTTTGCCTTTTGATATCTTTGAAGTCATTTCTTCTCTTGAAGCTGCTAAGCTCTTTACACAAGAGTCTAGCTCTGATGCCACTTGTTACCAAGTGGCCTCAATACTCAAGAGGGGGATGAATTGAGTTTGTAAAACAAGTTCGTAATTCTTTTACAAAACATTTGATTCTCAATTTTCATTGAAGCTAATGTTTATTAGAATTGAATGAATAGAGAGAATAGAGGGCTTACACGTACAAGTAAATCAACCAAGCAAAATAGAATGCAAGATATTCAATAAAACAGTACACAAAGTAAAGGAGATGAGTTTAGAAAGACAAACACAAAGCTTTATCCTGGTTCAACCACTAATCCACTTGTGGTCTACGTCTAGTCCTCAACTAAACACCTGAGATTTCCATTATATCTTCAAGCTACAAACAGGTGCTTGACAACCTTTACAAGATGGAGTACTCAACACACCTTGGGATACCTCACCCTTGTGCTTGAGTCTCAATAACAAAGGGATACCTTACCCTTACAATCCTTTGAGGGATACCTCACCCTCTTTTCAGAATAAATAAAGTATAGATGAATGGAAACTCTCACAAGAGTGGATAATACAAATTGAAGCTTATGGCTATCAAGAATTCACTCTACTAAAGCTCAAAAATAGAATATGATAGAAGAGATAGAGAAAACGTGAATTCAATGCTTAAGAATGTTTTTCAAATTGATTATCTAACCTTCATAAATGCCCAACAACTTAGTTTTATAGCCAAATACAATTAAGAGTCGTTGGGGTGGTTGGAAACATTTAATGCTCTGTGAAAGAGCCATTGAACATGTTTACTGGTTTCCCAGATAACCAATTAGGGAGGAATCCTAATCGGTTAGGTCATTTAGAAAATGAGTTTCAGGACCTCTGTTTAATAGAATAACCAGTTAGTAGACTTGCCTAATAGGTTAGTCATTTAAAAAAGTGGTTCATGTAACGCCCATTTTTCTTAAATACCGCGAAGAAGGAACGTCACACCATAATACTAAAGATACGAAATAAATTTACGAAAAATAATAGTTACAGTGATTAATTAAAACTCGGTTCATTATTAATATAAGATTGAATAGTTTGTATTCTTGATAGCGAAATAATTAAACATCGAAACATGCGTTACATTTTTTTTTTGATTGTGTATAGTAAAAGAAATAAGAATAACTGCAGATACAATAAAATCAACATAAACCAAGAACTATACATTCACAATATATATATATATATATATTGTATGCATCCGCCTGTTTAGTTACATCCCAAAATATACAAAAAGTAAAGGCTTTACCCACCCAAAATAGTTACAAATTTACACCCATGAACTAGCAAAACATCAGGCTTCCCCAAAAAGATAAATGGTTAGCTATCAGTAGCCACCTATAGTATCAGCCCCTAAGACTGACAAGAAGGCACTGTAGCCAGGTCCTCCTCAGGGTCCTCTTCATCCGATGAAATAACCATCGGAGCAATCGAATTTCAGGCAGAAACCCGAGCAATAGAGAGGAAAGAATCCTCCTGAAGGGTGTAGAACATATCAGTCCACATATCCTTCATGGGTAGGTAAAATTCTAAAATAACAAAAACTGAAAAATCAAAGACAGGGGCATCATAACGACCCCAAGATAAAGACACCATCAACTCCCCGCGGTAGACACATCGATCAATCTGCACATGTAGGTGCCAGCAATCTGGTCCTCCATGGAAGGTCAACTTCACGTACCCTAAAAAGCGGCGTGGACGTGACGACATCCTCAACAGATCTAGTCGTAGTGCGGCTAGAAACCCAAAAACTCAGTCATTTCCTTCTCTTCCTCACGAACGTCTTCTCAAAAGTACACAGTCTAACTGAAATACAGAAAATACAAGAAATACAGAAAATACAAAAAGAGGTGAGACACCCAGCTTTCAGTATCAAAATGGCAGCAAGAAAACTAAACGGCGTTGGACGCCCACATATAAATACAATGATAATTAAAATTTACGTTAAGAGTAAAACAATAATAAATAACAGTAAACATCATCAATAACTGGCAGACAGCAACAACATTTCTAATATTCAACAGTTCAAGCACTTAAATAATTATTGCAATAATAATAACAGATAATTTTCACAATAATAGATACTCATGCTCAATGAATTATGAGACTGACAGTTCACAATGCAAATGGTACCGAAATTCCTACTCTATAGAGTTAGACATAAACATTTTCGGAGTGAATGATCAAGGAGTAATGCCGGTATCTCGTTAGCCTTTAAAAATAGTGTGCTCATCTTATAAAAACATTTGCGCAATATGGCTTATACATGGCACCTCAATAGTTGATCGCAATATAGGACAACGTCTCGGTCCAGATCGTCGGTGTGTTTGCATCGGTCTATCCCACGGCCTTAGTGGAGCTACCACTACCCGTTATGAGACACCCGCACCTTGACGCCCCTAGGGCCAACCACTATGACTCTACGCTTAGTCTATTCGCACCCGCACATAGGTGTTATTCAAACTCCTAGGCATACATAGCCTTTCCAACAATGTCCAACGGACAATACATATGCATGATGACACAATGTATATCATACATGTTTATCAATGATGCATTCATCATAAGCATCCCACAATGGCATATATATATTCATCATCAAATACATATTATCAATTGCTTAGTCCCACATAGGGGATCACAACAACATAGAACTAATTCTCAACATCAATATGTATTTAGGGCTCATCTATTATCACAAGTCCATATTTTCAAAGTCTTAAACTTAGGTCAATTATGACAATTTTTAGGTTAAGTAACCCTTCAAAACCGTAACACTCTCAAGTGTTACTACTCAATTTAATTCTTCCACTTAATTATAGATTATGCATGTCTCTAAATTCTTAATCTTCAAAAATGCACTAAGGCATCCTTTAACCTCAAAATTTTTTCTCTAAAACCGTGGCCTCACAGGGTTTTCAAGTTCCAATTTTCTTCCATTTTATGCATTAATTTCTTGATATATAATCACTCAAATTTTAGTTTACACAAAATCACTCCAATTTCCCTAAATTCCAAGCCAAAACTGTGGCCTCACATGGGTTAGGAAACCCTCAAAAATTTTCATCCATTAATCCCAACATTATCATTCAACATTTAATTTCATAAGCTTCATTTTTATTATGTACAAAAATCAATTTAGATCCCTAATTTCTAGTCAAAACCATGGCATCACATTAGGGTAAGAAACTCCAAATTTTTCATTTAACAACCCTAACATGATCAAGCATTTTCAACACATCCAATACATTCAAATTCACCATTCAAACATTAATCCGATTCAAGAATACATAAACATACAAAATCACCAAAACAAAGTAAGCATACAAAGGTTCCCTCACTACCAAAAATGGTTGAAGTGAGTAGTCTCCCTCTTACCTAAAGGAGAATCACGAAAATGGCTTCCTAGATACTCCTTGGTGGGTTCGATTTTGAGCTTCCAAAACCCTAGGAATTTCAAGACAATGAATCAACATCAAGGGTTGGAAGAGAAGAGATCCATGGTCGTCAATGAGACCATGGAGCACGAAAATGAAGATAAAGAAGAAAAAAAAATGAAAACTTTACCTTAAAGCTTGAAGCTTTGTCTTGGATGACAATGGAGGAAAGGTTAGATTTTGAAGAAAATTTCTAAATAGGAAAGGTAGAAGAGGTTAAGGTAAGTATGGAAATGGTCTTGGTGAAGAGAAAAGAGAAGAAAATGGTCTCAAATGGGGGCGACAAATTTTGGATGGGAGAAGGGAGAAGAAGAGAGAAGGAAGAGAAAAATGAAGAAGATGAAGTTAGAGAGAGAAAGTGTGATAGTAAAATGAGAAATTTTGTGTATTATGCATTAAGTGAGGAGACAAATTTTTGCCTCCTTTGGCCATGCATTGTCGCGGCAATAGAGAGAGAGAAAGGGGAAGTTTTGGCTTCCCCAACAAGCCAAGGGCATGCTTGGTCATTTGGTAGTCAAAGATTCTCAAAGAAGCTTTGATTAAAATACATTAAATTTGAATTAAAGTAGGTTTGATTAAACTTAAAGTAGATTACATTAGGATAATGTGATAGGATTTTTAATACATGCTATTATCCAATAGACAATTACTACAGTCGACAGAAGTCATTGTTAATTTATCTGACAGATAAAATTTACACAACATTTTATTATTTTATCTATTAAAATTTCTCGAAAAATATAAAACCTCGTAAATCATGTCCAGTCTCGGGTTTAGTAAGATCCCCCTGTCGACGTTTTCACAGATCAAGGTTCTCGAGAAAAATATCTCATTTTCCAAGCTCCGCTCAATTTGCACGCAAAACGAGGAATAATATTAAAATATTCTGCATTCTCAGAAAAATTCTTAAAAATCACAAATATTGAAAAATGAATATTTATCATAAAATAAATAAAATTTAGGGTGTTACAATTCACGTGGTTTAAAAAGGATACTAACCAATTAATAAAAACACTAATCGGTTAGGACATCTTATAAATTAGTTTTGTTTCTTAAAAGATACACACTAACCAATTAGGCCAAGTCCCTAATCGAATAGGCCTTCTTAATATTAGCCTCTGAGTTCACAAATAATCAATTAGATGGACATCTTAATCGGTTAGGACATCATAATAATTAGTTCACGTTTCTTCCAAAAACCATACTAACCAATTAGCCCAAAACCTCTAATCGATTAGCACCATTATAAATGAAGAGGCAGTGCCTCTGTCTTGACAAATAACCAATTAGGCAATGTTCCTAATTGGTTAGGCCATTTACAAAAACAGGTTCTGACTTGATGAATAACCAATTAGGTGGAGTCCCTAACCAGTTAGGAGCACTTGAAAAAACATTGAGTATTTTGCTCTTGATCAAGTCACTAACTTGTTATACCATTAAAAACATTTTGGCTCAAACTTAAACCAATTTTTCACAAGTTTAAATCATGATTTTGCAAAGCCATTTAAGTCAAGTGAAAAACCATTTAAATGAGCTTAGAGTGAATCCTAAATACCTTAACACAATATCTAAGCCCTATATGCTATTCTTGAATATTCTTGGAGCTTGATCAATACATATCCATCTTTTCTTGTTTGTAATCATCAAAACCAATTTCTTGAATCAATGCCAATTACATTATGGTGCCTTCAAGTTTCTTACCATTTCTCAATGAAATTGCTTGAACTTGCTCCCTTGGGTCAATCTCTGGTTGACTTGGTATTCCCCCTTGAACCATGTTGATCAAGCTTGCTTGTTGGGCTATTTGAGTTTCAAGCATCTTGGAGTGAGTGGCCATTTGGTCTAGGCGAGTATTGAGTTGCTTGATGGATTCTCAATGTTGTTGCACTTGTGCTTGACTTGTAACGTCCCAGGACTGCCTGCAGGATTGATGAAGGTCCCCACAAATCAACACGGGTCTTTTCAATGTGCTTTATCCTCACTCACACGCATCCTAGTAAACTTCCCAGGAGGTCACCCATCCCATAAGTGCTCCAAGTCAAGCACGTTTAACCATGGAGTACTTATGTTCTTGGCTCCCGAAAAGAAGATGCATCTTGTTGATACGGGTAGTGCTAATTAATTCCTTTAAGTCATCCTCAACTATGCAGTCCTATACCTGTGCAGCCTCTGAATCCCTCTTATTTCGGTGTGTATTTAGTTCATTCATGTGTCCCTTCGCCTAAAAGTTTGCCAAGAGCCACTTCTTGTCCATGCTTCATCTCTTTGCACCGGCGACCACTCCTCACCCTCGTAGGCCCCGGGTGTCACATACCCACCAGCTTCTGCATAGTTCGTCCCCGAACCACACCGAACTTAGAGAGGTCCCGTCTCTGATACCATTTATAACATCCTGGGACTGCCTGCAAGATTGATAAGTGTCCCCACAAATCAACACGGGTCTTTTCAGCGTACTTTGTTCTCACTCACACGTATCCTAGGAAACTTCCCAGGAGGTCATCTATTCCACAAGTGCTCCAAGTCAAGCATGCTTAACCATAGAGTACTTATGTTCTTGGCTCCCGAAAAGAAGATGCATCTTGTTGATATGGGTGGTGCTAATCAATTCCTTGAAGCCATCCTTGTAACACCCCTTGATGTAGCAGCCGAAGCATAATCGTCATTACACCACGGTTACTAAATCCAAGTGTGTCACAGTCATGATGACAGTAACTTAAATTCTCAAGAGTCTATATTTTTTTTTTGACAATTTGCATAGGTAGATAATATGAGCCTCGAATGAAATATAAATGTATTCAAGCCATGATACAACCACTGAAATAAAATCATATCTCTTATACATATATATATATAGTCAATTTACACAAATCACTGATGACATAGAATATAACAATTACAGAGTCCAATAAAATACAGCGGGAATAAAACACTAAAAGGAGGAAAAGTAGTGACCCAGGGATAGGTACTACTAGCGACAAAGCCGCAACCCCATATACACATACGACGCCGGAGTCCCAGTCAACAAGTCGAGGCATCAATGCCTCCACGCAATCGCACTCGTACGTAGCCGAAGAAACCTTGTCCAAACGCCCAATCCAATCAACCAAAGTGTGGTCCCTCTTTATCTTCCTCACGATCTTTTATCAATATAAGTATAAAACAGACATACAAAGATATAGGAAACACAGAAAGAGGTAAGACATCCTACATCATTACCAATTGTAGCATGCTAGAGACATTACGGCGCCACGCGCCCAAATAGCAAATCAGAAACAGTATATTCAAATACTAATAGTAAGTCCAACAGTAAGCAATTAAACAGTCCAGGCAGGTAATCATTACAGTAATGAACAGATAAGTCATAATATGGAAAACAGATAATAACAACAATGTATATATATATCATGTCTCATATGCATGTTCTCTCAAACCCCTACTCCATGGAGCTAAACTTAATCAATCGGAGAGAAAGATCAGGAGACATGTCTGTGACTCGGCTGCCGAGGCCAGTGCTATAAATCAAATCGTGCACAATCATGGCATTGCATAGACATTCTTCACTAGATCACGATATAGGACAGTGTCAAGTCCGGATCGTCGGTGTGTTTGCATCGGTTTGCCCCACGGCACAGAGGAGCTCTAAACTGTCCATGTGAGGGACCCGCACCCCGACGCCCCCGAGGTCATAACACGACCCACACTTGTCTATTCGCACTCGCACTAAGGTGTGTTCAATCTCCTAGGCAACTAGGCCTTACAACAGTCCACAAGGACAATCACAATGCATAAGATACTATGCATGCACATGTATGATTCATAATTTCATATAATTCCATAATACGACACATTAGGCCAATATAAGCATCAATGTATATATGGTCACTCACATGGACCCATAACAACATAATATCAATATCAAGTCAATTAGTACGTCATTAGGTTCATTATGAATCCTAACTTAGGATTCATTCCTCATTTCAAGGTTCATATTCAAAATTCAATTTAACATACTAAGGCAATTCAATCTCCAATAACTTACATTTTATTTAAGCTCTCAAGCCTCACACTCTCATGCTCTTTAAAATTTATGAAGTCTTAATTACAATAAATTCTCCTAATTTCTTGATTATCCATTTCACTGCTTAGGCTTCCAATTACCTAATTGATTATGCTTCCGATTCATCAAAGTCACATTTTCACCTAGAAATGCCCTAGAGGCCGTGGCCTCCCAATAAATCCAAATTCAAATTCTTTTCAAGCCATAATCTTGTACATCATTTCTTTAATTATTTAAAGTGTTCTCTTGTTCAATTAACTCACCAAAAACCCTAGGTTCTTGTCCCCAAAACCGTAACCACTATAGGAGTTTTAACTTCTAATTGTTCTTCCATTAAATTCCATTTCATACATTGATAATTTAAGTCTTATACCCATTACAATTTCAACACAATTTCCTCTAAATTTCCAACCTAAAACCGTGGCACTCTTGAAGGGTGTTCAATAAATTTTTCATCCATTTTAAATCACTAAATCCATTCCAACATTCCATTATATACCACCAATCAATCCAATAGCATAAATTGATTAAAATCAACACATTAAATTCTCCTAATTTCTTGATTATCCATTTCACTACTTAGGCTTCCAATTACCTAATTGATTATGCTTCCAATTCATCAAAATCACATTTTCACCTAGAAATGCCCTAGAGGCCGTGGCCTCCCTATAAATCCAAATTCAAATTCTTTTCGAGCCATAATCTTGTACATCATTTCTTTAATTATTTAAAGTGTTCTCTTGTTCAATTAACTCACCAAAAACCCTAGGTTCTTGGCTCCAAAACCATAGCCACCATGAGCATTCCAACTTCAAATTTTGTTCTTCCATTACACTCCATTTTTATCCATTGCTTAATTCATATCCAATGCTTATTACAATTTATCACAATTTCCCCTAATTGCTAGCCTCAAAACCGTGGCCACCAAGAGGGCTTCTCCAACGTTTTTCTTCCATTTTCAATCACAAGATCCAATCCAACATAGCATTATATACAACAATTCAATCCAATAGCATGAATCAATTAAAATCAACACATAACATAATTAATCATTAATTTCAAGAACAACCCTCATTAGGGTTCTTCACAAATCAACACAACCAAGGTTCCTAGATGCTAAAAATGGTTGAAGAGGAGTGTCTTCCTCTTACTTGAGTGTAGAAATCAAATGAACTCCAAGAAAGCTCCTTGGATTTTCGGATTTGGCCACCAAAACCCTAAGAAAATGGTGATTTGTTAGAATCAATATCAAGGCTTGAAAAATCAACCATGGATGACCATTAAAGGAACCAAAATCACGAAATCAAGAGAAGAGAATGAGTGGTCTTGAAACTTACCCAAAATGCTCAAAGTTGGAGCTTGGAGAAAATGGTGAAAATTGAAGATTTTCAAGAAGCTCCAAGAGGGAAAGATGTTTAGAATGGTGAAAGGATTTAGGAAATGTGATTAGAAGAAATTTTTGTGAAGATTGAGTGGGGGAGAGGGAGCTTGGCCGTAGCCCTTGTAGAGAGAAGGAGGAGAAAATGTTGAAGAAGAAAGAAGAAGAAATGGTAGAGAGAGAAAGTGTTTTGGAAATTAATGAATTCAAATGATAAAATGAATTAATGAATCAAGCAATTCTCACTTGCTTTGGGCTGCATTCAGCCGTGAGTGGAGAGAGAAAAGAGAGAGTGAAATTGGCTTCCAAGAGAAGCTAAAGCACATGGGTCAATGCTTGGGTCAAAGCTTCTTAAGGAAGTTTTGATTATTTAACCATTAAATTTAAATTAAAGTAGATAGATTTGACATAAAGTAGATTACATTAGGATAATGTGATAGGATTTTTATTACACACTATTATCCAATGGATAATAGTTACACGATGATAGAAGTCGTATTTAATTAATCTGATAGATGAATTTTTCGCTGTATTGATTTATTTTTATCTGTTAGAATTTCTCGAAAATTATGAAACTTCGTAAACTGTGTCAAGTCTCGGGTTTAGTAAGATCCCCCGTCGACATGTCCATAGTCCAAGGTTCGCAGAGAAAACATCGCGTTTCTCTGGTTCTGCTCAGCGTGCACGTAAAACGAGAAATATATTAAAATATTCGACGGTTCCGAAAAATTTCCAGAAAATTCCCAAAAATTGCAAATATTTTAAAACGACTATTCGTCATATAATTTTCCAATTTTTGAAGCACTACAGTCATTTTCACGACTCTACTCGAGTTTCACGCAAAACGAGGAATATATTAAAATATTCGTCGTTTCTGAAAAATTCCAGAAAAATTCACATAAATCACAAATATTAGAAAATGACTATTGGAGGCGAAATAATTAGTTTCCGGAGCGTTACACTGACCTCAGCAATTCTCAGCTCGGTGCGCACGCAAAACGAGGAATATATTAAAATATTCTGCGTTCTCAGAAAAATCCAGAAAAATTCTAGAAAATCCCAAATATTATAAAATGACCATTTATTCTGAAATTATTAATTTTCGGGATGTTACAATCCTCAACTATGCAGTCTTATACCTGCACAGTCTCTGAATCCCTCTCATTCCGGTGTGTATTCAGTTCATTCATGTGTCCCTTCATCTAGAAGCCTGCCAGAAGCCTCACCTTGTCCATGCTTCATCTCTTTGCACCGGTGACCACTCCCCGCCCTCGTCGGCCCTGGGTATCATATGAATGTCTTGATTTTGCTCCTTTTATGTAACTATAAAATTCTCCATGAGATCTTTTGAATTGGACTTCGCACCTTGAGAAGATTGTTGAGGTTGTTGGAATCCGGGTGGAGGTCAAATGTTGGATGGAGCGCATCTATTTTTTTGTTTACCATATGAGAAATTAGGGTGGTTTCTCCATCCGAGGTTATATGTGTTGAAGAAAAGGTTACCTTGAGTCTTGAAGTTGCCATTTTGCACATAACTCACTTGCTCCAAAGACGGGCCTCTACTACATTGCATTCTGAAGTCAAATGCCCTCCTCCACATGTTTCACAAGCTATATTAGGAGTAGCGACGACATTGACATTCAACTTTTTAAGTGACTTGGTCAAAGCATCAAACTTAGCATTCAACATAATAATAGCATCAAGCTCTATCATTCTGGCTTGCTTCTTTGAAGTTGATCTCTCACTTGGCTACAAGTAAATATTCGAAGCAACTTCATTGATCAAAGCCCTTTCCTCTATTGGTGTCTTTGCCATCAAAGCAACGTCAGTTGTGGCATCAAGAGCTGCCTTTGTAAAGAAAGTCAGCCCAACATAGAATGTTTGTATGACAACAAAATCTTGTAGGCCATGATGTGGGAACTGAAAAATGAGATCATTGTACCTCTCCCATACTTCATAAAGCGACTCATCTTCTTTTTGAGAGAAGGTAGTGATATCTTGACGGAGCTTGATTATTTTTCCAATTGGATAGTACTTGTCTAAGAAAGCTTGTTGCATCAAATCCTAATTAGTAAGTGAATTTGGGGCTTCCGAGTGAATCTACTTCTTTGTCTTCCTCCTTAGAGAAAAGGGGAAAAGTCTGATCCAAATAGCATCAGTTGAAACCCCATTTATCTTGATTGTGTCACAGAGCTCCAAGAATTCATCCAAACGTTGATTTGAGTCTTCAGCTGTTGACCCGCTAAATTCCAATTGTTGGACCATCTGGATTAGTGATGTCTTTATCTCAAAATTATTGGCCTCTATCTGTGGTCGTACAATGGAAGACTTATGAGCGTTAGCATTGGGGGTTCCACAATCCTTCTGCTTTCGCTCTGAATTGGCAACTTGGTTAATGTTGTTTGCCATGTGGTCTTCCTCAATTTTGTGTTCTTCTTTCCCTTCTAATATCACGAAGTGTCCTCTCGATCTCAAGATCAACAGGGATAATAAGATCTCCTTGACTCCTCGTTCTATGCAAAAGAAAGAGACAATATCTAAAAATTCAAAAAAATAAAGTTAAAATAAAATAAGATTAAAATAAAATAAAATAAAAATGACTTAAATTAACCAAATTTCTGCTTGTGTTAATATCAACACGATCCTTGGCAACGGCGCCAAAAACTTGTTGTGGATTTTTTGCAAACGCACAGATCGTACAAGTAGTAAAATAAAGATCGTTTCCTCGAGGATCGATTGATTACTAACTCTTAAAGCAACTTTGATTATTTAAGCAAGTAAAATCAATAGTAAAAGCTTAATTAAAATTAAGACGAAAAGCAAAGCAATAAAGTAAACAAACAAAACTAGAAAAGATGAGGTTCAACAAAGATTTAAAGGCCTAGAATTAGGAGTTCACTACACTACCCCCTATGATAAATTGTAATCATATCTTTGCTAATGTTCAATTATATTCTTGAAGGCGATTTGTCCTAAATTAATCTCATTCTCATGGCAATTAATCCAAGTTCCAACCCATTAAGTCTTATGACAATCGTTTAGCCCTCGAATGATTTAAGCCTATGTCTAGGTCTCAATTCTTAAGTTCAATTCTTGGATTATCAAACAATTAGTTTTCATCTTTCGATCATTCACCTAAAGCCTAAGATCATATAAATATGATACGCAATATACCACAAGCATTAAACATACCAAGAATGAATCAAAAACAATAATTTCTCATTAACAAAGAATCAAATTAACAATTCATTATAGAGAAATAGAGAGTTTCATCATAATCCTAGAAAAAAGGGGTTTAGTGCAATGTCCTAGGATAGATATCTAGGATATATAGAGATATATTGTACTAGCTACGTCACTTACTACATAACTAACTACTAATATATCTATAACAACCCTACAAGTCATTATAGAAAGCCTTGAGAGAATGCGAAAAACTTTAACTTATGCAAATATATATATATACGACCTTAGCCACAGAAGGGCTTACTGTAATACATACTTCAGAATATAACTACAAAGCAAATATAAACAATATACATAAGCTTTATCTCAGCAAGAAACAAGTAAAACTATACTACACTAGTTCTTCTGTTTCTTGAACTTCTTACTCTATGACGATCCTTGACCTACTTCTACCATGAAAACATAGAAATGGGTGAGAACATAAAAATTCTCAGTAATAAACATATATTTCATGGCATAATAACTATGTAAACTGCATACATAATTAAACTAAACTCAATATTATACAATTGTCCATACAACCGTATAACATTATCTATACTTACTATTATAGGAGTTTCCTCCACTATAACTGATAACTGTACAATACCTAGTAGCATAGCCAAACTGATAGCGTACATAATGTTAACATAAGTAATCGCCCATATAATCACTTATGTCATTAACAACAGATAATTGCCCATACAACTTAACTGTAATTGTAAAGCTAACGATTTAACCCTACCTTTACTTGTTCATTCTAGGAAACTTTGGTTCCACGAACACTTGCTAAGATAGGGAGTGAACTTATCACATCCTAGTCCTACCTGGGTCAAAGGAAAACTGTAATCCTTACTAACTATAAACTTGCTCATAGACTCAACTCATCCTTGTGAAAGAGTCTATCTTAACTTGTGCATCATTTTGACCTAACTTATGGAGTCAAATGAGCACTTCTCTGAACTTTGCACACTTAACTCAACTCTATTGCAAGTGAGTAACTCGTTCATCGAGATAAGTAAACTATACCCAATCTGGCTCTCCTTGCTATTGCACTACCTGTAGTGACCAGTGTCACATTAGAGTGCTCAAGGTTCGAAATACTTGTTTTAGGTAACTCCTAACTCTTGGAATACCTAGCTACTTGATCTTCCATACTTAACTTAGTATTCAAGGAAGTAACTCTCTTCCTACATACATCTTCAACTCAACTATACTGTTAGAAGAGCTAAACATGTTTTTGTTATACTCAATGAATATAACAAGCTTTCGAGTCAAAGTTCATCCTAGTGTGTATTAAACAATGCACGAGATCTCACTTAACTAGAGAACTTAGTACACAAATGTTCCCGCTTAGGAACTAAATACACAAACTTAACTTCACTTGAGTGAAACTAACTCATGAGTGGTTAGTACTTGTAACACTTTGTTGCTTAAGGTTCTAGGTACCCTTCTAAAGTAATCCACTACTCTTGGATATCCTAAAGCTTATACCTTTACTAACTAACTAGAGTGAATACTACTAATTCATTCTAGTACACTCGTATCTACTATACTAACTAATCACATCTTGTGTGATATCTAATGCACCACTAAGTGTCTAGGGTGTTAGATACCTACCTATGGCAAATCCTTAACTATTGGACGCATAAAGGTCTAAACTTTTTCATTTATACTAAAAGGTTGTTTCCTATTTGAAATATCCCTAAAAGTGTCTTCATACACTTAAGAAAACATGTAATAATGATCCCAACTAGTAGGGAACTCCCAAACATCAAGAATAATATTTTTGAAAAATTCTGGAACTCAAGCCTAAGTGTGACTTTCCCACGCCTAGGCGTGGCTTATGTCTTGTCTCACGCCTAGGCTTGGTTTTACCACACCTAGGCGTGGTGCTCTCTGCCTCGCCTGGACCAAAAACTGATCAGTCCACACCTAGGCGTGGGAAAGCTGGGCCTAGGGGTGACCATTCTGCAGAAATTGAAACACTATTCCATTATAACAATTCATGGATTTTGGCCACTCTATTCAGTTTCTAGGTGATTTATGGTTCCTAACAAGTTCACTAACCTATAGGAAACATAAAACACCAACTGATTTCATCAAAAATGGATCCTTGAATCAAACCACTCATCCAAAAACTGTAAATTCCTCACTTTGAGCTTTAATGGTCCAAAAGGAGAGTTTTCAATTTCTAATCCAAACTATTAGCATGAACAAGTCATAAATAATACTTATAACTCATCCGAGCAAGAAAATTACATAAAACACTTCTAGATCTCAATTTGGCCTTTTAAGCACCAAAGGTGCAACTATGGTGAAAATGATGGAAAAAAGTGAAGATGAGTATAAAACTCCTCCCTCTTGCATGAATGAGATGAATATCTTGAAGCCTTGATCTTGCTCTTAGATCCTCTTTCAAGCTTTGACCCTTGGTCCTCTAGTTTTTCTCCCTTTTTCTTCTTTGTTCTTCTTTTCCTCTTTCTCCTATGTTTTCTTTCTTTTCTTTTTCTGTTTTGTGTTGGTTCTAGAACTGTGGATAGGAAGAGGAAATCAGAAGCAAATTCCAACTTTGTTACTTAAACTTACACTGGAACTTTATATCTGCTAAGAACACTTGAATTTAGCTAAAACAAGTTTTTCAACTTTCACCAACTTTGAAATAAATAATAAGATTCATCAAAATTATTATTTTACCAATATCTTAATTTTTCATATCTGCTGTTAGTCAATCCGGCATTAAAACGCATAACCAGTTTACCTAAAGATACCAAACTAAATCTGATTACTCTCAAATTTTAACTATACCTTATTCACCCTATTTGTGACTTAGAAGCAAAGTCTCTAGGTTTATTTCCCTCAACTTAGCAATTTATATTACTATCTGAGTCATTTTAAGTTATTTTTTAACTTCTGAGTTGCAATTAAGTGCCTAAACGAACACAGTTTGTCACAAAACTTAACTGACATGTTATACAAGTATAATAGTACCTCTGAGACCATATACAAGCTTAACATATTTTCTCGGGATATTACATTTAGCCGCTCATGGCAATTGTAACACAAACAAAAACAAAGATTAAATAAACAACCATGATTTCTAAGCAAAAAAGAGAAGATGGAGAAAAGAACTTCATTGGTTGAACTTCAGTGACTCTTGCTATGATTGAAATGTATAGCAATTTGTGGTATGCAAATGATGAAATATGCTATGATTGAATGCTTGAAAAATGAGAAAGAATGGAGTTGTGCAGTAGATAGAAGTAATTGATTTGCTCAATGAATGATATAAAGTAGATTGAGGTTGAGTGAAGCACTCCCTCTCTACTCATAATCTGAATTGATTGAATGACTTTATATATAATGTATTGCATGAATGATAAACTTGATGATTAAAAAGTAAACAAAGAAATATAGAATGCCAAAGAATTACAAAATGAATGATAGGGGTATCCCATTATCTTGGAATATCCTCGAACATAGTGAGACTTGAAGACTGGTGGTTAAGGATGGACATTCCCTCCCTCTTTACATGAGTCCTCCCTAGGTGAAAAGTAGTCGAAGATGGACATTCCCTTTTCTACTGAAGGAAATCGTAGATTGATGATAGTATAAGGAAAGAATCCTCATCCTAGGTTAGAATGGAAGTATGAGGATGGACATTTCCTCCCTTTCGGAGTAGTTGAGGTCGGGGGTGGACATTCCCTCCCTCTTTACTCAAGTTCTTCCTAGTTGACAGAGGTGATCCTAGGATAATAAGAGTGTGAGGATGGACATTCCCTCCCTATCATAGTATATAAGGACAGATATTCCCTTATACTCATAACTCTAAAATGAGTATGAACATTCCCTCATAAGTTGGGGCTTGGGTTACTCTGAATATGGAGTAGTTTTGTGTGACTGGTGAATGGTCATAAATAGGTTGAAGTGCACCAACCTGAAAGCAGACTACTATCAACTGAATGTGAATAGTACTGTGAGGAAGGACATTCCCTCCATACCTTTTTTAATAATTATGAATATGTCAGTGAATGGTAAAGTTGGATGGACATTTCCCCCATACCCTTTGAATAATAATGATATATGAATACAATAAGATATAGTCAAGAATGAAAGAATGAAATATGATGTAAGAGATAGGAAGAGTATTATGTTGAATTATGGAACTTGAACAATGATGTAATATGTTGAATATAAGATTGATGAGACATAAAAAGATATTATGAGAAATGAATAAATACAATGGATATAAGATATGATGAAATATATGATTTGTGAAGTGTAACACCCTCAATGACATGTCAGGCTTGTATATGGTTACAAAGGTATCTTAATACTTGTTTGACATATATGTGAAGTTTTATGGCGAACTGAGTTAGTTTAGGTACTTTGTCGCAACACAGAAGGTGAAAAGTGGCCTAAAATGACTCAGAAAATGGTTTTAAAGGGTAAATTAAGGGAAATAAATATGAATTTATTTTTAAGTCATAAGTGAGCTAAGCAAGAGGCAATTAAAATTTTAAGAGAAACTGAGTTGATTTGGTATTTTTAAGTACTCTGAGTGAGTGATTTAATACCGGATTAGCTTGTAGCAGATATGAAAATTTATGGAAAGGATGAAATTAGAATTTAGGTGAATCCTAGGATTTTCTTTAATATCTTTGGAAGTGATGAAAATTGAATTAGTGGAATTTAAGTGTTCTAAACAAATATAAAATTCCAATTACAATAACTTAAAGTTATTAAATCTCCAAAATTCTTATCCTATATTTGACTTTTATCACTCATTCCCTCACTCTTTCTCACATCTGAAGCAGCAGAAAAGAAAAGAGAAAGGGGGGAAATAAGGTAGCAAACGTTAAAGGAAAAGTGGAGGAAGAAAAAAGAAGAAGTGAAGATGAAGAGCTCTTGAGCTCATTCTTCCAAGGTAGGGGTGTTTGCTTCCTTTCTTCATTTTTATTCTATCTAACTTGATGTTTTCCTTGTTAGAGTTGTGTGCCTTATGGAAAACATGAGACCTTTAATTTATGCTTACCCTCTTGGATTGATTGTTATTATCTTTGCTAAAAGCTATACTTGATTGTTATTATAAACTTATGAGTTTCCATTCTTGTTCTCCTTGTATGACTGTTGGAAAAAGGGGTAAGAAATCCATGTGAGATTTGTTGTTTTGAGCTTTAAATTTCCATGCTACTTAGCTTATGAGATTGTATAAGAATTTTGCATGTGTGGATTGCTTGGTTATGGTTGGAAACCTTCAAAATTTGGGCCTGCAGCACAATTCCTGGGTTCAAACGAAGAACTTAAGATTTTAATGGAGTGCCGCGAAACTCCTTGGGAGGGAGCCGCAGCACCTGGCATTTTGGACGCTAGGAATTTTGAGGCAGAAAATGGGAGGATGCAGCACTCCCTGGATTGGAGTCGTGGCCTCCAGTAAAAGATGTGCCAAATTATTATTATTATTTTTTTAAGAAATGTATGATGTTTTGGTTTCCCTACAAGACTTGAAGCCTTAGAAAAACCCTAATATGCTATTGTGAACTACGTTGTTGATTGATTAGTGGGTTATATATCTAAACCATGTGAATTGAGGATTTGGTAGGTTTATATACCCTACTATGTTAATGTTTGCGGCACAATGTAAGAGAATGACTAGGTTCCATAATTGTTAATGGATTGGATTATTATGTGTGTTATCAGAAGGTTGATATTGAGGCTGGTTATAAAATGTGATGTATTATATACTTGATGATTGATGAAGACTGTGATCCTCTTATTTGGAGATAATATATAATAGAGTGAGGCTGGTGTTAACCCTCCCTATTATTGTGATGAGTGCAGGATGGTGACTTCCTTCCTCATCATTCTGGCAGTTGAGGTGTGAGATTCCCTCTCTGCTAGATGTTATCCCTAATGGATGGTATCTGAGTATGATAACTCATGACATATTACCATGGATTTGGCATCATGACATTATCAAATACATGCAACCACACTTCTAGGACTTGTAGAGGCATACATGTAATACATCCATAGGCATATATATAACAACTATATGTATATCTCTGGGATGGAGATTCATGACATTGTAATTATATGGGCAACTGCGTATTTGGAAATAATGATGATGATATTGTGAGTGTGAATACTATTTAAAGATTATTTATGGAAATAAGTTTTTATATAAACTTATTAAATGATATTCTATTTCGGGAAGAGAAAGGAAGTAGATTTGGCCTTTTTCACCTTTCTAACTTATGTCGTCTTATAACTTGAGTTTTAAAAGTGAGTTTTTCTGTGAAATAGCTGGAATGATTGTGATGGCATGTTTTCTTAAAAATCTACTAAGAATTTATAATTCTCACCCCATGTTTGTGTTTTCCATGATGATTCAAGGAAAAAAGACCCTTGGATAGTTTGTGTGGACAAGATTTAAGCAACTTAGTTTAGTTTCATTTTGATACTTGTATATATTATTTTTGAGGCCTTGAGAGGCCTAGTTACATGTCTTGTATATTTATATTTTGGCTTTGTAATAAATATGAACACTATATAGTACTCATCTCATCGTGGCTCATTTTTTTTTTAAATATAAGAATTTGTTATATTATAATTGTTTTAGTAGATGGTAGCACCTGGATTTATTTATTGTATTATAATTTTGATTATATCGTCAGTATTAAATTCAGGATGTTACATAAAGAATGGTGAAAGATGATAAAGAAAACTATCCTACCCACGATCTAGAATTAGTAGCAGTAAATTTTTTTTTGCATGAAAGACTTAGAGACATTATTTGTATAGTGTTAAGTTTGAGGTCTTTAGTGACTATAAAAGTTTGAAATATTTGTTTAATAAAAAAAGAACTGAATATGAGGCAAAAGAGATGGATGGAGTTTTTGAAAGATTATGATTGTGAATTGAGGCATCATCTAGATAAGGCCAATGTAGTGACCAATACATTAAGCAGAAAACTTATGCATATATCCTATATGATGATGCAAGAAATTTAATTATTGGAAAGTTTTAGAAACTTGAGTTTAGCAGTGACTATGTTACCACAAAGTCTTTCCTTGAATAAATTGGAGATTCAAAATGATTTAAAAATCAGACTAAAGCTACTCAAGAAGAAGATGATGAGTTGAAAGAAATAGGTGAACAAATCCTATTAAGAAAGAAAAAGGAATGGAAAAGTTGAAAATGGAACAATTATGTTGAGAGATAGACTTTGTGTCCTAAGAAAAGCTGAAGTTAAAAAAAATTAGAAGAAGCCCATAAGAATAAGTTCACCATCCACCCTGGTGTGACAAAAATATATCAAAACCTCAAAAAGATGTTTTGGAGGCTAAGTATGAATAAGAAAATAACAAAATATATGTCCAAATGTCTAATATATCAAAAGGTCAAGATAGAGCATTAAACCTTCTGGATCCTTGTAACCCTTAGAAATCCAAGAATAGAAATGGAAGAGTATTTCTATGAATTTCATATTACGATTGCAAAGTTCAAAGAATCTTGGATAGAGTACTAAAAGAAATTAAAAGAAAATAAATTCTTTTAGTGAAGGTGTTATGAGAAGGTAGTGATTCAGAGGAAGCTAAGTGGGAGCTTGAGTTTAATATGATGCAAATCTATCCGGAGCTTTTTGAATAAGATAAACAAATTTTAAGACAAAATTTATATATAAAAAAAGAATAATTGTAACATCCTCCCTAACCTAATAGTTCTAATCAGGATTATAGAAGCTCAATATTACTAGTAAGAGTTATCTGTTAATTCGGGTAACTTTTTGAACTAGTTTGAGCGTAATTCTATAACACTGAGTATAAGAGAATAATTAAAGTATCTGCAGAATTAGTTGATATGATAGAAATAAATATGAAAAATTTATTTCCTAGCTATAAACAATTGATAAGAGTTGTAGTAAATTTTGGAAAATCAACTGAGTTAATCTAGTATTTTTAAGGATACTAAAGAATGATCAATGGAATAGTTATAGAGCAGCTAAGAAGCTCAAAAAATTATAAAATTTCATGGAGATAACAAGTAAAATATGGAGAATAATTTAGTATAAAATATCAACTAAGATAAGTATTAGTAAGCATATTTACTCAATCTATCGATTTAATTTAACTTGGGATTGCGTAACGAAGCTTAACCAATAAATAACAGTATACGGAAATTTCCCAGGAGGTCACCCATCCCATAATTGGTCCAGGTCAAGCATGCTTAACAATGGAGTTCTTATGTTCTAAGTTCCTAAAAAGAAGTTGCAACTTGTTGATATGGTTGCGCCAAATCAATTCCTTTAAGCCATCCTCAACTATGAGGTCCCATACCTGCATAGTCTCTGAATCCCTCTCATTCCGGTGCGTATTCAGTTCATTCATATGACCCTCCGCCTAGAAGCCTGTCAGGAGCCACTTATTGATGCTTTCTCTTTTAGTACCGGTGACCACTCCCCGCCCTCATTAGTCCCGGGACGTCACATGCCCACCAACTTCTACTTGGTTCATCCCCGAACCACACTGTACTAGGAGAGGTCCCGGCTCTAATACCATCTGTAATGCCCCGGGACTGCCTGTACGATTGATGAGTGTCTCCACAAACCAACATGAGTCTTTTCAGCGTGCTTTGTCCTCACTCACATGCATCCTAGGAAACTTTCAGGAGGTCACCCATCCCACAATTGCTCCAGGTCAAGCACGCTTAACCATAGAGTTCTTATGTTCTACGCTCCCGAAAAAAAAGTTGCAATTTGTTGATATGGTTACGCCAAATCAATTCCTTTAAGTCATCCTCAACTATGCAGTCCCATACCTGCATAGTCTCTAAATCCCTCTCATTCTGGTGCGTATTCAATTCATTCATGTGACCCTTCGCCTAGAAGCCTGCCAGGAGCCGCTTATTGATGCTTTCTCTTTTAGCACCGGCGACCACTCCCCGCCCTCATCAGCCCCGGGACGTCACATGCCTACTAACTTCTGCTTGGTTTGTCCCCGAACCACACCGTACTACCTCAACCTACAAATCTCCGTTACGATCTCTGGTCTTTCCCATTGAAGAACTGCTTCAACCTTCGATGAATCCACAACAATTCCTTCCTTTGAAATCTTATGACCCAAAAGTTTAACCTCCTCTAACCAAAATTTGCACTTTGATAACTTGGCGTCCAAGTTCTTCTCCTTAATCTGGAGAAATATACTAAGATGTTCAGCATATTCCTCCCCGATTTTTTAGAATAGATCAGAATGTCATCGATAAAGACAATGACAAATCTATCTAGATAAGGACGAAAGATTTGACTCATGTAATCCATGAATACAGCAGGAGCATTCAACACTCCAAATGGCATTATGAGATACTCATAATGCCCATAGTGCGTTTGAAAAGCCATTCTGGGAACATCCTTTACTTTCACACGAATTTGAGGATAGTTAGAGCATAAATCCATCATGGAGAAAACAGTGACTTCCTTTTAGATGTTCCATCGAATTGTCTATCTTCTTTCGATGATACTCATTCTTCATCGTAATTATTGTCCAACTGGTGATAGTCCACATATCACCGAGAAGTTCCATCCCTCTCTTTAACTGACAACACTGGAGCTTATCATGAGAAACTCATTGATTACAAGAATAACATTCACATTCTCCTTACTTTTGACTTACAAAGAAGATAATAACATGTATCATTGGGCTCCTTCCCTCAATAAAGCTTCAACTTGGTTGGCCGTTAAAAATTCAGAGATCTCAGTTTCAGGAAACACTAAGGTTTTCATTGGAACAATCTAGCAGGATATGATTAGAAAATAACCAATCCATGCCTAAAATCCCATCTATTCGAGAATGAGGTAAATAATTCAAATCAACAAAAAGATTAGGTCTTAAACAGAAATAGGATAGTTTGAGCAACTGGATAGTAACAATAGGTTTAGTAATAAAAGTAGAAATGAACAAGTCAAAAGGTAACGAAGACACCAATAACCCTAATCAATCCACACAGTCATAAGCCCTAAAGAAATGGGTTGCCCCTCGAGTTATACAACATAGTCAAAGGATCACCTCTTGTGGCACAATCTCTATTGTTTAGATCTTCAGTCTGGGAAACTTTTGTTCCACCCAGGGTATAAACTTTTCCTTCAGTTTGAGGTCTTACAGCACATGCATCACTAACAGAAGGCTTCTTCTTTGGTGGAGCACAGTCTCTAGAAATGTGTCCGAGCTTCCCGCACTTGAAACAAATTACCCCCTTGATCTTATACTCCCTCGTTAGGTGGTTCTTTCCACATTTCTTACATCTTGGTAAAAATGCCACGGTCTTGTTGGATCTACTGCCAATAGCACTACCTTTATATGGTTGTTGTTACTATTGCTTCCCCGATGGTCGTGAATATGGTTTCCGCTAAAATCACTTGACCTTACGATTTCTCCTTCTTCGGAACCAATATGGTTCAATGTTATGGGGTCCCATATCCTGAGACCGATTCAACTCTAACAAAATTTGAGCCTCGGCTATCAATTCTTGCTGCTGAGCGGCCCTCTGATTTTGTTGTACTGTTACGTCAGCCATTCTTTGCATTGCTTCTACAGTCACAGTCATCCCATCGTTGTCGCACCCTGCATTAACATGCATACGCCTACTGCGAACCATTGTTTTCCTTCGAAGACAAACGAATCAAAACTCAATGAAAACCAGTCGCAATACAAACCAAACAAACTTAACCACAAGCCTGAAAGACTCAAGCTTGGGATCTAGAGATATCACAACAAAAGGTGTAGATGCAACAAATTCTAAAAGAGTTCAGTCATACTAGCTGGACTCCTTGCTGAAAGAACTCCTATTCTCCTAGTACGCCTAGGTGAAGTCATAGTTTCCTGTCCACACAAAACATTACATATTGAGTAAGCAAGTCCTCAATATCATGTAACTATGTAACAGTAGCTACTAACCTTCAACTTATGGCAAGTCATGCATTCCTCTCCCAACATCTCAACCAAGAGACAAGGAAGTGCACAACATACAAAAACTCCTAACATGTCTAAGCATAGTCAGTCCATACCCCAACTCAACAGGATGAACTGCTCTGATACCACCTAATGTAACACCCCTACATTTAATAACTATGGCACTGTAACACCCCAAATTTCCTAACTATTTGACAGTAATTTTGACAGTTAACATAATTATACTGTTTAGTGATTTCTGTGTACTGTAAAATTATTTTGAGTATTCCATGAATACATTTGATCATTTTGTGTGATTTACTCCGTATCAGAAAAATAATAATTTTCGGGCCGAGGAAAATCTTATGTATTTTAATTATTACTGTTAAGTCTTAATTATTTTACGTAATCTAATTTGATTTTCGTAAGTTTTATAATTTTCATGATTTTTTGGAAGATTATAAAATTTTTATATTTCTCTGATTATTTTAATATTATCCATGGGCTGTCTGTGGGCCCAAGGGGGCTGTACGTGGGCCCAGGTGGGTCCAAAAAAGTAAAAAATTTTCTACAGCTAGAAAATTTTGTACTGTTGAGACAGGGACGAGGGATCTTACTAAACCCGAAACTGGAAATAATTTTTAAAATTTTCTTTTATTGTGTTTTCTACTGTATTTAATTATCAAATAATAAAAATACAGTAAAAATATTATTCGTAGGATAATAGCAAATAAAAATAAATATTATACTGCTTAGTCAACATTGGTGGTTTGGATATCCACCATTGATTTAATCAAGGGTGGAGATTTGGTCTTACAAAGTGGTTAGGACCATTTATGACCATTGGATGGAAAGTATGAAGGAGTGATCTTGACCCTTCATTTTGGAGATACATCTAATGGCTAGGATTTCAAGGAGGAAAGATCTAATGGCCTAGATTTAGTCTTACATCTAAAGGTTATAATTAGAATCTACATTAATACTAACCATTGATCTAATCAATGGCTAACAATGCTTAAAATGGTGGCTAGTAAGATTGGTCACTCATTGAGTGTACAAGGAGGGGGGGACGGTTTTGGTGATGGTTTAATGTATAGCAAAGTTTGAAGACACCATTATTGCTCATCTTGATCATTCCAAAATCCTAAGCTCTTCAAACTTTTCTCTCCATTTCTCTTCACTCAAGCTCACGGCCATAGCACCCAAATCCACCTTACATCACTCAAAAATTTTAAATAACCTTACTTCTTGAATCTATACCTGAATCCAAGAACCTTTGTAGTTTAGGCCAAGTTCTAAATCCATCATTTTCAAGGACTTTCTTCAAGAGCAAAGTTCTAGGGTTTTTAACGTGAAGTGTAAGGAAACTTCACTTCTTATCTTTTTTTCATATTCTAAACCATGTTTGATCCATGGTTTACCTTGTTCAAGCTTAATATGCTAATAAATATATGTTTTGTTTTGTGTTTAAGAAACCTTTGGTGGTGAAGGACTTGAAAAAGAAGTAAAACAAGGAGCTTTTGAGGTTCTTCAAAGGTAAGAGGGAGATCCATCTCACCAACCAAGTATGGTAGTGAGAGATGATTTTTGTATTTGATGGATGGTGAATCCATATGAGGATTCATATCCATGGTGATGTAATTATTTGTGAGTGTTTATGTGTTTTGATTATTTGCTTATGCTTGATGTGCTTTGCATGATTTATTTATGCTTACATGCTTGGTATGATTTTTTATTGCTTTTATGGTATGCTTGAAATATAATATGTTGATTATATGTTATGTATGCCATAAAAATTATTGGAAAGGAAAATAATTTTTGGTTCCAAATACTATGAGGATTTCGGCCAAGACACCTCAAAATAGGTGTTTCCAAACTAAAATTTTCATGAACGGTAAAATAAAATGATTAGAAAGGAAAGGAAAAAGAAAAGATGGATTGGTTTCAAAGAACAAGAGTCTCACGGTTTTTGGAGGAATTTTAATGGTTTTGTTTGTGTAAAAAAAACATGAATGGAACTTAGTTGATTTAGAAGGAAGAAATGATGGTCTCAATGGCCAAGTACCACACGGTTTTGAAGGCTTGAAATGAGAAGAATTTTGTATGAAATTATGATTTAGAAAGGGCAAGTAATGAATTTTAAAGAAAGTGAGAATAAGGATTTTGAAATGGAAACAAAGTGTTTTATCACTTGAAAAATAGAAATTTTGGTTATAAGAGAAAAAGAGAGGTTGAAAGTGTTTGAACCTCAATTTATTTTAAAGAGAACTGAGTTTTAGAATTGATTCATGATTCATGGAAAATACATTGGTAACTTGAAAATTTCTAATGTATAACTCATCCTTTGGGTTTTGGAGCGCGTTAGGAAATTTTAAGTTAGAAACATTGATTTAATTCAATGAAATGGTGAAATTATGGAATAAATTGTGATAAGGATTTTCTTGAGTAAGAAAATGTGGAAAATGAAGTGAGAAGTCATATTATTTTGAGAAAGGTTGAAATGGAATTTTGGAAGATTGAGAAATATTTTACGTAGTGGAAAAATGGTGGAAAATGTTTTTCGTAACTTAAAAATTTGATTTTTAAGCTACGCGATTGTAAAAATGATGAAAAATCGGTACGCGATTTGAAAAACGTTTAAATATTTTTATGCAATTTGAAAAGCGTTTAAATATTTTTACGCGATTGAAATATTGTTGAAAAATCACTATGTGATTGAAAAATCACTATGTGATTGAAAAATCACTATGTGATTGAAAAATGATGAAATATTTGTACATGATTGAGAAAACGATGGAAAATCGCTATGCGATTTGGAAACGCGACAGAAGTGTTGTGAAATTGTGAAAATGTAACAGAAATATTGCACGATTGTGAAAAATGTGACAAAAGTGTTGTGCGATTGAGAAAATGCAATAATGTGATTTCGCAATTGAAAATACAGCAAAGATACTGTTGGGCCAGTGTGTGGACCCTGATTATGAGATTACGAAATTGAACTGAGAATGGGCCAGTGTGTGGACCCTAAATATGAAATTGTGAATTTGTACTGAGAATGGTGCATTGTACATGCATTGGAAAAGTCCGATGGACTGGATAAGGCTAATTGCCTAGGAGAGATGTACACCTCTTGAGTGGTGCGATATGCATAGTGTAAGTTACTCATTGACCTTGGGGGCATCGGGGTGCGGGCTGTCTACAGTGGGTAGTTGGTAGCTCTTCTGTACTGTGGGTTAGACCGATGCAACACACAGATGATCCTGACTGAGACACTATTCTTAATCAAGATATATTAAAGACTATCGTGTATATGCTAGATGTGCAAACACTAATGAGAATAGTGGCACGTGGTCTGAGGCATGTTGGTATAGATAGATCTTTTGGATCAATTTCTCTGACCTGAGTTTAGCTCCATGGAGTAGGAAATTAAGTCTATGTGCACATGCATTTATCTAAATATTTATATCTGTATGATATATTAATTGAGGAATATTGGATGATAATGATGATAAATAATGTTGATGGCATTATTATAATTATCGTGTGATTTGAATGGTTTTAATGGCATAACGGTAATTATTATTTATTATATTTGTTATGATAAATAATGATTAAGGGCATGATTGTAATTAGTATATCTGTTATGATAAATGACGTTGAGGGTATTATTATAATTATGGTATGATATAGTTGTATGGTGTGCTGTTTGTGTTATCTCTATGCTACCATGCTGGTATTGGTGTAGGTGATTTCACCTCTTTGTATGCCTATTTTGTACTGTATTTATATTTGTAAAGACGCTGAGCAAGGGATTGAACAAGAGGGTGAAGAAGAGCAGATTCCTCCTGAGGAAGCAGAGTTTTGAGAAGATGGCGATGTCCAGTTTCCTAGGATATATGACGTTGCAATTTCGACGAGGTCCAAAGGCATGACATGTCCATCTAGATAGAGGATGTATTTTCTATATAAGAGACTTGAATGTTACCTTGAGTAGGCTTTATCAAGGGAACCCTTATTTCAGTGTAAATATTTATGTAGACTTAGAGTTTCCATTATCCATTAGGCAGTACTGGGGAGCTTACTACCGTACTCCTAGTGAGATTAGCATTATGTCGTCTGCTCGGACACCTGTCCGTAGGACTTCGCGTCAAGCTGGATTCCTACCTGATGAGGAATCTGAGGGTTCTGCTATTTAGTAATACTTGGGCAGTATGTTAGTTTTAAATAATGTTCAAATACTTTGAAGACTATGTCTGTATATAAATAATCTTGACAGTACTTTTGTAATGTATATATGATGTAAATTATTTGTGATGATGTTGTAATATTTTTATTATCCGCTAAGGTTATCTTATCGACATCAAGAAATTTTATAACTCGTATTTTTATAGCATCACAATTTATGAACTTGAGGGTAATTTGGTAATAATAACGTTTAAATGTGGCACCCTACGGTGGGTGTTATAGGCACAATCGTCATTATGTTAGTCACTAAATTTAGGTGTTCTACAACTCAACAACAAGTTTCCAAATTTAATCATTGTGCATATATAGAAAATATGAGCACAAATGAAGTATATTTATTACACAACCATAACATCCTCCAACGGGAATTACATTCTAGATATATATACATATGTATAGCATAATACAGTACCATATACAGAATGTAAAACATACTTGTTCAAAGACATATATGCAGCTACCACAACTAAGCCTGTACTGACCCAAACGAGGAAGTAGAAACCCATAATAGGTCCTACTCAAAGGTAGGGTAACGTTCCCAACGTAACCAACGTGCTCCAACTCCAAGGGAGCAAACTATACATCAACAGCTCCAAGAAAACTGCATCTCCACAAACCCACAAAGATTCTGTCTTGCCGCTATCTCAGTCTTCACAGGTCATGAATATAAAATAGAACAAGACAAGATAGAGGTGAGATCCCCTACATCAAATCAAATATGGCAGCAAGAAAATGATACAGATAACAAAGTCATTCCATACATATAGATATTGTAGATATATTCAAGTTATCAATTTCATAAATATCATCAGAGAGCATATCCCATAATAATATAAATATTAGCAGCACTATAACAATAAATAACAACAAACATCCACCATAGATATGTATAATGATTTTGCCACCACAATATGTATGTTGACCATGCCACTGCAATATGTGTACTGACCATGTGTATGCAAAATGAACTAGTTTCTACTCCATGGAGCTAATACTCAAACTCATAGATGAACGTTCCATAAGATCTGCAACCCTCAATGACAGTCTACGTCGGACCACGAAAAGAAGTAGTGCTTGTCGATTCCTCGCCAGTGAGTTGCAACAGTTCTTCATGGCTAGAGGTATATAGTGTGGCAACTAGGTCATAAGATGAATCACCTCGCCCTGACGTACCTGAGATCCTTTCCTCGGATCACACTACTCAATTTTCATTCACTCATAGGCAACAAAAGTCATACAAACACTGATTGTATGATGTTCAATGCATGATAACTCAATGCATTACTCAAGCCACCATTGCACTATTCCCAATGATATTAAAACAATCACCCATACAGTTGTTTAATACCATTAATATCAATGATATTATATAACCATCCATACAATTATATAATAACATTGATCCACCCGAATCCAGCATATCAGCACAATAACAAAACAGTGTATAATGTTCAATGCACAATAATCCAATGCATAATCTAAGCCACCACGGGCCATAAATCATATTTTAACAAAACTAGGTCCAGTACGTCAACCCAATAGCAAACTACTATTTTTGTAATCGTGTAAACGTTTTCTAATGTTTTCCCAAAATCCACATTTTATTACTTTACTGAAAACTACTTCCATTACCTTTACTAAAATCCTTTTAAATATAATGCCTTAAGTTCTAAATCACTTAAAACCTCTTTTTTCATTTCTATTGCAAAATCATTATTTATTCAATAAAAGCTATATGTTTCCATATTCCTCTAAAAAAAAATCATTTTTAAACAAAATACTTTAAACTTAACATCATCTTCTAAATTCATTCTTTATGACCTAGGCTAAAAATACATTCTTTCCAATTAATAAAATCATATTCATTTCCTTTCCAAACTTAAAAATCTTTGATTCATATCCTTATTATCTAATCAACTAAATTCATAATTTATAAATATTTTTGACTTGGACTGCCCCAAAATGGGCTTAATGGTCGTGAGCCTCATTGTCCTTAGACCTCAACATTTTCATCCTCCAACAACAAGATTCCAAGCACATACTATACTTCAATTATCGAATCACACTATAGCACATCCATGCATAAATCATAATAGAGCATAACTAAGCACATCATATAATGTCAAATTCATATAAAGCAAATAAGCATAAACCATCACCACATAATCAAGTGAAGGAATCCTCACATGGATTCTTTACTCACAAACACAACATTTTCATTTTATCACCACCATGTTTGGTCGATGAGGTTAATTTCCCTCTTACCTCAAGAGAAGATAAAAAAGAAGGCTCCTTGATGTCTCCTTGAATTTCATCCACCACCTCCAACACAACCTTAAGACAACAAACATACAAGCATTAGATCTAAAGCTTGATAGAAGACAACCATGGATCAAGATTATGGTTTAACACTTTGGAAATAAGATTAGAAGTGAAGATTCAAAACTTCACCTAAAAACCCTTGATCTTGAGCTTGAAGAATAAGGTTGAAGATGGATGATTTTTACTAAGATCTAACATGAAAGTGTCTTGGATTTGTGTCTAGATTCAAGATTTATGGTTGGATGGAAGTGAAAATAGGGGTATTGGTGAGAACTTTTTGTGCCTTCACCTTTATGGAAGTGAAATGAGGATGAACAATGAAGAACTAGGCTTAGGACTCACCAATGTGTGTGGTTGATTTAGGATGAACAAAAGTGAATGGTGTTCTTGGGTGCCTTGACCGTAGCTCACAAAGAGGAGAAAAAGGAGGGTTTTGTGTGTAGTTTTTTTGAAAGTGAGAGAAATGAATTTAGAAAAGATGAAAGTGGTCATCTTTTTTACCACTCAAAACCATAGCCACACAAAAGGGAGGAGAGAGGAATTGGCTTCTCCAACAAGCCAAAAATAAACTTGCTTAGGAAGCTTCATACAAAACTTCTTCAAGAAGCCAATTTTTACCTTTTTGAAAAGTCAACGATGATGTCATCAAAGTGATGTCACATAAAGTGAACCTTCTAGAAAAGATAACTAGCATTTTACTAAAAGTTATTATCCAATGGATAAAGGTTACAGTTAACAAAACCAGTATTTATTGTCCAACGGATAATAAAACGTACTGCGATTTTATTTATCAGATAAAATCTCGAAAAAGAAAACTTCGTAAATTGTGTTCGGCTTCGGGTTTAGTAAGATCCCCCGGCCTCGTTTCACAGTCCAAAACTTTTTGGCCTCAGAAAAATATTATTTTTCCAGTCCCGCTTAATGTGCACGTAAATCAAAGAATATAATAAAATAATCAATCACCAAAATAATTCACAAAAATCACAAATATTATAAAATGAATACAAGTCATGAAACAAGAAATTTTTGGGGTGTTACACAATTTAGTGGCTGAAATAGAGAGAAAAGAAACAAAAAACAGAGAGGGAAGAAAGAAATAGGATTTGAGTTTCAAGCTCTTTTATGAGCATCTTAGAGCCATCATCTTGAGTTAGTATAGTTAGAGAAATTAATCATCATCACTTCCTCTTTCCAAAGAGCCAAGAATCACCATCATCAAGCTTCATCTTCCTGTCCTTCCACTCTCAAAACCGTGAGCTTAGGGAGCTAAGGTAGGGTTTTTGAAGCTTTGCACCTCTCACTCTCTTTCTTTTGTTTTAATCGTGAACATATAGTTATGAATTTGAGTATTTTTTATATTTTAACTTGATAGGGTTGTGAGGGTTTGGAGGGTGATGAGTAGGAGTAGATGATTTCGTTCCTTATTCTCTATTGATTCATGACTCCTTGAGCTTGTATTTGTTATGGTTTCATGATATGAGCTTGTATTTGTTGTGGTTTGATGGTATGAGCATCAATTTCATTTTCCTAAAGAGGTGACTGAAATAGTTTATTTTTAATAAGGTTATTGGTTTGTTAAAGGTTGGAAATTCATTCTTGGTATATTTAGAATCTTTGGCCAAAACTTTAGTGATTTTCTAGGCCAAATTCCTTCTAAAAATGTGATTTTAGGTCATGTAATGCCCAGAACCTAGGCTGCTATTTTTGAATGTTTAATGGTGTATTTACATTATTATAATCTTAAGGATTGAGTTTTAAGATTTGGAAGGAACTTTGGTGAGGCTGGATTTTTTGTTATTGGAAAATTGAATTGAAATCCTACATTCAAATTCTTGTAATGAACAATTGGATAAAGTTGGTAATGGTAATTCATTACATCTAGCTCTTTGATGAGTATGGATATTGTATACTTATTGCGTATTAGAAATTATATTGCTCTTAGATTAGCTATAGAGGCCGAATGATATTTCAAGGATAAGAATTGATATTTTAACATTGCTTACTTGTTGAATATGATCTTATTGTGTATTGGAGATTATATAGCTCCTTGATAGTCAAGTTGAGCTAGAATTGAAATTTGTAGTTTGGAAATTGGAATTGGAATTTGTATTGCTCCCTTAATTTCTTAAGGTTGAGTTGCTCCCTTATTTCTTTAAGGATGAGCTGAATATGAATTGGTATTACTCCTTTATATTAATAAAGTTGAGCTAGAATAGGAATTTAGAATTTGAATTGGAATTTGCATTGCTCCCTTAATTTTTAATGTTAAGCTAGAATGTGTGATTGAATGATCAGTGCTCATGAGAATGAAATTTGAATTGAGTATGAGAATTAGACAATTATTCTTGAATGGGAAGGTAATTAGTTCATGCTTTTCCCACTCAGTATCCTTTTGTTTATGTGAATTTGTTGATTCACTTAGTATAGTGAATTTTGGAGATGATCTTTTATGAGGAAAGGGTATCCAAAATTCCATTAGAATCATGGAGAAGACCTCTTGTGAGGAAGGGGGATCCTGTATTCTTGAATTCCTCATTGTATAAGTAAAAACCTCATGAATAATTCTCTCATAGGATACTAGAGGTTGTGTGAGGCCCTAATTCACTCCCTACCATGAGTATATAGAGCCCGAGCTATATGAGGTGTCTCCCACCCATTGTGGTGCTTGAGATATGGGTTCTGTGGGATAAGCGAGTATTTGGATGAGCATGAAATCGAATTGAGTTTGTATGTCATATTATGACTTGAATATGTATATGAATCATTTAATGAATTTGATATCATAGAATTTGCATTTGGAGACAATTACTATAATTATTCATGATTGGAATTTGTATTGTTTGTTAATAAATATTTTTGGAAACTTGTATTAAATGGAATTCTATTTCGAAAAGAGAAAAGACCATATTTGGCATTTTTCCACCTTTCTAACTATGTATATATATGCATTTGATTTGTGTTCAAAAATGTATTTTTCTCCGAAATAGCTGGAAATATTATGATGACACATTTTTCATAATAGAATTATTGAGAATTAGTATTCTCACCTTATTTCTGTATTGTATTCCATGATATTTCCAGGATCGGATCATGCAACACAATGACCAAAGCAGAAGTTGTTGTTTATGTTAGATTTAAATTTTTTGTATAAAGAAGGTATGGATATTGTCTTGGAGGCATTTGATGTATATTTGTATTATGAGGTACTCTTTGTATAAACATTTCTCTAGTATAAGTATATTATTTCACCTTTCTAGGCTCATATTTTTATATATCACAGTAAAGTATATTTGAAATATTTATTGTCAATCTGAAGTGATATGCTTACTACTAATTACTAGGGTGTAATTTGGGTTACACTATTACTGATAGTAGTAAGGGCATTACAGATAGCTCAAAGCCACAATAGGAGCAAAAGCCACAAGGCTTTCAAAAAGGAAGAAAGCAGATGATAATTCTAAGAAGAAATTTTCAACGTTCAAGAATCAGCAAGGGAAAGGAAAACAATTAAAAATAGAAGATAGAGGACCACCATGTCTGAAGTGTAAGGGGTACCATGGTGATAGAGCATGCATGATTGATCAGATGGAGTGCTTTAATTGTGGCAAGAAGGGACACTATGCTAGGAACTATCCCCAGTGGCAAGAAGCAACAACACCTAGACCTTAGACCAAAAGAAGGGTTTTTACTTTGAACGGCAAGGAAACAGCTCAATCCTCTGATCTTATACAAGATAAGTGCATTGTTAATAATACACTTTTAATTGTATTATATGATTCAGGAAAGTCTCACTCTTTCATTTCTTATGATTGTGTGAGGATGTTGGATTTGCCTGTTTTAGACTTTCCTTGTGATTTGATAGTTTCCACTCTCATGAGAAAACTAGTAACTACTTCCAAAATATGTCTAAACTGTGATGTGGCTGTTGAAAATAGAAACTTTTTTATAAATCTTATATGCTTACCCCTTGTTAATATGGACATTATTTTGGGCATGGACTGGTTATCAGCAAATCGTATTGTTTTGAACTGTTTTGATAAAACCTTAGTGTTTATGTCTAATTTTCCTTCTACAAACACCTTTTCTGAATCAAAGTACTTAAGTGCTAGCCAAGTTATCAACCACTTAGTAGAAGGAGCTCAAGGCTATGTTCTCCTTTTTTCTTTGAATTCTGAAAGAGAACAAAGTTTGGAAAGTATACCTATAGTGAGAGAGTACCCCTAAGGTATTTCTAGATGAAGTTAGTGAATTGCCACATGAGAGAGAGATTGAATTTACTATAGAATTAGTGCCAAGAACAAGGCCTATCTCTATAGCACCCTATAGGATGTCCCCCATAGAACTCTCTAAGCTTAAAAGACAAATAGAAGAGTTGTTGGACAAAAAGTTTATTCGACCTAGTGTCTCACCATGGGGAGCCCCAGTGCTCCTGGTGAAGAAAAAGGATGGTAGTATGAGATTGTGTGTTGATTATAGGGAAAGAACTTGGAGGGAAACAAATTTCTTTGGTAAAGGTGTTATGAGAGGGAGGTGACTCAGAAGAGGTCACATGGGAACTCGAATCCAACTTAATGTAAGATCATCTAGAGCTTTTTGAAAGAGGTAAACAAATTTTGGGTACAAAATTTATAAAAAAGGAGAGAATTGTAACATTATCTCCAACCTAATAGTCTTAATCAGGGCTATGGAATCTCAATAATACTGGTATAGGTCACTGTTAATTCTGGTAACTATTTGGATTAAATTGAGCATAAATCTATAACATTAAATATAAGAATTAGCTCATATAAACTTAGATTTTTGTTTAAATAGCTGAGAAGATACAAAATAGATATAGAAGATTTATTTCTAAGCTACAAATAATTAGAGTGAGATATAGTAAATTTTGGACATTTAAATGAATTAGTTTGGCATTTTTAATGACACTAAGTGGATGTTTAAAGACCAAATTAAATAGACAAGTAGCTTAAAAGATTATGAGAATATGAGCTAATGTCAGATAGAAGATGAAGATTGATTTAAAAATGAAAATAGATTAAAATGGATATCAGAAAGCTTCTTAGTTCAATTCCATAGGTTTAATTTAACCTAGGAAAGAATAATGAAGCTTAGTGACTAATAAAGGTGTATAAGAATAATTGTTAAACAATGAAACTGAGAATTGAATGAAATCCTAGAATTTTCTGTAGTACCTATGAAGGTTAGAAAATTCAATGCTGGAAGATTTAAATGTTCTTAACAGATATACTATTTTTGGATGGATTTCATTTTAAACTTTTATTTCATTGTCCTTCACTATCTCTCTTTCGTTCTTATCCCTTTATTTGACTTTCTTTTCACTTTTCTATTCTCACTCTTCTCATTCTCTTATTCTCATGTTAGATCAAAGCATACAAGCTTGAATCCTTTATCATTGAACATCACCCATTTCCAAATCTTGAAAATAAACAAAGATGAAGAGAGCAAAATCAAGAAACCCTTACCTAGTTTGTTACCTTCCTCTTCCCCTTCCTTGTCTCTTTCCTGGATTGTTTCTTTCTTCTTTTTCACTTGTTTCTTTCTTGTGCTCCTTGTCTCCCTTTTGATATGCTGCTGCGTATGAAGCCGTGAAAGAGAAAATAGAGTGAGTGTGGAAGAAAACAAAAGTGAAAGTGAGAAAATAAGAGAGAGGTGTCATGAGAGAGAGGAAAAAGAACATATAAAAGTCAAAGACTTTTGCTTTTAGGTGAAAGGTAACAGATTACTACTATAGCCATATGTGAAATAGCTTTCAAATTTGAAATCCAACTGTATGCATTATATATGCTAAGAACACTTTAGTTCGTCAGAAATGAATTTTCGAACCTTCATAGATATCGTATGAAATTATAGAATTTCATTGTATTTTCTGTGTTACCAACTTACCATTTATCATATACTGCACTATTTGTACCTAAGATTTAAAACAACTCTTTCTCACCTGCAGTGTTATAGATTTATGCTCAATTTAATCCAAATCATTTACAAGATTAACAAATACCTTATACCAATATTATTGAGTTTCTATAACTTGATTAAATCTATTGAGTTGGAGAGAATGTTACATCATTAGTTTTGGTATTAGGACATTACATGAGAGGCCAAAGGCAAAGGTGTTGTGGTGCCTCCATAGGGAGGTTGTGACTTTAATGCCTTAGTTCAAAAACTCTAATGCATAGCTCTTTTGCCTGCTTTGGGCTGTTAACATTCTATCCCTGATCACTCTAATTTGTTCTGTAGTTTGTTGAACCATTTCAGAACCTAGGATTGTCGGTTCCCCAGTCTCGCACTAGCATAAAGGTGATCTACTTTTTCTGCCATATAAGGCTTCAAAAGGCGTCATTCCTATACTGGTGTGGTAGCTGTTGTTGTAGGAAAACTCTATTAATGGTAAGAACATATCCCAACTACCTTGATGGTCAAGCACACAGGCTCTAAGCATGTCTTCTAGAGTTTGGATGATTCTTTTAGTTTGGTCATCAGTTTGCGGATGATAGGTTGTACTGAAACTTAGATTGGTCCCAAAAGCTTTATGTAGGGCTCCCCAAAACCTAGATGTGAACCTAGGTTCTTTATCAAATATAATACTCGAGAGAATTCCATGCAACCTAACAATCTCTTGAAAGTAAAGCTGGGCTAATCTATCCAGTGACCAATTTTATTTTATGGACAGGAAGTGTGCTGACTTGGTCAATCTATCCACAATAACCCAAATGGCATCATGGCCTAACTGGGTCCTTGGCAACCTCGCCACAAAATCCATTAATATGCTTTCTCATTTCCATTCAGGAATCTCTAGGGGTTGGAGGGGCCCTGAAGGTTTTTTGTGTTCTATTTTCACTTTTTGGCACACTAAGCATTTAGACACATACTCTGCTATCTCTCCTTTCATATTTGACCACCAAAATATTTTCTTGAGATCCTAGTACATCTTTGTGGCCCAGGGATGGATAATGTATCTACTCTTATGGGCTTCCTCTAAGATCTTTTCCTTGATTTCCTCTCCTTGTGGAGCACAAAGTCTATCCCTAAACATAAGTGTTCCATCTTGAGCCCTTGTAAAGTCCTTTTTCTTTCCCTATTGCACATGTTCATCAATTAGCTTTAAAGCTTCATCTTCCTTTTGAGCTTCTCTAATTTGAGCTCTCAGATCATTCTGAAATTCTAATCTTTTCAAACAAAGACTATGCGGCAACACAGTCGTTGCTAGGCTCAAATTCCTAAAGCTCTCAAGAAGTTCCATCTCTTGCACCATCATATGAGACGCATGTAAAAGTTTTCTGCTGAGCGCATCGGCCACCACATTGGCCTTACCCGGATGATATTTTAATTCAAAGTCATAGTCCTTTAGAAACTCCATCCATCTCCTTTGCCATATATTTAACTCTTTCTGATCGAACAAGTATTCAGACTCTTGTGTTCACTATAGATCTCAAATTTGACCCCATATAGGTAATGTTTCCAAATCTTTAAAGCAAACACAACTGCTGCTAGGTCTAAGTCGTGGGTTGGATAGTTTTCCTCATGGGGTCTTAATTACCTAGATGCATAAGCAATTGCCCTTCCCTTTTGCATTAACACATGCCCTAATCCATTTTTTGAAGCATCACAATAAACCTCAAAGTTTTCTTGTGGATCAGGAATCACTAGCACAAGTGTGGTGGTTAATTTATCCTCACACTTTTGGGTCCACTCAAAAATGTTCCCTTTCTAGTCAACTTGGTCAAAGGCAAAGCTATCTGAGAAAACCCTTTATGAATATTCTGTAATACCTAACTAAACCTAAGAAACTCCTAATCTCATTTACAGTGGTAGGTCTCTCCCATCGCAATACTGCCTCTATCTTATTGGGATTTACAGTTATTCCCTCTTTAGATATCACATGTCCCAAAAATTGCACTTCACTCATCCAAAACTCACACTTTGTCAACTTAGTAAACAACTTATTTTCTTTCAGGAGTTCTAGGACTACCCTTAGATGTTTTTCATGTTCTTCAGTTGTCTTCAAATAAATGAGAATATTATCTATGCAGACAACTATAAATTTATCAAGATATGGCCTAAAAATCTTGTTCATATAATCCATAAAAATGACAGGTGCATTTGTCAAATCAAACTACATTACAAGGTATTCATAATGCCTATATCTGGTCCTAAAGGAAATCATAGGAATGTCTTCTTCTCTGACCCTAATCTGATGATATTCAGATCTCATGTCAATTTTGGAAAACACCGCAGCTCCTCTTAACTGATCCATCAAATCATCTATCCTAAGTAGAAGGTATTTATTCTTAATTGTCACCTTGTTCAGCTGCCTATAGTCCACACATAGCCTTATACTGCCATCTTTCTTTTTCACCAAGAGCACAGGAGCTCCTAAGGTGAGACACTAGGTCGAATAAACCTTTTATCTAACAACTTTTCTATTTGTTTCTTTAATTCTGAAAGTTCTAGAGAGGACATCCTATAGGGTGCCATGGAGATAGGCCCTGTTCCTAGCACTAAGTCTATAGCAAACTCGATCTCTCTCTTTGGTGCCAATTCATTCACTTCATCAGGGAGTACTTCTAGATACTCTTTCACAATAGGTATACTCTTTAAACTCAGTTCCTTCTCGGAATTCAATGAAAAGAGGAGAACATAACCTTGAGCCCCTTCCACTAGAAGATTGGTGACTTGGCTGGCATTCAAGTATACAGACTCAAAAAGAGCATTTAGAGAAGGGATGTCTAATATGAATACCAAAGTTTTGTCAGAGCAGTTTGGAACAACATGGTTTTTGGATAACCAGTCCATACCTAAGATGAGATCTATATCAACAAGGGGAAGACATATCAAATTCACCAGGAAGTCTCGATTATCAATGGTTACACAACAATTTATGCATATTTGTGAGGTGGTCACCGGCTTTCTGATAGGAGTGGAAATTGACAAATCATAAGAGAGATCAGAAATAGGTAAGTCCAATTCCTTCACACAGTCATAAGAAATAAAAGAATGGGCTACCCCAAAATCATAAAGCACAGTTAAAAACTTATCTTTAACTATACATTTACCCTATATAAGATCAGAAGATTAAGTTGCTTCCTTGTCACTACTCTTCCCTTAGTCAAGGGCCTGGGAGTTGCTGCTTCTTGTCTCTAGGGACAGTTCCTAGAATAGTGCCTCTTCTTGCCACAGTTGTAACACTCTATCTGGTCAATCTTACAAACTGCATCTCTATGGTATCCCTTACACTTTGGACATTGAGGTCCCTTATCTTCTATCTTGAGCTGCTTTCCTTTTCCTTGCTGAGGCTTGAATTTCAAGAACCTTTTCTTAGAGTCATCATCCATCATCTTTCTTTTTTGAAAGCCTTAAGGTTTTTGCTCTTGCTCTCGCTCCATTTTAGCAAACTCAATAATCCTACACTTATTTACCAAGGTGTGGAAGTTCCGTATCTCAAAAAGTTTTACCTTCTCTTTCAAATCTCCTCCCAAACTCGTCTCAAACTTGACACACTTCCACTTTTCATCAGGATTATATTTGAGATAGAAGAAAACTTTGCTAACTCTTCAAGCTTTGCTAAATATTGGCTTACCGTCAAGCTACCTTGCTTTAATTCCAAGAATTCCATCTCCTTCTCTTCTTGAACATTTGGAGGGAAATATTTTTCTAGGAATGTGGTTTTGAACACCTCCCAAGAAATATGAGTTCCATCAGCCTCTAGTAACCATTTAGATTCAGACCAGTAATTTTTTGCTTCCCCTTTCATCATAAAAGAAGCCAAAGACACTCGCTATTCGTCAAAGCATGCCAACACAACAAATATTTTCTCTAACTCTTGTATCCAACCTTGAGCTTTTGTCAAGATCATACTCCCCTTGAAAGGAAGGTGGATTACACTTTCTGAACTTGGCAAGGTAATGAAAATTTTAATCCTTCATCATTGCTGGTCCATTTTCTTGCTGCTAGTGTTGATTTTTTCTCATTCTTTCCATTTGTTCTCTTATAACAGTAGACATTTCACGTTGCTCCCTCGTAGAGGCTGCTACCTCCCTAAACATCTTCATCATATTTATCGTATCATCATTGGCAGATGTACTACCTCCCCGCGTATGCTTGGAAGATGTCATAGTATCCTGCAAGGCTGTCATGCAATCTCATCAATACACCAAAGTATGTAGATAAAGAAATGCACAACATAGCATAGCTAGTCCATACCCGGGCTCAAATAGGATGAATAACTCTGATACTAAAATGTAACATTCTAAATACTTAAGCTAATGACATATCCGAAATTATGCATTAGCAATCGTAATAGAGAAAGTTACTTAAATTAATATCAAATATTTATAAGAGGTTTTAAATATTATAAACAAAATATGAGCCTGAACGAACGTTCATAATACGTATCAGTAGTATGGAGTCATATACAAGTAATACATCAAATTACATTAAAGTACATCAACTGCCACTAAGGCACAAAAGAAGAGTGTATAGTCTAATACAAAACATCATATCAAATGTAACACCCTCCTTAGGGCATCACATTTCTGACTACTAACTCCCAATCTGAAAATGATTTCATAAAAGGCTTGAGTTATAAATGGTGAGTTTCAAAATTTCTTTTCGCGGAAACATAAACTTACTAATATTTATAAGTAATACTGAAAAAATATATTTAAACTGTTTAAAACTCATATAATAGACATCACTTAATATTTAACAATTATTCAAGAAATATAAAACTTACAGACTCAATTTTAAACAGTAGCAAACCCCATAACGGGTCCTACTCAATAGCACAGTAAAACACTAATGAGAAAACTTAACATACTTATTCCTTCTTGTATCCATCTTGATGTACCGTGTATTTGTTCCTCATCAATACTATATACCATCGAATCCTGAATGACCACTCCTCCATGTTGTCACTAATCTCAGAATATCTACTACCTGTCATATCTAAGACAACTCGTTCCTTCTACTATATAATTTTAATAATACAAACACAACAAAATAGTATAACAAAGAGGTGAGATCACCTACGCCAACACCAACATGGTAGCATAGAGATAACACAAACAGCACACCATACAGATATATCATACCATAATTACAATTATGCTATCATCATAATGTATAAAATAATAATAATTACAATAATATCATCAACATTATTTATCATCATCATTGTAACGCACCTAAATATAACAACCGCAACGCAATCGTCATTACACCATAGTTACTAGATCCAGGCGTGTCACAGTCATGATAACAGTAATTTTAAAATTTCACAAGTTTATTTTTCTTTTTTTTTCTCGTTTATGCATGAGTAGAAAGTACGAGCCTCGAATGAGTTATAAATATATTGACTCATATCCGAATACAATATCATTTTATACACAACCACTGAAATAAAATCATATTCCTTATATATATTTTATAGTCAACTAACACATATCACTAATAACATAGAATATAGTAATTACAGAGTTAAATAAAATACAACGGGAATAAAAACACTAAAGGGGAAAAAGTAGTAACCCAGGGATGGGTACTACCAGCAGACAAAGCCGCAACCCCATATGTACATGACACTCGGTGTCCCAGTTGACACGACATGCATCAATGCCCCCACGTAGCTGCACTCTTACGTAATTGAAGAAATCTTGTCCAGACACCCAATCCAATCAATCAAGGTGTGGTCCCTCTTCATCTTTCTCACGATCTTTTATCCAATACAAATATAAAACAGAAATACAGAAATACAGGAAAGAGGTGAGACACCCATCTTTCATTACCACTACGGCAGTGAGAAAACAGCATGGCGCAAAGCGCCCACAAAGTAATACACTTCATACATTTGTTAACAGCAACAACTGAATTTATAATAAAAGACGTTCAGTCATAAGCAATAATAAGAATCAATAATAACAGTGATATTTATAATAAAAACAGAACAACAGCATGCAATAGCAAGATTTAACAATATCAAACCAATCACAATAAGATCTCCAGAAATCAGCACAATGGTCAAATAGTCATTTACAGAAGTAAAAAAGATACTTTAACAGATGTTCATGCTCAACAACTTATGAGACTGACAATGAACGACGCACAATGCATTATGGTACTAAATCCTACTCCATGGAGCTAAACATTAACCTCTTCAGAGTGAATGATCAAGGAGTAATGCTAGTATATTGCTAGCCTTAAAAACAGTGTGCTTCATCTCATAAAAATATTTGCGCATCATGGCTTATACGTGGCACCTTAACAGTTGATCGCGATATAGGACAGCATCCCGGTCCAGATCATCTGTGTGTTTGCATCGGTTTACCCCATGGCACAGAGGAGCTCTAAACTGTCCATGTGAGGAGCCCGCACCCCTACGCCACCAGGGCCAACAACATATGGCACCTACGCTAGTCTATTCGCACCCGCACATAGGTGTTATTCAACTCTCAGGTATACATATGCATGATGACTCAATATCCAATCATGTATGCTTATCAATAATGCATTCATCATATACAATACCACAATGGCATATATTCGTTTTCAATATCCAATGGCATATTATGTACAAGAAATCAATTCCTAAGCCAAAAATGCTCTAAAAGCCGTGGCCTCACCCTTTGGTATTAAACCCTCAAAACCTTCCATTCATTAGTTTCAATATTATCATTCAATCTTCAATTACATAAGCTTCATTTTACTTGTGTACAAAACCAATTTACACCATTAATTTCTTAGTCAAAATCGTGGCACCATGTTGAGGTAGGAAACTCCAAATTTTCCATTTAACAACCCCAATATGATCAAGCATATTTAATACATCAAACATATTCAAGAGCACAAATCAACCATTAATCAAATTCAAGAACACTAAATCATACAAATTCACAAATCAAGTAGCATACAAAGATGGATTTCTCCATCAACATACATACAAGGTTCCCTCACCACCATAAATGGTTGATGTGAGTAATCTCCCTCTTACCTAGAGGAGACAATGCAAGGAAACAAACTCCTTGGTTCCTTGATTTGCAAATTCGGATTCCACCTTTAAGAGAACCATAGAATGGTCAAATTTTCATAATCACAAACTAAGGATAGAAAAGAATGATCCTTGGTCACGAAAATGAAATTGAGAAGTGAATGTGAAGAACTTTACCTAAAGCCTTAAGCTTGAACTCCTTGAGATTTCTTTTTGGTGATTTTCGGATTCCACTCACCCAAGAAATCTAGAGTGTTCAAAATCACTCACATCACATATCAATGCTCAAAAAGAGAAGCCCTTGGTCACATAGTAACCAAGGAAAACGAAAATGAGAAGAAATAGGAGAAAAACCAAGAATCTTTACCTTGGAAGACAATGGAGACAAGGTTGGATTTTGGGCAACCTTTCTAAATGAAACTTGTAGCGAAGATGTAGGTGAGTGCAGAAATGTGTTTAGTGAAGAGAAAAATCAAAAAGCTTGGTCATCCATGGAAGAGTGATTTTCAAATTTGGAGAAGGAGAGGCAGAAAGGATGGATTTTTGAAGAGATTTTCTAAAGAGAAAGTGTAGAGGAGGTTGAGAGAAGTATGGAAATGGTCTTGGTGAAGAAAAAAGATGAAGAATCATGGTCAAGAGTGGGCTGCCATTTTCGTAGCCAAGAGGAGGAAGAAGAGAAGAGGTGGAGAGAAAATGGAGGTAGAAATGGAAAATGAAGAAACTTTCTAAACGAAGAAGGTAGAGGAAGTGAATGTGAGTATGGAAATGAGCTTGGAAAGGAGAAAAGATGAACAAAAATGGTGGAGGAGGAGGCTGCATTTCGTGGCTATGGTGGAGGTAGAGAGAAGAAGGAGAAAATGAAGAAGAAGATGAAGTTTAGAGAGAGAAATGAATAGGTAAAGTGAATTAGGGTTTGATGTGTTTAGGTTAAGTGTGCAAGTCACAATTTCGGCCTCCTTGGCATGTGTGGGCCGCGGCATTGAGAGAGTGCGAGGGAGAGGATTTGGCTTCTCATGCAAGCCAAGGGCAATTGGGTCATTTGGTAGTCAAAGCTTCTCAAAGAAGCTTTGAAAAAGTACACAAATTTGAATTAAAGTGAGATTAATTTGACATAAAGTAGATTGCATTAGGATAAGGTGATAGGATTTTTAATGCATGCTATTATCCAATGGACAATAGTTATAGTCTACTCGTAACATAGGCATTCTACTAGTCGCGAATAAAACCCAATCGATCAATCAAAACGACACAATTATTCTCTCGCGAATCTATTGTCAATATTAATTTATCTGACAGATGAAATTTACACAGCGTTTTATTATTTCGCCTGTTAAATTTCTCGAAAAATATGAAACCTTGTAAACTGTGTCCGGCCTCGGGTTTAGTAAGATCCCCCGTCAACATTTCCATAGTTCAAGGTTCTCGGGAAAAATATTTCATTTTCCCGACTCTGCTCTGCCCGCACGCAAAATTAGAAATATTTTAAAATATTCAACGTCTCCGGAAAAATTCTAGAAAATTCCCATAAATCACAAATATTATAAAACGACTATTCGTCACAAAATTTTTCAACTTTTGAAACGTTACAGTCATTTACCCAACTCTGTCCAGTGTGCACGCAACATGAAGAATATACTAAAATATTCGACGTTTCCGAAAAAATTCCAGAAAATTTTCAAAAAATCACAAATATTGTAAAACGACTATCCATCATAAAATTTTCTAACTTTCGGAGTGTTACAGTCGTTTTCCCAACTCTGCCCAATGTGCACGCAAAATGAAAAATAATATTAAAATATTCTGCGTCCTCAGAAGAATCCAAAAAAATTTCCAAAAATCTCAAATATTGAAAAATGATTATTTATTCTAAAATTATAAATTTTCGACATGTTACAATCATCATCCAATATTCCTCAATTATTATATCACACAGATATAAATATTCAATATTTACGATAATGCCCTCAATTATTATCCAAATATTCAACCGTTCAATCATCATAACCAATACTTAATAATGATGCATATGTTAAGCATGTAGACTCAATGTCCTACTCCATGGAGATTTTCACAATTTTGAGAACAATGCTCTGGTTAATTGTCAGTCTTAGCCCAAAGACAATCTCCCAATTATCGAAAAGAATCGTGTTATTGTCGGGTATCGTCAATGCGTTGCAACGGACTGCATCGCCAAGTGGCATATGGTCCAGCCTTAGCCCACAGACAAATATCCACTGGTCGACCACCGCGCCTCAACGACCCCAAGATCCATCATAGACCTCACTATCAATTCTCATTCTCTCTTCAACCACAAGGGTCACAATAGCATCAGCTATTAATTTTTGTTTAATGCACGAATATCTCAATGCAATTTTGTTCAATTTCATCATATGCCACAATGCATATCTTTCCAATGCATATTCAATGCACCAATGCCAATCAAAGGCGAAATTCATCATTTCCAATGCATGTTCAATGCACCAAACAAAGCCAATCCTTGTCAAAACTCGTCATTTCAATGGGGTATTCATACGTCTTGTATCCATATACATGGTTCAATAGTAATGATACTATATATTCAATAAGCGAAATCATGTTATCGTATTTTTCATAGTCACAAAACACTTTTGTCGTATTTTCACAATCGCTTTTAACATTTTCCATTAATTTACATTTTCACATTTTCCGAGATTCCAAGCAAACACATTACGTTTTCAAATCAGGTCTTGATTTTTCAACATTTTCTCAATCACGTAAAAATATTTACACGTTTCTCAAATCGCATAACGATTTTCCACCATTTTCACAATCGTGTAACTTAAAAATTATTCTTTTAAGTCACGTAAACCATTTTCCATCATTTTTGAAATATTTAAACGCTTTCCAAATTGTGTAGAAATATTTCAACATTTTTCAAAATCGCGTGGAAATATTTAAACGTTTTTCAAATCGCGTAGTTTAAAAATCACATTTTTAAGTTACGTAAACGATTTTTCACCATTTTACAATCACGTAAAATATTCCTCAATATTCCAAACATTATTTTTGATTTTCAAATAAATCAATATCATTTCCAAGACGTTTTTAAGATACGTAAAACATTTTTCAACATTTTTCCTTTAAGAAATCCTTTCCTCAAAATAATATGACATCTCATATTATTTTCCATATTTTCTTACTCAAGAAAATATGTTTTTGCAATATATTTCACAAATTCACCATTTCATTAAATTAAATCAATGTTTTTAACTTTAAAAATTACTAACGCTCTCCAAAACTCAAAGGATGAGTTATACATTAGAAAATATCAAATCACTATTATATTCTCCATTTTTCCCAAATCAATTCTAAAATCAATTCTTTACAAAATAAATTGAGGTTCAAACACTTTCAACCTCTCTTTTCTATTCACATATGAAAATTTCATTTCTCAAGTGATAAAACACTCTAATTCCCTTTCCAAATATCCTTGTACTAAATCAAATTATATTTCCACTTTGACAATCACTTTGTTTCATAAAATCAAGGCATTACAAGCCTTCAAAACCGTGGTACATGGCCATTCAAACCATCAAATATTTTTCCTTCTAAGTCAATATGGTTTTACACAAATAAAACCATTAAAAATTCCTTAACAAAACCATGAGACTCATAGTCTTTGAAATCAAATCATTTGCTCATTTTCATTTTTCACTTTCTTTGCAAATCCTTAAAATCATCAACTCATTGCTCTTTTCATTTAAAACTCACTTCCCCAAAACTCGCACGATTAATAAAATACTTAAAATATTTTTATTCAAAAATGTCCTTGAGTTCCATTAAATTCCATTCTTGTTTTTACACAAAATAAATTAATAAAAATTCTTCTCAAAACCGTGAACACTACTTCTTGAAAAACAAACCCTTTGTTTATTTTCCTTACTTTTCTAATCATCTAATTTTATCATTCATGAAAATATTAATTTATGAACACCTATTTTGAGGTGTCTTGGCCAAAATTCCTCTTGGTCTTTAGAACCAAAAATCAATTTCCTTTCCATCATCAAATCATGACATACATATACATATTTCATTATATATATCATAAGCATGCCATAATCAAAAGCAATAAATCATGCAAACATATCAAGCATAGGCAAATAATCAAAGCACATAAATACACACAAATTATTACATGACCATGGATATGAATCCTCACATGGATTCACCATCCATCAAATACACAAACCATCTCTCACCACCATACTTGGTTGGTGAGATGGATCTCCCTCTTACGTCTTGAAGAACCTCAAAAGCTCTTTGGTTTGCTTCTTTTTCCAAGTCCTTCACCACCAAAAGTTTCTTAAACACACAACAAAACATATATTCATTAGCATATCAAGCTTGAACAAGAGGAACCATGGATCAAACATGGCTTAGAACATGAAAAAGAGATAGGAAATGAAGTTTCCTTACACCTCACCACAAATACCCTATAACTTTGCTCTTGGAAAAACTCCTTGAAGATGAAAGATTTAGATAAAGTCTCCAACATGAAAGTTGCTTAGAATAAGGTAAGGATTCAAGAAACTGGGTTGGTTAAAATTTTTGAGTGATAGAAGGTAATTCGAGGGGTCTTGGCCGAAACTTGCTTGGAGAAGAGATGGAGAGAAATTTTTGCTAAGCTTTGCTTTAGGAAAGTTCATGAATGATGAAGAATGATCAATAATGATCAAAGGTGATCAATCATGGTCTTCAAATTGTGCTTTAGCTTCTAATGCAGCACCAAAAACCGTCCCCCCCCTCCATGCACTCTTCAAAGAGTGACCAATCTCCTAGCCATCATTTTAGGCATTCTTAACCATTGATCTAATCAATGGTTAGGATTTAATGTAGCTTCTAGGTTTAGGCTTAGATAGAAGACTTAATTTAGGCCATTGGATCTTTCCTCCTTGAAATCCTAGCCATTAGATGTGTCTCCAAAATGAAAGGTCAAGATTACTCCTTCAAACTTTACATCCAAGGGCTATAAATGGTCCTAGTCACTTTGTAAGACTAAATCTCAACCATTGATTAAATCAAGATCAAGTCTCCACCATTGATTAAATCAATGGTTGATGTCCAAGCCACCAATGTTGACTACGCAGTACAATATTTATTTTTGTATCTACTATTGCCTTTCGAATAATATTTTTACTGTATTTTTATCGCTCGATAATTAAATACAGTACAAAACACAGTAAAAGAAAATTTCTAAAAATTATTTCCGGATTCAGGTTTAGTAAGATCCCCATCTCCGTCTAAACAACACAATTTTTTCTATCCGCAAAAAAATTTTCACTTTGCGGGAGCCACCTGGGCCCACAGACAGCCCAAAAACAATCAGAGAAAAATAAAAATTTCATAACCATCCACAAAATCATAAAAAGTAGAAAATTCATGAATATCAAATCAGATTACGTAAAATAATTAAAACTTAACAGTAATAATTACATTAAGTAAGATTTTCCTTGGCCCGAAAATTATTATTTTTTTGACACAGAGTAAATCACACAAAACGATCAAATGTACTAACGAAATACTTAAAATAATTTTACAATACACAGAAATCACTAAACAGTAGAATTCTGTTAACTGTCAAAATTACTATCTAATAGATTGGAAATTTGGGGTGTTACAATACTCCCCCTCTAAAAAGAAGTTTCGTCCTCTAAACTTAATAAACCTGATTTCACATCCTCAGAGTAAATATGAATAATGCTTTTTTATCTTTTTCTCCAACTCCCATGTTGTTTTTCCATGGAAAAACTGTTCCAACCTTTGAAAAATCCACTGTAACCCCTTCCTTAGAATTACGGAACCCAAAAATTGAACTTCATCCACCTAGAAATCACATTTCGACAACTTACCATATAACTGCTTCTCCTTTAGAATTTGGAAAACCACACTAAGAGGTTCAACATGTTCCTCATGATTTCGAGAATAGATTAGAATGTCATTAACAAAGATAATGACAATTTTGTCTAGATAAGAACTTAAAATTCTACTCCTATAATTTATACATATTACAAGAGCATCTGTCACTCCACACGACATCACTTAAAATTTCCTTGTCCTCATATCGTTTCATTCTCCTGCCTTTGCTCTTAACAGGAAGTGTCTCACACATCGCGTCCTCTTTCAACAGCACTGTGTCGGATATTATGATATGAATTTGAATAGGAATATCCTTTCTTGCAATTTGTAATACACGAAGAATATTTATGAAGGTCAGAAAGAAAAAGGGTAATGAAACTATCTGATCTATTACCAGACATATCCAACAAAGAATTTGATATAATCAGATTTTAAGAACGAATTTTCTGGAATACTAACACTTTATTGAGACAATTTCATAGGATATGGTTGGAAAATAACCAATCCATTTCAAAAATCACGTCTATTTATGAAAGAGATAAACAGATCAAACTAACACAAAAATTTAATTCAAAACAACAATAAGATAATTTGGATAACTTGAGTAGCATGATAGGCTAATAATAGAAATAGAAGTAAACTAGTTAGAAGATAACAAAGACACAGATAACTTTGATTGATCTACACGATCATATGCCATAGAGAAATGGGTTACCTCCAGAATTATACAGTACAGTCAAAGGATTACTTTCCGTGACACAATCTTCTTTGCTTAGGTCTTCAGCTTGGAACGCTCCCATTCCATTCGACGTATCGACTCTCCCTACTACCTGAGATTTTACTAACAGAAAACTTCATTTTCAATGGAACATAATCCCTGAAAATGTGTCCAAACTTCCCGCACTTAAAACAAATTATTTCCTTGGACGTACAATCCTTCATTAAGTGCCCTCTTTTCCACATCTCTTACATAACAATAAAGACGTCACGGTCCAACTGGGTTTACTGCTACAAGCACTTTCTTCACACATTTGCTGCTGCTGCTACTTTCCTGGTGATCGTAACTACGTTTTTCACTAAAATCAATTACTTTTCCGTTATTCCTCCTTTGGAATACCTAGATTCCAAAGTTACGAAATCTTGTATTTCAAGACTGATTCTCTTTTATCAAATCCTGAACCTCAACTTCCAATTTTCGTTGTTCAGTGATCCTCTGTTCTTGTTGTACTATCACGTCAGTTATCCTCCGCATTGCTCCCGTAATGGTAACCATATTATTAGTGTCACATTCCGCTTCCACACACGTACGTCTACCACGAGCCATTTCTTTTCTTCAAAGACGGACAAATCAAAATAAAATGGATACCAGATGTAACCATTTCAAACAACATTGTTTCCTTTCGGAAATAAAAAACACAGAGAACACAACACAAGCAAAATAGACCTAACCACAAACCCCAAAAGACTCAAACCGTGCTTTGATACCAACTAATGTAACACCCTCCTTAGGGCATCACATTTCTGACTACCAACTCCCAATCTGAAAATGATTTCATAAAAGGTTTGAGTTATAAATGGTGGGTTTCAAAATTTCTTTTCGCGGAAACATAAACTTACTGATATTTATAAGTAATACTGAAAAAATATATTTAAACTGTTTAAAACTCATATAACAAACATCACTTAATATTTGACAATTATTCAAGAAATATAAAACTTACAGACTCAATTTTAAATAGTAGCAAACCCCATAACGGGTCCTACTCAATAGCACGGTAAAACACTAACGAGAAAACTTAACATACTTATTTCTTCTTGTATCCATCTTGATGTACCGTGTATCTGTTCCTCATCAATATTGTATACCATCGAATCCTGAATGGCCACTCCTCCATGTTGTCACCAATCTCAGAATATCTACTACCTGTCATATCTAAGACAACTCGTTTCTTCTACTATATAATTTTAATAATACAAACACAATAAAATAGTATAACAAAGAGGTGAGATTACCTACGCCAATACCAACATGGTAGCATAGAGATAACACAAACAACACACCATACAGATATATCATACCATAATTACAATTATGCTATCATCATAATGTATAAAATAACAATAATTATAATAATACCATCAACATTATTTATCATCATCATCGTCCAATATTACTCAATTATTATATCACACAGATATAAATATTCAATATTTATGATAATGCCCTCAATTATTATCCAAATATTCAACAGTTCAATTATCATAACCAATACTCAATAATGATGCATATGTTATGCATGTAGACTCAATGTCCTACTTCATGGAGGTTTTCACAATTTCGAGAAGAATGCTCTAGTTAATTGTCAGCCTTAGCCCAAAGACAATCTCCTAGTTGTCGAAAAGAATCGTGTTATTGTCGAATATCGTCAATGCGTTGCAACGGACTGCATCGCCAAGTGGCATATGGTCCAGCCTTAGCCCACAGACAAATATCCACTGGTCGACTGCCATGTCTCGATGCCCCCAAGATCCATCATAGACCTCACTATCAATTCTCATTCCCTCTTCAACCACAAGGGTCACAATAGCATCAGCTATTAATTTTTGTTCAATGCACGAATATCTCAATGCAATTTTGTTCAATTTCATATGCCACAATGCATATTTTTCAATTCCATCATATGCTTCATTGCATATCTTTCCAATGCATATTCAATGTACCAATGTCAATCAAAGGCAAAATTCATCATTTCCAATGCATGTTCAATGCACCAAATGCCAATCACAAGCATATCTTTCTAATGCATGTAAAATGAACCAAATGCCAATTACAGACAAAACTCGTCATTTTCTCATACAGTGTCCATACACTGGTTCAATAGTAATGATATTGTATATTCAATAGCGAAATCATGTTATCGCATTTTTATAGTCACAAAACACTTTTGTCGTGTTTTCACAATTGCACAACATTTCTGTTACGTTTTCATAATTCTGCAACACTTCTGTTACGTTTTCAAATCACGTATTGATTTTTCAACGTTTTCTCAATCACGTAAAAATATTTACACGTTTCTCAAATCGCGTAGCGATTTTTCACCATTTTCACAATCGCATCACTTAAAAATCATTCTTTTAAGTCAAGTAAACCATTTTCTATCATTTTCGAAATATTTAAACTCTTTCCAAATTGCGTAGAAATATTTCAACATTTTTCAAATTCGCGTGGAAGTATTTAAACGTTTTTCAAATGCGTAGCTTAAAAATCACGTTTTTAAGTTACGTAAAACATTTTTTACCTTTTTACAATCACGTAAAATATTCCTCAATATTCCAAACATTATTTCGGATTTTCAAATAAATCAATATCATTTCCAACATGTTTTTAAGATACGTAAAACATTTTTCAACATTTTTCCTTTAAGAAATCCTTTCCTCAAAATAATATGACATCTCACATTATTTTCCACATTTTCTTACTTAAGAAAATCCTTTTTTGCAATATATTTCACAAATTCACCATTTCATTAAATTAAATCAATGTTTCTAACTTTAAAAATTACTAACACTCTCCAAAACCCAAAAGATGAGTTATACGTTAGAAAATATCAAATCACTATTATATTCTTCTTTTTTCTCAAATCAATTCTAAAATCAATTCTCTTCAAAATAAATTGAGGTTCAAACACTTTCAACCTTTCTTTTCTATTCACATATAAAAATTCTATTTCTCAAGTGATAAAACACTCTGATTCCCTTTCCAAAAATCCTTGTACTAAATCAAATTATATTTCCACTTTGAAAATCACTTTGTTTTCATAAAATCAAGGCGTTACAAGCCTTTAAAACCATGGTACATGGCCATTCAAACCATCAAATAATTTTCCTTCTAAGTCAATATGGTTTTACACAAACAAAACCGTTAAAAATTCCTTAACAAAACCGTGAGACTCATAGTCTTTGAAATCAAATCATTTGTTCATTTTCATTTTTCACTTTCTTTGAAAATCCTTAAAATCATCAACTCATTGCTCTTTTCATTTAAAACTCATGATTAATAAAATACTTAAAATATTTTTATTCAAAAATGTCCTTGAGTTCCATTAAATTCCATTCTTGTTTTTACACAAAATAAATCAATAAAAATTCTTCTCAAAACCGTGAACACTACTTCTTGAAAAACAAACCCTTTGTTTATTTTCCTTGCTTTTCTAATCATCTAATTTTATCATTCATGAAAATATTAATTTATGAACTCCTATTTTGAGGTGTTTTGGCCAAATTTCCTCTTGGTCTTTGGAACCAAAAATCAATTTCCTTTCCATCATCAAATCATGACATACATATACATATTTCATTATATATACTATAAGCATGCCATAATCAAAAGCAGTAAATCATGCAAATTATACCAAGCATAGGCAAATAATCAAAGCACATAAACACACACAAATTATTACATGACCATGGATATGAATCCTCACATGGATTCACCATCCATCAAATACACAAACCATCTCTCACCACCATACTTGGTTGGTGAGATGGATCTCCCTCTTACCTCTTGAAGGACCTCAAAAGCTCCTTGGTTTGCTTTTTTTTCCAAGTCCTTCACCACCAAAAGTTTCTTAAACACACAACAAAACATATATTTATTAGCATATCAAGCTTGAACAAGAGGAACCATGGATCAAACATGGCTTAGAACATGAAAAAGAGATAAGAAATGAAGTTTCCTTACACCTCACCACAAATACCCTATAACTTTGCTCTTGGAAAAACTCCTTGAAGATGAAAGATTTAGATAAAGTCTCCAACATGAAAGTTGCTTAGAATAAGGTAAGGATTCAAGAAACTAGGTTGGTTAAAAATTTTGAGTGATGGAAGGTAATTCTAGGGGTCTTGGCCGAAACTTGCTTGGAGAAAAGATGGAGAGAAATTTTTGCTAAGCTTTGCTTTAGGAAAGTTCATGAATGATGAAGAATGATCAACAATGACCAAAGGTGATCAATCATGGTCTTCAATTTGTGCTTTAGCTTCTAATGCAGCACCAAAAACCGTCCCCCCCCTCCATGCACTCTTCAAGGAGTGACCAATCTCCTAGCCATCATTTTAGGCAATCTTAACCTTTGATTAGATCAATGGTTAGGATTTAATGTAGCTTCTAGGTTTAGGCTTAGATAGAAGACTTAATTTAGGCCATTGGATCTTTCCTCCTTGGAATCCTAGCCATTAGATGTGTCTCCAAAATGAAGGGTCAAGATTACTCCTTCAAACTTTACATCCAAGGGCTATAAATAGTCCTAGCCACTTTGTAAGACTAAATCTCAACCCTTGATTAAATCAAGATCAAGTCGCCACCGTTGATTAAATCAATGGTTGATGTCCAAGCCACCAATGTTGACTACGCAGTACAATATTTATTTTTGTATCTACTATTGCCTTTTAAATAATATTTTTACTGTATTTTTATCGTCCGATAATTAAATACAGTACAAAACACAGTAAAAGCAAATTTCTAAAAATTGTTTCCGGATTTAGGTTTAGTAAGATCCTCCGTCTCCGTCTAAACAGTACAAATTTTTCTATCCGCAGAAAAATTTTCACTTTGTGAGACCTACCTGGGTCCACAGACAACCTAAAAACAATCAGAGAAATATAAAAATTTCATAACCATCCACAAAAACATAAAAATTAGAAAATTCATGAATATCAAATCAGATTACGTAAAATAATTAAAATTTAACAGTAATAATTAAATTACGTAAGATTTTCCCCGGCCCGAAAATTATTATTTTCTTGACACGAAGTAAATCACACAAAACGATCAAATGTACTAACGAAATATTCAAAATAATTTTACAGTACACAGAAATCACTAAACAATAGAATTCTATTAACTGTCAAAATTACTATCTAATAGATAGGATATTTGGGGTGTTACATCAAAAGCATAAAGTTATAGCCTAGTCTAACCTTCTCCATCACTACAAGCTGCCAAGGTCTCCTGGAATCATTATGGAATCAAGAAAATGGGGTGAGAATCTAAAAATTCTCAGTAATGATAGTGAAAAACATAACAACATAACAATTCCAGCTATTTCGGGGAAAGAAATCTAGTTGTAGTTTCATTTTAAAAGTTATGCTAAGAAGGTGGCCAAAAGCCAAAACCAAGCCCTTCCTCATCCCGAAATAGTCAGTTCATTTTATCTTATGAAAATAATTTAAAACATCAGTAAACAGATCATAAACATATCAAGACAATTCTCATCATGTTTCAAATATATCGAGAGTCAAATCAACAAATCAAGAATCATCTTATCATATCATTAGAACATGTGTTGTCTCAAGACATCAATAGTATGGAGGGGATGTTCATCCTCACAAAACAAATCATTTGGTAGTAGTATGCTTTCGGGTCGATGCACATCAACCCATTTATAGCTTTTGCTACACAGGACTACTCCGAGTAACCCAAATCAAGTCCACAACCAATGAGGGAATTATATGTCCTCATACAAAGCTGTGAGTAGAGAGGGAATTATCCGTCCTCAACTACTTTGATAGGGAGGGTATCATCCATCCTCACATTATCTCTAATATAGGAATGCCTCAAGTGCAGAAAGGCAATTATCCATCTTTAACTACACATTTGTTCTTGGAGGGCTCAGGTAAATAGGGAGGGAATTACCCGTTCTCAACCTCAATACTGAGGTGGTAAAGAAATACCCTTCCTCAACCACACTTTCTAAGCCACCCCGTAGGACCAATGATATCCTAGTTTATCGTTCACTCTTTATTTCAACTATCAATCATCAATATCTAAATTATTATCTCAATTATTATCTCAATTATCAATCATCAATCTCATATTGTAGTTCAAAGATTCACATTTCTTCATCATGCCATAATATGCAAATTTATTAATCAATTTAATAATATAGCTCATTGCATAAATGTCAAAAGTCATTTAACCCTTGCGCGATAAAATGAGCACAACTTGAGCTACGGAGGTCAAAATAAGGTGATTCTAGTGGCATTGGAAAACTAAGAAAGAAAAACTACAATTTTTTCATAAACTGGTCATTTTTCCTGAGAGTTCCATGACCTTTCTGTGGAATATTCCATGGGGCCATGGGATCTGGAAAACTGGTTAAACTGGAAACGAGTTTTCCCTATTTTTCAACCAACCAAAGCTAACTTTCATCCAATCAATATTTTAGCATCAAACAACCTTTAAACAAGTTAAAATCAATTTATTCTCAACCATAGAATTCAAGAATCATTAAAGGAATCCAATTCACCACATTATACCCCTTTTTTTTAAATTCAAACTTTATCAAGAATCAAGAACAAAGTTTGAAACTTTATCTCATGATCAAAGCATAAAAGCTTGAATCCTTTATCATTGAACATCACCCATTTCCAAATCTTGAAAATAAACAAAGATGAAGAGAGAAAAATCAAGAAACCCCTACCTAGTTTGTTACATTCCTCTTCCCCTTCCTTGTCTCTTTTCTAGATTATTTTTTTCTTCCTTTTCACTTGTTTTTTTCTTGTGCTCTTTGTCTCCCTTTTGATCTGCTGCTGGGTATGAAGCCGTGAGAGAGAAAATAGAGTGATTGAGTGAGTGTGGAAGAAAGCAAAAGTGAAAAGTGAGAAAAAAGATATGAGTGTCGTGAGAGAGAGGAAAAAGATGATATAAAAGTCAAAGACTTTTGCTTTTAGGTGAAAGGTAGCAGATTGCTACAGTAGCCATATGTGAAATGGCTTTCAAATTTGAAATCCAACCGTATGCATTATATCTGCTAAGAACACTTTAGTTCCTCAGAAATGAATTTTCGAACCTTCATAAATATCGTATGAAATTATAGAATTTCATTGTATTTTATGTGTTACCAACTTACCATTTATCATATATTGCACTATCTGTACCTAAGATTTAAACAGCTCTTTCTCACCTATAGTGTTATAGATTTATGCTCAATTTAATCCAAATCATTTACAAGATTAACAAATACCTTATAACAATATGATTGAGCTTCTATAACCTGACTAAATGTATTGAGTTAGAGAGAATGTTTTATCATTAGTTTTGGTATTAGGGCATTGCATGAGAGGCCAGAGGCAAAGGTGCTGTGGTGCCTCCATAAGGAGGTTGTGACTCTAATGCCTCAGTTCAAAAACCCTAATAATCCAGAGAGCAAGGCATTGAGGCACCCCCTCAATGCTACTCAGTTTCCTTGTTCTTCCTTTTTTATTTGTTCATTCTCAACTATACAACCATCTAAGGTTCCAAAAGACTTACTAACAAATATAATGTGTGAATGCTTATGTCTTGAAGTATATCAAATGCAGTTTTTGATGATAACAAAGTCAAGATGAAGACCAAGATCAAAAGAGGTATATTAGATATAGGTCTTAGAACATCAATGTGAAATGCTCTCAAGGTATCTCAATTATGTTCAAATGATTTTTCAGAGATCTCTTAAATTAACTTGTTTTTCAAAATTCATATTTTAAAAAAATGTTGATTTCAATCTTAGATTATGTTAAACATTTGTAAATCTTGTTTAGTCCAAGTTCTCCAATGTTAAAAATGGCCTAGAGACTTAATTAGGCTTGAAAAATGTGTTCAAAGTGCAAGGTAATCAATTACACATATGTTGTAATTGATTACAAGCTAAACAGAGAGATGGTAATCGATTACATTGAGCATGTAATCGATTACACCAAGTGCGGTAATCGATTACAAGTCTGGCAGAGGCCATGTAATCGATTACACAAGGCTAGTAATCGATTACATCCTGCCCAGAAAGCCAAGAACACGTTCATACAGCCATGTAATAGATTACCAAGAGTGTGTAATCGATTACCAGCATTTTGACAGTGCCCAACGACTATTTTCTTGGCATTTAATGTTGCCATAAAAGTCACCCAACGACTCTATTGATCTAAAAACTTATAAACACACATCTTGGGGTATCATTTGTGGCTAACCAACAACTGAGAAACATCTTTCAATCACTCTAATCCGTGAATCATCATTAAATCACTTATGCTATGTTTTTGTACATATTTGAGATATTCTTGAAGAGCATCATAGGGCTTCAATTTGTGTAATATACTCTTGTGAGAGTTTCATCTTATATATACTTTGATTCTTTGTGAAGAGGGTGAGGTATCCCTATAGAAAAAAAGGGTATGGTATCCCTTGTTTGTAAAGAGAGTGAGATATCTCTCAAAGGTTGTAAATGGTGAGGTATCCCTTGATTTGTAAAGAGGGTGAGGCATCCCTCAAAGGTTGTAAAGGGTGAGGTATCCCTGTTTTGAGGCTCAAGCACAAAGGGTGAGGTATCCCAAGGTGTGGTGAATGCTCTATTGTGTAAAGATTTTCAAGCACCCATTCAAGCTTGAAGTTTAGTGAAAAATCTCGAGTGGTTTGCTTGAGGACTGAACGTAGGTCACAAGAGGTGGCTGAACTAAGATAAATACTTGTGTTTGTTCATCTCAACTCTATCTCTTTACATGGTGCTTTAATTATATATGCTTAAGTTGAGTTTGTTATCTAGCTTTGCTTGAATACTTTCTATCTTAGGTTGTTTATTTGTAAGTGATTCATTCGATAGCATTTATCTATTCACTTCAATTAAACAATAGCTTCAATGAAAATTTGATAAACAAGTGCTTTGCGAAAGATTTGCAAAAATATTTCATAAACTCAATTCACCCCCCTCTTGAGTTTGAGGCCACTTGGTAACATAATGAAACAATTAAACATATAGGGAAAGAGTATAAAATGAAAAACATTGAAAGCGAGTATAAAATTCATCAACCAAAGAGATCAACAATGGAAACAAAGAGGAAAGGTTTAGAACTTAGGTTGCCTCCCAAGAAACTCTTGATTTATAGTCATTAGCTTAACTTTATCTTAGAATCATGCTGGATTAGCTAATGTGAGAGAGTACTTCTAGAACATCTCCACCCAAATAATGCTTGAGTTGTTGGCCATTGACCTTGAAGCTTGAAGATGAGTATGGCTCCATAATCTCAACTTGACCATCTTGATTTCAATTTGCTCAAAAACAATTTAAGCTAAGAGTTATATAAGAGGACTTGTTTTTTACGCACCTAAATATACCAACTGCAGCGCAATCGTCATTACACCACAGTTACTAAATCCAGGTGTGTCACAGTCATAATAACAGTAGTTTCAAAATTAACGAGTTTATTTTCGTTTTTCACATTTATGCATAAATAGAAAATATGAGCCATGAATGAAATATAAATGTATTCAACCCTTAATACAACCATTGAAATGAAATCACGTTCCTTATATATATATTTCATAGCCAACTTACACGAATCACTGATGACATAGAATATAATAATTACAGAGTCAAATAAAATACAGCGGAAATAAAAACATTAAAGGGGAGAAGTAGTAACCCAGGGATGGGTACTACCAGCAGACAAGGCCGCAACCCCATATGCACATGACACTCAGCGTCCCAGTTGATACAACAGGCATCAATGCCTCCACGCAGCTGCACTCCTACGAAAATCAAAGAAATATTGTCCAGGTTCCCAACCCCATCGGCAAAGTGTGGTTCCTCATCATCTTCTTCACGATCTTTTATCAAATATGAATATAAAACAGAGAATGCAGAAATATAGGAAAGAGGTGAGACACCCGTCATTCATTACCACTATTGGCAGCAAGAAAATAGCACGGCGCAAAGCGCCCACCGAGCGATACAGTTCATATATTTATCAATAGCAACAGCGAAAATTATAATAAAAGCAATTCAATTCTAAGCAATAATCAGAGTCAATAATAACAGTGATATTTATAGTAAAGGTAGAACAACAGTAAGTAATAGCAGGCAGATCACAATAGTTTTTCCAAGAATCAGCACAATAATCAGATAACCATTTACAGAAGCACAACAGTTATCTTCACATTCACAGGTGTTCATGCTCAACAGTTTATAAGACCAATAATGAACGATGCACAATGCATGCTTTCCCAATTCCTACTCCATGGAGCTAGACTCAAACAAGCGGAGAGAAAGATCAGGAGACATGTCTGTAACTCAGCTGTTGAGGCCAGTGCTATCAATAAATTTTCTCATGCACAATCATGGCTTTGTATAGACATTCTACACTAGATCACGATATAGGACAGTGTCAAGTCCGGATCGTCGGTGTGTTTGCATCGGTTTGCCCCACGGCACAGAGGAGCTCTAAACTGTCCATGTGAGGGAGCCGCACCCCGACGCCCCCAAGGTCATAACATAACCCACACTTGTCTACTCGCACCCGCACTAAGGTGTGTTCAATCTTCTAGGCAACTTGGCCTTACAACAGTCCACAAGGACATTCACAATACATAAGACTCTATGCATGAATATGTATGATCAACATCACATATTATTCCATAACATGCCACAATTGGCTCAAATAAGCATTAATACATCATTGGTCACTCATATGGACCCACAATATCATAATATTGAAATCAAATAAGGTAATATACTTTTTAAGGTTCATTATGCATTCCTATTCAAGATTTGCCATTCTCACAAGGATCCATCACTAAGTAAGTTTCCATCTCGCGTTATGCCCAAATCTCTTGATACCAATCATTTAGTTTTTATTCTACATGGGATCAATCCAATTCCTAAAATCCATGATTAAAATCGTGGCTTCCCAAAGTCCACTGCTAACCTCAATTTCTCCCATTTTATGCATTGATTTCTTGATATCCTTTACTTAAGTTTTTGTTCACCATGTTCATTCCAATTCCTTATAGTTTCAATCTAAGACCCTAGCTTCAAATTGAGTTAAATAACCCTTAAAACTCTCCATCTCAAATTCCAACATTAACACTCACATCTCCAATTACATAGCTTCATCTCACAGTTACCTAGCTGGTTCTGTTCTGGGCACCTAGGCGCCATATCTGTAGCATCTGAGCGCTGGTGGAGCGCCTGGACGCTGACCACGAAGCGCCTGAGTGCTAACCAGGCCGCGTCACAGGGAAAACTTTCTGGGCATGGAGCGCCTAAGAGCTCTATGCACAGCGCCTGGGCGCTAGTGCATTAACAGGGGTTCTGCAGAATTTGTTTCTGCAGAGCCCTGGCCCATCCTTTATCATAGTTTCTCATTTATTTTCCACAATCCAAAGCTTCATGTCCTCTAAATACAAAATAACAATATATATGTTCATGATCATCAAAGCACACAATATACATCCATACATTTATACCAATCAAACAATTACAACATCATGGAAATGACACAACATAACAAAGAGGGAAATCCAACATGGATTTCCTCATCAACACAATACACAAGACATTTCCTTACTACCAAGATTGGTTGAAGAGGATCATCTCCCTCTTACCTAAATGAAGACAATCACAAGAATGCTTTCCCCCTTTTGCTCTTGATTTTCGTTTTCCCCTTCAAGAAAAACCCTAGGGTGAGAAATTCCCAATGTGTTCACTCCAACCATAGAAAATGACTCCTTGGCCACATAGGTGACCAATAAAACGAAAATGAGAAGAAGATAGAAGAAAGCTGAAGACTTTACCTCAAAAGCTCCAAGCTTTAGCTTCAATGGTGAAAAATGGAGGAAGAAGAAGAAGAAGAATCAAGGGAGGCCACAAGAAAAATGGTCTTGGAATGATGGAAGAAGCTAGATATGGGTTTGATTTAGCAAATCATGAAGATGGTGAATGGTGAGGGTGGACGATGGAGAAGAAAAGAAGAAGAAGAAGAAGAAGAAGACGAAGAAGAGAAGAAGAGAACGTGAATATGGGCTCCAAAATAAGGGCCTCTGCCGTAGAAGAATGGAGAGGGAAGAGAGAGAAAAAGTGAAATGGGAGGAAGCTTCCTAGAATTTCCCAAATAAACTTTTGAATTAATTTAACTTTTATTTTGAAAATAAAGCTAAAGGGGCTTGACACCAGGTAAATTTTGAACAGTGTAATAAGATTTTTATTACATATTATTCAGCGGACAATCGTTACAGCTAACCGAAGTTAGTATTAATTTACCTGACAGATAAAATTTATACAGCGATTATAATTTTATCTGTTGAAATTTCTCGAAAAATGTGAAACCTTGTAAACTGTGTCTGGCCTCGGGTTTAGTAAGATCCCCCGTCGACGTTTCCATAGTTCAAGGTTCTCGGGAAAAATATTTCATTTTCCCGATTCGACTCAGTGTGTACGTAAAACGAGGAATATATTAAAATATTCGTCGTTTCAGAAAAATTCTGAAAGAATTCTCATAAATTACAAATATTAGAAAATGACTATTCGTAATAAAATTTTCCAACTTTGGGAGCGTTACAGTCGTTCTGCCAATTCTGCTCAACGTGCGCGCAGAACGAGAAATAATATTAAAATATTCCGCGTTCCCAGAAAAATCCAGAAAGATTCCTAAAAATTCCAAATATTGTAAAACGATCATTTATCCTGAAATTATAAATTTTTGGGATGTTACATTGTTGGCCCAACTTAAACCGCTTCTCCACAGTCTTCTTGTCACGCCATCTTTAAGTATTCTCGTAATAAATCTTGGAGTTCTCATAAGCTTAGAGATGGAACTCATCCATCTCATTGAGTTGTAAGGGATGCTTTTCACCAATGGCTTGAAGATCAAAATTAAGCTTCTTGATTGCCCAATAAGCATGGTGCTCAAGTTCAACTAGCAAGTGACAAGCCTTACTAAAGACCAATTTGTATGGAGACATCCCAATAGGGGTTTTATATGCAATCTGATTTACCCACAAAGCATTATGTAATCACTTAGACCATCCTTGCAAGAAAGGCAAATGATTTTCTCTAAGATCCTCTTAACTTCCTTATTGGACACCTTCCTTTAGCCACCAGTTTACGGATGGTAGGTCGTAGAAATCCTATGAGTGACTCCATATTTAGGTAAGAGGGCATAAAAATGTTTGTTGAAAAAATATTAACCTTCATCTCTAATGATTGCTTTAGGAGTACCAAACTGAGTGAAGATATGCTTTTTCAAAATGTCCACCACAACTCTAGAGTCATTGGTGGGCAAGGCAATGGCTTTAACCCACTTAGAAACATAATCAACTGCACCAAGACTATAGAGATTTCCAAAGAAGGGGATAAAAGGTCTCATGAAATCAATTCCCCACACATCAAAAAGTTTAACTTCAAGAATGCTATTAAGGGGAATTTCATTCCTTTTAGAGATGTTACCCACTCTTTGACATCTATTATATCTAGCAACATATGAATTCACATCCTTAAACAAAGAAGACCAATAAAAGCCAGATTGAAGTACTTTGGTCGCTCTTCTCACTGCTTTAGTGACCCCCATAAGGCGACGAGTGGCAATGAGAAGGAATGTCCTCCACTTTTTCCATAGGAACACACCTTCTAAGAGCATGGTCGACACCTTATTTGAACAAGAAGGGTTCATCCCACAAACATAATTTCACATCATGCAAAAACTTCTTTTAATGAGAAGTAAGGTCCGGTGGAAGGACCCTCACTCACGATGTGGTTCACAAAGTGGGCATACCATGGAAGTTGATGAAAAGACACTAAGAAAAGTTGCTCATCTAATGAAAAGACACTAACACAAAATTGTTGTTCATATCTGGCTTCCTCTAATTTAAGAAACAAACTAGTAGATATTTTTAAGTACAAATCATTTAGATAATGAAATTAATGAATGAAGCAACAAACAATAAAAGGATCCCGATATAGACAGATATGAATGAGTGGTCTTCAGAGCTGCCAGGTATTAGCTTCCATGCCAATAAGAATGATGGGTCACAGCCTCTCAGATTACAACTCAAAAGATAATTAGATAATCCCTATACAATACAACTGGTAATGTGAGGCAACTACAATACCAAGGTAATGAAGGGAGGGGACCTAGCGCAAGCCACTTTTAAGTACAGTCATACCAACAGCTCTAAAGACTTTTAAAAAGAAAGGCTCTTCTTCATGAATTTTCACTCCACCCTCAGCTAGCTTTGAATAGAAAACTAGGTTTATATGCTACTCGGAATCACTGTCCAAGCTTTCCATTCCTTTCAGTCCTCTGCGCTTTTGCTGCATATCCAAGACAACCCAACAAAAATTAAGTCTTCCATCATGCACAACATGATAACATAATGCATAGTTTCACTACGTGAAAAAAGTAATTAATCAAATGTTATATATTCTTAATATAACAAGATATAAATATGTTAGAGTGAGAGACAGAGTGGGAGGAGCTAATTATATATCCCCAATGCCCCAGCATCCCAATCTCAAGCAGCAAGGCCCAAAGAGAGCAAGGCAGCCAATAAAGGGAAGGGGAAGGTTACCTTCTTCACAGACTTCTTCTCCCTAACCTCATACCTGCTCTTTGTCAGGTCTGATAGCCACATCCCAGGAAAACAGTACTGTAAACGAATAATAATATTATAATAAGAAACCAATTTGTTACTTGTTCTGGTTTACAAATTAGATAAGCATAGAATAGAAAGTTTGAGGGAAAAGGGGCCACTTATATATTTTGTCTTCTTTTTGGGTGAATTGGGTGTTTTTCTAGTAATACCTGTAGAGTTCTGTCAATGTTCTTTGCTCTTTTCTTTGGTCTTTGAGGGATTTTTGTCCCTTTCATAGCAAGAAAGTCATCTTCTTTCTCCTTTCTTGAAAGAGCAATGTATATCCTTGGCCACTCAATTACTTCAACAGTGACATTGTCTCCATTAGCAGCCAGTGAGGTAGCAGGAGCAGTGGGAACCCCAGCTTCCTGTTCAGATTGCACTGAGGCAGAATCCCCATGACTATTTAGTCTCTCGGAGGCTTGTGTTGTTGAAGACCCACTTGGCTTCTGACACTTTGCTGACCCAGAAGAAGGCATCCTTCTGTTACTTCTTTCTATACCAGAAGGAGACAGTTTTGGTGCTGCAGATTTAGAAACAGCTGGGTTGCTGCCCTGGGTATTTCTAGAAGGTGACTCACTTCCAGCTGCAGAGGGATCTTCCAAATTCCTGGTCATGGCCAACTAATGATGTTTGAGGAAGATGATAATAATGCAAAGCAAAGAATGCTTCTACTCTAGGTCTTATAACAGAAGCAAATCTTTTGAGCACATCAAATTGTAGTGAAATTTTACAAGATCATAGGAAACAAGATCCTGGGTTACATAAATGAAAGGACACAATCTAATTCCCATACCTATTTCTAGCATAACTAGCAATATACATTATGACTATTTTGAAGATCAGAGGAACTTTATTATCTAGTTTTAATTTGAAGCGGAAGAAATTAAATTCTTAAAAGAAAAAGTTAATTCCATTATATTATAGATTCTAAAACAAACAAAAACAAGTGGAACAATATTTTAAGAAGTGGCATCTTTAAAGGTTGGGACAGCAGTAAGGTGTTTGGAAAAAAAAAATATCAAGCAGAAAAGGAGAGGCATAAAGAATAAAGGGAATTTACCATAAGCATGAATGCTAGCTATATCTAATCTAACACGTTTGTACTTTTTATGTTCAATGCCAAGACAAGAAAAAAGCGAAGTGCAGTAGAACCTAAAGGGCAGTGACACTCATCACTCACACCACAGCAAGGAAATCCAGAGAAAGTTGGAAATAATTTTGGTTATTTTTCGAAGGACAAAATGGGGAAGTTTGGCACCCATTTTGAGGTTAGATCAAGCTCGGTGTCAATTGAGCTACAAACTTATTAGGGATTCAAATGTAACGTTCTAAACTAAGCACCAAAATGTTTTACTTGACAGAACTCAAAAAATAGTAAAACTAAGATTAGTAAGATAGATAAGCACAATATATAAAGAGTCTATTTAAAAAAAAAAGTAAAATTACAAGGAAAATGTTCACACCTAGGGTTATCCTTTCTAGCTCTGCCATTGGAGGCAGCAGAAGAAACAAGTGGGGGTGGCGGCGGCATGGATGCAGAGGACAACTTGGCAGCTAGGGCGCCAGGAACAGTGTGGCTGATTCTCCTCTGCTTGGTATGAACAGAAGATGATGAATCTTCAATGGCAGCCCGGGAGACCCTTGACCTCTTTCTGTGGCCCCACTGCAACAGCACATCACCACCACCACCACCACTTCTTGGACTAGTGCTGTTGCTGGTGCTGATGCTGATGCTGGGACTGTGACTGGTCTCAGTTGTCTGAGGAGAATCAAAACGGGACATGTTGGTGTTGTTATGCTTTGTCTTGGTTTCTGCAGGACAGGAGCATATGAATCTGAAACCTTTACTTTCAAAACCACCACAGGGAGATTCAGATGCTGCTGTTGTTGTTGCTGCTCACCTTGGCATTTGTATTATTCTAGGGTGTCATGTAACTTTTCCATTCCCTCCTGCTTGCATGTGCTACCCATCTTCCATTTTTCCATTCCTTAAACTCACCCTCTGAGAAAAAAGATCCATCTATATATCAGTAACAGCCCCACCACTGAGAAGTCAATTCCAAAGGATAATTAAGCAATTTTTTTCCTCCCCTCAGATTCAAGATCTCCATATAGATAACACCAAGATCAATGAATTAATTTTTTCACAAAAATTTGTAAACAAAAAAAAAAGAAAAGAAAATGTGCAGCAAGAAATATTAGAACAACAAAGGGTAGTGCATCCACAAAATGAAGCATAGATTCCACCTAAACAAAGAAAAAAAAACAGATAAAAACAAAAAAGAATGAACTAAATTTGACAACATGGAAAGCTATAATCTCAAGTGATGTCAGTATTGGAGATTTAACAGCAGGTAGACCTCATCATTATATTCCCGCTTGCTTCAAACAATCATTATGACTGAAAATGGAATTCTACGGCAGAAAAATGGCCTAACACGCCGTCCTCTTTACAAAAGGGGTACAGTGCAGTGCATTGTTAGACTCGAGAGTTATGCTGGGAAACAATAAAAAGCCACAGCCGCGTGTGAGAATGAATCATTTGATTTTTATTGAAAACAGTCATTTTATTTATTTAAAAAAAAAAAGGAAACATCAATTATAGATGGTGTGCAAAATCAGGGGAAAATTATGATATATAAGGACATTATTTTGTAGCCAAATAAGTAACTTTTTACTTGTACGGAAAACAAAAGTAACTTTTTTTTATCTGAAAAAAAATAACATTATACAATTAGGGAATTCTCCATTTTCATATATATGTATGCGTATACGGGAGATATCTTGTGTTTAGAACTGAGTTCTAAGAGTTATTTATATAGGTATGAAACAATGAGTTCCTCCGTAATGTAACCAAAACAACGACGAGCGAAAGGGTGAGTACTTATAAAAGAAACTCCTATGCTCAAGTCAGTAGGTGTATAAAGAGAGTATAGTGAGGTTTTAGGACTTAGCTCATACCTTTGTCTCTTTTACTTACTGTATTTATATGAGTGTTTTAGGGTATGTGGTGTTTGAGTATTCAGTGCAGGCCGAATGCTGCTACTTGGGATCTTTATGACACAATCGTGAGAGACAGGATTGCGGGGATAGGGTCGTGGAGACCGCTACTCCTTTGTCCTTACTCGCTTGCTTGTACAAAATTCGATCACGATTTGTTCCTGTTATTACGCCTAGCGTTTAGGTTGCTTCATGTGCACTGTACGCTCGGGTGCCAGCCTAGTGAGTTAGGTTGCTCCAACTCTTTGGGCTCGTAATCCGATCCAAAACAGTTGCCCCCAACTTGGCGCTTTGGTGGGACAACAAAGTGTCGAGATACGAATTCATCTAGAGCACGCGGCGCGCAATGAACAAAGGGATCCGAGTTGCAATGTTGATATCGAATCTCGCAATGTTTTTCCCAAAGGACCAAAGTCCATGATGTATCAGAACAGGCTCCCGGGGTTAATGATCAAGACCGAGATCTGAGTTGGAGTGCTTCGCTTATGTCATTGTTTCATTGTCCGGGGTATGCAATGAGTTGCCCCCATATGTAGTTGGTAGGGTCTTGTATATTTTCATCCAGATTTGGACCGAGGTTCATGTAACATCCTCTTTTTACACATGTTAAACTTGTATAAGGTTACAACAGTAGTTTAATACTTATTTAATAAGTCTGCTAAATTTTGTGAAATTTTGAGTTAATTTAAGCACTTTCCCGCAACACAAAACATGCAAAATGACTAATTTAACTCATAAAAATATCATAAATGCTAAATTAAAGGAAATAAATATGAAAAATTTATTTATAGGTTACAAATGTGTGAAAGATAATGTAGTTAGATTTTGAGGACAAACAGAGTCAATTCAGTATTTTTAAGGACATTACAAGAGTGTTTTAATACCAGATTGAGAATTAGCAGATATGAAAAATTATGAAAATGGTGAAACAACAATTTGGATTAATCTTAGGATTTATTTTAATGTTTTTAGAGGTTAGGAAACTTGATTTAATAAAATCAAGGTGTTGTTAACAGATATGAATTTTGGTGAAAGGATCAAATTGCCCTTAAGTTTATTTTAAAAGTGAGATATCATCTCACACTCCACACTCTCTCTCGTACGTTTTCTGTTGTAGAAACAGGGGAGGAACAAAGAGGAAAAATGGAAGAGAAAATGGAGAAGAAAAAAAAGGAAATCAAGAGGAGAAATTGAAGACTTAAGGTAGGGGGTTAATTTTCCTATTCTCTTCTTTACTTTTCTCTCCTATTGCTGCATAATTTTGAGATGGAAATTAAAAAAAAAAAGATTTTGGAATGATTTGAAGATTCTCATGTTGGATTCTTGTGTTTTAAGTCCATTGATGGTTATTCTTGATTGTGCTTGAGTTATGAACCAAGTTTATGTTTTTAGATTTCCATGATTTTTTATGGTTGGAAAAAGGGTTTTCATGGATGAAGAGTTTAAGTTTTGATGATATAATGTGAGTGGGGTGAATTGAATCACCTAGAAATTGATTTGAATTAAGAAAAATCTGGTTAGACATAGGAGGGCAGCAACACATTTCTGCTGCTACACTATTTTCTGCTACTTTAATTTTTGCAGAAGAATTTTGTTGTTATTGTATTCTTTGCTTTAATTTTTGCTGTAAGAATTTTGTTGCACTATTTTTTGCTGCTTTAATTTCTGCCATAAGAATTTTGTTGGTACTGTATTCTGCTACTTTAACTTTTGCTATAAGAATTCTGCTGCACTATTTTTTGCTGCTTTAATTTTTGCTGTAAGAATTCTACTATTACTATTTTTTGCTACTATAATTTTTGTTGTAAGAATTTTGTTGTTGCTATTTTTTGCTGCTTTAATTTCTATTATAAGAATTTTGTTGTTGCTATTTTTTGCTACTTTAATTTTTGCTGTAAGAATTTTGCTATTGTTGTTTGTAATTCTACTATTGTTATTTTGTTGTTTTAATGAGCTGTTGTTGTGTTTTTATTTTACTGTTGTAATGTTATTTTTTTACTTAAAAGACAAAGTTAATTTTTATGTTAAAATGAAGTTTCCAATCGATTGGAAACCTTCATTTGTGCTTCCTAAAGTGTGTGTAGACACTAATGGAAGTACTTCAATGAAAGAATAACTATCTAAGATATAGGTAAAAGTGAAGGTTTTTAAGATGCATCTAATGGTGAAATTGACTTAAAAATATGTTAGTTTCATGAGCAACATAGAGTTGCACAAGATTTTACATGGGATTACTAGAAGAAAAGGAATGAACACTTGATGTATTTATGATGATGAAGATTTTGTTCCTTTCAATGAAAGGTAAAGCTAAATTATATGTGAAATGGAAGATAAGGTATTTGGTTACTTGTATATTTATTTTGTATAAATAAAATGGATGCCTTGTTTTGGAAATGCATTTTTAGTTCATGCAATGTATATACTTTGTATGGAATAAAGGATTTATTTATATGAGGTTGTAAAGTACGATTTAGTGTGAATATGCACGAGACTTATTATGAATGTTAATAATTTTGGGATGGAATGGATAATATGTAAATGTTAAACAATGGTGTATGATCACACTAAATGGAATTGACAGGCATAATGTTGGGAAGCATTACAATAATTAGATAAAGGTAATTGAGGTAGAGTAAATTACTGCCTATCTACATTATATTGAATGAATGAAAAGTTTAATAGTTAGGGTTTGCTTCTGTAACACCCTCCCTAGGGTATCACATGTCTGACTCCTGACTCAAAAATCAAAAAGAAGTTCGCACAAAGTTTGAGTTATAAAAAAATGGGTTTTAAAATTTTTTTCTTGCTGAAACATAAACTTACTGAAATCTATAAGTATTACTGAGAATATATTTAAACTGATTAATATACAATATTGACACCAATTAATATTTAACAATTTAAAGAGAAATATAAAACTAACAGACTCTTTTTTTTTTTTAACAAGTAGAAAACCCTATGACGGGTCCTACTTAATAGCACTGCAAGACAACACTAACGAGAAAACTTAACATACTTATTTCTTTTTGTCTCCCTCTTGATGCATCAGACATCTGTTCCTTGTCAACACTGCATGCTATCGACTCTGGAATAGTCATTCTCTGATGTTGTCTCCGAACTCAGAATATCTACCTCCCGGTATGTCTAAGACAACTCATTCCTTCTACTATTTAATTTTAACAATACAGACACAACAAGACAACATAACAAAGAGGTGAGATCACCTACACCAATACCAACATGGTAGCACAGAGATAACACAAACAACATATCATACAGATAGATCATACCAGAATTATGATCATGCCATCAACATTAATCAACTATCATCATCCAATCATTCATCAGTTCAATTATCATAAACAACAATTACGATAATATCCTCAACATTGTCCTAATTATCATCATCATCATCCAAGTATTCAAAACAATTGTCATAGCCAATATTCCTCAATTAATATATCATACAGATATAAATGCTCAGATTCATGCATGCGCACATAGACTCAATTTTTCAAAAACAACTCCAAGGAGGTTTTCATAATTTCGAGGAGAATGCTCTATTAATTGTCAGCCTTAGCCCAAAGACAAATTTCCATTCGTTGAAAAGAATCGTGTTCTTGTCGGGTATCGTCAATGCGTTGCAATGGACTGCATCGCCAAGTGGCATATTGTAACACCCCAAATTTCCGTATCTCTTAAAGAGTAATTTTGTCAGTTAACAGAATTTTACTGTTTAGTAATTTCTGTGCACTGTAAAATTATTTTGTTTATTCCATCAGCGTATTTGATTGTTTTGAGTGATTTCCTCCGTGTCAGGAAAATAAAAATTTTTGAGCCGGGAAAAACTTTACGTAATTTAATTTTTACCATTAGGTAATTATTTTACATAATCTGATTTGATATTTGTGTATTTTATAATTTTTGTAATTGTTGTGGATGATTATGAATTTTTTTCTGTCTGTGGGCCCAGGGGGTGTATGTGGGCCCAGGTGGCCATACGTAGGCCCAGGTGGGTCCCGCAAAGCAAAATTTTTTTTACGTATAGAAAAATTTGTACTGTTTAGACAGAGACAGGGGATCTTACTAAACCTGAATCTGGAAACAGTTTTAGAAAATTTATTGTACTGTGTTTTGTACTGTATTTATTTATCGGACGATAAAAATACAGTAAATATATTCTTTCGTGGGCTTTTAGCAGATAAAAATAGAAATTATATTGCTTAAGTCAACATTGGTGGTTTGGATATCCACCATTGATTTAATTAACGATGGAGACTTGATCTTGATTTAATCAACGGTGAAGATTTGATCTTAAAAGTGAATAAGATCATTTATAACCATTAGATGGAGATTAAATCAAGGGTAGAGATTTGGTCATATAAAGTGACTATGACCATTTGTAACCATTGGATATAGAATTGATTAAGGGTGGAGATTTGGTCTTGTAAAGTAACAAGGACCATTTATGACCATTGGATTTAGATTTAATTAATGGTGAAGATTTAGTCTTAAAAAGTGACAAAGACTAATTATGACCCTTGGATTAAAAGTAAGAAGGAGTAATCTTGACCCTTAATTTTGGAGACACATCTAATGGCTAGAATTTAAAGGAGAAAGATCCAATGGCCTAGATTAAGTCTTCTAAATCAAAAGTCTACCTAAATCCTAACCATTGAATTAATTAATGGCTAGAAATGCTCTAGATGGTGGCAAATAATGATGACAAATAATTAAATGCACAAGGAGAAGCATGCATGGAAGGGGATGGTTTTGGATTGTTTAGGAGACAAAGAAACAAAACTTTATGACCATTATTACATGTCATGGTCAATGGTGTATCATTATTGATCATTATTGATCAATTTGCATTGAAGGAGAATGCTTGGAGGGGGGGCACGGTTTTGGATGGCTTAAGACCATAGGAAAATGTTTCATGACCATTATCACTCATTATTGATCATTCTTAAAAATATCAGGTTTCAAAACGGATTGGTTATTTTTCAACCATATCCTATGAGATTGTCTCAATAAGGTGTTAATAATTCAGAAAAAAAAAATTCATTCCTGAAAATCAGGCAAAATCAAATTCTTATTGAATATGTTTGGTAACATATCAGATCATTTCGCTACCTTTTCTTCCTAAACCTCTATAATGTTCTTTCATATATTGCATTTGCAAGAAATAATATTTTACAAGAAAGGATATTCCTATTTAAAATCATGTCATAGTATCTGGTATAAAATGCAGTTGAAAGGAGAATTCGGCTAGTGAGACATTTCCTGGTAAGAGCTAAAGCTGGAGAATAAAGTGATATGAGGATAAGAAAATTTTAAGTAATACGTTACATTAGTTGGAAATTATCTGAGAAAAACTATTCTAGGCATGAATGAAGGTTGGTAGCCGCTGTATTGGTATCAGAGAATTCATTCTTGAAGATCGAGTTACATCCAATTCTTTGCTGGATATGTTCGATAACATATTTGATTCGTTTTGTTCTTTTCCATGATGTTTTCTTTCATCTACTGCAATTGAAGGAATATCTTGCAAGAGAGAATATTCCTATTTATATCCAGGTCAGAGTATCAAAGTGGCGCAGTGGAAGCGTGGTGGATTCTTCAAAAATTGAAGAAATCTGTCTATGGGAAAAGTTAAGACGGTAATGGAAAATTGTAGAAAAAAAATTATTAAGATATTTGTTTGATCAGGAGAAGTGAACAAGAGATAAAGAACTTTCATTGGTTAAAATCGTTTGGAGTAAAGTAAGAGGTGAAACTACATGGGAACTGAAGAAAAGATAAGGGAATAATGTCATTATTTATTCCGAGGGTGTGAAATCATGGCTATTAAATTTCGAGGACGAAATTTCTGTAAAGAGGGGGAGTATTGTAACACCCCAAATTTCCGTATCTCTTAAACAGTAATTTTGACAGTTAACAGAATTTTACTGTTTAGTAATTTCTGTGCACTGTAAAATTATTTTGTTTATTCCGTCAGCGTATTTGATTGTTTTGAGTGATTTACTCCGTGTCAGGAAAATAAAAATTTTCGGGCCGGAGAAAACTTTACGTAATTTAATTTTTACCGTTAGGTAATTATTTTACGTAATCTGATTTGATATTTGTGCATTTTATAATTTTTGTGATTTTTGTGGATGATTATGAATTTTTTTTCTGTCTGTGGGCCTGTGGGGTGTATGTGGGCCTGTGTGGCCATACATGGGCCTGGTGGGTCCCAAGAAAGCAAAAATTTTTCTACGCATAGAAAAATTTGTACTATTTAAACAGAGACAGGGGATCTTACTAAACCTGAATCCGAAAACAGTTTTAGAAAATTTATTGTACTGTGTTTTGTACTGTATTTATTTATCGGACGATAAAAATACAGTAAATGTATTCTTTCGTGGGGTTTTAGCAAATAAAAATAGAAATTATATTGCTTAAGTCAACATTGGTGGTTTGGATATCCACCATTGATTTAATTAACGATGGAGACTTGATCTTGATTTAATCAACGGTGGAGATTTGATCTTAAAAGTGAATAAGATCATTTATAACCATTAGATGGAGATTAAATCAAGGGTAGAGATTTGGTCATATAAAGTGACTATGACCATTTTGTAACCATTGGATATAGAATTGATTAAGGGTGGAGATTTGGTCTTGTAAAGTAATGACCATTTATGACCATTGGATTTAGATTTAATTAATGGTGAAGATTTAGTCTTAAAAAGTAACAAAGACTAATTATGACCCTTGGATTAAAAGTAAGAAGGAGTAATCTTGACCCTTAATTTTGGAGACACATCTAATGGCTAGAATTTAAAGGAGAAAGATCCAATGGCCTAGATTAAGTCTTCTAAATCAAAAGTCTACCTAAATCCTAACCATTGAATTAATCAATGGCTAGAAATGCTCTAGATGGTGGCTAGTAATGATGACAAATAATTAAATGCACAAGGAGAAGCATGCATGGAAGGGGATGGTTTTGGATTGTTTAGGAGATAAAGAAACAAAACTTTATGACCATTATTACATGTCATGGTCAATGGTGTATCATTATTGATCATTATTGATCAATTTGCATTGAAGGAGAATGTTTGGAGGGGGGGCACGGTTTTGGATGGCTTAAGACCATAGGAAAATGTTTCATGACCATTATCACTCATTATTGATCATTCTTGACCATTCAAAAAACCAAAAGCACTTAGAAAAATTTTTCTCCTTCTCCTTCTAGCAGGGTTCGGCCATGACACCCAAGAACACCCTCCATCACTCAAAAATTTCATCCAACCAAGTTTCTTGAATCCTTACCTTATTCTAAACAACTTTCATGTTGAAGGTTTCTTCAAAATCCAACATATAGTACTTCAAATCCAAGCTTCAAGTTTCTATCAAAAATAAAAAATTCCATCTTTGTGCTTCAAGAGGAACCATTCGGTCAAGACCCCTAAAACCACTCTCCAATCTCTTTTAATTTCATCCAACCATAGATCTTGAATCTACATGATATTCTAAATAACTTTCATGTTCGAGACTTTCTCTAAATCATTCATCTTCATGGACTTTCTTCAAGATCCAAGTTATGGGGTATTTATGGTGAAGTCCCTTGGTGGTGAAGGACTTGGAAAAAGAAGCAAAACAAAGAGTTTTTGAGGATCTTCAAGAGGTAAGAGGGAGATCTATCTCACCAACCAAGCATGGTGGTGAGAGATGGTCTTATATTTGATGGATGTTGAGTCCATGTGAGGATTCATATCCATGGTCATGTAATAATTTATGTGTATTTATGAGCTTTGATTTATTTACCTATGATTGATATGCTATGCATGATTTTATGGCTTTGATGGTATGCTTATATTATGCATGATGAGCATATGGCATGCTTATAGTATTTATGATGAAATATGTATGTGTATGCCATGATGTATTGATGGAAAAGAAATCAATTTTTGGCTCCAAAAGCCAAGGAAGAGCTATGGTTTTGATGCCCTCGATTAGGGTTCATGTTGAGAATTTTCAAGAACAAGGGAATTAATTTTGATCCCTAGAAACATGGTGAATTTCGGTCAAGACACCTCAAAATAGGTGTTCACAAATTAATATTTTCATGAAAGATTAAAAATTGGATTGATTTGAAGAGTATGGAAAATAAACAAAGGATATGTTTTTCAAGAGAACAAGAACATGGTTTTGAAGGATTTTTATTGATTTATTTTGTGTAAAAAGATCCTAAGTGTTTTTCTAAACATGAGTTTTGAATGAAACGGGCAAACGTTGATGTTAAGGATTTGCAAAGAAAGTGATTTTCAAAGTGGAAATGTAACTTAATTCAATACAAGAATTTGGAAAGGGAATTAGAGCGTTTATCACTTGAGAAAATCAAGTTTTTGTAAACGAAAATATTTTCGAACTTCAATTTATTTTGAAGAAGGTTGTGTTTGGAAATGATTTGGGAAAAATGAAGAATATAATGGTGTTTTGAAAATTTACTAACGTATAACTGATTTTCGAGTTTTGAAATACGTTAGAAAATGTTAAGTTTTGAAACGTTGATTTATATCAATGGAAAAGTGATTTTATGAATTATATTTTGGAAAAGGATTTCTTGAGTAAAGAAATGTGAAAAAAGATTTTCTTGAGTAAGAAAATATATTACATGAAGTATAAAGTTATATTATTTTAAGAAAAGTTGAAAAAGGAATATTTGAAGGTTGAGAAATATTTTCTGTAATGAAATTGTGGTGAAAAAAATTATTTACATATCTTAAAAACGTAATTTTAAAGTACGTGATTTGAAATACAGTAAAATATTTCTAAGTGTTTGGAAATACAGTAAAATATTTCTACACAATTTTAAATACGTTGAAATATTTCTACGCGATTTGAATTACGTTTAAATATTTTACGTAATCTGAATTACTATTGAAAAATTACTACGTGATGGAAAAGTGATGAATTATTTTTACGTGATTGTGAAAAAGTGGAAAATCATTATGTGATTTGAAAAGTGTTTTAAATATTTTGAAAATGATTTATGCGACTTAAAAGGATGATTTTTAAGTTACGCGATTTTGAAACAGTGGAAAAATATTATGGGATTTGAGAAACGTATATTTTTACGCGATTGAGAAAAATGTTGAAAAATTAATACGTGATTTAAGAGTGCAACAGAAATGTTACGAAGTTTTGTAAACGTAACAATAATGTTACGGTATTATGAAAACGTAATAAAAACGTTTTAGAATTTTAAAAACGTAACAAAAGTGTTACGGTATTTTGAAAATGCAACAGAAGTGTTGTGAAATTGTGAAAACGTAACAGAAATATTGCGCAATTTTGTGAAAACACGACGAAAGTGTTTTATAACTATGAAAATGTGATAACATGATTTTGCTGTTGAAAATACAGTATAATTTGGTACAATTTATATGCATTGGAAAGAGATGCCTATGATTGGTATTTGGTACATTATACATGTATTGGAATGGTCCGATGAGGACTGGATATGGCTGATTGCCTAGGAGAAACACACCTCTTGAGTAGGTGCGATATGCGTAGTGTAAGTCACTTGTTGACCTTGGGGGCATCGGGGTGCGGGTTGTTTACACGGGTGGTTGGTCACGCTTCTTCCCGTAGGTTAGACCGATGCAACACACCAATGATCCTGACCGAGACACTATTCTTAATCAAGATCTGATAAAGACTATCGTGTATGTGCTAGATGTGCAAAAATTGAAATGAGAATTAAAGCACGTGGTCTGAGGCATGTTGTACCGGCAGGTCTTTTCGATCATTTCTCCGACTTGAATTTTAGCTCTATGGAGTAGGAAATCGAGTCTTGTGTACATGCATAATCTAAACATTTATATCTGTGTGATATATTAATTGAGGAATATTGGCTATGACAATTGTTTTGAATACTTGGATGATGATGATGATAATCATGTTGCTGACATTATTGTGATTATTGTGCGATGATAATAATGTTAATAGTATGATGATGATAGGTGATTAATGTTGAGTGCATTATTGGAATTCTGGTATGATATATCTGTATGATATGTTGTTTGCGTTATCTCTGTGCTACCATGTTGGTACTGGTGTAGGTGATCTCACCTCTTTGTTATCTTGTTTTGCTGTGTCTGTACTGTTAAAATCAAATAATAGAAGGATCGAGTTATCTTAGACATAACGGGCGATGGATACTCTGAGGTTGGTGACAATAATAAGGAGTGGACATTCAGGACTCGAAGGTGTGCAGTGTTGACATAGAACAGATGTCTGATGCATTCAAATGGATACAAGAAGGAATAAGTATGTTATGTTTTACGTTAGTGTTATACCGTGCTATTAAGTAGAACCTGTCATAGGGTTACTACTGTTAAAAAAAAAAAGAGTCTGTAAGTTTTATATTTCTCTTTAAGTTATTAAATATTAATTGGTGTCAGTATTGTATATGAGTCTGTTTCAATATGTTTTTCCGTATTACTTATGAATTTTAGAAAGTTTATGTTTCAGCAAGAAAGAAATTTTAAAACCCATATTTTATAACTCAAACTTTGTGTGAACTTCTTTTCAGATTATGAGTCGGGAGTCGAAAATGTGATACCCTAGGGAGGGTGTTACATTAGTTGGTATTAGAGCACGGTTTGAGTCTTTTGGGGTTTGTGGTTAGGTCTGTTTTGCTTGTGTTGTGTTCTCTGTGTTATTGATTTCCGAAAGGAAACAATGTTTTTATAATGGATATCAGATCCATTGTATTTCGATCCGCACGCCTCGAGAGAAAAAAAAAAGGAAATGACTCGGGATAGTTATACTTGTGTGGAAGTGGAACATGTTACTAGTAATGCAGTTGCAGTAACGGGAGCAATGTGGAAAGATGACTGCACGAACAGAGGATCGCTGAACAGCAGAAATATAAGTTAAGGTTCAGGATCTGATGGAAGAGAATCAGTCTTGGAATATAAGACTACGTAATTTTGGAACCTGATATTTTTAAGAATATTTGGAAAGTGATTGATTTCAATGGAAGATGTATTTACAACCATTGAGGAAACCAAAGGCAGTAACTGATGTGAAAGAAGGTACTTAATGAAGGAATGTACATCAAGAAAACAAACGTTTATTTGAAATGGTTACATCTGGTTTCCATTTTATTTTGATTCGTCCATCTTTGAAGAAAAGAAATGACTCGTGATAGATGTACGCATGTGGAAGCGAGACATAATGGTGGTGTTATGACTGCAACTTTGGAAGTAATACAAACAAGGGTCAAGCAATTATACAAACAAACTCGGAAGATTGTTCAAAGAAGAATTGATTTCTAAAGCTATGATTTTGTTAGAGTTAAATCAATCTCAGGATGAGAGACCCTGTAACGTTGGACTATATTGGTTACGAAAAAGGAGAAATCGTAAGGTCAAGCGATTCCAACAAAAAACGTACTTGCAATCTCCAAGAAGTCAATAACAACAACAATCTTGTGGAGAAAGTACTAGTAATGACATGTTTAGTTTGACTGTGATATCTGCACCGAAATGTAAGAAGTGTGGAAAGGGGCACTTAACAAAAGATTGTACGTTCAAGGAAATAATTTGTTTTAAGTGCGGGAAGTTTGGAACACAATCTTTGAAAATAGAGTTCCAATCAAAACAGAGTTTTCTGTTAGTAAAATCTTGGGTAGTAGGGAAAGTCGTTGCTCTAAATGGAACGGGAGTGTTCAGAGCGGAAGATTTAAACAATAGAGATTGTGTCATTAGAGCCAATCCTATAAACCATACTGAATATTTCTGTGAATAACCTATTCCTTATGGCATATGATTGAGTAGATCAATTATATGTTAGAGTTATTCGTAATCCTCTGATTTGTTTATTTTTGTTTCTATTCTTAGCCGATCGAGCTACTTGTGTTATTCAAATATTGTTATAGATCAAATCTTTGCAGTAGTTTGATCTGTCGTTCAAAATTTTGTGTTAGTTTGATCTGTTTCATAAACAGATATGATCTTCAAAACGGATTGGTTATTTTTCAACCATATCTTATGAGATTGTCTCAATAAGGTGTTAATAATTCAGAAAAAAAATTCATTCCTGAAAATCAGGCAAAATCAAATTCTTGTTGAATATGTTTGGTAACATATTAGATCATTTCGCTACCTTTTCTTCCTAAACCTCTATAATGTTCTTTCATATATTGCATTTGCAAGAAAGAATATTTTACAAGAAAGGATATTCCTATTTAAAATCCCTGTCATAGTATCTGGTATAAAATGCAGTTGAAAGGAGAATTCGGCTAGTGAGACATTTCCTGGTAAGAGCTAAAGCTGGAGAATAAAGTGATATGAGGATAAGAAAATTTTAAGTAATACATTACATTAGTTGGAAGTTATCTGAGAAAAACTATTCTAGGCATGAATGAAGGTTGGTAGCCGCTGTATTGGTATCAGAGAATTCATTCTTGAAGATTGAGTTACATCCAATTCTTTGCTGGATATGTTCGATAACATATTTGATTCGTTTTGTTCTTTTCCATGATGTTTTCTTTCATCTACTGCAATTGAAGGAATATCTTGCAAGGAGAATATTCCTATTTATATCCAGGTCAGAGTATCAAAGTGGCGCAGTGGAAGCGTGGTGGATTCTTCAAAAATTGAAGAAGTCTGTCTATGAGAAAAGTTAAGACGGTAATGGAAAACTGTAGAAAAGAAAATTATTAAGATATTTGTTTGATCAGGAGAAGTGAACAAGAGATAAAGAACTTTCATTGGTTAAAATCGTTTGGAGTAAAGTAAGAGGTGAAACTACATGGGAACTGAAGAAAAGATAAAGGAATAATGTCATTATTTATTCCGAGGGTGTGAAATCATCGCTATTAAATTTCGAGGACGAAATTTCTGTAAAGAGGGGGAGTATTGTAACACCCCAAATTTCCGTATCTCTTAAACAGTAATTTTGACAGTTAACATAATTTTACTGTTTAGTAATTTCTGTGCATTGTAAAATTATTTTGTTTATTCCATCAACGTATTTGATTGTTTTGAGTGATTTCCTCCGTGTCAGGAAAATAAAAATTTTCGGGCCGGGGAAAACTTTACGTAATTTAATTTTTACCGTTAGGTAATTATTTTACGTAATCTGATTTGATATTTGTGCATTTTATAATTTTTGTGATTTTTGTGGATGATTATGAATTTTTTTCTGTCTGTGGGCCCAGGGGGTGTATGTGGGCCCAGGTGGCCATACGTGGCCCCAAGTGGGTCCCGCAAAGCAAAAATTTTTCTACGCATAGAAAAATTTGTACTATTTAGACAGAGACAGAGGATCTTACTAAACCTGAATCCGGAAACAGTTTTAGAAAATTTATTGTATTGTGTTTTGTACTGTATTTATTTATCGGACGATAAAAATACAGTAAATGTATTCTTTCGTGGGGTTTTAGCAGATAAAAATAGAAATTATATTGCTTAAGTCAACATTGGTGGTTTGGATATCCACCATTGATTTAATTAACAATGGAGACTTGATCTTGATTTAATCAACGGTGGAGATTTGATCTTAAAAGTGAATAAGATCATTTATAACCATTAGATGGAGATTAAATCAAGGGTAGAGATTTGGTCATATAAAGTGACTATGACCATTTGTAACCATTGGATATAGAATTGATTAAGGGTGGAGATTTGGTCTTGTAAAGTAACAAGGACCATTTATGACCATTGGATTTAGATTTAATTAATGGTGAAGATTTAGTCTTAAAAAGTGACAAAGACTAATTATGACCCTTGAATTAAAAGTAAGAAGGAGTAATCTTGACCCTTAATTTTGGAGACACATCTAATGGCTAGAATTTAAAGGAGAAAGATCCAATGGCCTAGATTAAGTCTTCTAAATCAAAAGTCTACCTAAATGCTAACCATTGAATTAATCAATGGCTAGAAATGCTCTAGATGGTGGCTAGTAATGATGACAAATAATTAAATGCACAAGGAGAAGCATGCATGGAAGGGGATGGTTTTGGATTGTTTAGGAGACAAAGAAACAAAACTTTATGACCATTATTACATGTCATGGTCAATGGTGTATCATTATTGATCATTATTGATCAATTTGCATTCAAGGAGAATGCTTGGAGGGGGGGCACGATTTTGGATGGCTTAAGACCATAGGAAAATGTTTCGTGACCATTATCACTCATTATTGATCATTCTTGACCATTCAAAAAACCAAAAGCACTTAGAAAAATTTTTCTCCTTCTCCTTCTAGCAGGGTTCGGCCATGACACCCAAGAACACCCTCCATCACTCAAAAATTTCATCCAACCTAGTTTCTTGAATCCTTACCTTATTCTAAACAACTTTCATGTTGAAGGTTTCTTCAAAATCTAACATCTAGTACTTCAAATCCAAGCTTCAAGTTTCTATCAAAAATAAAAAATTCCATCTTTGTGCTTCAAGAGGAACCATTCAGTCAAGACCCCTAAAACCACTCTCCAATCTCTTTTAATTTCATCCAACCATAGATCTTGAATCTACATGATATTCTAAACAACTTTCATGTTCGAGACTTTCTCTAAATCATTCATCTTCATGGACTTTCTTCAAGATCCAAGTTATGGGGTATTTATGGTGAAGTCCCTTGGTGGTGAAGGACTTGGAAAAAGAAGCAAAACAAAGAGTTTTTGAGGATCTTCAAGAGGTAAGAGGGAGATCTATCTCACCAACCAAGCATGGTGGTGAGAGATGGTCTTATATTTGATGGATGTTGAGTCCATGTGAGGATTCATATCCATGGTCATGTAATAATTTATGTGTATTTATGAGCTTTGATTTATTTGCCTATGATTGATATGTTATGCATGATTTTATGGCTTTGATGGTATCCTTATATTATGCATGATGAGTATATGGCATGCTTATAGTATTTATGATGAAATATGTATGTGTATGCCATGATGTATTGATGGAAAAGAAATCAATTTTTGGCTCCAAAAGCCAAGGAAGAGCTACGGTTTTGATGCCCTCGATTAGGGTTCATGTTGAGAATTTTCAAGAACAAGGGAATTAATTTTGATCCCTAGAAACATGGTGAATTTCGGTCAAGACACCTCAAAATAGGTGTTCACAAATTAATATTTTCATGAAAGATTAAAAATTGGATTGATTTGAAGAGTATGGAAAATAAACAAAGGATATGTTTTTCAAGAGAACAAGAACATGGTTTTGAAGGATTTTTATTGATTTATTTTGTGTAAAAAGATCCTAAGTGTTTTTCTAAACATGAGTTTTGAATGAAACGAGTAAACGTTGATGTTAAGGATTTGCAAAGAAAGTGATTTTCAAAGTGGAAATGTAACTTAATTCAATGCAAGAATTTGAAAAGGGAATTAGAGCGTTTATCACTTGAGAAAATCAAGTTTTTGTAAACGAAAATATTTTCGAACTTCAATTTATTTTGAAGAAGGTTGTGTTTGGAAATGATTTGGGAAAAATGAAGAATATAATGGTGTTTTGAAAATTTACTAATGTATAACTGATTTTTGAGTTTTGAAATACGTTAGAAAATGTTAAGTTTTGAAACGTTGATTTATATCAATGGAAAAGTGATTTTATGAATTATATTTTGGAAAAGGATTTCTTGAGTAAAGAAATGTGGAAAAATATTTTCTTGAGTAAGAAAATATATTACATGAAGTATAAAGTTATATTATTTTAAGAAAAGTTGAAAAATGAATATTTGAAGGTTGAGAAATATTTTCTATAATGAAATTGTGGTGAAAAAAAAATTATTTACATTTCTTAAAAACGTAATTTTAAAGTACGTGATTTGAAATACAGTAAAATATTTTTAAGTGTTTGGAAATACAGTAAAACATTTCTACGCAATTTTAAATACGTTGAAATATTTCTACGTGATTTGAATTACGTTTAAATATTTTACGTAATTTGAATTACTATTGAAAAATTACTACGTGATGGAAAAGTGATGAATTATTTTTATGTGATTGTGAAAATAGCGGAAAATCATTATGTGATTTGAAAAGTGTTTTAAATATTTTGAAAATGATTTACGCGACTTAAAAGGATGATTTTTAAGTTACGCGATTTTGAAACAGTGGAAAAATATTATGGGATTTGAGAAACGTATATTTTTACGCGATTGAGAAAAACGTTGAAAAATTAATACGTGATTTAAGAGTGCAACAGAAATGTTACGAAGTTTTGTAAACGTAACAATAATGTTACGGTATTGTGAAAACGTAATAAAAACGTTTTAGAATTTTAAAAACGTAACAAAAGTGTTACGGTATTTTGAAAATGCAACAGAAGTGTTGTGGAATTGTGAAAACGTAACAGAAATATTGCGCAATTTTGTGAAAACACGACGAAAGTGTTTTATAACTATGAAAATGTGATAACATGATTTTGCTGTTGAAAATACAGTATAATTTGGTACAATTTATATGCATTGGAAAGAGATGCCTGTGATTGGTATTTGGTGCATTATACATGTATTGGAATGGTCCGATGAGGACTGGATATGACTGATTGCCTAGGAGAAACACACCTCTTGAGTGGGTGCGATATGCGTAGTGTAAGTCACTTTTTGACCTTGGGGGGCATCGGGGTGCGGGTTGTTTACACGGGTGGTTGGTCGCGCTTCTTCCCGTAGGTTAGACCGATGCAACACCCCAATGATCCTGACCGAGACACTATTCTTAATCAAGATCTGATAAAGACTATCGTGTATGTGCTAGATGTGCAAAAATTGAAATGAGAATTAAAGCACGTGGTCTGAGGCATGTGGTACCGGCAGGTCTTTTCGATCATTTCTCCGACCTGAATTTTAGCTCCATGGAGTAGGAAATCGAGTCTTTTGTTCATGCATAATCTAAACATTTATATCTGTGTGATATATTAATTGAGGAATATTGGCTATGACAATTGTTTTGAATACTTGGATGATGATGATGATAATCATGTTGATGACATTATTGTGATTATTGTGTGATGATAATAATGTTAATAGTATGATGATGATAGGTGATTAATGTTGAGTGCATTATTGGAATTCTGGTATGATATATCTGTATGATATGTTGTTTGCGTTATCTCTCTCGGTCGCCATGTTGAGTACTTGGTGTAGGTGATCTCACCTCTTTGTTATCTTGTTTTCTTTGTGTCTCAGACCTTGTTAAAATCAAATAATAGAAGGATCGAGTTGTCTTAGACATAACGGGCGATGGATACTCTGAGGTTGGTGACAACAATAAGGAGTGGACATTCAGGACTCAAAGGTGTGCAGTGTTGACATAGAACAGATGTCTGATGCATCCAAATGGATACAAGAAGGAATAAGTATGTTAAGTTTTACGTTAGTGTTATACCGTGCTATTAAGTAGAACCTGTCATAGGGTTACTACTGTTAAAAAAAAAAAGAGAGTCTGTAAGTTTTATATTTCTCTTTAAGTTATTAAATATTAATTGGTGTCAGTATTGTATATGAGTCTGTTTCAATATGTTTTTCCGTATTACTTATGAATTTCAGAAAGTTTATGTTTCAGCAAGAAAGAAATTTTAAAACCCATATTTTATAACTCAAACTTTGTGCGAACTTCTTTTTAGATTATGAGTCGGGAGTCGAAAATGTGATACCCTAGGGAGGGTGTTACACATATGGTCCAGCCTTAGCCCACAGACAGATATCCACTAGTCGATTGTCGCACCTTGACGCCCCCAAGATCCATCATAGACCTCACTATCAATTTTCATTCCCTCTTCAACCGCAAGGGCTAAAATAGCTTATTAGCTATACTTTATACAATGCACGAATATATCAGTGCAAGTCCAACCACAAGGGCTAAATCTTTTCAATTTCATTTGTTCAATATAATCATATGCCTCAACGCATATTTTTCCAATGCATGTATAATGCACCAATGCCAATCACAGGCATATCTTTCCAATGCATGTAAAATGCACCAAATGCCAATTACAGGTAAAATTTGTCATTTTCTCATACAGTGTATAGACACTGGTTCAACAGTAATCATCATGTTATTATGTTTTTATAGTCATAAAACACTTTTGTCGTGTTTTCACAACCGCGTAACATTTCTGTTACGTTTTCACAATTCCAAAACATTTTAGTTATATTTTCACAATACCGTAACACTTCTGTTACGTTTTTACAATATAGTAACATTTCTGTTACATTTTCAAAATACCGCAACTCTTCTGTTGCACTTTTAAACCACGTACTAATTTTTTAACATTTTTCTCAATCGCGTAAAAATATACGTTTCTCAAATCGCATAGTATTTTTTCACTGTTTCAAAATCGCGTAACTTAAAAATTATTCTTTTAAGTCGTGTAAATCATTTTTCATTATTCTCAAAATATTTAAAACACTTTCCAAATCACATAACGATTTTCCTTCATTTTCACAATCACGTAAAAATATTCTATCACTTTTAAATCACATATTGATTTTTTAACAGTAGTTCAAATTACGTAAAATATTTAAATGTAATTCAAAACACGTAGAAATATTTTGACATATTACCAATCGCGTAGAAATATTCTATTGTATTTCAAATCATTTTTAAGCTACGCAAATAATTTTTCACCATAATTTCATTACAGAAAATATTTCTTAACCTTAAAAAATTCTTTTTCAACTTTTCTCAAAATAATATAACTTTATACTTTATTTAATATATTTTCTTACTCAAGAAAATCTTTTTCCACAGTTCTTTACTCAAGAAATTCCTTTTCAAATATAACCCACAAAATCATTTTTCCATTAATTTAAATCAATGTTTCAAACTTTAAGAATTTCCTAACGTACTCCAAAACGTGAAATAAGTTATACGTTAGAAAATATCAAATCACTATTATATTCTCCATTTTTCTCAAATCAATTCTAAAATCAATTTTCTTCAAAATAAATTGAAGTTCAAACGTGTTCAACCTCTCTTTGTCTTTCGTTTACAAAATTCTCTCAAGTGATAAAACACTCTGATTCCCTTTTCAAATTCCTTGTATTAAATCAAGTTACATTTCCACTTTGAAAATTACTTTGTTCATAAAAATCAAGGCATTACAAGCCTTAAAAAACGTGGACATGACTATTGAAACCATCAAATATTTTTTTCCTTCTAAATTGATATGGTTTTACACAAACCAAACCATTAAAAATCCTTTACAAAAACCGTGAACGTGTTCATTGAAAACTGTCAAATCTTTCGAGTGACAAAACACTTCGTTTTATAAAATATCACTTTGTTCCATAAAAATTTAGGCATAACCAGTTTTTCAAAATCGTATGGTATTTGGCCATTGAAGCTATCAAACATTTTTCCTTCCAACTCAATTATTTATCATTTTTGTTTTCACACAAACAAAAGCATTAAAATCTTTGTTTTCAAAACCGCAAGACATATGGTTATAAAATCAAACCCATTTGTTCAAATTCATTTTTACTTTCTTTGTAAATCCTTTTTCACTTTCTTTGCAAATCCTTTTTCACTTTCTTTGCAAATCTTTAGAATCAACGTTTGCCCATTTCATTTTTTGAAATCAAGTTTAATAAACACTTAGAAACTTTTTTCACAAAATAAATCAATAAAAATCCCTTCAAAACCGTGTTCTTGTTCTTCTTGAAAAACAAACCCTTTGTTTATTTTCCATATTCTTCAAATCATCCATTTTCATCATTCATGAAAATATTAATTTGTGAACACCTATTTTGAGGTGTCTTGGCCGAAATTCACTAAGTTCTAGGGACCCAAAAATCAATTCCGTTGTTCTTGAAAATTTTCAACATGAACCCTAATTAAGGGCATCAAAATCGTAGCCTTCTCCCTTGGCCATTGGAGCCAAAAATTGATTTCTTTTCCATCAACACATCATGACATACACATACATATTTCATCATAAATACTACAAGCATGCCATATACTTATCATACATATTTTAAGCATACTATCAAAACCATAAAATCATGCAAAGCATACCAAGTATAGACAAATAATTAAAGCACATAAACACCCACAAATAAATTACAAGACCATGGATAGGAATCCTCACATGGATTCACCATCCACCAAATATAAAACCATCTCTCACCACCATACTTGGTTGGTGAGGTGGATCTCCCTCTTACCTCTTAAAGATCCTCAAAAGCTCCTTGTTTTGCTTCTCTTTCCAAGTCCTTCACCACCAAGGGCTTCTCAAATACAAAACAAAATACATAGAAATTAGTATACTAAGCTTGATTAAGAGGAACCATGGATCAAACATGGTTTAGATCATGAAAAAGAGAGAAGAAATGAAGTTTCCTTACACTTCACCATAAATGCTCCATAACATGGATCTTGAAGAAAGTCCATGAAGATGAATAATTTAGAGGAAATCTTCAACATGAAAGTTGTTTAGAATATCATGTAGATTCAAGATCTATGGCTGGATGAAATTAAAAGAGATTGGATGGTGGTTTTGAGTGATATGGCCGAATGGTGTGTTTAGGGAGAGAAATGGAGTTTTCTTTGGTTTTGCTTCTTGATACTTGAATGAAAAGATGAAGATGTAATAATATAGAGTATGGAAATGAATTCTTTGGTCTCCTTTAGGGTGCATGGCCGTAGCTTCACTTGGAGAGAAAAAAGAGAAATTTTATATAGTTCTTTGGTTCTTGAAAAATAGAAAAGATGTTCAAATAAACTAAAGTCACAATTTTGACTTCCTAAGGCCTTCTTGACCGTGCACTTGTTTTAAAAGAAAGGTGAGAGATGTTATTGATAGAAAAGTGATATGAATTATCAAGTAAGAGTTAATATTTTGGCCCCTCCCCCCAAAAACTACTTGGCCGTGAGTCAATTTGGAACAAAAGAGATAGAATTGAATTAAAGAAAGCATGTTTCTCTTTTACCAAGCAAGCATAGCCGTAGGAATTGGAAAGAATAGCCGCCAAACATTGACTAACTTTGTATAGCTTCTTGTAGGCATAAAAACAATAGCCAAATGAATTAATTGCATGAATCTTGTCTCCTTCAAATGAATGGCCATAGAAAACAAAATGGAGAGCCACCATAATTGACTATTTCATTGATATTTGATATAATTGAAGAAAGAAGAATTAAGTGTATAATTTTGGCCATAAAAGAGTGCATGGCCGTATAGTGAGGAGAGAAAAGAATGAATTATTTGAGCAAATAATTGGTACTACATTATTTGATAGAAAAAGTGATGAAGTGATATAGCAAATACATAAAAAGATTTTGGCTCCCTTTTTCCTTGCATTGCCGTGGAGCTTCACAAATAAAGAAGCCATTTTATTTGACTTGGTCTCACTTTGTTTTACTTGAATTAGATTCTAATATCACAAAGTGAATTGATTATTAGAGCAATTTTCTCTTCCTCCACTGTAGAAGCAATAATTCTAAGGAGTCCAAATATTTATTCAATAGCTTATTTCCTATTGGTCCTTAGAGAGTCAAGCCATTATTCTTGACCAATTTCTATTAGTTTTTGGAAAGTCTAAGCCATTAAGTTGGACCAATCTCCACCATTAATTAAATCCAAATCCAATGGTCACAAAGGGTTCTAGCCACTTTATAAGACCAAATCTTCACCCTTGATCAATTCTAAATCCAAAGGTTGTAAATGGTCATAGCCATTATATTAGACTTATCCTACACCGTTGATTAAATAGATAGTTGATATCAAAGTCTTCAATATTAGACTTGTTTCCTATTGGTCCATCAAAAATTATCATAACCACTAATTGTGGACTTAACAGTATAATTTCTATTTTTATCTGTGAAAAGCCCACGAAAGATTATATTTACTGTATTTTTATCGCCTAATAATTAATACAGTACAAAACACAGTACAAGAAATTTTATAAAACTGTCTCCGGATTCAGGTTTAGTAAGATCCCCTGTCTCCATCTCAATAGTACAAATTTTTCTATGCGTAGAAAAATTTTCACGTTTTGGGACTCATCCCGGGCCCACGTAAGACTACTGGGACCCACAAACAGTCCAAAAACGGTCGAAGTATCATAAAAATTTCATAATCATCCATAAAATCACAAAAATTAGAAAACGCACAAATATCAAATTAGATTACGTAAAAATAATTAAAACCTAATGGTAAAAATTAAATTACGTAAAGTTTTCCCGGCCCAAAAATTTTTATTTTCCTGACACGGAGTAAATCACTCAAAATGATCAAATACGCTGACAGAATAATCAAAATAATTTTACAGTATCCAGAAATTACTAAACAACAAAATTCTGTTAATTGTCAAAATTACTGGTTAAGAGATATGAAATTTTTAGGATGTTACAGCTTTCCTATTATGCAAAGAGAACATGATTATGTGAAAAGTATGTGAAATAAGGGTTTTATGCACAACTATGCATGTTTTGTTTTCAAACTTGTTGCTTGTTGTTTCGCGTATAGATGACCCCACGCATTAGGCCAAAGGTGCTCCTAATGCCAAGGTTTTGGGTATTCAAAATGGCAATAGCAGGTAGTATAAGGTGAACAAGGAACAAAAGGGCTTCCTACCCTTTCCTACTCGAGGATATACAAGGAATAAAAGGACTTTCTAGAACAAAAGGGCTTCCTAGAATAAAAAGATTCTTAGGAACACGCAAGAAACATGAGTTTTATAAAATAAAATCTTTTAAAAAGCATTGCATGAGCATAACTTAGGGCAATCATTAGGCATAATCATACATCATAAAGCATTGCAAAAAATGGCAATTGTATGGGCAATTGCCTTGTTTTCAATAAATGTACGAAGTAAGGTTAAAAGTTAGTCAAATGGACTAGGGATAGTAATTAGTATTATTCCTAGTAAATAATTGTTTAAAGTATACGTTATTCGAAGTGACTATTATGTGATTACTCAACTAACTATTTTCATAATTAAATGAATTGTCTACCTTAGGAAGAGAAAAAACTGAGTTTTGACTTTTGCCCCTTTACATATATTATATCAAGCTAGTTTTTTTCCCAAGTAACTAAATTTATCTTGATATTACAATTTCAAACTTATTACTAAGAATTTCATATTCTCACCCCAGTTCTTTCTATGTTTTCCATGATAAATCCAGAGAAGAACTAAAGCAGGAGTAAAAGGGAGCACTGAAGATTAAGCATAAATTTATGTAATCATATATATTTTTTAGTTTGTATTAAGCTCTATATTTAAAGTAATGGTTATGTAATTAAGTTGATAAAATTAGTTTATAAGAATTTGTAGTCTCAGACATATCATATAGTTTGATGGTGAAGAGCAAGTTGCTAAATGCGTAAAAAGTCTTGCTCTTACATTTTGTCAAGGCTCTGTATATATTTATACATGATAACTGTTTTATAGGTCATGGTTATATTTTAAGTTTTATGTTTAGAAGTGACATACTTAATTCTACTCACTTAGTGTACTTATGATATGCTACAATGTCTAGGATGAGGATGTTATATTTTGGTGTCAGAGCAGTTCTTTCTATCGAGCTGGGGAATGGACTGATTATGCTTTTGAGCATGTTTAGATATTTTGGTTTGTGTCGTGCATTCTTTTATCTCAAAGTGAGATATATGAATAGAATTGCATGACAACCTTAGGATTGGATGTTAATAATTACTGGCATACTGTTACATGATATTGAGTCTGGCCAACTCAATATGTAATGTTTTGTGTGAATAGGAAATTATAACACCTCTTAGGCAAATATGGAAGAATAGAAAAGCTTTCTGAAAGGGTAATTGTGATATGTGTGAGATAGTTAGGCCGTTGATGAAAGCGATGAGGGAACAAAGTGTCACTATTAAAGAAACAAGTAATCAAAGAAGAAGGAAGAAAGATCAAGAGGAAGAGGATTGAAAGAGAAAGAGTAAAGCATCTTAAGGTAGGGGCTATTTTATTTTTCTCTTCATCTATAGTATAGCAAAAATCTAAAAACTTGGTGGATTATAATTATGTTGCTATTTTCGTTTGGCTGTAGTTTGGTTTGAAAACCTGTTTGGATGATAAGTGAGGGTTAACAATATAACCTATTAAAAACACTTATGTTTAGAGGAATTCTAAATAGGTTCTCAATTTGATCAATCGATTAGAGAACTTTAATTTGAGGTGATGAGATTCTATATCACGTATGTGATAAAAACCTAAGTCATTACGTTAATAATGTCCACCAAGTCATGTTTTGCATATGATACATTTAAGGGGTAATATAAGAGTGTATTTAATCCATTGTGAATGAATGTTGTGACCCAAGAATGTACAACTAGATGGTTTTCTTTTAAAGTTATAGTTGAACTTATTTGGAATGTGTATTATGCTTTGTTTTCTTTATGCATGAAAATGAGTTAAAGAGGGTGCAAGTGTGGTAATGATTCCTTACCAGGTAAATGGTTAAAAATGGTTTAGAACTCAATGGCACAAGAGCCACGGTTCTGCATTAATTTCTTGGTGCACTTTTGCACCAAATAACCAATTAGAACACTAGCATAATCGATTATTATGCATGGCAGAGCCCTTATGTTTTCAACCTATAACTGGTTATACATTAGCATAATAGGTTATTGTGTGGTGGCAGAGATGGGCTGCGTTTGAGGCACAAAAATAACTAGTTAGCAACCTCAGCTATCCGGTTATTGTGCAAAGCCAGGAAGTTCAAAGTGACCCTATAACCGGTTAGCTTGTTTAGCTAACAGGTTATTCTCTTTAAAACAGAAAGTTTCGTAGTTCCTTAATCGGTTAGGGGAAATGAATAACAGATTATTTCAGAGTCATAATCAGTTAGTGCTTTAGAAAATTTCACCTGTAGCAGCCCATAACCGATTATGTAGTAGGCATCACCAATTATCCTGCTTAGGAAAAGAAGATTTCAGACTTCATTTGATTATCAAACCTTGATAGAATTTTAGGGGACCCCTAGAATAAGTTAAAGGAGTTCCTTGGGACATCATGAGATCAAATATGACTAAGTATATTAAGAGGATGGTAATTTAACATGAATTTGCACTTGAGACATCTTGAACGGTGTGTTGTGCATGGTGGTACTTTAAAACACTCAAATGGTAAAAGTGGAGTTACCTAGAGAAAGTAACATGCATCATAGGCATATACAAGTAAGCTGACACTAGTTGGCAATAGTTACTTGTCTTAGTGCATCAATGCTCCTTAAAGTAAAAGTGGAGTTAGACATGCATGAATAAACTCGGTATAGAGGAGCTTGAAGTTTAAGAGCCTTATTTTACATAACACACAGACGTAAGATGACGACAATAGTGGGTTGTTAAATTAGCTGAGGAAGGAATGTAAGGAATTTTAGAACCAATGTTCAAGAAGCAAGTTTAGAAAAGAAGAAGGATTTAGCAACTTCTTCTGTAAAATGTTATTTTGTTAGAATGAAATCATATTTCTCTACAGACGATAGGGCATTCTACAATTTGTCAAATAAGACAATGTTTGAAGCTAAATCTTTATCGTGCATGCTCATATGTTAGCCAATGTGGACAAGTATATAGCTAGGTTTCCTCTCTTTCTGTTGAAAACCTTAATGCACAAAATTGACTTAGTAGCTGTAGATGCTCAAACTATTGAAGATGTACAAGACCATAATGAAGATAGCAACATTGTATGTGATAAAGAGAAACCACGTATTCACATGGATGGGACTGAATTCATCTTAGAAGTCTGGCAATGTAGGAAGAGACTCGAAGAATAAGGAAATTCTTAATTTGGTTGAACTTTTAAGGCAAAAGGAAAAGCAAAGAGTTGATGGAAAAGCTCTATACGATTATTAGAAATATAAGATTGCGAAATCTACTGCATCTAAGTTTCATATAGACCAGAGGACCACAAATCTTAAGAGAATAAGGGTGGATGATAAGTAATTGGGGAGTATTTGAGGTGATTTTCTTAGAAAAGCATTTTTTAAGAAATATACAAGATGAGGAATCCAGCGATTCATAAGATAGAAATAAGTAAAGTTAGATAGAAGCGATAAAGCTTGAATGTTCTAAGTATAGAAGAAGATAACATGGCGACGAACCCCGTTAGCTACGCTATGCATGTGATCAAGAAGGGCACTTTTCCAGAAAATATATGTAGAGATAGGGAGTTATGCCCAAACTTAGGCTGCAAGCTATAAGTAAGGTTTATACTCTAAGAAGGCAAAAGTTTTCTGACTTTTGCATGGTAACCTTTATACATGATGGAAACTCAATAAAATAAAAGAATGTGAACCTCTAAGTTTTGGTTAGAGAATGGAAAGGATAAGAAGGTTACAGTTAAGGGTAACTGTTGAAGGTCTCTAAATTTTAGTAAGGGAAACTAAATTTTGGGGACAAAATTTTTAAAAAAGGAGAGGAGAATTGTAACATCCTCTTTTTACACATGTGTTGGTTGTTAACCGTAACTCCGCAAGCACACGGGTCGACAAGTAATATATATTTAAGAGTAGAGTATCGTGTCCCAAGGGATTGACAATTAGAATAATGCTAAAACTTAATCAAATTCCACAATATTTTATCCAAGCAATTGAGATGTGAGAGTGAATTGTAATTAAAATAACAATTTAAAAGAAACAAAGGAAGAAGACACCAACCACTAATTCCACAAGAGAAGATGAGAATGATTAAAGCCTAGGGGTCCCTATTCACTTGCTACTTCAATGATTAATTGCAATTAACAAGCACCTAACAATGAAATGATATTTGTTAGCTAATAACCATCAATAGATAAGAGCTTATGTCTAGGACAATTACCCATGTGAAACCTCGCTAATCCACTATGTGTCTATGTGAGTTACTCATTGAGACCAATTATCAAACACTTGCCATGCATGACCAAAGGGTATGTGTCTATCCCCTTAGTTAAACATACATCAACCATACCATATCCATATTCACAACACCCTATTTCTAGTTCAATTGGAATATTAAAAATCATGCAATTGATGGCCAATCAATAACAAGCACTAATCATAGATATGGATGAACAAAACCAATTTCATTGAAACGATACTCAACTAATTACAAGTTAATCAAATCCATAGCAAATCCTAGAGAGCCCCTAGATTAGAGTTTAGTTACACATTATGAAGGAGAAGAAAACGAATGAAATCAAATGAACCATCAAGTACAAATCAAGAGAGAAAGAGAAAGAATGAACAAAAATGGAGAGATTCCAAGCTTGCTCCTCCTCCTTGATCTTGATTCTCCCTTTAGTCACCTTCAATCCAAGTGGGTTCCTCCTCTTCTCACTTGCTCTCTGGAATTCATGGTTAGGTCAGAACTGAAGAAGCTCCCCTTTCTTCTCAAAAAATCAGAATATAAGGGTAAAACTCATGTGCTAGGATTTTTGCCATGCCTAGGTGTGGCTTTTCCCACGCCTAGGCATGGTTATGAATCACGTGCCTTTCCTCTGCTTACCATGCCTAGGCTTGACTTTACCACGCCTAGGCGTGGAGGCCTCTGTCTAAACACCCTGAAAAACTGACTTTGGGCGTGGCTTTTCCACGCCTAGGCATGGATGTCTCTGCCTGGGATCCTTGAGAAACTGCAAGGGCCATGCCTAGGTATGGATTTGTCACGCCTAGGCGTGGATTGGCAGCACTTTCCCTTAATGTTTTCTTCACAATTTGAGTCATTCTTCACTTTCTCATCCCTTCCAATGCCTTTCTCATCTTGAATACCTATATCAAAACAATGATAAAGTCCATCAAACCACAATCCATCCAACTTCGATAAACAAGATCTTCAAAGATTTAATTCTAAATCATTTGAATCAACAACTTAATTCACCAAAGTCATGCAATAATTGAACTTATGACCTTGAAAACTTAGGGATAACATGCTCAAATACAATCAAATTCAAGTGAATTAACTTCATTTTATGAAGTTATCAACATGTTAGACTTGTATAAGGTTACAGAGGTAGCTTAATACTTGTTTAACATGTTCGCTAAACTTTGTGACGTTTTGAGTTTATTTAAGCACTTTACCGCAACACAGAACATGCAAAATGACTAATTTAACTAAAAAAAATAGCATAAATGCCAAATTAAAGGAAATAAATATGAAAAATTTATTTATAGGTTAAAAATGTGTGAAAGAGGATGTAGTTAAATTTTGAGGCCAAACAGAGTCAGTTTAGTATTTTTAAGGACACTGCAGGGGTGTTTTAATACCGGATTGAGAATTAGAAGATATGAAAAATTATGGAAATGGTGAAACAACGATTTGGATTAATCTTAGGATTTATTTTAATGCTTTTAGAGGTTAGGAAACTTGATTTAATAAAATCAAGGTGTTGTTAACATATATGAATTTTGGTGAAAGGACCAAATTGCCCTTAAGTTTATTTTAAAATGAGATATCATCTTACTTTCTCCACACTCTGTCTCATACATTTTCTGCTGCGAAAATAGGGGAGGAAAAAGAGGAAAAATGGAAGAGAAAATGGAGAAGAAATAAAAGGAAATCAAGAGGAGAAATTGAAGACTATTTTCCTATTCTCTTCTTTACTTTTCTCTCCTATTGCTGCATGGTTTTGAGATGGAAATTAAAAAAAATAGATTTTGGAATGATTTGAAGATTCTCATGTTGGATTCTTGTGTTTTAAGTCCATTGATGGTTATTCTTGATTGTGCTTGAGTTATGAAACAAGTTTATGTTTTTAGATTTCCATGATTTGTTATGGTTGGAAAAAGGGTTTTCATGGATGAAGAGTTTAAGTTTTGATGATATAATGTGAGTGGGGTGAATTGAATCACCTAGAAATTGATTTGAATTAAGAAAAATCTGGTTAGACATAGGAGGGCAGCAACACATTTCTGCTGCTACACTATTTTCTGCTACTTTAATTTTTGCAGAAGAATTTTGTTGTTATTGTATTCTTTGCTTTAATTTTTGCTGTAAGAATTTTGTTGCACTATTTTTTGCTGCTTTAATTTCTGCCATAAGAATTTTGTTGGTACTGTATTCTGCTGCTTTAACTTTTGCTATAAGAATTCTGCTGCACTATTTTTTGCTGCTTTAATTTTTACTGTAAGAATTCTACTATTACTATTTTTTGCTGCTTTAACTTCTACTATAAGAATTTTCCTATTGCTATTTTCTACTGCTTTAATTTCTGCTATAAGAATTTTGGTGTTGCTATTTTTTGCTGCTTTAATTTTTACTATAAGAATTTTGTTGTTATTATTTTTTGTTATTTTAATTTTTGCTGTGAGAATTCTACTATTGATGTTTGTAATTCTACTACTGTTGTTTTGCTGTCTTAATGAGCTATTATCGTGTTTTTATTTTACTACTGTAATGTTATTTTTTTGCTTAAGCCAAAGTTAATTTTTATGTTAAAATGAAGTTTCCAATCCATTGGAAACCTTCATTTGTGCTTCCAAAAGTGTGTGTAGACACTAATGGAAGTGCTTCAATGAAAGAATAACTATCTAAGATATAGGTAAAAATGAAGGTTTTTAAGATGTATCTAATGGTGAAATTGACTTAAAAATACATTAGTTTCATGAGCAACATAGAGTTGCACAAGATTTTACATGGGATTACTAGAAGAAAAGGAATGAACACTTAATGTATTTATGATGATGAAGATTTTGTTCCTTTCAATGAAAGGTAAAGCCAAATTATATGTGAAATGGAAGATAAGGTATCTGGTTACTTGCATATATATTTTGTATAAATAAAATGGATGCCTATAGTTCATGCAATGTATATACTTTGTATGGAATGAAGGATTTATTTGTACGAGGTTGTAAAGTACGATTTAGTGTGAATATGCACGAGACTTATTATGAATGTTAATAATTTTGGGATGGAATGGATAATATGTAAATGTTAAGTAATGGTGTATGATCACACTAAATAGAATTGGCAGGCATAATGTTGGGAAGCATTACAATAATTAGATAAAGGTAGTTGAGGTAGAGTAAATTACTCCCTCTCTACATTATATTGAATGAATGAAAAGTTTAATAGCTAGGGTTTGTTTCCCTATTATGCAAAGAGAACATGATTATGTGAAAAGTATATGAAATAATGGTTTTATGAACAACTATGCATGTTTTGTTTTCAAACTTGTTGCTTGTTGTTCCGCATATGGATGACCCCACGCATTAGGCCAAAGGTGCTCCTAATGCCAGGGTTCTGGGAATTCAAAAGGGCAATACCCATGGTATTCAAAAGGGTAATACCAGATAGTGTAAGGTGGACAAGGAACAAAAGGGCTTCCTACCCCTTCTAACCCGAGGATATACAAGGAAAAAAATGACTTTCTGGAACAAAAGGGCTTCCTAGAAGGAAATGATTCTTGGAACAAAAGGGCTTCCTGGAATGAAAGGATTCCTAGGAACACGCAAGTAACATGAGTTTTATAAAATAAAATCTTTTAAAAATCATTGCATGAGCATACCTTAGGGCAATCATTAGGAATAATCATACATCATAAAGCATTGCATAAAACGGCAATTGTATGGGAATTGCCTTGTTTTCAATAAATGTACGGAGTAAGGTAAAAAGTTAGTCAAAAGGACTAGGGATAGTATTTAGTATTATTCCTAGTAAATAATTGTTTAAAGTATGCGTTATTCGAAGTGACTGTTATGTGATTACTTAACTAACTATTTCCATAATTAAATGAATTGTCTACCTCAGCAAGAGAAAGAACTGGGTTTTGACTTTTGCCACTTTACATATATTATATCAAGTTGGTTTTTTTTCCAAAGCAACTAGATTTACCATGATGTCATAATTTCAAACTTATTACTGAGAATTTCATATTCTTACCCCAGTTCTTTCTATGTTTTTCATGATAAATCCAGAGGAGGACTAAAACAGGAGTAAAAGGGAACGTTGAAGACTAAACATAAAGTTATGTAATTATATATATATATTTTAGTTTGTATTAAGCTCTGTATTTAAAGTAATGGTTATATAATTAAGCTGATAAAATTAATTTGTAAGAATTTGTAGTCTCAGACATATCATATAGTTTAATGGTGAAGAACAAGTTGCCAAATGCGTAAAAAGTCTAGCTCTCGTACATTTTGTCAAGGCTCTGTATATATTTATACGTGATAATTGTTTAGAGATTATATTTTAAGCTTTACGTTTTATGTTTAGAAGTGACATACTTAATTCAACTCACTTGGTGTACTTAGGATATGCTACAGTGTCTAGGATTAGGATGTTACATTTGAACAGGTGCTGTTACACCGTGGTGGCTCCTCAAGGGTCCGGGATCTATGTTATGTATTTTGGAATGCCATGTGTCACTTCAATTTTGAACATTCTGTGCCTTGTCCTTTCGGATGCTTTTGTTTAGAAATGGTGCGCCACGTGGTTGAGGAACAATGGAGGTCGTTGTTTAGGGTTTCTAGCATCATAAAAATACGTCATGATGAGGCACTTCGAACGGAAAGATGTATCTGTCCCCATTGATAACAACAATTTGAGATAACTTTTCATGCTTATAAGTAGAGGCGAGGTTTAGCCCTTCCCACTCTTTGCTTATTCCTACACTCTAGATTTTCTTCTTTCCCTACCTAGGCGATTTCTGGCACCTTGGTGGTTGTCGTTGGCGATTCAAGGCTTCCTAGTGAGGCTTTTCCAGCATTTCTTTCCTCTTTTAGAAACCTTTCAAAGATTCCTTCCAACCAACAGTCAAGGTACTTCTCGCTTCACCCTTTCAATTTTTGCCCTTCCCTTTGAGTTATTTTGTGGGGGGAAAATGTTTGAGAGTGAGGAGACAATGCAGAATAATGGCCTGTCGATGGAGGTCTTGAGTCCTCCTTCATTTTTATCACCTCAGCCACGGTGGGGCCTTCAATGTAACATCCTCCCTAACCTAATAAATTCTTAATAGTATTATAAAAGCTTAATAATGTGGGTATGAGTTACCAGTTAAATTTGGTAATCTTTTGGATAAGTTTGAATGCAATTCTATAACATAGAAAGTGAATAATAGCTCATATTTTGAGATAAATAGCTAAAATGAAGGAAATGAATATGGGAAATTTATTCTCAGGATGGAGAAAATTGGTATAAAGTTGTAGTAAATTCTGAAGGACCAAATGGATCAGTTTAGTATTTTTAATAACACTGAGAAAGTGTTTAAAAGTTGAATTAAATAGCCAGAAAGCTTGAAAAATCATGAAACTACTTGGAGGTGAAAAGTATAATATGGAGAATATTTTGGTATGGAAAACAAGTTAAGGCAGGTATATTTACTTACCTTATAGGTTCAATTTAATTTAAGAAAAATAGTTTAGGAATAGCAGTGTATGGAGAATTGAGTAAATTTGAATATAATAATTTAGTTGAGACCCATAATTTTCTGGAACACTTATGGAAGTTGGAAAATATGATTTTTGAGGATTAAAGTGTTCCTAAGAGATATAGAAGTTCCAAGTGGAATTCCATGTTTATCTTATATACCAACAGAAAAGAAAAGAAAGAGAGAAGAAAAGAAACAAAAAGAGAGAAAGAGATAAACAAAATAGAGAAGAGAGAAATGGAGAAGGAGAGAAAAGAAACAAGGAAAGAAATAGAGAAAGTAGAAAATGGAAGAAGAAGGAACACAAAGGAAGAAGAGAAGAAGCAAGAGAGAAATGAAAAAAGAAAACAAAGAGAAATAAGCTTCAAGGAGCTAAGGAAAGAGGTAGGGGATTGTTTTCTTAACTATTTTCATGTTTATGAATAATTTGTATAAGTTTCAAAGTAATTTTGAATGGATTTTCATGATATTGAATGAATGATTTGATGGTGATTTCTTTGATTTGAATCCTTATGAGTTTTAGGGTTTGAAAAAGGGAGTTTCATACCCCTAATGAAATTTGACATTTTAGAAGTGATTTGGATGCATATTTGTATGGTTTGATGTTGTTGTTGATGTTTTATGGTATGATTTAGGATTTGGATGGTTTAAAGGCTCTGTTTTCTGCATATTCTCGTGTGGTAATCAATTACATAGCCTTTGTAATCGATTACTAAGCCTCTGGAACTGCAAATTGTAACACCTTGAAAATTGTTTATTTTATGATAAATATTTATTTTTTTTTATGATTTTTAGGAATTTTTCTAGAATTATTTGAATTACTTGATTATTTTAATATTTTTCTTGATTTGCATGCGCACTGAGTGCAGCCAGGAAAATAAAATATTTTCCCCGAGACTGGTAAACCTTGAATTGTGAAAACGTCGACAGAGGATCTTACTTAACCCGAGGCTGTAATACCCTCCTTAGGGCATCACATTTTCGACTACCAACTTATAATTTGAAAATGATTTCATAAAAGGTTTGAGTTATAAAAGGTGGGTTTCAAAATTTCTTCTCGTGAAAACATAAACTTACTGATATTTATAAGTAATACTGAAAAATAGATTTAAATTGATTAAAACTCATATAACAGACACCACTTAATATTTAACAATTATTCAAGAAATATAAAACTTATTGACTCAATCTTAAACAATAGCAAACCCCATAATGGGTCCTACTTAATAGCATGGTAAAAAACTAATGATAAAAACTCAATCATACTTATTCTGTCTTGTATCCATCTTGATGCATCATATATCTGTTCCTCCTCAAAACTGCACACTATCGAATCCGAGATGGTTACTCCTTGATGTTGTCACCAAACTCAGAATATTTACTTCCAGTCAAGCCTAAGAAACTCGTTCCATTTACTATATAATTTTTAATAATACAAATACAACAAAATAATATAACAAAGAGGTGAAATCACCTACGCCAATACCAATATAGTAGCATGGAGATAACACAAACAGCACATCATATAGATATATCATACCATAATTATAATTATGCCATCATCATAATGTATAAAATAACAATAATTACAATAATGCCATCAACATTATTTATTATCATCATCATCCAATATTCCTCAATTAGAAATAAATATTCAACATTTATAATAATGCCCTCAATATTATCCAAGTATTCAACATTTTCGGTGAGACGAGGACTGTTACAAAATAAACAAGACTTCTATCAAGGAAGAATGTTCTCGGAGAAAGATGAGCGATTCAATGGATCAGTAAGAAAAAAGTCGTTGTTCTCTCCAAGATAGGTGTACACTCTTATCGTTGTTAAATTCGTGTGAAATTTAGAATATTCCCAAAACGATTTTTCGAATGAGCTTTGGACATTAAGGGTATCTCGTGATGCCGTTTGTAACGCACCTAAATATAACAACCGTAGCGCAATCGTCATTACACCACAGTTACTAGATCCAGGCATGTCACAGTCATGATAACAGTAATTTCAAAATTTCACAAGTTTTTTTTTCTTTTTTTTTTCTCGTTTATGCATGAGTAGAAAGTACGAGCCTCGAATGAGTTATAAATATATTGACTCATATCCGAATACAATATCATTTTATACACAACCACCGAAATAAAATTATATTCCTTATATATATTTTATAGTCAACTAACACATATCACTAATAACATAGAATATAGTAATTACAGAATCAAATAAAATACAGCGGGAATAAAAACACTAAAGGGGGAAAAGTAGTAACCTAGGGATGGGTACTACCAGCAAACAAAGCTGCAACCCCATATGTACATGACACTCGGTGTCCCAGTTGACACGACAGGCATCAATGCCCCCACGTAGCTGCACTCTTACGTAATTGAAGAAATCTTGTCCAGACGCCCAATCCAATCAATCAAGGTGTGGTCCCTCTTCATCTTTCTCACGATCTTTTATCCAATACAAATATAAACCAGAAATACAGAAATACAGGAAAGAGGTGAGACACCAATCTTTCATTACCACTACGGCAGTGAGAAAACAGCATGGCGCAAAGTGCCCACAAAGCAATACACTTCATACATTTGTTAACAACAACAACGGAATTTATAATAAAAGCAGTTCAGTCATAAGCAATAATAAGAATCAATAATAACAGTGATATTTATAATAAAAGCAGAACAACAGCAGGCAATAGCAAGATTTAACAATATCAAACCAATCACAATAAGATCTCCAGAAATCAGGACAATGGTCAAATAGTCATTTACAGAAGTAAAATAGATACTTTAACAGATGTTCATGCTCAACAACTTATGAGACTGACAATGAACGACACACAATGCATTATGGTACCAAATCCTACTCCATAGAGCTAAACATTAACCTCTTCAGAGTGAATGATCAAGGAGTAATGCCAGTATATTGTTAGCCTTAAAAACAGTGTGCTTCATCTCATAAAAATATTTGCGCATCATAGCTTATACGTGACACCTCAACAGTTGATCGCGATATAGGACAGTATCCTGGTCCGGATCATCGGTGTGTTTGCATCGGTTTACCTCACGGCACAGAGGAGCTCTAAACTATCCATGTGAGGAACCCACACCCCGATGCCCCCAGGGCCAACAACATATGGCACCTACGCTAGTCTATTCACACCCGCACATAGGTGTTATTCAATTCTTAGGTATACATATGCATGATGACTCAATGTCCAATCGTGTATACTTATCAATGATGCATTCATCATATACAATACCGCAATGGCATATATTCATTTTCAATATCAAAAAATCATTTCTCATCGAGAATTAAACAACAAAATATATATATATATATATATATATATATATATATATATATATATATATATATATGACCCCTCACAAGGATTCACAATACATAGAGTCGAATCTCAATACCAATATATTTTATGGCTTATCATAATCGCCATTTCCCACTAAGGGTTTAACATTTCCAAGAATCTAAGTCTTAATCAATTATGAAAATCTTTAGGTTAACTAACCCTTAAAACCGTAGCCTCACAAGCCTTCAAGGTTCTAAATTCCTCCTCATATTATGCACTAGTCTCTTGATACCAATTACTTAGTTTGATTCTTTCACTTTATTAAAGATGATGCATATCTCTAATTCCTCAATCTCCAAGGATACCCAAGGCATCACTTGAACCCAATCTTTCTCTCTAAAACCGTGGTCCCTCAAGCTTCTCAAATTCCCAATTCCTCTCCATTTTATGTAATAGTTTCTTGATATCAAATCACTTAAATCTTTGTTCACCAAAGTCAATTTCATCCCTCATGATTCCAAGCCAAAACCGTGGCCTTCTTTAGTCTTTAAAGTTTCATTCTTTCACTATATTATGTATTGGTTACTTGATACTTAATCACTTCATTTTCCATTGCTCACAAGATCATTCCAATTGCCTAAAGTCCATGTCAAAATCGTGGCTCAATAGTTCTTCTATGTTCCACTTGTTCTTTCTCATTTGTGTATCAATTTCTTAAGATCAATTTATTTAAGTTTAATGTATCAACTTCTTAGTATTAGTTCACTTAATTTTTGTTCATCAAGATTAATCCAATTCCCTACATTACTAGGTCAAAACTATGGCTTCAATTTAGGTTATCAATCCCTTAAAATTTCCCATCTCAAAATTCTAATATTAGCACTCAATCCTTAATTCCATAGCTTCAATTTATTATGTACAAGAAATCAATTCCTAAGCCAAAAATGTTCTAAGAGTCGTGGCCTCACCCTTTGGTATTAAACCCTCAAAACCTTCCATTCATTAGTTTCAATATTATCATTAAATCTTCAATTACATAAGCTTCATTTTACTTGTGTACAAAACCAATTTACACCATTAATTTCTTAGTCAAAACCGTGGCACCATGTTGAGGTAGGAAACTCCAAATTTTCCATTTAACAACCCCAACATGATCAAGCATATTTAATACATCAAACATATTCAAGAGCACAAATCAAACATTAATCAAATTCAAGAACAATAAATCATACAAATTCACAATCAAGTAGCATACAAAGATGGATTTCTCCATCAACATACATACAAGGTTCCCTCACCACCATAAATGGTTGAAGTGAGTAATCTCCCTCTTACCTAGAGGAGACAATGCAAGGAAACAAACTCCTTGGTTCCTTGATTTGCAAATTCAGATTCCACCTTCAAGAGAACCATAGAATGGTCAAATTTTCATAATCACAAACTAAAGATTGAAAAGAATGATCCTTGGTCACATAGGTGACCAAGGAAAACGAAATTGAGAAGTGAATGTGAAGAACTTTACCTAAAGCCTTAAGCTTGAACTCCTTGAGATTTCTTTTTGGTGATTTTCGGATTCCACTCACCCAAGAACCCTAGAGTGTTCAAAATCACTCACATCACACATCAATGCTCAAAAAGAGAAGCCCTTGGTCATATAGTAACCAAGGAAAACGAAAATGAGAAGAAATAGGAGAGAAATCAAGAATCTTTACCTTGGAAGACAATGGAGACAAGGTTGGATTTTGGGCAACCTTTCTAAATGAAACTTGTAGAGAAGATGTAGGTGAGTGTAGAAATGTGTTTAGTGAAGAAAAAAATCAAAAAGCTTGGTCATCCATGGAAGAGTGATTTTCGGATTTGGAGAAGGAGAGGTTGAAAGGATGGATTTTTGAAGAGATTTTCTAAAGAGAAAGTGTAGAGGAGGTTGAGAGAAGTATGAAAATGGTCTTGGTGAAGCAAAAAGATGAAGAATCATGGTCAAGAGTGGGCTGCCATTTTCATAGCCAAGAGGAGGAAGAAGAGAAGAGGTGGAGAGAAAATGGAGGTAGAAATGGAAAATGAAGAAACTTTCTAAACAAAGAAGGTAGAAGAAGTGAATGTGAGTATGGAAATGAGCTTGGAAAGGAGAAAAGATGAACAAAAATGGTGGAGGAGGAGTCTGCATTTCGTGGCTATGGTGGAGGTAGAGAGAAGAAGGAGAAAATGAAGAAGAAGATGAAGTTTAGAGAGAGAAATGAATAGGTAAAGTGAATTAGGGTTTGATGTGTTTAGGTTAAGTGTACAAGTCACAATTTTGCCCTCCTTGGCATGTGTGGGCCGTGGCATTGAGAGAGTGTGAGGGAGAGGATTTGACTTCTCATGCAAGCCAAGGGCAATAGGGTCATTTGGTGGTCAAAGCTTCTCAAAGAAGCTTTGAAAAAGTACACAAATTTGAATTAAAGTGAGATTAATTTGACATAAAGTAGATTGCATTAGGATAAGGTGATAGGATTTTTAATGCATGCTATTATCCAATGGATAATAGTTATAGTCGACAGAAGTCAGTATTAATTTATCTGACAGATGAAATTTACACAGCGTTTTATTATTTCGCCTGTTAAATTTCTCAAAAAATGTGAAACCTTGTAAATTGTGTCTGGCCTCGGGTTTCGTAAGATCCCTTGTCGACGTTTCCATAGTTCAAGGTTCTCGGGAAAAATATTTCATTTTCCCGACTCTGCTTTGTGCGCACGTAAAACGAAAAATATATTAAAATATTCAACGTCTCCAGAAAAATTCTAGAAAATTCTCATAAATCACAAATATTATAAAACGACTATTCGTCACAAAATTTTCTAACTTTTGAAACGTTACAATCATTTACCCAACTTTGTCCAATGTGCACGCAAGACGAAAAATATACTAAAATATTCGACGTTTCCGGAAATATTCCAAAAAATTCTCAAAAATCACAAATATTGTAAAACGACTATCCGTCATAAATTTTCCAACTTTCGGAGCGTTACAGTCATTTTCCCAACTCTGCCCAATGTGCACGTAAAACGAAGAATAATATTAAAATATTCTACATCCTCAGAAAAATTCAAAAAAAATTTCAAAAATCCCAAATATTGAAAAATGATTATTTATCCTAAAATTATAAATTTTCAAGACGTTACACCGTTCAGAGTAACAAATATTTTTGTCATGTTCATGAATAACATGAATCACATCTTTCGTCCTTACCTAGACAGATTTGTTGTTGTCCTTATCAACGACATTCTAATCCATTCTCAAACACGTAGAGAAGCATGTTGGACATTTTGATCTAGTTTTCTAAACTTTAAAGGAGAAGAAGTTAGCGGAGTAATTTGAGAACTTGTGGTTATCATTGGAAGTGATACCGGATGAAATATGTCTAGATACGGTTGCTATTTCGAATGGTCTATTTGGAGAAACTTAAGGGAAATGGAAAAGTAACCAAGATATATCAAACGTTAAAGCCGAAGTGTCAGTTGTAAGGGATGGAGAGAGAATATAATTTATGAAAAGCTTGTTGTGAAAGTCAAGAATAAGAGAGCAAAGCAAAAGGTGGACAAAGGGATCGCATTGGTAAGGGCGATCTAAATGGACGCGATTAGAAGCGCGACATAAGAGTTAGAACGTGGGGTGAAGAAAAACATTAAGGTTTAATCTAAGGGATGAAAATTTCGAGGACGAAATTTCTATTCGAAGGGGAGAGTTGTAACGTCCCGAAAATTAATAATTTTAGGATAAATAATCATTTTTCAATATTTGGGATTTTTGGGAATTTTTCCAGATTTTTTTGAAAACGTTGAATATTTTAATATATTCATCATTTTGCGTGCACATTGGTCAGAGTTTGGAAAACGACTGTAACGTTTTGAAAGTTAGAAAATTTTGTGACGAATAGTCATTTTTATAATATTTGTGATTTATGAGAATTTTCTAGAATTTTTCCGGAGACGTTGAATATTTTAATATATTCCTCATTTTGCGTGCACGCTGAGCGGAGCCGGGAAAATGAAATATTTTTTCCGAGAACCTTCAACTATGGAAACGTCAACGGGGGATCTTCCTAAACCCGAGACCGGACACAGTTTACAAGGTTTCACATTTTTTGAGAAATTTAACAGACGAAATAATAAAACGTTGTGTAAATTTCATCTGTCAGATAAATTAATATTGACTTTTGTCGACTGTAACTATTATCCATTGGATAATAGCATGCATTAAAAATCCTATCACCTTATCCCAATGCAATCCACTTTATGTCAAATTAATCTCACTTTAATTCAAATTTTGAATCTCATTTATGAAGCTTCTTCTAGAAGCTTTAGCCAAATGACCAAATTACCCACTCTAGTTGCATGAAAAGGACAAAACACTCCCTCCCACTCTCTCTTGATGGCTACGGTTGGCAGCCCATTTTGGGGGTGTTGGAGACTAAATTCTCCTACTCACTTTAACACATCAAATCCTAATTCATTCTACCACTTCACTTCTCTCTCTTCACTTCATCTTCTTCATTTACTCCTTCTTCTCTCTACCTCCTCCATGACCACGAAAATGCAGCCTCCTCCTCCTCCATTTTGGTTCATCTTTTCTCCTCTCTAAGCTCATCTCTACACTTATCTTCACTTCCTCTACCTTCTTTGTTTAGAAAGTTTCTTCATTTTCCATTTCTACCTCCATTTTCTCTCCACCTATTCTCTTCTTCCTCCTCTTGGCTACGAAAATGGCAGCCCACTCTTGATCATGATTCTTCGTCTTTTTGCTTCACCAAGACCATTTCCATACTTCTCTCAACCTCCTCTACACTTTCTCTTTAGAAAATCTCTTCAAAAATCCATCCTTTCTACCTCTCCTTCTCCGAATCCGAAAATCACTCTTCCATGGATGACCAAGCTTTTTGATTTTTCTCTTCACTAAACACATTTCTATCACCTACATCTTCTCTACAAGTTTCATTTAGAAAGGTTGCCTAAAATCCAACCTTGTCTCCATTGTCTTCCAAGGTAAAGATTCTTGATTTCTCTCCTATTTCTTCTCATTTTCGTTTTCCTTGGTTACTATGTGACCAAGGGCTTCTCTTTTTGAGCATTGATGTGTGATGTGAGTGATTTTTAACACTCTAGGGTTCTTGGGTGAGTGGAATCCGAAAATCACCAAAAAGAAATCTCAAGGAGTTTAAGCTTAAGGTTTTAGGTAAAGTTCTTCACATTCACTTCTCAATTTCATTTTCTTTGGTCACCTATGTGACCAAGGATCATTCTTTTCAATCTTTAGTTTGTGATTATGAAAATTTGACCATTCTATGGTTCTCTTGAAGGTGGAATCCGAATTTGCAAATCAAGGAAACAAGGAGTTTGTTTCCTTGCATTGTCTCCTCCAGGTAAGAGGGAGATTACTCACTTCAACCATTTATGGTGGTGAGGGAACCTTGTATGTATGTTGATGGAGAAATCCATCTTTGTATGCTACTTGATTGTGAATTTGTATGATTTAGTGTTCTTGAATTTGATTAATGTTTGATTTATGCTCTTGAATAAGTTTGATGTATTAAATATGCTTGATCATGTTGGCGTTGTTAAATGAAAAATTTGGAGTTTCCTACCTCAACATGGTGCCACGGTTTTGACTAAGAACTTAATGGTGTAAATTAGTTTTGTACACAAGTAAAATGAAGCTTATGTAATTGACGATTTAATGATAATATTGAAACTAATGAATGAAAGGTTTTTAGGGTTTAATACCAAAGGGTGAGGCCACGGTTTCTAGAGAATTTTTGGCTTAGAAATTGATTTCTTGTACATTATAAATTGAAGCTAAGGAATTAAGGATTGAGTGCTAATATTGGAATTTTGAGATGGGAAATTTTAAGGAATTGATAACCTAAATTGAAGCCACGGTTTTGACCTAGTAATGTAGGGAATTGGATTAATCTTGATGAACTAAAATTGAGTGAACTAATACTAAGAAGTTGATACATTAAACTTAAGTAAATTGATCTTAAGAAATTGATACACAAATGAGAAAGAACAAGTGGAACTTAGAAAACCTATTGAGCCATGGTTTTGACATGGACTTTAGGCAATTGGAATAATCTTGTGAGCAATGGAAAATTAAGTGATTAAGTATCAAGTAACCAATACATAATAAAGTGAAAGAATGAAATTTTAAAGACTAAAGAAGGCCACGGTTGAGACGTGGAATCATGAGGGATTGAATTGGCTTGGGTGAGCTAAAACTTAAGTGCTTTGATACCAAGAAATTAATACATAAAATGGAGAGGAATTGAGATTTTGAGAACCTTGAAAGACCATGGTTTTAGAGAGAAAGATTGGATTCAAGTGATGTTTTGGTGCATCCTTGGAGATTGAGGAATTAGAGATATGGATAATCTTTAATAAAGTGAAAGAATCAAACTAAGTAATTGGTATCAAGAGACTAGTGCATAATATGAGAAGGAATTTAGAACCTTGAAGGCTTGTGAGGCTACCGCTTTAAGGGTTAGTTAACCTAAAGATTTTCATAATTGATTAATGACTTAGATTCTTGGAAATGTTAAACCCTTAGTGGGAAATGGCGGTTATGATAAGCTATAAAATATATTGGTATGGAGATTCGACTCTATGTATTGTGAATCCTTGTGAGGGGTTATATATATATATTTGTTGGTTTAATTCTCAATGAGAAATGATTTATTGATATTGAAAATGAATATATGCCATTGTGGTATTGTATATGATGAATGCATCATTGATGAGCATACATGATTGGACATTGAGTCATCATGCATATGTAATTTGATAATGACTATATACCGTTGTGGTATTGTATATGATGAACACATCATTGATAAACATACATGACTAGATATTGCGTCGTCATGCATATATATTGTACATGATGAATGAGTCATTGATAAACATACATGACTTGACATTGCGTCGTCATGCATATGTATACCTGAGAGTTGAATAACACCTATGTGCGGGTGCGAATAGACTAGCGTAGGTGCCATATGTTGTTGGCCCTGGGGCGTCGGGGTGCGGGTTTCTCACATGGACAGTTTAGAGCTCCTCTGTGTCGTGGGGTAAACCGATGCAAACACACCAACGATCCGGACCGGGACACTGTCCTATATCGCGATCAACTGTTGAGGTGCCACGTATAAGCCATGATGCGCAAATATTTTTATGAGATGAAGCACACTATTTTAAGGCTAACGATACACTGGCATTACTCCTTGATCATTCACTCTGAAAAGGTTAATGTTTAGCTCCATGGAGTAGGATTTGGTATCATAATGCATTGTGCATCGTTCATTGTCAGTCTCATAAGTTGTTGAGCATGAGCATCTATTAAAGTAACTGTTTTACTACTGTACATGATTTGTCTGATGGTTTTGCTGATTTACTGGAAATCATGTGGTGATTTTCCTGTTGAAATTGGTTATTGTTATTGCCTATTGCTGATCTACTTTTACTATAAAAGTCATTAATTGTTATTATTGCTTATAACTGAACTATTTGTGTTATAAATATAAATGTATGGACTGTATTGCTTCGTGGGTGCTTTGCGCCGTACTATTTTCTTGCTGCCGTAGTGGTAATGAAATATGGGTGTCTCACCTCTTTCTTGTATTACCCTATTCTATGTCAAATTGGATAAAAACAGTGAAAAGTGCGAGTGGTCTCGATTAGTTGTACTTGAGGATCAATTTCTACTTCCTGGTAATGACGTCCCCAACAACCTACATGTTTCGCACATGGACACAGTTTCTCCAAGGCTCGGAAGCCTGGCACTTCGAACGTGAAGCGGGACTTGTCGTATACGTGTGGAGATGAACCCGGCGATGGGACTAACATCGCCTATGTTCCATTACATGTGGAGTTCCCTATACCCATTGGGGAAATGTGGGGTAACCATCATCTCTTCCCCAGAGAGGTTTTGGTTATGACACAGGTTTGTACTCCTTTTCTTTTGGAGATATCGCAAGGGCGAGTCTTATTCGTCAGAGATGCCGGGGAAGATCAAGTGCAGGATCTTTCCATTCATGTGTTCGACTTCGGCGAAGGCCAAACCATTATTTGGTAGTTTATGTTATGTAACGAAAGGTTTAAATTTGATATTGTGTAATTCTACTTTATGCATTAATTTTGGATATATATAATCTTGTATCAAATGATGTTGTATCCGTTGATGGGTCAATATATTTATATCTCATTCGAGGCTCGTATCTTCTACTTATGCATAAACGCGAAAAATAAACTTTCAAATCTTGAAATGTATGTTATCATGATTGTGACACACCTGGAATTAGTGTGGTGTAATGACGATTGCACTGCGATTGTTATATTTTAGGTGCATTACATTAGGTGGTATCAGAGCAGTTCATCCTGTTGAGCCGGGGTATGGACTTGCTATGTTTAGGCATGTTAGAATTTTGTCTGTTGTGCATTTCCTTATCTCTTGATCGAGATGATGGGAAAGGAATACATGGCTTGCTGTAGGTTAAATGTTGATAGCTACTGTTATACAGTTGCATGATATTGAGGGTTGACCTACTCAATATGTAATGTTCTGTATGTACAAGAAACTATGACTTCACCTAGGCGTACTGTGTTAGGAAAATAGGAATTCTTATGTAAGGAGATCAAAAGGTTTTGGAAAACTGATCTTCTGGAGAAAGAAATAATTGGTGTAAACTAGGTCCAAGAAGCAGTTTGGAAGTTGACGGCTTACGAGGGATTACGCTTTGAAAGCAGAATGAAGAAGTTCGAGCTAGAGGTCATTAGGATTCGTGAATTGAACTTGTTTTGTTTGAATTGTATGAATGGTGTGACCCTTTGTGTTTGGATTCCGAAGGGAAATAATGTTGTTTGAAATGATTGTGTCATTTTGTCGTGTTATGTTTTGCCTGTCTTCAAAGAAAGTTAATGGCTCGGGGTAAACATACACATGTGAGTGCAGGACAAGACCATAGAAGTATGGCTACGACTACAAAAGAAATACAAAGAATAGCTGATATGACAATTCACCAAGATCAGAGGACCACACAGCAACGAGAATTGGAAGTTAAGGTTCAGAATTTGTTGAAGGAAAGTTATACTTGGGATAACCACGGACTACCTAGATTCCAAAGGAGGAGTGATATAAAGGTTAATAAGTTTAAACGGGTATCAAGAAAGCAACCATGACACCCAACCCATAGAGAAAGTGCTAGTGGTAGTAGATCCAATCTGATCTTAACATCTTTACCGAAATGTATAAACTGCAGAAAGAACCACTTAATAAAGGAATGTAAGACTAAGAGAATGATCTATCGCAAATGCGGAAAGGAGCACCTAACGAGAGATTGCGCAATTGCAGGAATCATCTATTTTAAATGTGAAAAGCCTAGACATGTTTCCCGCAATTGTAACCAAGCGGAGGCAAGTTCTTCAGACAATGCTGCAAGAGCTGTGGAACCACAAGCAGAGGGCAGAATTTATACCCTGGGTGGTGCTGAGGACTTTAGATTTGAAAATCTAAACAACAGAAGTGATGCCTCAAATGACGATCCTGTAATCGTGCTGTATAATTCCGGGGGTAACCCTTCCTTTTTCGATTCGTAACTGTATGGATCATTTGGATTCATCTGTACCTTTCTTATCTTCGACTTAGTTGTTTCTATTTATGTTATTAAGACTTGTCTTGACACCTAAGTTTGCTTAATCTACCCTACTTCTAATAAAGATTGGACCTTTTGTTGGTCTATCTTGCTCACCTAAAATCATATCTATTAGGGTTCATGATTTTAGAAATTGATCAGTCATTTTCTGGTTATTATCTGCTTGAGCGTTCTGATAAGAACCCCAGCGATTTTTGAAAATTAAGACTTTTGGGTCCGTAACGACCAACAAAGTTGAAAATTGTGAGGAAAGAAGCCTAAGGATACATGTTGGTGTCTTCCATAGAGGACCAAAAGTAAGGAGAATATAAATGCCACTCTAATAGTTAAAGAGTTTTGCATGTTGAGCTACGATGTTGTCAGCTAAGGGAAAGAATGGAACTTCTCGGTGAGACAAGGACTGTTACAAAATGAACAAGACTTCTATCAAGGATGAATGTTCTCGGAGAAAGATGAGCGATTCAATGGATCGGTGAGAAAAGAGTCGTTGTTCTCTCTAAGATAGGTGTACACTCTTATCGTTGTTAAATTCAGGGGAAATTTAGAATATTCCCAAAACAATTTTCCGAACGCGCTTTGAACATTAAAGGTATCTCCTGATGCCGTTCAGAGTAACAAATATTTTTGTCATGTTCATGAATAACATGAATCACATCTTTCGTCCTTACCTAGACAGATTTGTTGTTGTCCTTATCAACGACATTCTAATCCATTCTCAAACACGTGGAGAAGCATGTTGGACATTTTGATCTAGTTTTCTAAACTTTAAAGGAGAAGAAGTTAGCGGAGTAATTTGAGAACTTGTGGTTATCATTGGAAGTGATACCAGATGAAATATGTCTAGATACGGTTGCTATTTCGAATGGTCTGTTGGGAGAAACTTAAGGGAAATGGAAAAGTAACTAAGATATATCAAACGTTAAAGCGGAAGTGTTGGTTGTAAGGGATGGAGAGAGAATATAATCTATGAAAAGCTTGTTGTGAAAGTCAAGAATAAGAGAGCAAAGCAAAAGGTGGACAAAGGGATCATATTGGTAAGGGTAATCTAAATGGACGCGATTAGAAGCGCGACATGAGAGTTAGAACGTGGGGTGAAGAAAAACATTAAGGTTTAATCTAAGGGATGAAAATTTTGAGGACGAAATTTCTATTTGAAGGGGAGAGTTATAACGTCCCGAAAATTAATAATTTTAGGATAAATAATCATTTTTCAATATTTGAGATTTTTTGGAATTTTTTCAAATTTTTCTGAAAATGTCGAATATTTTAATATATTTATCATTTTGCATGCACATTGGTCAGAGTTTGGAAAATGACTGTAACGTTTCGAAAGTTGGAAAATTTTGTGACGAATAGTCGTTTTATAATATTTGTGATTTATGAGAATTTTTTAGAAGTTTTCTAGAGACGTTGAATATTTTAATATATTTCTCGTTTTGCGTAGCACTGAGCGGAGTCGGGAAAATGAAATATTTTTCCCGAGAACCTTGAACTATGGAAACGTGGACGGGAGATCTTACTAAACCCGAGGTCGGACACAGTTTAAAAGGTTTTACATTTTTCGAGAAATTTAACAGACGAAATAATAAAACGTTGTGTAAATTTCATCTGTCAGATAAATTAATACTGACTTTTGTCGACTGTAACTATTATCCATTGGATAATAGCATGCATTAAAAATCCTATCACTTTATCCCAATGCAATCCACTTTATGTCAAATTAATCTCACTTTAATTCAAATTTTGAATCTCATTTATGAAGCTTCTTCTAGAAGCTTTAGCCAAATGACCAAATTACCCACTCTAGTTGCATGAAAAGGACAAAACACTCCCTCCCACTCTCTCTTGATGGCTACGGTTGGCAGCCCATTTTGGGGGTGTTGGAGACTAAATTCTCCTACTCACTTTAACACATCAAATCCTAATTCATTCTACCACTTCACTTCTCTCTCTTCACTTCATCTTCTTCATTTTCTTCTTCTTCTCTCTACCTCCTCCATGACCACGAAAATGCAGCCTCCTCCTCCTCCATTTTGGTTCATCTTTTCTCCTCTCTAAGCTCATTTCTACACTCATCTTCACTTCCTCTACCTTCTTTGTTTAGAAAGTTTCTTCATTTTCCATTTCTACCTCCATTTTCTCTCCACCTATTCTCTTCTTCCTCCTCTTGGCTACAAAAATGGCAGCCCACTCTTGACCATGATTCTTCGTCTTTTTGCTTCACCAAGACCATTTCCATACTTCTCTCAACCTCCTCTACACTTTCTCTTTAGAAAATCTCTTCAAAAATCCATCCTTTCTACCTCTCCTTTTCCAAATCCGAAAATCACTCTTCCATGGATGACCAAGCTTTTTGATTTTTTTCTTCACTAAACACATTTCTACACTCACCTACATCTTCTCTACAAGTTTCATTTAGAAAGGTTGCCCAAAATCCAACCTTGTCTCCATTGTCTTCCAAGGTAAAGATTCTTGATTTCTCTCCTATTTCTTCTCATTTTCATTTTCCTTGGTTAGTATGTGACCAAGGGCTTCTCTTTTTGAGCATTGATGTGTGATGTGAGTGATTTTGAACACTCTAGGGTTCTTGGGTGAGTGGAATCCGAAAATCACCAAAAAGAAATCTCAAGGAGTTCAAGCTTAAGGCTTTAGGTAAAGTTCTTCACATTCACTTCTCAATTTCGTTTTCCTTGGTCACCTATGTGACCAAGGATCATTCTTTTCAATCTTTAGTTTGTGATTATGAAAATTTGACCATTCTATGGTTCTCTTGAAGGTGGAATCCGAATTTGCAAATCAAGGAACCAAGGAGTTTGTTTCCTTGCATTGTCTCCTCTAGGTAAGAGGGAGATTACTCACTTCAACCATTTATGGTGGTGAGGGAACCTTGTATGTATGTTGATGGAGAAATTCATCTTTGTATGCTACTTGATTGTGAATTTGTATGATTTAGTGTTCTTGAATTTGATTAATGTTTGATTTGTGCTCTTGAATATGTTTGATGTATTAAATATGCTTGATCATGTTGGGGTTGTTAAATGGAAAATTTGGAGTTTCCTACCTCAACATGGTGCCACGGTTTTGACTAAGAAATTAATGGTGTAAATTGGTTTTGTACACAAGTAAAATGAAGCTTATGTAATTGAAGATTTAATTATAATATTAAAACTAATGAATGGAAGATTTTGAGGGTTTAATACCAAAGGGTGAGGCCATGGTTTCTAGAGCATTTTTGGCTTAGAAATTGATTTCTTGTACATAATAAATTGAAGCTATGGAATTAAGGATTGAGTGCTAATATTGGAATTTTGAAATGGGAAATTTTAAGGAATTGATAACTTAAATTGAAGCCACGGTTTTGACCTAGTAATGTAGGGAATTGGATTAGTGTGTGTTTGGATTGCAGTTGGTAAACTTAAGTTTGATTGAAAGTGTGTTTGCAAACTTAAGTTTGGTTAAAAGTGAGTTTGTAGTAACATGATTTATGTTTGGGAACTTTTGTTTCAAAAGTGAGTTTGACAAAATGAATGTTATTTGGATGAAAATAACCAAAATCACTTTTAAATGTAAAATTACTAAAAAGGGTATGAGTTTATATTACAATATTAATATTACCTTTTATTTTATTTGATTATTTTTAAGAACACATGAACAAATTATATAATTTTTTTTTACTTTTAGTGGTAGAGTTAAATTATAAATAAAAAAAATTATAACAAAATGTTAAATTATATGCATAGTTGAATAAATTATATAACAAAACGTTAAATTATATTCATAGTTGATCCGATAAATGAAGACAACTAAAGTTTCAATACATCAAGGCAAATTGATTGATCCAAATCAAAATACAAAATAATAGTAAAGTATACAGGAAAATGTAATGCAATTTTGAAATATAAATATACTACTAATTAAGCTGCATGTGCTCAACAATTTGATTCCGAATTGAGTCTCGAACAATATTCATCTCTGATGAAGAGACTGTGGTTAATTTTGGGGATGGATACTCATCAACAACATCTTCATTATCATCTTCAGGTTCAACTACATTTTCATCTTCATAATGATTGAATTCAGAATCTGTTTCAGAATTTATTCTAATAAAGTTATGTATAGCCATTGTTGCACTGACTATTTGAACTTGTGTTTCTATTTTAAACTTAGGCATGTGACGCAAAATAGCAAACCTATTCTTCCATACCCCAAAAGTCCTTTCTATTGTGCACCTTAGACTTGAGTGATAATAATTGAACACTTCATTGTGGTTTACAAATCCAGATGAACGCCTAAAATCAGGACGGTGATAGCGTTCACATTTATAGGGACCAATATATCCAATTGGTGTTGGATAGCCAGCATCCACCAAATAATATTTACCTAATAAATAATAAAAGTAGTATCAGATATATTTATAATTTTAATGGAAATGTAAATTAATTATAGATGTGAGAAAGAACAAACCTGGAGGTGGATGTGGGAAATTCATACTAGGAGTTGTAAGGGCATTCTCAAAAATACGAGCATCATGGGCGGTGCCTTCCCATCCAGGCAATGCAAAAATGAAGCACATGTTCCAATCATATACAACCATTACATTTTGTGTCGGATGTCCCTTTCTTCCAATGAATTTTGGTTGTTCACTAGGACTAACCACACATGGGATATGAGTACCATCAATTGCTCCTATAGCATTCTTGAAAAATGGCCAATATCGCCTATCATTTCGAATTTTGTTTTGAATATCTCGAAATCTACGATCTTGGGGCTTAATGTATTTAAAGGACAGTCTAAGGCAGGCAATCAATACTTTATGAAAATGTCTACTTACAGTCTCTCCTGAGTGTTGAAACCTTTCTTGTATCATCCTGTTTCCTATCCCATGGCCAACCATGTTTAAGAACATTGCAACCATTTCTTGAATCCCCATTCTTTTAGTGTCTTTTAAACCATGTTCAACCAATTCAGTGCAAAACTGAAAGAAGACATGTTTTTCCATCCGAAACATCTCATAACAACGAATAGGATGCCCTGGCAAAACTTCTTGCACCCATAAATGACCTGTTTGCTCACTGGTTCTACGTGGCTCTTTACATAGATATTTTACCACATACTCACTAATTAATGCACTCACATCTTCATCTTCCTTCATATCATCATCTATAATAGAAAATATTTTAGATTCTTCATCACAATCTTTTGCATTCCAATCATTCATTGATTTTTAAACCTGTACAATGCAAGATAATGAAATTGAGGAAGACGTAAATGCACATGAAAATGGAAAATGTAATGAATAAAAAAAGCACCATAAAGATAATAAACTAAATATATGTAGTACATAAGCATACATAAGTCACTTAAATATATCAAGCCTAACAGAAACTTAATCTAAAGTCAATTAGTTTAATACAGTCTTCCAACTAATTTTGCATAAAGGGGAGTGGGTTATAAGCTGTATATTTAAGCCAATCCAATAATCTCTCCTGAAATCCTTTCAAGGAGACAAACATTTCCCTTGCAGGCCTAAACATCATGAGTTGACAACATCGAGAATGCCAATCAGCATCACTTGTAATAGACTCAATGTTTTGAAGCTCAGCCATCACTTCACCAATAGATGAACCCGGTACTATGAGTGTGTTTACAACAGCAGAGCGTGACTCAGATGCGGATGCAATTCTACTTATTGCATCAGCTATTGTTCTTGAGGCTGGAACTTTGGCCTTTCTTTTCCTTTCATTCATTTCACTATGCCCAACCATTTTCCTCTTCCTATTGTCGTTTTGGCTACTGTTTCCTTGAGAAGTGCTTAAATTAATATGTTGAAATTCAGTACTGACTCCAACACTAGTTTGAACACCAGCACCTAAAGATTCTTCACTACTCCCTGACCCTTCCTCTAGATCGACACCACTCTCAAAGCATGGACGGTACCCATCATCATCTTCATTTGTTCCATTAGGTAATATCCCAGATGTGGGCGCCCAAGCAAATTTTCCAGTAGCCATCACATCTTTGAACAATATGGTTAACTCATGGGCAAAAGGAAGTCCTTTGTACCTAAATTTTCCATAATCACGATTTTCCTGCACATATACAACTTATCATCACAACACATTACACAAAATAAATCTAAAACTTATAACTTCATATTTATTTATTACATACCGATTGTTTTTTCTCCCACCACTCGTCTGGTGCATCTACAGTATTCTTTTCATTGTCCCATCCTAAACCTGTCTCCTTAGCAAACAACTTGTACCATAGTCCCCACTCTTTTTTAAGGTTATCCCACTTGTGTCTTAACTGCATCTTTCCATATTGCTTTCCACTTCTTTCATTAAATTGAGACATAACAGCTTTCCACCCTTTCTTTGTAAGGGTGGTTGTATTGCGTTCCCCCTTATAGACTTGGTCCAAGCATGCTTGGATAAAATGTTCAGTTGTCTTTAGATCCCATGTAGCCTTTGGCTTATGAGTGTCATTGTTGTTACTCATTGATCCATTACAAAATATAAAACAAATAATATAAGCTAATTACCATAATACACAATATAGCAACAACAAAATTTTACACACTAATACTGATTATATAGTAACAAGAAAGCAAGAAATAGTAACTGATTTTACACACTAATATTGAAAACTATATCAAAGATTTGTAAAAGCCTGCCCACTGCAAAGCCTGCCCACTAGTATGCTTGTTCAATTATTCTTATTTTCAATTTCGTTAAGCATGTGATCTCCATCTACCCACTCTTTCTCTTCCCTTTTCTTCTGACTGAAAACATATATATATACACTCTCTTCAGGACCAGTTTGTAACACACCCCATCATATATTTTAAGCAGTTGCTTTGCTAGCTTAGCTACATCGTGCTAAGCACCAACCATTCCATAATATCAATAACCTACCAGTACCATTGACGTTTTATTTTTCGTTGCAGAAGGCCCTGCCACGATCTTGGCAATTGGCACCGCAACTCCTCCAAACTGCGTGGAGCAGAGTACCTACCCTGACTGCTTCTATTCTATTTATTATTTAATGTGTTTAATTAGTTTTGGTTCTTGATTCTGATCATAGTAGCATGCACAAAACACTAAGACTAAACTGCATATTATTTTTCAGGTGAAAAGTCAATGATTAAGAAGCAATACATGCACTTGACGGAAGAGATCCTGAAGGAGAATCCCAATATATGTGAGTATATGGCACCTTCATTGGATGCAAGGCAAGACATGGTGGTTGTGGAAGTACCAAAGTTAGGAAAAGAGGCAGCAACAAAGGCCATCAAGGAATGGGGCCAGCCCAAGTCCAAGATTACCCACCTCATAGAACCGTAACATAACAGCTACAGATGAATGAAACCCAAGAAGAAGAAAGAAGAAGAAGAAGAAGAAGAAGAAGAAGAAGAAGAAGAAGAAGAAGAAGAAGAAGAAGAAGAAGAAGAAGAAGAAGAAGAAGAAGAAGAAGAAGAAGAAGAAGGGAGCAGAGCAGGGAGCAGAGCAGATCGGTAGAGGAACAATAATGGAGTCGACAGAATCATCCTTCTGCGTGTCGTCTCCAGAGGCAACCAGGAAGGGACCGCCCGAATCCCCTTCATCTTCAGGTAATCTTACTGATCTGATCCCGGAGTACCGGTTTGGTTGCGGTTCGTCAAGAAGAAGAAGAGCAGATCGGTAGAAGAAGAAGAAGAAGAAGAAGAAGAAGAAGAAGAGAAGAAAGAAGAAGAAGAAGAAGAAGAAGAAGAAGAAGAAGAAGAAGAAGAAGAAGAAGAAGAAGAAGAAGAAGAAGAAGAAGCAACAGATCGGTAGTAGTGGTAGAAGAAGAAGAAGAAAAAAAAAAAAGCAGCTGAGTAGCAGATCGGTAGTGGTTCGGTAATGGTAAGAAGAAGAAGAAGAAGAGTGATACCTGGTGTGGTGCAGATCGGAAACCAGTAGTGCAGATCGAAACCAACAGTGGAGATCGGAACCAACAGTGCAGAAGGAAGGAGTGAACGTAGAAGGGAGCAAGGTTAAAAGAGAGATAAATTTAGAACGGATAAAAACTGAACGTAGAAACAAAATATTGTTACTTTCAGCTGAACGTGCGTTGGGAGCAGGAAATCAGTTGAAGAAAACGTAAAAAAAATAAGCCAAACATAAATTTGGTCCGTTCAAGAAAAATAAACGTACGTTTACAACCTTCAACTATAAAACAAACATGCTCTTAATCTTTATGAACTAAAATTGAGTGAACTAATACTAAGAAGTTGATACATTAAACTTAAGTAAATTGATCTTAAGAAATTGATGCACAAATGAGAAAGAACAAGTGGAACTTAGAAGACCTATTGAGCCACGGTTTTGACATGGACTGTACGCAATTGGAATGATCTTGTGAGCAATGGAAAATTAAGTGATTAAGTATCAAGTAACCAATACATAATAAAGTAAAAGAATGAAATTTTAAAGACTAAAGAAGGCCACGGTTGAGATATGGAATCATGAGGGATTGAATTGGCTTGGGTGAGCTAAAACTTAAGTGATGTGACACCAAGAAATTAATACATAAAATGGAGAGGAATTGAGATTTTGAGAACCTTGAAAGACCACTGTTTTAGAGAGAAAGATTAGATTCAAGTGATGTTTTTGTGCATCCTTGGAGATTGAAGAATTAGAGATATGCATAATCTTTAATAAAGTGAAAGAATCAAACTAAGTAATTGGTATTAAGAGACTAGTGCATAATATGAGAAGGAATTTAGAACCTTGAAGGCTTGTGAGGCTACCGCTTTAAGGGTTAGTTAACCTAAAGATTTTCATAATTGATTAATGACTTAGATTCTTGGAAATGTTAAACCCTTAGTGGGAAATGGCAGTTATGATAAGCCGTAAAATATATTGGTATGGAGATCCGATTCTATGCATTGTGAATCCTTGTGAGGGATTATATATATATATTTGTTGGTTTAATTCTCAATGAGAAATGATTTATTGATATTGAAAATGAATATATGCCATTGTGGTATTGTATATGATGAATGCATCATTGATGAGCATACATGATTGGACATTGAGTCATCATACATATGTAACTTGATAATGACTATATACCGTTTTGGTATTGTATATGATGAACACATCATTGATAAACATACATGACTGGACATTGCGACGTCATGTATATGTATTGTACATGATTAATGAGTCATTGATAAACATACATGACTTGACATTGCGTCGTCATGCATATGTATACCTGAGAGTTGAATAACACCTATGTGCGGGTGCGAATAGACTAGCGTAGGTGCCATATGTTGTTGGCCTTGGAGGCGTCGGGGTGTGGGTTCCTCACATGGACAGTTTAGAGCTCCTCTGTACCGTGGGGTAAACCGATGCAAACACACCAACGATCCGGACCAGGACGCTGTCCTATATCGCGATCAACTGTTGAGGTGCCACGTATAAGCCATGATGCGCAAATATTTTTATGAGATGAAGCACACTATTTTAAGACTAACGATATACTAGCATTACTCCTTGATCATTCACTCTGAAAAGGTTAATGTTTAGCTCCATGGAGTAGGATTTGGTATCATAATGCATTGTGCATCGTTCATTGTCAGTCTCATAAGTTGTTGAGCATGAGCATGAGCATGAGCATCGTTCTTATGTTCTAGGCTCCCGAAAAGAAGTTGCAACTTGTTGATATGGTTACGCCTAATCAATTCCTTTAAGCCATCCACAACTATGCAGTCCCATACCTGCACAGTCTCTGAATCCCTCTCATTCCGATGCGTATTCGGTTCATTCACGGGACCCTTCGCCTAGAAATGGTTAATGTTTACATGCTTCATGCACCGACGTCCACTCCCCGCCCTCATCCGGATTTGGTTATCCCCGAACCAACCGCACCGGGAGAGGTCCCGTCTCGATACCATTTGTAACATCCCGGGACCGCTCGCAGGATTACGAGTGTCTGAGTCTTTTGCGTATTTTGTCCTCACTCACACGCAAATAACGTTTTACTACCGTACATGATTTGTCCGATGGTTTTCTTTGATTTCATCGGAAATCATGTGGTGATTTTCCTGTTGAAATTGGTTATTGTTATTGCCTATTGCTGATCTACTTTTACTATAAAAGTCATTAATTCTTATTATTGCTTATAACTGAACTATTTGTATTATAAATATAAATGTATGGACTGTATTGCTTCGTGGGTGCTTTGCGCTGTACTATTTTCTTGCTGCCATAGTGGTAATGAAAGATGAGTGTCTCACCTCTTTCTTGTATTACCCTGTTCTATGTCAAATTGGATAAAAACAGTGAAAAGTGCGAGTGGACTCGATTAGTTGTACTTGAGGATCAATTTCTGCTTCCTGGTGATGACGTCCCCTGTAACATCCCGGGACTGTCTGCAGGATTGACGAGTGTCTCCACAAATCAACACAGGTCTTTTCAGCGTATTTTGTCCTCACTCACACGCGTCCTAGGAAACTTCCCAGGAGGTCACCCATCCCATAATTGCTCCAAGTCAAGCACGCTTAACAATGGAGTTCTTATGTTCTAGGCTCCCGAAAAGAAGTTGCAACTTGTTGATATGGTTACGCCTAATCAATTCCTTTAAGCCATCCTCAACTATGCAGTCCCATACCTGCACAGTCTCTGAATCCCTCTCATTCCGATGCGTATTCAGTTCATTCATGGGACCCTTCGCCTAGAAGCATGCCAGGAGCCGCCCATTGTACATGCTTCAATTCGCACCGACGTCCACTCCCCGCCCTCATCTGCCCCGGAACACCACATGCCCACCAGCTTCTGCCTGGTTCGTCCCCGAACCACACCGTACTGGGAGAGGTCCCGTCTCTGATACCATTTGTAACATCCCGGGACTGCCTGCAGGATTGACGAGTGTCTCCACAAACCAACACAGGTCTTTTCAGCGTATTTTGTCCTCACTCACACGCATCCTAGGAAACTTCCCAGGAGGTCACCCATCCCATAATTGCTCCAGGTCAAGCACGCTTAACAATGGAGTTCTTATGTTCTAGGCTCCCGAAAAGAAGTTGCAACTTGTTGATATGGTTACGCCTAATCAATTCCTTAAGCCATCCTCAACTATGCAGTCCCATACTTGCACGCCTCTCGAATCCCTCTCATTCCGATGCGTATTCAGTTCATTCATGGGACCCTTCGCCTAGAAGCATGCCAGGAGCCGCCCATTGTACATGCCTTCAATTCGCACCGACATCCACTCCCCGCCCTCATCCGCCCCGGACACCACATGCCCACCGGCACCCGCCTGGTTCGTCCCCGAACCACACCGTCACCGGGAGAGGTCCCGTCTCGATACCATTTGTAACATCCTGGGATCGCCCGCAGCGGGGGTGACGAGTGTCTCCACAAACCAACACAGTCTTTTCGCCGTATTTTGTCCTCACTCACACGCATCCTAGGAAACTTCCCAGGGAGGTCACCCATCCCATAATTGCTCTAGGTCAAGCACGCTTAACAATGGAGTTCTTATGTTCTAGGCTCCCGAAAAGAAGTTGCAACTTGTTGATATGGTTACGCCTAATCAATTCCTTTAAGCCATCCTCAACTATGCAGTCCCATACTTGCACAGTCTCTGAATCCCTCTCATTCCGATGCGTATTCAGTTCATTCATGGGACCCTTCGCCTAGAAGCATGCCAGGAGCCGCCCATTGTACATGCTTCAATTCGCACCGACGTCCACTCCCCGCCCTCATCTGCCCCGGGACACCACATGCCCACCAGCTTCCGCCTGGTTCGTCCCCGAACCACACCGTACTGGGAGAGGTCCCGTCTCTGATACCATTTGTAACATCCCGGGACTACCTGCAGGATTAACGAGTGTCTCCACAAACCAACACAGGTCTTTTCAGCGTATTTTGTCCTCACTCACACGCATCCTAGGAAACTTCCCAGGAGGTCACCCATCCCATAATTGCTCCAAGTCAAGCACGCTTAACAATGGAGTTCTTATGTTCTAGGCTCCCGAAAAGAAGTTGCAACTTGTTGATATGGTTACGCCTAATCAATTCCTTTAAGCCATCCTCAACTATGCAGTCCCATACCTGCACAGTCTCTGAATCCCTCTCATTCCGATGCGTATTCAGTTCATTCATGGGACCCTTCGCCTAGAAGCATGCCAGGAGCCACCCATTGTACATGCTTCAATTCGCACCGGCGTCCACTCCCCGCCCTCATCTCCCCCGGGACACCACATCCCCAACACCCTACATGTTTCGCACATGGACACAGTTTCTCCAAGGCTCGGAAGCCTGGCACTTCGAACTTGAAGCGGGACTTGTCGTATACGTGTAAAGATGAACTCGGCGATGGGACTAACATCGCCTATGTTCCATTATGTGTGGAGTTCCCTATACCCATTGGGGAAATATGGGGTAACCGTCATCTCTTCCCTAGAGAGGTTTCGGTTATGACACAGGTTCATACTCCTTTTCCTTTGGAGATATCGCAAGGGCAAGTCTTATCCGTCAGAGATGCCGGGGAAGATCAAGTGCAGGATCTTTCTGTTGGGAATTGCGGATCAAAAGTCTCACAGCGGAATAATAGAATTCCCTCTCAGGATCCATGCGAAAAGGTCCATAATCCGAGTTTTTAAAAATTACCTCTTGAAGCGTGATAATCACAAGCGAGGTGAATCACCAACACCATAATAGTGACGATGTCTCTGCGGTATCCACACGAACAGACTTGCAAAAGGGAGTCACGCCTCTGTTTTCATAGTGCTAGCTGCGAAGAGAGGAGAAGAAGACCTCACTATCTCTCACTCACTTTCTATAGGTGCGGCTAGGGTTGTGTTGTAACCTAGTAGCAGCCCCCTTAGTAGTACTATTTATAATAGTGGCTGCCTTAAGTGAGTGTGAGTAGTAGCAAGGTAAGCTGTGCAACTCTAAACCCATCTGTCATGAGTTAGGCCCACAATTGAATCCGAGTCCAACTTGGATCCTTATTGCTCAAATCTAGCTGGTTCTAAGTGTGCGACCCTGCAGGTTCTCATAATGTTGGTAGTAATATTAAAATCTCATTTTAATATTACAAACAGTGAGCGGTATCTAGCAACACATCACTGCTACCCAAGTAATGAGAATGTCAGTGATTTAACATAACCTATCCGTGACCAATGTTTCCGTGTAGTTTAGTCCCTTTGTTCAAATATCCAGATTGAACACAAGGCATGGAACGTGCCACCCTTGTTTAGTTCAATCTTCAGTTTCCTGATTCCCGAGTAGACATAGTAATAACAAATGAGATCAATATCTCATACTGACTCATTTGAGCATGGCCATGCATTTCGTAGTCTCACTCAATTAGGGGGCCCGAAGATATCACTCCTGTTATGTAGGAGGGATAAATCCCATCTAGGTCACTCACATCTCGCCACATATATCACGGTATGTCTAATAACCAACTTTATAATCATCTTGTTATAGATGACGTTTGATGGCATTAAAACACACAACTCCTCATGTAGGAATCGTAGTGATTTCGGGTCAAAGGACTGCATACACCATTATCACTATGAGAATCGCTTATGACACTCACGTAACGATCCACGTAGCGTTCTCATGGCGGGTCTGTCCAATACATCATTACTCTAATATGTATCCATGTGTAGACTTGATATCTCATATCCATGACCCGTGAGATGTGGTCATCAGTCTACGCACGTACTAGTCTCAATGCATTATCATTGTCCTATTTGACAATAATACTTGAGTAGGGACATTTTAAGAATAGTGCTCTATCCAATAGGATCTCACGATCAAGTCATCCACTTGATGTCCTATGGTATCAAACTTACTATTCTAAGGACTTTATTATGTCTTCCAAAAATAACACAATAAATGAAATGCCTCATATATCAAAAAATAGCATAATATAATGTATGTAAACACAGATAAAATGTATTGGCCTTTAGGGCATACACCAACAATCTCCCACTTGCACTAGAGCCAATCAGGCATATTTCTAATGCCTAAAGACCTAGTGTGACCCTCATGCTTCTACTGTGCAAGAGACTTCGTCAGTGGATCAGCAGTGTTATCATCTGTCGGTACTCTGCATATTTTCACATCTCCTCTATCGATGATTTCTCGAATGAGATGGAAGCGCCTAAGTATATGTTTGGATCGCTGGTGAGATCTGGGCTCCTTAGAGTGTGCAATGGCTCCATTATTATCACAATAGAGGTCCACAATGCTAGGAACTACACCAAGCTCAATAATGAATTTCTAATCCAAACGGCCTCCTTTGCTGCATTGGAGGCAGCAATATACTCAGCCTCTGTGGTAGAATTAGCGACTGTCTCTTGCTTTGAACTCTTCCAGCTCACAGCCCCACCATTCAGGCAATAAACAAAACCTGATTGCGATCTGGAGTCGTCCTTATCGGTTTGGAAGCTAGCATCAGTGTAACCTTTTACAACTAGTTCCTCCTCAGCTCCATATACCAAGAACGAATCCTTAGTCCTTCTTAAGTACTTAAGGATGTTCTTGACAGCACTCAGTGACTCTCACCGAGATCAGATTGGTACCTGCTCGTCATGCTCAAAGCATACGAGATGTCTGGTCAAGTACATAACATGGCATACATGATAGATCCAATTGCAGATGCATATGGAATCTTACTCATGCGATCCCTCTCATCCTGGGTGGAAGGGGATTGAGCCTTAGATAGGCTTATACCATGTGACATAGGCAAGAGTCCTTTCTTAGATTCATGCATGTTAAATCGTCTTAACACTTTATCTATGTATGTACTCTGACTTAGGCCAAGCAATCTCTGCGATCTATCTCTATAGATCCTTATACCTAATACATAGGTGGCTTCGCCTAAGTCCTTCATAGAAAAGCACTTCCCTAACCAAGTCTTTACAGACTGTAGGGTAGGGATGTCATTTCCAATTAGTAGTATGTCATCTACATACAATACTAAAAAGACAACTGTGCTCCCACTAACCTTCTTGTAGACACAAGATTCTTCTTCATTCTTGATGAAACCAAACTGTTTGATTGTATCATCAAAACGAAGATTCCAGCTTCTGGAAGCTTGCTTCAATCCATAAATAGATCGTTGTAACTTGCATACCTTTCTAGCATCCTGTGGGGTGGCAAAACTCTCAGGTTGTGTCATGTACACATCCTCGAGAAGATTTCCATTAAGGAAAGCAATTTTGACATCCATTTGCCAGATTTCATAATCATGGTATGCTGCAATAGCAAGCAAGATCCGAATGGATTTAAGCATCGCAACTGGGGAAAAAGTTTCATCATAGTCTACACCATGAATTTGCTTGAAACCTTTAGCCACTAATTGCGCCTTAAAGGTATGCACATTACCATCCATGTCGGTTTTCTTCTTAAAAACCCACTTGCACCCAATGGGTTTTACCCCTTCAGGTGGGTCAACCAAGGTCCATACCTGGTTGGCATACATGGATTCCATTTCAGAACTCATGGCCTCAAGCCATTTTTCAGATTCTGGGCCAATAATGGCTTCCTAGTAAGTCACAGGCTCATCTTGATTCATGAGCAATACGTCACCTTGTTGAGTCATGAGAAATCCATATCTCTCTGGTTGACGACGTATCCTGTTAGACCTACACGGGTCTTATGCTACTAGAGCAGATTGTGGTTCCACAATGATTTGTGGAGGCTGCTCTATTTCCACCATTGGTTCGCTGCTACTCTGTGAACTTTAAATTTCTTCAAGTTCTACTTTCTTCCCACTGATTCCTTTGGAGATAAGCTCCTTTTCTAGGAATACAACAGTTCGTGCGACGAACACTTTGCCCTCGGTAGGATTATAGAAATAGTAACCCTTGGTTTCCTTAGGATACCCCACAAAGAAGCATTTATCTAATTTTGGGCTAAGCTTGTCAGAAACTTGACGTTTCACATAAGCTTCACAACCCCAAATCTTCATAAAAGACATACTGGGTCGTCTCCCAGTCCACATCTCATATGGTGTCTGTTGAACCATCTTAGATGGAACACGGTTAAGTGTGAAAGCTGCACGTTAATGAGCATGTCCCTAAGAAGGAGCCTGGAAGGTCTGCATGACTCATCATGGATCGGACCATGTCCAACAAGGTCCGGTTCCTCCTTTCGTAAAACACCATTCCATTGTGGTGTTTCAGGAGGAGTGAGTTGAGATATTATCCCACACTTTTTCAGATGATCATCAAACTGTTGGCTTAAGTATTCACCTCTTCGATCTGATCGAAGGATTTTAATACTCTTGCCAAGTTGGTTTTGTACTTCATTCTTGAACTCTTTGAACTTTTCAAAGGATTCTGATTTGTGCTTCACAAGATATACAAATCCAGATCTACTGAAATCATCAGTAAATGTAATGAAATACTGAAAACTGCCTCTAGCTAGTGTGTTTAGTGGCCCACATACATCACTATGTATAAGGCCTAAAAGATCACTAGCCCTTTCACCTTGTCCAGTGAATGGGGCCTTAGTCATCTTTCCCAATAAACAAGATTCACATGTCTCATATGATTCGTAATCAAACGAGTCCAAGAATCCATCTTTATGGAGTTTGGAAATGCGGTTCTTATTTATGTGGCCCAAACGACAATGCCAGAGATAAGTCGGGTTCATATCATTTGACTTGAACCTCTTTGTATTTACATTATAAATGGGCGTTTCGAGATCAAGGACATAAAGTCCATTACTCAAATGTGCACTACCATAGAAAATATCATTAATATAAATAGAACAACATTTGTTCTTTATTATAAAAGTAAAACCTTTCTTGTCCAAACAAGAAACAGAAATGATATTCCTGCTAATGGCAGGCACAAAATAACAATTATCCAATTCAATTACAAGCCTAATGGGCAAAGCTAATAAATAAGTCCCTACGGCTAATGCAGCAACCTTTGCTCCATTTCCCACTCGTAGGTCGACTTTGCCCTTAGTCAATGGTCTACTGCTCTTTAGATCCTGCACATTTACACAAATGTGAGATCCACATTCAGTATCTAATACCCATGATGCAGAAGTAGATAAATTGACTTCTATAACAAAAATACCTAAAGTAGAAGTCTCACTTCCCTTCTTCTTCTTGAGCTTCTCTAGGTACTTGGCACAGTTCCTCTTCCAATGTCCGGTCTGACCGCAATGGAAGCATGTACCTTCCTTAGCCACTCCACCCACTGGTTTCAAGCTAGAAGTGCTAGGCTTGGACTTTTCCTTGCCCTTACCCTTCCACTTGTCCTGGGGCTTTTTCTGCTGTTTCTTGCCCTTATTCTTATGGACCATCATTATGGCCTTTCCTTTGCCTTTGTTTATGTTCTGCTCAGCAGTTCTCAACATGCTTAGCAGCTCTGGTAGTGATTTGTCAATTTCATTCATGTTGTAGTTCATGACAAATTGACTAAAACTCTCCGGCAACGATTGCAGGACTAAGTCAGTGGCCAACTCTTGGCCCATAGGAAAATCGAGTCTCTCAAGGTTTTCAATGTACCCAATCATCTTGAGTACATGAGCACCAACAGGGCTTCCCTCTACCAGCTTGCACTGAAAGAGTGCTTTGGAGACCTCATATCTCTCATGTCTAGCCTGCTCTTGATAAAGCTTTTTAAGGTGTACGATCATATCGTAGGCTTCCATGTTCTCGTGTTGCTTTTGGAGCTCAGAGTTCATGGTGGCTAGCATTAGACATCCAATGTCCAAGGCATCATCTTGATGCTTCTTATAAGCATCTCTTTCAGCTCTAGGGGCATTAGCAGCAGGTGGCTCAGGAATAGGCTGTTCTAAAACATACAAATTTTTTCTCTTGCTTGAGGACAATCCTCAAGTTCCTGTACCAGTCTAGGAAATTTGTCCCAGACAACTTGTCCTTCTCAAGGACCGATCACAATGATAAGCTACTTGATGTGTTTATTGCCATAGTAATCTATCAACAGAAATATGCAAAATATAAGTATTATGCTATAAACATATTTAACAAGGTCTTTTAATTAAATATGCCTCCCACTATTTTATTCAAATCAATGACCCTCAACATTGACTCGGAAAATCCCATTGAAAGATTTCCTAGTGGGCCAAGATCCATATTTCACCTAGTTTTGAGTCAGCTTTGGCTGATCGCCCAAAATTTAGTTATTTAGGTAGGAAACTCTTTCCAATTACATCACATGTAACTCTTTGGATAGTTGGGTGAATAACACTTATTCTAATCCATCTAATGGACTAAAGCCCAACTTCATGCCTCTAAGCCTTCAATCCTATTGAAATGGCCTAGTTAAGTCAAACCCAATGGTTGACATTTGGATATTACTATTATCCTATCGCATCTTACTAATATAGATAAAGGCACCCTGCTTTGGCAGACCTACACTTGATCGATATTAGTCTTGACGAGTGCCACGCATTGGAAGGCATCACATAATGACTTAATATTTTCTTTGAGGGAATTTTATTATTAGATCTCACCATTTATTAAACTTGTTTAACATACCATAAACATCATCCATGCATCTCATACATATAAAGCATATATTAAATGTGACATGGTTATGGCCTCTAAGAGAGTAGCATTAATTAATGCGCACTTCACCAAGCGTCTCCCACCAACGTCCTCACTTGATGTCGTCTCCTTGTCTCCACATGAAGATTACATTATAGAAACCTCTTTTACATTCGAGGGAGTTAGATGAGAAGAGAATGTACAATCGAATGTAGAGAGAAAGGCACGATACATGTGTCGTATTTAAAATAACCAAAATAGTATAAAATAAAGACTAAGGCCATAACCATGCACCATGCATCTCTAAGAATACATAAACACAAAGCAATAACACATTATTATTTTTGTGAATTATAAAAACAGTTTTGAATATTGCACTTTCGAATATCACACACCACGAAACGGGGTTTGGGGCAAAGCCTCGACGGGGATCCCGCTGGTTACTTGAACAAAAATTCGAGTCGACCCTTCTGCCTCTATGACGGCTAGGGAAACAACACTTGAACCCTAAGGCCCGCAAACACATGAACGCTTCATGTGCGCAGCAGGTTCCTCATGTACCGTTATCACCTATCCAGAAACAAGGTTTCCAGAATGTGTGAAGACATGAACACTTCATGTCATGAGGAAGCTTCATAGCCACCGCAAAATGGAAACAAGGTTTCCAAAACCTTGTGTCGCGCTGCTGTGTATATCGCATTCATACAGAAAATATGCAGAAACAGAAAGCATTCAAAACAGTTTTCGCAGAATCATACATATCACATATATATATACCAGATAAACGCAAAAACAGAAAGCATTCAAAACGATTTTCATTCATACATATCACACATATATATCAGAAAAACGCAAAAACAGAAAGCATTCAAAACGATTTTCATTCATACATATCACACATATATATCAGAAAAACGCAGAAACAGAAAGCTTTCAAAATAGTTTTCGCAGAAACATATGAACATCTTCATGGTTTCAGAAACATCAACATGTTTCATAAACAACAAATAAAATAGAACACGGTTTCATACATCATTATTTCGATTTCAGAAATAACATATAAAGATCATATCTTTTATCAAAAGAAAGCAACGAATCATGTTATCGCATATAACAAGAAAAGTAGAAAACCGAATCATGGTTTCGCAAGTGTCTCTGATACCACTGTTGGGAATTGCGGATCAAAAGTCTCGCAGCGGAATAATAGAATTCCCTCTCAGGATCCATGCGAAAAAGTCCATAATCCGAGTTTTTAAAATTACCTCTTGAAGCGTGATAATCACAAGCGAGGTGAATCACCAACACCGTAATAGTGATGATGCCTCTGCGGTATCCACACGAGCAGACTTGCAAAAGTGAGTCACGCCTCTGTTTTCGTAGTGCTAGCTGCGAAGAGAGGAGAAGAAGACCTCACTATCTCTCACTCACTTTCTGTAGGTGCGGCTAGGGTTGTGTTGTAACCTAGTAGCAGCCCCCTTAGCAAGATTACTATTTATAATAGTGGCTGCATTAAGTGAGTGTGAGTAGTAGCAAGGTAAGTCGTGCAACCCTAAACCCATCGTCATGAGTTAGGTCCACAATTGAATCCGAGTCCAACTTGGATCCTTATTGCTCCAATCTAGCTCTGTTCTAAGTGTGCGACCCCGCAGTTCTCATGATGTTGGTAGTAATATTAAAATCTCATTTTAATATTACAAACAGTGAGCGGTATCTAGCAACACATCACTGCTACCCAAGTAATGAGAATGTCAGTGATTTGACATAACCTATCCGTGACCAATGTTTCCGTGTAGTTTAGTCCCTTTGTCCAAATATCCAGATTGAACACAAGGCATGGAACGTGTCACCCTTGTTTAGTTCAATCTTCAGTTTCCTGATTCCCGAGTAGACATAGTAATAACAAATGAGATCAATATCTCATACTGACTCATTTGAGCATGGCCATGCATTTCGTAGTCTCACTCAATCAGGGGGCCCGAAGATATCACTCCTGTTATGTAGGAGGGACAAATCCCATCTAGGTCACTCACATCCCTCCACATGTATCACGGTATGTCTAATAACCAACTTTATAATCATCTTGTTACAGATGACGTTTGATGGCATTAAAACACACAACTCCTCATGTAGGAATCGTAGTGATTTCAGGTCAAAGGACCACATACACCATTATCACTATGAGAATCGCTTATGACACTCATGTAACGATCCACGTAGCATTCTCATGGCGGGTCTGTCCAATACATCATTACTCTAATATGTATCCATGTGTAGACTTGATATCTCATATCCATGACCCATGAGATGTGGTCATCAGTCTATGCACATACTAGTCTCAATGCATTATCGTTGTCCTATTTGACAATAATACTTGAGTAGGGACATTTTAAGAATAGTGCTCTATCCAATAGGATCTCACGATCAAGTCATCCACTTGATGTCCTATGGTATCAAACTTACTATTCTAAGGACTTTATTATGTCTTCCAAAAATAACACAATAAATGAAATGCCTCATATATCAAAAAATAGCATAATATAATGTATGTAAACACAGACAAAATGTATTGGCCTCTAGGGCATACACCAACACTTTCCATTCATGTGTTCGACTTCAGCGAAGGCCGAACCTTTATTTGGTAGTTTATGTTATGTAATGAAAGGTTTAAATTTGATATTGTGTAATTCTACTTTATGCATTAATTTTGGATATATATAATCTTGTATCAAATGATGTTGTATCCGTTGATGGGTCAATATATTTATATCTCATTCAAGGCTCATATCTTCTACTTATGCATAAACGCGAAAAATAAACTTTCAAATCTTGAAATGTATGTTATCATGATTGTGACACACCTGGAATTAGTAACTGTGGTGTAATGGCGATTGCGCTGCGGTTGTTATATTTTAGGTGTGTTACAATGGTCTTCTTTATGACCATTGATTCACTCTTTTTAAAGCTTGGAATGTTGATTTTGTGAGATAAAAATCCTAGGGTTTTGTGGGAGGCTTGGACGAAATCTTCAAGGATCAACAAGGAGGCATTTTTCTTGTTATTTTCTTTGGTAAGGGGGAGAACATCCTCATCAACCACTCAAGGTGGTGAGGGACAAATTTGTGTATTGAAAATGGAGAATCTATGTGTGGATTTCTTCTCTTGATTGGTTGTTTTTCAATGATTTATAACTATGTGATTTGTATGGTGTTACTATTAATGTTGTGATATTATGTGTTGTTGATGGATTGTAATTGTTGTATGGTTGGATTTATGTGTGGATGACAAAGAGCACTTTGTCCTTTGGAGGTGAAGCTCACGGCCTTGTGGCCTTAAATGGGGAACCAAAATGAAATCTTTGTATAAATATGGAACTTGGTGAGCTAATTGATGAAAGAATGGAAATTTTGGAGCCTTGAGACCTTAGGTGAGGTCATGACTAAGAGTTGGAAAACTAAGAAAAGTGTAACTAAATTGGTGGTAATTGGGAACTTAGAAGTTTAAGTGGAAAATGAATTGATTGAGGAATTAAAACAATGAATTGAGAAGATGAATATTGAGTCCCATAAACTTAGGGCTCACGGCTATTTAGGGTAATCAAGAGGAAAATTTGTAATAAAAGTGAAACTTGAATAACTAAGTGACTAGATAATAAATTGGGAATTCATAAGATGGAAAAATAAAAGAAATGAGAACTTTAATATAAAACCATAATGATTTATGACTTTTGAAGGAAAATGAGTGTAAGCGAGGCTTTGAGATTCATAAGGCTTTAAGTAAGTAAACTTTATTAATGATAAAGAGAAGTGTTAATTGGAATAGAGAAACAAGAATTGAAACGATAATGGAAACTATGTGACTAAGATTAAATGATAATGTTATTATCACGCCCATAAGTGGAATCTTGAATTATTAATAATTGCTATGAATTATGATAGTGTATGATCATGGATTGCATAACATTGATGATATCATGTATGTATATGTGCATTGCGGCATTCATCATACCTTGTAAAGTCATGTGATCTGTTGTTATGGTTGTATGAGCCTAGGAGTTGAATTACACCTTTGTGCGAGTGCGATGGGCCTAGTGTAGGTCTTTATTGACCTTGGGGACGTCGGGTTGTAGGGTGTCCACAATGGCTAGGTGGTAACTCCCCTGTGTTGTGGATCATACTAATGCAAACACACCGGTGATTCGGACCGAGACACTCACCCCAATCAGGATCTGATATAGAATGTCTTGTATAAAACCTTGTTGCGCAAACATTGATTTTATTGAAAGCACTTGATTTATGGCTGACAAGATACAAACATATCTTCTGATCATTCTCTCTGAAATATTTGTCTAGCTCCATGGAGTAGGAATTGAGTACATTGTGTACATGCATAGTGAGTCTGCATACCCTCATGACATTTATATATATGTTTGACTATTTGGTGTTGAATGATTTATCGAATTGTTAGATTACTAAATGTTATCCCTGCTGTTGATATTTGATATTGCTGATTTCTGTATTTGGATGGTATTTATGTCCATACTGTCTCTACACTGCCTGTTGGGAATGATGCCAAATTTCTCACCTCTTAGTTGTGTTGTGTTATTTTGATGTATATTCTGATTTATTAAAGACCGAGGAGGAATTGAAGAGGAATTACCCCCTCTTTTATCAGTGTTAGCTGTTGTACTAAGATGATGTCAAGGCTGCGTATTTTGGATTATGTTTGTGTGTACTTCCATGGTGGAGCAGATGTTTGGTCAGTCAACTTGGCTAATGAGAGGGTTACCTACACTGGGGAGCTGAGATTGACTTTTCGTAGGGATCTTTGTGAGGCCTCTGTTTGTCTTTCTCTGTATCTGTTCAGTTAGTGTTTAATATACCTATCCAGGAATGGTGGAGTAACTTCCACTATACTCCTCATGAGGACAGCGTAGTGTCCTCTGGGCAGATACCTGTCTGTCAGGGTGTACCTCCTACTGTGGTCATTTCTTTCAAGGAATCGGAAGAGGATCCTTCTGAGGACCTTTTGGTTTAGGTACGTAGGACTTGGGCTGGTTGTGTCCTTTTTGCTAGTCAGTCTTTCCTGATCATCTATACATTTTTTAGTGTGCGTATGTATTTGAGCGCCATTCTTTTTGTAAGTATTTTGAGGGTACAGATATGTATATGATCCATACGAACTAACTGATATGAATATTTATGTATATATATATATATATATATATATATATATATAGAGAGGGGATCGGTTACACCAGTGTAAGTCTTTTTTGACTTACACTCATTTTCAACCGTTAGATTCATTTTCATCTAATGGTTGAGATTAATTCATTAAAAGTAACCATTAGATGAAAGTGGATCTAACAGCTGAAAATAAGTGTAAGTAAAAAAAAACTTACACTGGTGTAAGTTGATCCTCCCTCATATATATATATATATATTATCAATGATGTTTTATGATCTATCTGCTTGTTTGATCTGTTATCCGCAAGTAAAAGAGTATTTTACATCAAATATTATGGTTTTAATAATTACCGATTTTATAACTTAGGTTGAATTTGTTTCATATTTTGCTTTAATTGATTGATTTTGGATTTGTAAAGTTGTGACGTCCTCCTACTTCCAAATGGGAAGAAGGCGTTACACAAATCGTGGTTCTGGGTAGCTTGTAATCGATTACATTCTGCTTGTAATCGATTACATCCTGCATGTAATCGTTTACATGGGTTCTATCAAGATAGTAATCGATTACCAAGGTCATGTAATTAATTACCTGACCTCCAAAAAAAGGATTTTGATATGAAAATGATGGAAACATAGTTCTTTACTCCTTGGGACCTAAATACAAACCTTAAACCTTGAATTATGTGATTAAAAGTCACTAAATTGTGGAATGAATATGCATCCAAAGCATTTTGTGAAAAGATTTTTATATGGATTTTGAATTAAATGAAGTATGATGACTTGGATTATTTTTAGTAAGAATCATTGTATATATATTGAATGAAATGTGATAATTAAGATGAATTAAATGTATGAACGATATTGAAAAGCATAGTAATAAATGATATTGAAAAGCATATTAATATATGCACATTGAAGAATAGTATTGTCAAGTATGATAAATGAAAGCAAAAGAATGTATGAAGAGCAAAATTGATGCATAAGAGAGTGAATGAAAGAATATTGAATGAATGGTAAGGGTAACCTGATTATCCATGATTATCCTTATACTAAGGGTGAAACTTGGAAAATGGTGGATAAGGATGGTATTTCCCTTGCCACTAGAGTTATTGAGGTTGAAGATGGTATTTTGCATCCCTTTTTATCTGAGTCTTTACCTTAGGTGATAGGTACTCGAGGACAGATGTTTCCTCTTCTACTAGAGGTGATCTAGGATTGAGTATAGAATGAGGAAAGGATCCTAACTCTAGTTAGAATGGAAGGTTAAGGATGCTATTTCCCTTCCTTCTAGAGTAGTTGAGGATTGGAGATAGATAATACTCTCTTCCTCTTCACTCAAATTATTTCTAGATGTTGAGATGATCTTATTATGCATGGTATTGTGAGGATGGTATTTCCCTCACTTCCGCCTTGTCGTGGCAAAGAAAATTAACGACATATATACCGCCCTGTCATGGCGAAGAGAATTAATGGCATATGTACCGCCCTGCTGTGGCAAAGAGATATAACGACATTTTCGGTTTGGGTTGCCTTGAATATGGAGTAGTTTTGTGTGACATACCTAGCAGTGTCACGAATAGGTTGAAGTACATTAACCTGAAAAGCAGACTACTACTAAGAGAATAAAAATGAGATTGAGAATGAAATAGTATTGTGAGGACGGTCATTCCCTTACTTACCATGTATATGAAAACTAGATATAAACTCAAGTAGGAGAATATCTAGAACAGAATGGAATGAGATATAAACTCGAGTATAAGAGTATCCTGAAATGATTACGAATTACGAATGAATACAACAAATGCAAGAAATTATGAGATTTACCAAAGAACAAGAATTAATGAATTATGAATAATGACAAAAAAATATAATAAAGAATGAAAGAATAGAATATGAATAATGATGAAGTATTTGATTTATGATGTAAAAGATATGAAGAACATGAGAATTGGAATATGGAACTTGAAGCATAAAGAATTATGCGAATATGAGAATGACAAATATAAGAATATATCAAGTAGAAATGAATAAATAGAAGAAATGAATAAATATAAGAATATACGTTATGAAGGAATATATATATATATATATATATATATATATATTGTATTGTATTGATACTTGATTTGAATGTACAAAAGAATTAAAAAGAACTGGATTTGGTTTTGTTCGAAGCATTGAATTATGTAAACGATATTTATAAGAATAATAATTGAATCGCTGTTTTGGGAAGAGAGATGACAAGTTTTGGCAGTTTGCCACCTTTTTAACTTATGAATACATAAATAGATATTGAGTTTTAAATGAAAATGTGTTTTTTCCTGAAACAACTGGATATACTACAACGTCACATTTTTATAAATCTATTGAGATTTTTTTGAATTCTCACCCCCGCACCTCTATATTTTCTGTATTTTTTCCAAGAACAATGAAGGCTTCAGCAAGTAGGAAAGAAGATTGGAATCGTAAAGAAAAAGGAGTTTAGTCATATTCAAATGAATAGTGTATGTAGAATCTGTATAGGTGATGCCATGGAGGCAAATATTGTAGTATTTGTATTATGATAAATGTATTTGTATAAAGCTCCTTTCGATATATATACGATATTACACCTGTAACAGACTCATATTTTCATATATTTTGTAAATGTTTTCACAAATTTTGTTATTTGAATCAAAGTATCACACCTAATCCTATTACTAATGCATGATTCCGATCATGTTATTAGTGTTAATATTAGAGAGTTACATTTTGGTATCAGAGTTGTTCATCATGTTGAGCTGGAGTATGGACTAACTACATTTGTTATCCATTTGCCTTATCTTAATGATATGATGTATAGGTAGAATTGCATAACAGCCTTGAGTTTGTATATTTATAGTTAACTGACACACTGTTACATAATGTTGAGTTTGGCCAACTCTCTATATTGTGTGGTGTGAGCAGGAAACTATGGCATCGACTGGGTGTACCTAAGGCAATGAAGCCTCTGTTAGAGAAAGAAATAATGTCCCAGTTATGTTTAAAGCCTTTAGAGGTATAGCCGCTACAATAAGAGATCAAGCAGCCATGATTAAGGAGCAAACAACCACGACAAACATGATATTGGAAGGAATAAGAGTCAATGTGCAATGAGCACTAATGAACAATGTAGAATAGATGAGGAATCAAGATTTTCATGATTTGCCCAAATTCGGAAAAGCCGACCCTCCATTACTCCACACTAAGTATAATTTAATAAGAACAGAGGAATGATTGAGAGAGTTGGAGGAGTCTTTTGTAGTGATGCAATGTAGAGATGATCAAAAGTGTTGTATGCATCCTACATGTTGAAAGGGAAAGTTGAGTATTGATGGAATGAAGTTAGAAGATTAAAGGAATCACAAGTATTTAAATAACTTAAGAAGTATTTAAAATTATTTTCTGGATAAGTATTTTCCTAAAGAATTTGCAAGAAGTCAAAGAGTTAGAAATTTTAAAATTGGAGTAGTGGATCAATATGTGGCGAAGTATGAAGAACTATTGAAGTTCTCTTTTATTTTAGGTATAATCTTGATGAGAATTGGAAGTGCATAATTGATTATTTGGAAGCTTTAGAACAAGTACATTTCACCAAATAACTGAACATGCATATGAGGCTGATCACTTATTATCGTGTGGCAGAGAATTATCTGGTTTAATAATCGGTTAATAGAGATGGCATAACCGGTTATTGTTCAAAAACAGAAACACGTGAAGTACATTAGGTGCTTTGTAACTGATTATGGGCAAGTTAAAAATTAAAATTTGGATGTCTTACTCAAAATTATCAAAAGGGACAAAGGTTATGGATATGAGAAAATAGAGTTTTGATTATTAAACCTGGTATAAGTAAAAGAAGTTCCTTAGAATATGGTATGAAGAGATTTAATTAACTGCACTAAAGAGAATGGTAAAACTTCTAGTGATCAAGAACTTTTATACCTTAATAGATAGATGCAGAATCATGGAACCTGAAAGTTCAAGATCACAACAAGAATAATATAGAAAGAAAAGAGTTAAAGATAGAATTGAAAGAAGTGTATTAACATTTGAAGATCAATAAGAAGAAAAGTAAATTTAAAAGAAACAAGAATGAGGGCCACAATGTAAGAAATGTGGTGGATACCACGGATATAGAATTTGTATGATCGATCAGATTGAATGTTTTATTTGTGGCAAGGAAGGGACATTATGTTGGACAATGTTCCCAGTAATAAGAAATAGATATTTTCAGACTCAAGACCACAGGGAGAATGTATATCCTAAAAAGTAAAGAGGCAGCTCAGTCCTCTATTGTAGAACAAGAAGAATATATGTCTTGAAAGATAAGAGGTAGGGTAGCCCCATCCTCTGATTCATAATAAAATGATCATGAAACTCAGAATTAATCTTTTATGAGATAAAGATAAAGATAAAGATATTTGGACATGTAAATTATGTATGATATGAAAAGAGATATGGTAATCTCTAAGTAGTATTTAATATGTAAGTGACTGAACTGTGTTCTTATGAAAAATTACTGAATAACTAAATGTGTATCAAATGAGTTTGGAATTGTACACTTATTGAGAATGGCCTATTTATTAGGAATTTGCGGAAGGTAATATATGAAATCCATTGGCATTGTTCCTTGTTTATTCAAGTTGAGCTAAAATGAAAATTTGTAGTGCCCCCTTATTCTTTAAGGATGAGTTGGATATAAATCAGCATTGCTTCTTTATATTAATAAAGTTGATCTAGAAAATGAATCTGGAATTTGAATTAGAATTTGCTTTGCTCCCTAAAATCTTTAAGGTTAAGCTTGAATTGGATTTGTGATTTAAGAAATAATGCTTTGAATATATGTTTGAATTATAGAATTACAATTTTGATGCATTTAGAATGAATGAGCATAGAATATAAAGTGTATAGGATTATTTGGAAGTAATCTTTATGAGAATGTGATTTGTGATTAAATAAATGTGTTTTACACTTATTTCGAGTTATAGGTGCGCTAATTATGGCATTGCTCCTTTGTGATACAAAGTTGAGCTATATCAGCATAAGGTTAAGGTTATGCTCCCTTAGATTATTAAGATTGAGCTAGTATTGAATTTGAGAATTGAAGAATAGTATTCTGAATGTAGGTTTGAATAATCAATGCTCATAAGAATAGAATTTGAATTTGTAATGAAAATGAGAATTAGATGATCATCTTTGAATAGGAAGGTAATTTGTCTATGTTTTCCCACTCAGTATCCTTTGTTTTTATGTGAACTGTGTTTCACTTAGTATAATGAATTTCGTAGATGATCTTACATGAGGGCAGGGTATTCGAAATTCCATTAGAACTATGGAGACAACCTCTTGTGAGGAAGGGGGATCCTATGTTCTTGGATAAATTCCTCATTGTATCAGTATAATTCCTCACGTATTAATTCCCTCATAGGATACTGGTGGTAGTGTGAGGCCATGATTCACTCCCTACCATGAGTATATAGAACCCGAGCTATATGAGATGGCTCCCATCCATGTGATGCTTGAGATATGGGTTCCGTGGGATAAGCAAATATTTGAATGAGCACTGAGATAAAATTGAATTAATGTGTTACATTATGACTTGAATATGTATATGAATAATGGAATTGAATTTGTATGTCAGATCATGACATGAATTTGCGGAAGTATTAGAGATTGCTCATATTGAGTAATCAAATTTTGAGGATAAAATTTTTAAAAAGATGGGAGAATTGTAAGATCCTGCCTAACCTATTAAATTCTGATTAGTGTTATAAAAGCTCAATAATGTGGGTATGAGTTACTAGTTAAATTTGGTAATCTTTTGAATAAGTTTGAGTACAATTCTATAACACAAAAAGTGAATAATAGCTCATATTTTGAGATAAATAGCTAAAATGAAGGAAATGAATATGGGAAATTTATTCTCAGGATGAAGAAAATTGGTATAAAGTTGTAGTAAATTTTGGAGGACCAAATGGATCAGTTTAGTATTTTTAATAGCACAGAGGAAGTGTTAAAAGTTGAATTAAATAGCTAGAAAACTTGAAAAATCATGAAACTGCTTGGAGGTGAAAAGTATAATATAGAAAATATTTTGGTGTGGAAAACAAGTTAAGGCAGGTATATTTACTTACCTTACAGGTTTGATTTAATTTAAGAAAAGTAGTTGAGGAATAGCAGTGTATGTAGAATTATGGAAATTTGAATATAATAATTTAGTTGAGACCCATAATTTTCTGGAACACATATGGAAGTTGGAAAATATGATTTTTGAGGATTAAAGTGTTCCTAAGAGATATGGAAGTTCCACTTGGAATTCCATGTTTATCTTACATACCAATAGAAAAGAAAATAAATAGAAAAGAAAAGAAACAAAAAGAGAGAAAGAGAGAAACGAAACAGAGAAGAGAGAAATGAAGAAGGAGGGAAAGTAGAAAATGGAAGAAGGAAGAAAAAGGAAGAAGACAAGAAGTAAGAGAGAGATGAAAGAAGGAAACAAACTTCAAGGAGCCAAGGAAAGAGGTAGGGGGATTGTTTTCTTTACTATTTTCATGTTTATGAATAATTTGTATAAGTTTCAAAGTAATTTTGAATGGATTTTTATGATTTTGAATGAATGATTTGATGGTAATTTCTATGATTTGAATCCTTATGAGTTTTAGAGTTTGAAAAAGGGAGTTTCATACCCCTAATGAAATTTGACGTTTTAGAAGTGATTTGGATGCATATTTGTATGGTTTGATGTTGTTGTTGATGTTTTATGGTTTGATTTGGGATTTGGATGGGTAAAGGCTCTATTTTCTGCATATTCTCGTGTGGTAATCGATTACATAGCCTTTGTAATTGATTACTAAGCCTCTGGATTTGCAAATCGTGTTTCTGAGCAGTTTGTAATCAATTACATTCTGTTTATAATTGATTACATTCTACTTGTAATCGATTACATGAGTTTTGTCAAGATGGTAATCGATTACTAGGGTCATGTAATCGATTACCAAAATAAGGATTTTGATATGAAATTAATGGAAACAGAGTTCTTTACTCCTTGGGACCTAAATACAAACCTTCATCCTTGAATTATGTGATTAAAAGTCACTAAATTGTGGAATGAATATACATTCAAACCATTTTTGTGAAATGATTTTATATGGATTTTGAATTAAATGAAGTATCATGACTTGGATTGTTTTCAGTATGAATCATTGTATGTATATTGAATGAAATGTGATAATTAAGATGAATTAAATTTATGAACGATATTGAAAAGCACAGTAATAAATGATATTGAGAAGCATATTAATATATGCACATTGAAGAATAGTATTGATATTGTCAAGTACGATAAAGGAAAGCATAAGAATGTATGAAGAACGAAATTGATGAATAAGAGATTGAATGAAAGAATATTGAATGAATAGTAAGGGTAACCCGATTATCCATGATTATCCTCATACCTAGTGTGAAACTTGGAAAATGGTGGATAAGGATGATATTTCCCTTGGCATCAGAGTTATTGAGGTTGAATATTGTATTTCTTTCCCTCTTTACTTGAGTATTTACCTTAGGTGATAGGTAGTCGAGGACAGATGTTTCCTCTTCTACTGGAGGTGATCTTGGATTAAGTATAGAATGAGGAAAGGATCCTCACTCTAGTTAGAATGGAAGGTTAAGGGTGGTATTTCCTTTCCTTCCGAAGTAGTTGAGGATTAAGGATAGATGATACTCTCTTCCTCTTCACTCAAATTCTTTCTAGATGTTGAGGTGATCCAATATGCATGGTATTATGAGGATGGTATTTCCCTCACTTCCACCTTGCTGTGGCGAAGAGATATAACGGCATTTTCGGTTTGGGTTACCTTGAATATGGAGTAGTTCTGTATGACTTACCTAGCAGTGTCATAAATAGGTTGAAGTGCATCAACCTGAAAAGCAAACTACTACTAAGAGAATAAAAATGAGAATGAGAATAAAATGGTATTATAAGGACGGACATTCCCTTACTTATTATGTATATGAAAACTAGATATAAACTCGAGTAGGAGAATATCCAGAACAGAATGGAATGGGATATAAACTCAAGTATGAGAGTATCCCAAAATGATTATGAATGAATACAACGAATGCAATAAATGATGAGATTTACCAAAGAACAAGAATTAATGAATTATGAATAATGACAAAAAAATACAATAAAGAATGAAAGAATAGAATATGAATAATGATGAAGTATTTGATTTATGATGTAAAAGATATGAAGAACATGAGAATTGGAATATGGAACTTAAAGCATAAAGACTTATGCAAATATGAGAATGACTGATATAAGAATATATCAGTAGAAATGAATAAATAGGAAGAATATACGTTATGAAGGAATATATATATTTTGTATTAATACTTGATTTGAATGTATAACAGAATTGAAAAGAACTAGATTTGGTTTTGTACGAAGCGTTGAATTATGTAAATTATTTTTATAAGAATAATAATTGAACCTCTATTTTGAGAAGAGAGAGAACCACTTTTCGCAGTTTGCCGCCTTTCTAACTTATGAATATATAAATAGATATTGAGTTTTAATTGTAAATGTTTTCACAAATTTTGTTATTTGTATCAAGGTATCATACTTAATCCTGTTACTAATGCATGAGTTCGAACATGTTATCAGTGTTAGTATTAGGGTGTTACATTCAAGCCCACGGTGGGGATTCTGGTGAGGGTATGAATCCCTAAACTAGGATAAGGATCTTAGAGGCACTCCAGAGGGTGGACCAAGTTAGAGAATTGGCAAGGCATAGGGTAGCCCATCCGTTTTCTTAGCTTCTGTTAGGAGACTTAAGTGATTCTTCGGAGTCCAACTCGGGTGCGTCCTCTACAGGTATGACGTGAACTTGGAAGGCCACGCCTGTGGGGTAGAGGAGGGTTGTTCCTATAGAGCCAAGGAGAGTTGTACCTATAGAGCCGATGGAATTCGTCTGTCCCCAAGAGATCAACATATACAGGTGGGTTGATAGTGAGTTCTTGGGCACTCTGTCTGATTTGAAGAGTGAAGATGACGTCCTCGAGATGCAGCAACATCTCCAATTGACCGAGGACAGGTTACGAGACCAAAAGTTTATAATCTGGCACCCATCAGAGGAAGAAAAGGTGTGCTCAATCCGCGTTAGGGCGGGCACTTCTTTTACATGTACGAGGCTCTGTCTTCACCCAGATTGGGGTATGATTACCATTCACCGAGTTTGAGATAGGCATCCTTTTTCACTTGCGAGTGGTGCCTACTCAACTCCATCCAAATGCTTGGGCATTCATCTAGGCATTTGAGCTTGTTTGTCGGGTTTTTGAGTGGCCGAATTCGGTCAGGTCTTTTTTCTACCTTTTCTCTCAGTTGACGACCTCGGGAAGCAACCAAACCAAAGAATAGGTCACCTTGCGGGCACAAAATGGGTGTACTATTTTCAAACCCTACCATTAGTCCTTCAATAATTTTCAAAAGGACTTGTTTAGAGTAGAAGAGGCTCCGGGGATGACACTTTTTTTTGTCACCTTAGAAGATGTGCCATCTTTCTATTTATACTGGTCAAAAGTTGGTTAAGGCTGGAGTAGTAAAGAGTTAGAGACTCCGATCACCGAGCTTTCTCCTCTCAAGGCATGCGTTTGAAGTTTTTGATTGACTAGGCCAAAAAAGAGGGGCCTATCTCTTGAAAGGATGTCTTAGATGAGCTCATCGTTTCTATAAAGGCCCTGTTAGGTATCTTGTTTGCATATTTTCTTTTCTGCACTTATCACTTCTCACCCAAATTTATTCAAGTGTTGACACTCTTCTTTTTGTTTACAGAAAGCATGGCTCCACTAACCAGACTCTAGCTCTTGGCCGAGAAATTGGCAGCCTAGGGGGGTGAGGCATTAGGATCTCGGGCCTTGACATCTGCTCAAAGGGTGGTTGTTATCGTTCCTATGTCTTCAAGCAACACGGTCCCTACTCTTGTGGCTGCGGTGATTCCACCACCTCACCTAAGCGTTAAGGTTCAAGATACTAAACTGAATTCTCTTGCGCCATCACTACGACCCCATAAGAGGCAGGCCTAGGGTAGTAGGGATGACAGGGAGAAGAGGCCAGTGATCAAGGACATTTTGGAGGAGCCTACAAGAGGTAAGGTTCTAGTTGGTTTGGGGTCTGTGGATGCTCCAAGGCTTATCTTAACTTCGCACTACTTTTCATCGGGATTAATGAAGGCTTGAGGTGCTGATCTTGTCAAGTTTATTGATAGCCACTGATCAGCGATGTCGCCCTCGCCTCAAAATAGACTAGGATTTATGGAATATAGCATAGTGCATAACCTAGGTCATCTCCCAAGGACCAATTCGGATTTCTCAAGCATGTTAGAAGTTATCAATACGTAATGGGATTTGTTCATTGCAATAACAGAAAACGAATTCAAATTGAGAAAATTCAATTAAGTAAACACCAATCCAAGGTCTTCAATTCATGTGGCAGAATTAATCATTGTTCAAAGAGAAGGAATTCTGTTGCATACACCTCTGTTAATTCGAATTCGACTAGATAATCATCTAGAATTTCATCAACTAAACAGAATCACAATCGCAATTCTTGATTAAGATTGATTTATGAACAAATTCGGATTAACATAGATTATCAATCGATGATCTATTCTCCATTAGATTCAGATTAATCAACCCTAATTCTAACTTCAATTTCGAAAACATAATCAGAAATCAATTGAAGAAGGAAACTCAAAACAGAGTTTACAATTAAACAAGAGAACTCAAAACTCTAACCACAATCATTGAATTCCTTGGATTGATTGAAGCTTTAGCCTTCCATGGCCATTACGAAAATGCAGAAAAGAGGGAAAACGAAAGTAGAGAAGATGAAAAAGAGAGAAAAGGTTTCTGCTCAATCCGTTAAAACTGAATCACAACAAATCGAAAGCTGAATTCGAAATCTGCCTAAACCTATTTGTAACTGAAAGTTCTTATGTAATTCCTAATCTACCCCTGACCCAAACTGTAGCCCTCTGAATAAGATTTTTAGAGACATATCATTTGCCTTAATTGGGCTTAAATTGAGAGAGATAGGCCCAAATCATTGAGGAAAGGTCCAAGCATTGTGACAGCAGCAGCATCCTGATTTTGAGGCCCAATTTCGCCTTGAATCCAGCTGAATTAGAAAAATTGCATTAGACACCAGATTGTAAATCTTCATCTTAGCTTTCAGGGGACTCCAAGATCATCCAAATACGATAATTGTAGCCCAGGTTATGGCCTGTACAAGACAGAAAGGTCAAAATGAGTTAAAATCCGAAAATTAATGAAGTTTTTACAATTAAGCTCAATGAAGACCAATCATCTAACACTCATCTACAAACATAATATTGGACACAATTAGCATCAATTAGGCCAAATATGAAGCAATAATGAATGGCTCAAAATTGATTGATCAAAATCCCCCACACTTGAACCTTTGCACTCTTGGGCAACATTCAAAATTAAACCAAAAGGGGTTTCACCATAAGAACACAAAATCAACATGCCTTTCGATGAATTGCAAGAATGCAAGGTAGTGATCAAGATTCAAACATCCAAAGTATCAGGGAATCAAGACAAACATGAATATATCTCTCAACATCTCAAGCAAGCAAGAAGACAACTTGAATCAAATGATGAACCAAAAGTGATAAGATCCTCACTAGGCATACTCTACTCTCAAGTGCTTAGGATTGTATTTACACTCAAGGCACCCATAAAAGCAAGTACTACCATAAGCTTGACAAGTCTCTAATTTCCACCACTTGAAACATATGCAAATAAAGATCAAAAGGACTTTATTCAAGGTTGTAATGGGGCCAAGGTAAGGGAAGGAACAATATGGATATGACAAGTTAAGCACCCAAGAGAATAAAAGAGCAATGAGGAGGAACTTAAAGACAAGTAATGCACATTCTCTTACTTTGATCACCTTTCCTTTTGCTTTTACAACCTTTCTTGAACCATTTTCTTTTTCTTTTTCTTTTTCTTCTTTTTATTTCAATTTTTTTTAATTTATTTTTCACTTTTTTTTTGATAACCTTGCATACATACACATAAATTTGTATAACCACACCACTTAAACTATCAACTGCCTACAAGCCAAAAGAGCTCCTCAAATGAAATGAACCAATGCTCTCCCATTCCCTAAGGTACGGTAAAATTATGGTTTTTCACAAAGGCATAAAATGAGCTAAAGCAAAGAATAGGCAATTAGGCTCAAGGGGGGTAATCAAAGGAAAATGATGCAAGGTTGGCTATTTGGCCAAAGTAGCTAAACAAAGAAAGAAGGCCTCAATCATCTTAATACATGCATGTGAACAAGAAGCTTCAAAAAGAATCAAGTCAAGTTCTAGAGCACCAACAATCATGAGTGAGATCACACCAGAAAGAAAAGAGAATGGCATAATGCAATCCATCCATGTATAAGGTCCAAAATCTCACCAAGGACAAGCCTATCACAATTGATGCAACACTTTAATTCTCAATGCCAGCTTGCTAAACCAAAAATGCAAGAAAAGTATTCACATCATGTCATGAAACCTCTAACTAAGAATGATGAAATTATTCACAACCTGTACAAACCAAGATATTCAATGAAAGGCATGCAAAATGGATCAAAACAGAATTAAAACAACAAAAACCAGCAATTTCAGCAAAACAGAAAAAATAGAAACAAACAGTAAAACAGAAATAGAAAATAGGAAAATAAACAAAGTAGAAAAAAAACAAAAAATTCCCTCCCCCACACTTAAATCATACATTGTCCTCAATGAAACACAAAGCAAAAAGACAAGTAGACATGTGTAATAAAAGAGTAAGGGAAGAGAACACCCTCATCATGGTGGGAAGATTTGCACTTGGGGAAAAGGTGGGCTTTGCCAAGGAGAGCTCCTCTACGATGCGGGCTGACGGGGCTCTCAAGAAAAGGCTTAAGACGATGGCCATTAACCTTGAAGCTCTTGTTGGTGGATGCATTCGAAATCTCCACTGCACCATAAGGAAAGATGCTAGTGACAACAAAAGGACCATCCCACCTAGAACGGAGCTTACCGGGCATGAGTTTAAGGCGAGAGTTGAACAAAAGCACCTTTTGGCCAATGGAGAACTCCTTTCTAGAAATCATCTTATCATGGAAATGCTTAGTCTTTTCCTTATAGATCCTGGAATTCTCATAAGCCTCCAAGCGGAGTTCTTCCAGCTGTTGCAATTGAAGTTTCCTCTCTGAACTCGCTTGGTCAAATGCTAAGTTACAACTCTTCACTGCCCAGTATGCACGATGCTCTATCTCCACCGGAAGGTGACATGGTTTACCAAAGACAACCCTGAAAGGAGACATCCCTATAGGTGTCTTGTAAGCGGTACGATGAGCCCAAAGAGCATCTTCTAACCGGTGGCTCCAATCTTTCCTATTCGGCTGCACCATCTTCTCCAGAATCTGCTTGATCTCTTTGTTAGAAATCTCGGCCTGCCCGTTAGTTTGGGGATGATATGCAGTAGACACTCTATGCACAACCCCATACTTCCGAAACAAAGCCTCCAAAGTTCGGTTACAGAAATGAGTCCCTTGGTCACTAATGATAGCTCGAGGCACTCCAAACCTGCAAAATATGTTAGACCTGACAAAATGCACAACAACTCGAGCATCATTAGTCCTGGTGGCCTTAGCTTCCACCCATTTAGAAACATAATCAACCGCAAGCACAATATAAGAAAAACCAAAAGAAACAGGGAAAAGGCCCATAAAATCGATACCCCAAACATCAAAAACCTCGCAAAACAGAATGGGCTGCTGGGGCATCTCCTACCTCTGAGTGATGGCCACTCCTGCTCTCTGGAACTGCTCACAAGTACTGAAAACCTGATATGCATCTCTGAAAATAGTAGGCCAATAGAATCCAAAATCCAGCACCTTCCTAGCTGTCCGTTGCGGTCCAAAGTGTCCTCCTACTGGAGAGGCATGACAGAAGTGAAGAACTGATTGGATCTCATGGTCAGGTATGCATCTGCGAATCACCTGGTCACTACAAAATTTCCACAAATATGGGTCATCCCACACATAATATTTAGCATCACTCCTAAGTTTAGCTTGCTATGATCTAGATGCATGAGGAGGAAAAACAGATGCGACTAAGAAATTAACTAAATCAGCAAACTAAGGAGAAAGTGTGGTATCATGCAGCTGCATGAGCTGCTCATCTGGGAAGTCATCTCTGATAGGAGAAGGGTCAACAACTCCTTCTATTCTGCTCAAATGATCCGCCACCAAATTCTCTGCGCCACTCCTATCTCTAATCTCCAAATCAAACTCCTGGAGAAGCAGCATCCATCTAATCAATCTCGGCTTCGATTCTGCCTTTTTCAACAAGAATTTTAATGCTGCATGATCAGTAAAGACAACCACTCTAGAGCCAAGCAAATATGATCTAAACTTATCAAGTGCAAATACAATGGCAAGCAACTCTTTCTCAGTGGTAGTATAGTTAGCCTGCGCAGCATCTAAAGTCCGAGAAGCATATGAAATGACATGAGGTTGTCTGCCAACTCTCTGTGCAAGGATAGCTCCCAATGCATAGTTAGATGCGTCACACATGAGTTCAAAAGGAAGTGTCCACTCTGGTGGCTGAATGATGGGAGTGGTGGTCAAAGCTCCTTTGAGGCAATCAAAAGCCTCTCTCGCACTGTCATCAAAATCAAAAACAACTTCTTTCTGCAACAAGTTGGATAGTGGAAGGGCCTTTTGCTGAAGTCTTTAATGAACCGCCCAGAAACCTCGCATGGCCAAGAAAAGAACGAAACCTCTCGCACGCAAGAGGGGTAAGGTAACTGGGAAATAACATTAATTTTAGCAGGATCTACTTCTATACCCTTCTGAGAGATGATATGGCCTAAGACTATGCCTTGTTCTACCATAAAATGACATTTCTCATAATTAAGAACAAGGTTAGTCTCAATGCACCTATGCAAAACTCTATCCAAACTGTCCAAGCATGCATCAAAGGAGGAACCATAAACAGTAAAATCATCCATAAACACCTCAATGCAATCCTCTAAAAAATCTGTAAAGATACTCACCATGCATCGCTGGAAGGTACCAGGAGCATTGCACAAGCCGAAAGGCATCCTCCTGTAGGCAAAAGTGCCAAAAGGGCAAGTGAAGGTGGTCTTCTCCTGGTCCTCTGGTGCTATATGGATCTGGAAGTATCCAGAAAAGCCATCAAGAAAGCAGTAGAAAGACTTTCCAGCCAAGCGCTCAAGCATTTGATCGATAAAGGGCAAAGGAAAATGATCCTTTCTTGTCGCTTGGTTGAGCCGCCTGTAATCAATACAAACTCTCCAGCTACTCTGTACTCTAGTAGGAATCAACTCATCTTGATCATTCTTCACTCTTTGTGATTCCTTATTTTTTGGAACCACTTGAACGGACTCACCCAAGCACTATATCGAGATAAGATAGATGATGCCTGCTTGCAAAAGCTTGGTCACCTCTTTCTTCACCACATCCAGGATCAAGGGGTTGAGTCGCCTCTGTGGTTGTCTCACTAGTTTAGCACCAGTCTCAAGTAGTATTCTGTGCATGCACATAGAAGGACTAATGCCAGGAAGGTCAGCCAAGGTCCAGCCAATAGCTTTCTTATGCTTCCTCAGTATTTGCAGCAGCTTCTCCTCTTGGTCAGCATGGAGGGCAGTAGAAATGATCACTGGCAGCTTCTTATCCTCCTCTAAGTATGCATACTTAAGGTGCTCTGGGAGTAGCTTAAGCTCCAGTGTAGGTGGCTGCACTACAGATGGAAGTATCTTGGTGGAAGTAGCTATGTTTACAGCCTGCAATTCAACGAAATCTGATTCAGAGGTACTTGCTGTAATCAAACTACTACAGTCTGGTTCCAGTAATTCTGTAGCTTCACCACCATTTATTTGATCAGACCCCATATTTGTATCAGAATCACCATGTAAACAGGACGCAATCTGTAATACCCTTAAGTATATGTTAGACTGGTAAATGGTTACGAAAGGTAGCATTTAACTTGTTTAGCATGTCAGTCAAGTTTTGTGACAATCTGAGTTCATTTAGGCACTTAGTTGCAACATAAAAGTTGTAAAATGGCTTAAAATGACTCAGATAATAGCATAAGTTGCTAAGTTAAGAGAAATAAACATAGAGAGTTTATTTCTAGGTCACAAATAAGTCAAATAAGATGTGGTAAAAGTTTCAAGAGAATCGAGTCGGTTTGGTATTTTTAGGCATACAAAGTTGTGCTTTTAATGCCGATTGATCCCTAGCAGATATAGAAAATAATGAGAAAGAGAAACAACAACTTAGATGAATCTTATGATTTATTCTAAGGTTGTTGGAAGCAGGGAAACTCGAATTAGCATGATTCGGGTATCCATAGAGATAGAAGTTTCAAGTATTAATCTTTTCCCGTAATTCCTTGCACGTCCCTTCCCCTTTATATTTGGTTCTCCTCGGCAGAGAAGAAGAGAAACCGAAAACCAGAGAAGAAAAGAGAGAAAGGGGAGAGGAGAGAAGGGAAGAAGAAGGGAAGAGGAAGATCAAGCTTCAAGATTCAAGGCTTCAATCTTCAAGAGGTAGGGTTTAGAGCTTTTATTCATCTCTATTCTTTATGTATGCATATAGATACATAATATGCTAATTTGAGTTTTAGAGATGTTAGAAGAGTTTGGCTTGCATAGAAGTGTTCCTTGGGTCATTATGACTTGTCTATAACATCAACTTAAGAAAGAAGACCCTTGAATCACAAAGTGAGCCTTAAGTTAAAGAATGAAGAATTCTAGCCATAATCCAAATTAAGAGATTTAAGAGAGTAATTGATGTTCCTAAATGTTAAAGAATTGATTAGGGACTTAGAATTACTTAGAATTTGGATTGAGATGGCTTGGAATCAGTAGAAATGATCAATAGAGCAAGCAAACCCGCAATGCACTCTGCAGAACTGTGGTTCTCACGATGGCGCCATGGCGTGGAGATAGTCACGCCGCAGCCGCGAGAGTTTTCGCCGGGAATGCCGCGGCGTGGAGGAAGCATGCCGCGGCGTGAGGTTAAAAATTAGCCCAGCAGTAGCCCTCGAGAGAAGGGAGCCGCGGCGTGCAAATCTTGTGCCGCGGCATGAGATCCTGAAGCTCCAAAATGATGTTTTTGGATGCTTTGAGGTGCCATAGTTAAGGGAATCATTAAGACATGTTTCCTAAGTGTGTTAAGGCACAAGATGGGATATTTTCAAGTGGAAAATATCTATCCATCAAGTATGAGAAAGCATAGGCTTTTAAGCATCCTAAAGGAAAGGTTTGCTTTAAGTAATGATATTGCACTTTAGGCAACTTAATGTTGCAACTGATATCACTTAAGATGTGATGAGATAGTGCAATAGAGATGAATAATAGTATTCACTCTAGTAGAGAATGATGAGAAAGGTATGAACCTTAGAAATCCAAGAATAGTGGATTACCTTAGGAAGGTACCTAGAAGCTTAGGCAACAAAGAGTTGCAAGTAAGAGCCACTCTAGAGTTGGATTACATGAGTGGAGATAAGATTGTGTATGAGTTCCACAGAGGGACGTTTAGATACTTAGTCTCAAGTTAAGTGGGACTTAGTACATTGTTAAATACACAAGAAGAGGAATTATGACTAAGAAGATGTCATAAGCGAAAGTAGAACAGAAATGTACAACAACTCAAGTATAAGTTAAGATGAGTTAGAAGTACAAGATAAAGATAGCAGAAAGTAGAAAGAAATGTACAACAACTCAAGTATAAGTTAAGATGAGTTAGAAGTACAAGATAAAGAGAAGATACTTCCTTAGATGCAAGTAAAGCATGGAAGTTGAGTTTAGAATAAGTATGTTAGCACACAAGTGTAGTATACGCTACTACCGAAGTGTGATAGAAAAGGAAAGTTAGATGCATGAACTACTCTCTTTAGACAAAGTGGAGTTAATTATGCAAAGTTTTAGAGAAATGCTCTCAGTTCCTTAAGCAAGGTTAGATGAGGCATTAGTTAAGATAGACTCTTTCACTAGGATGAGTTGAACCTATAGAAAAGAGTAAGATGGTGTTTATGTAAGAGATAAACATAACACTAAGCTCTTCACACACTAGAGAGTTAAGCTAGTGTGAAGATGAAGAGAAAGGACCTTAGGGCAACCAAGATTAGTGGTTCGCCAAAGGTAAGTACCTAACACCCAAAGCAACGTAAGGTTGCATTAGAGATCACTTAAGAGAAAGGAGTGATGAGGTGAAGTTTAGGTACAAGTAAGAGACATAGTTTAGTAATGTTTACCCGAGAATGTAACGTTATATGACGTGAGGTCATTCAGCCCGGAGGTAAGGGATCGAGAAGTTCCTAAGGGAACAAGTATTCCTAACCAAGTGCTAAGGTTACATATAATATGAGGTTACAGATTCTCCTCATCACAAGGGGTAAACATAAGAAGACTAGAATATGCTTAGCTCTGAGAGGAACTAAGTATATAAGTATGTACGAAAGTCTATGAATTAGTCAAGTAGGATCGATCTAGTGAGTATCCTTTGATGTTAATCATGAAGGCAAAAAGGAGATAGATGGGTGTCCGAAGGACTTTTGAGAAGGACATAACCCTGATGTCTCGATGTGCCAAGGCCTAAGGAGATAAGTAGGAAATCCAGAGACGCTCTTTGAGCAAGGATGAAGCCCGAATTTCTCAATGAGCCAGGATACGTGTAAGGTGAGGATGAGGTTTCCTCTATTTACCACTAGATGATATACTGACTAGTTCCTAGCAAATTCCTTCGCTCCAAATCAAAACTCTGCATTTGCATTTCATTCACATGCACTTAGGATTCCTTAGGCATATTCATTACATATCATTAGCATTGCATTTTACGGACAGTTGTATGGGCATTGTCCGTCACTGTTGGTATGTACTGCATGATGTATGGGCGCTGTATATATTAGCAGTGTGTTCACTCTTGATTGTTATCACACTATTAGAAAGTGTTTAAGTTATGAGAAAAGAGGAGGCAACTCCTAAGTTATGAGAATAGAGGAGGAAACTCCTAAGTTATGAAAATAGAGGGGGAAACTCCTAAGTTAGAATTATAGCTTTTGTTATATATATTTGTTATATACAATGTTATAGAGAACTGGTATTGGAATTGCTTTTTCTGAGAATGTTAATTCTCACCCCAGTTGCTATTCCATGTAAATCCAGATGCAGGTACAGGTACCGATAAAGATAAAGGTGCAGGTACAGAGATGCAAACCTTGCCAAGGATGAGAAGATAAAGCATGAAGACTAGAATAGTTTTTATTGCTTTAAGTAGACAGAACTTATGTAATAAGTTTATGTTTGTTCTGTAAGTTTTATGTTATATGTATTACAATAAGCCTCGGGTGGCTAAGTTTGTATATATATATATATGAGTTTAAGTTTTTCCGCAATCTCTCAAGGCTTTCTATAATTACTCGGTTGTGATTATAGATATATGTTAGTATGTAGTATAGAAGTGACATCTCTAGTATCTTGGTTATCTTTATATATCTCGTCTATCTAGGATATATCCGGATATCCGTATTAGGGTGTTACATTTTGGTATCGAGCGAGTTCATCCTGTTGAGCCAGGGTATGGATTGACCGTGCTTAGGCATAAGTAGCAATTTAGTAGAAAGTTATGCATTCTTTTATCTCTTTTGAGATAAGCGGATGGAATTGCATGACTAGGAGACTGGTAAAGAAAGAGAATACAGAGCTTTTAGAGAAATGGTCTTTGTGTTGAAAGAATGACGCCATTAGTAGAAGTCTATCAGAAGCGATAGAATAGAACTCGCTTAGCTAGTAGCGAAGACGAGAGAGAACTTTTGAGGAATCAGTGTTTCTCCGAGTTCAAGAAAGATACTCCTTTGTTTTCAAGGGAGCGTTTAGTTCAGCCAGAGTTAGAAGATGGTTTCATGTGATGGAAGAGATCCTTGAGACCATAGCAAGCGCTGATGAATAGAAAGTGACCTTGCTTCGTAAGGGTTAGTAGGTGAAGCCGAAAGCTGATGAGATGAAGCAGAGAGGTTACTAGAGATGGTTAGTACTCGAACCACATGAGAGGTGTTTAGAGTTACTTTCCTAGATAAGTATTATTCCCTTGAGTTAGAGCAAGGGGATATTACTGAAGATCAGAATGCAAAGCAATTCAAAGAATGTCAAGAGTTCTTTTCTTATTTTACGTCCAATCCAGATAAAGACTGGAAGTGAGTAAAATTTGAAGTAGAACTTGGAGAAGACATTAGAAGAATTGCGATGCAAAAGGAGGTTATAGACTTCTGCGCTCTAGTCAGTGCATGCAGAGTTGTAGAAGTAGCCTCGATGGAACAAGAGTTAGAAAGTTCCTAATGAGGAAAAGATCAGATGTTGAGGTCAGTGAGAGTGTCTTTTGATCTCAAGTTGTATCGAGTTGCACAGTGGAAGCTTGGAGTAATGATAAGTATAAGAAGAGTGCTTGTAGAGGAGCAACTCTAAGGAGAAAAGCAAATCAAGCTTCCAGTAACTAAGATGTGCTAGATGTGGTAAGATACATGGATGTAGACCATTTTGATGGGTAATCCATGAGCTACATAAGTAAGTAACCAGGACATCGTAAGAGAGATGGTTCCTGGACAAAAGAAAGCGACGAAATCTTCCAACTTGGTATGAGATGAGAACACATGTAAAGAGAAATCTTTTAAGGTGTGTATAAGAAGAGAATAGATTTACTTTGTAGATCATGTTGATTTACTTTGTGAATCTAGTTGCTTACCTCGTTGGTATGGTTGGTTGTTCGAGAGAGAGAAGGATGATCAGGTAAGATCAGTTGAGAGAATCTTTGAATTTTCTCAGGAGATGATCTAAGACTTGGTTATCATAGAAGCATAGTAAAGTAAAGCAGATCTTCGAGAGTTTTCCAGAATTACGAAAGGACATGAAAGGTATGTCAAAGGTGGTTTTGGAAACTTTTGAAAAGAAGGGGTTAAGTACCAAGAAAACCGAAAGTCAGTTTTGGATTACAAGTGGTACAGTTTAAGAGTTATGTAATTTCTTAAGACAGAAATTGCAGAGAACCCCAGCAGAGTTTAAGCAGTGGTACAATGGGTAGAGTAACCATTGTATCCAAGAGCAGAGAATCTATCAGTAGATTTTCTAAGTTAGTGCTACCTGGTTTAGGCCAGTTAAGAGAGGTAGTACCCAGTAATGGACTCTAGATAGTGAGTTTGTTTTCCAAGAGTAGAAGAGAAGGTTGATTACTACGTTAGTTTTGGTAATTCCAAATTCCCAAGAGAACTTTGAAGTAGACAGTTATACTTCGAAGATGGGACTAGGGTATGTTAGATGCAATAGAGGTAGGTAGATGCCTACGCATCAAGGCAGTTCAGTCTGCAAGAGAAGGACTACCCTAGGTATGATTTGGAATTAGCCATAGTAGTGATACCTTATAGTTTTGGAGACATAACTCATAAGGAGTCTAGTTAGAGATGTTCAGCAATCATGATAGCTTAAGATGCTTGTAGATCAGAAGAAGCTGGACATGAAGCAGAATAGATGGAAAGAGTTTTTCAAGGTTCATAACCTTGAGTTGAGATATCATTCGGGTAATGCCAGTGTAGTGGTTATCCTAGATGATAGTCCAAGAGAGAATGAATTCTTGAGAGTTTTCGAGAATTTGAGTCTAGCGGTGACTATGATTCCAGATAGTCTCTCAGTGAGCAAGGTGGACATAGTAAGAGGCCTAAAGGCTCGATTTCTTTGAAGCTCGAAGGAGAATGAAGCTCTAAGGGACAAGTGTGAGCAGATTTTCAAGGGAACCCTTAAGGATTTTGTTATGACTAAGAGGGAATGACGAAGTTTAGAGATAACTTTGTCTTCCAAGAGAGTCAAAAATCAAGAAAAGGATTCCAGAGGAAGCTCACCAGAGAAAGTGTACCATCTATCAAGAGGCTACTAAGGTTTTCCAAGAGTTAAGGAAGATGTATAGTAGCATAGTATGTTAAAGAACATAAGAGAATATGTTGAGCGGCAGATAAAGGTGGCAAGATTAAGTAATCCACCAATCTTTTGCTAAGAACATATAGCTATTTTCTAGATAAGGTAGTTCAACTACTTTTGAAGGGAATAGTTAGGATTCATAGAGTTTCAGTGAATATAGTGTCTGAGAGAGATACTAGATTCACACTTGGTTTTAAAAGCCTTATAAGGATTTCAAAGCTAAGTTATGTTTTAGTACAGCTTACCATCCATAAGCATAGAGATCAAGAGCTTTGAGATAAGCAGATCTAGTCAAGAGAAAGTGGTTGGGAGAAGCTGGTACTAAAGAAGGACTGCATAGAAGCAGAAGTTCCATGTAGAGTTTTGTTTAGCGTAATTGTTTACGTGAGGTGAACAATTTTGGGGACAAAATTTTAAAAAGGAGGGGAGAATGTAATACCCTTAAGTATATGTTAGACTGGTAAATGGTTGCGAAAGGTAGCATTTAACTTGTTTAGCATGTCAGTCAAGTTTTGTGACAATCTGAGTTCATTTAGGCACTTAGTTGCAACATAAAAGTTGTAAAATGGCTTAAAATGACTCGAGATAATAGCATAAGTTGCTAAGTTAAGAGAAATAAACATAGAGAGTTTATTTCTAGGTCACAAATAAGTCAAATAAGATGTGGTAAAAGTTTCAAGAGAATCGAGTCGGTTTGGTATTTTTAGGCATACAAAGTTGTGCTTTTAATGCCGATTGATCCCTAGCAGATATAGAAAATAATGAGAAAGAGAAACAACAACTTAGATGAATCTTATGATTTATTCTAAGGTTGTTGGAAGCAGGAAACTCGAATTAGCATGATTCGGGTATCCATAGAGATAGAAGTTTCAAAGTATTAATCTTTTCCCGTAATTCCTCGCACGTCCCTTCCCCCTTTATATTTGGTTCTCCTCGGAGAAGAAGAGAAACCGAAAACCAGAGAAGAAAAGAGAGAAAGGGGAGAGGAGAGAAGGGAAGAAGAAGGGAAGAGGAAGATCAAGCTTCAAGATTCAAGGCTTCAATCTTCAAGAGGTAGGGGTTTAGAGCTTTTATTCATCTCTATTCTCTATGTATGCATATAGATACATAATATGCTAATTTGAGTTTTAGAGATGTTAGAAGAGTTTGGCTTGCATAGAAGTGTTCCTTGGGTCATTTATGACTTGTCTATAACATCAACTTAAGAAAGAAGACCCTTGAATCACAAAGTGAGCCTTAAGTTAAAGAATGAAGAATTCTATCCATAATCCAAATTAAGAGATTTAAGAGAGTAATTGATGTTCCTAAATGTTAAAGAATTGATTAGGGACTTAGAATTACTTAGAATTTGGATTGAGATGGCTTGGAATCAGCAGAAATGATCAATAGAGCAGCAAACCCGCAGCTGCAGAACCAGGGTTCTGCTGATGGCGCCGCGGCGTGGAGATAGTCACGCCGCAGCGCGAGAGTTTTCGCCGGGAATGCCGCGGCGTGGAGGAAGCATGCCGCGGCGTGAGGTTAAAAATTAGCCCAGCAGTAGCCCTCGAGAGAAGGGCGCCGCGGCGTGCAAATCTTGTCGCGGCATGAGATCCTGAAGCTCCAAAATGATGTTTTTGGATGCTTTGAGGTGCCATAGTTAAGGGAATCATTAAGACATGTTTCCTAAGTGTGTTAAGGCACAAGATGGGATATTTTCAAGTGGAAAATATCTATCCATCAAGTATGAGAAAGCATAAGATTTTAAGCATCCTAAAGGAAAGGTTTGCTTTAAGTAATGATATTGCACTTTAGGCAACTTAATGTTGCAACTGATATCACTTAAGATGTGATGAGATAGTGCAATAGAGATGAATAATAGTATTCACTCTAGTAGAGAATGATGAGAAAGGTATGAACCTTAGGAAATCCAAGAATAGTGGATTACCTTAGGAAGGTACCTAGAAGCTTAGGCAACAAAGAGTTGCAAGTAAGAGCCACTCTAGAGTTGGATTACATGAGTGGAGATAAGATTGTGTATGAGTTCCACAGAGGGGACGTTTAGATACTTAGTCTCAAGTTAAGTGGGACTTAGTACATTGTTAAATACACAAGAAGAGGAATTATGACTAAGAAGATGTCATAAGCAGAAAGTAGAACAGAAATGTACAACAACTCAAGTATAAGTTAAGATGAGTTAGAAGTACAAGATAAAGATAGCAGAAAGTAGAACAGAAATGTACAACAACTCAAGTATAAGTTAAGATGAGTTAGAAGTACAAGATAAAGAGAAGATACTTCCTTAGATGCAAGTAAAGCATGGAAGTTGAGTTTAGAATAAGTATGTTAGCACACAAGTGTAGTATACGCTACTACCGAGAAGTGTGATAGAAAAGGAAAGTTAGATGCATGAACTACTCTCTTTAGACAAAGTGGAGTTAATTATGCAAAGTTTTAGAGAAATGCTCTCGGTTCCTTAAGCAAGGTTAGATGAGGCATTAGTTAAGATAGACTCTTTCACTAGGATGAGTTGAACCTATAGAAAAGAGTAAGATGGTGTTTATGTAAGAGATAAACATAACACTAAGCTCTTCACACACTAGAGAGTTAAGCTAGTGTGAAGATGAAGAGAAAGGACCTTAGGGCAACCAAGATTAGTGGTTCGCCAAAGGTAAGTACCTAACACCTCAAAGCAACGTAAGGTTGCATTAGAGATCACTTAAGAGAAAGGAGTGATGAGGTGAAGTTTAGGTACAAGTAAGAGACATAGTTTAGTAATGTTTACCCGAGAATGTAACGTTATATGACGTGAGGTCATTCGGCCAGGAGGTAAGGGATCGAGAAGTTCCTAAGGGAACAAGTATTCCTAACCAAGTGCTAAGGTTACATATAATATGAGGTTACTGATTCTCCTCATCACAAGGGGTAAACATAAGAAGACTAGAATATGCTTAGCTCGAGAGGAACTAAGTATATAAGTATGTACGAAAGTCTATGAATTAGTCAAGTAGGATCGATCTAGTGAGTATCCTTTGATGTTAATCATGAAGGCAAAAAGGAGATAGATGGGTGTCCGAAGGACTTTTGAGAAGGACATAACCCCGATGTCTCGATGTGCCAAGGCCTAAGGAGATAAGTAGGAAATCCGAGAGACGCTCTTTGAGCAAGGATGAAGCCCGAATTTCTCAATGAGCCGGGATACGTGTAAGGTGAGGATGAGGTTTCCTCTATTTACCACTAGATGATATCTTGACTAGTTCCTAGCAAATTCCTTCGCTCCAAATCAAAACTCTGCATTTGCATTTCATTCACATGCACTTAGGATTCCTTAGGCATATTCATTACATATCATTAGCATTGCATTTACGGACACGGTTGTATGGGCATTGTCCGTCACCGTTGGTATGTACTGGATGTATGGGCGCTGTATATATTAGCGGTGTGTTCACTCTTGATTGTTATCACACTATTAGAAAGTGTTTAAGTTATGAGAAAAGAGGAGGCAACTCCTAAGTTATGAGAATAGAGGAGGAAACTCCTAAGTTATGAAAATAGAGGGGGAAACTCCTAAGTTAGAATTATAGCTTTTGTTATATATATTTGTTATATACAATGTTATAGAGAACTGGTATTGGAATTGCTTTTTCTGAGAATGTTAATTCTCACCCCAGTTGCTATTCCATGTAAATCCAGATGCAGGTACAGGTACCGATAAAGATAAAGGTGCAGGTACAGAGATGCAAACCTTGCCAAGGATGAGAAGATAAAGCATGAAGACTAGAATAGTTTTTATTGCTTTAAGTAGACAGAACTTATGTAATAAGTTTATGTTTGTTCTGTAAGTTTTATGTTATATGTATTACAATAAGCCTCAGGTGGCTAAGTTTGTATATATATATATATGAGTTTAAGTTTTTCCGCAATCTCTCAAGGCTTTCTATAATTACTCAGTTGTGATTATAGATATATGTTAGTATGTAGTATAGAAGTGACATCTCTAGTACTGGTTATCTTTATATATCTCTGTCTATCTAGGATATATCTGGATATCTGTATTAGGGTGTTACACAATCTCAGTACAAACACTGCACATTTTTGAAATAGTACAAGCATCACATGTGTAGGTATCAACAAAATCAGAAAAGAATGGAAGATCATCAGCAAAGAGCTCAGAAAAGCTATCATCAACTATATCAGCCAACAAATCTATATGGAAAACTGAATGTTCTTCCATGGGGTGCTTCATGGCATCCAAGATGTTAAATCGAACCACATTATCTCCAAACTCCATGGAAAGAGTGCCTGCATGGACATCAATTTTGGTTCTGGCAGTTTTGAGGAAAGGTCTACCAAGAATGATGGGAGCCCTGCTGGATTCGGATTCTCCATCCATATCCAGAATGTAGAAGTCTGCAGGGAAGATCAAATCATTAACTCTAACAAGGACATCCTCAATGAGTCCAGCAGGGTATGCATTACTCCTATTTGCCAACTGAATGATGACTCCTGTATTCTGTAAAGGTCCAAGGGCAAGAGATTGAAACACAGACATAGGCATAACATTAATTGAAGCACCTAAATCCAACATGGCATTTTCGAATTTGCTATTGCCTATGGTGCATGGAATAGTAAAAATTCCTGGATCCTTGCATTTTTGGGGCATTGTAGGCTGTATAAGTGCAGACACATTTCTTCCCATGCTGATCTTCTCATTTCCCTTGAGTCTCCTTCTATGAGTACACAAATCCTTAAGAAACTTGGCATATCTTGGAATTTGCTTGATTGCTTCAATGAGAGGAATGTTCACCTCAACCTTCCTAAATGTCTCCAAGATCTCCCTATCTGTATCAGTCTCATGAGTCTTCTTAAGCTGCACAACTCTCTGAGGGAATGGTAGTGGGATGGACTGCTCAGCAGGAACTACAGGAATGGGGTTAGAATCAGTTTTCTTATTGTTGCTGCTACATGGAATTTCTGGTATGGCTTGCTTCTCCTTATCTAATTCTTCAACAGTATTACCGGATCTTAGAGTGATGGCACTCACATTTCTTGGATTCACCACAGCTTGTGCAGGAAGTTTATCAGAATCTTGGGACTATAATTGATTCATAGAACTTGCAAGTTGTCCAATCTGATTCTCCAAATTCTGAATGGTAGCTTCTGTCCTCTGCTGGAACTGTAGGTTATTCACTGCCATCTGTTTCATCAATTCCTCCAAGGTTAGCTCGGATTTATGAGGGGCATTATTTGGCTGCTGCATGAAAGGTGGCTAGTATGGTCTGCTGGGTCCTGTAGTGGACTGGAAGGGGGGCTGCTGCTGGAAGGGAAACTGCTGCTGCTGCCTAAATTGAGTAGGGGCAGCCTGTGTAGAGTTATTCCCCCACCTCAGATTTGGATGATTTCTCCAGCCTGGGTTATATCTGTTGGAAGACAGATCATAACTCTATTGCTGTTGCTGTTGAGGCCTATTATTGTAGATGTTTGCAGCATAGGCCTGTGGAGTACCATCAGTGTCAACCTCCTGAAGTGTAGGACAGGAATCTGTGGAATGATCAGCAGAAATACAAATGCCACACACTCTGGCAGGAGCTACTGCAGCAGGTTGTTGATGTTGAGTCATAGCCAATTGCCTTACCAAGGAAGCAAGGTCATCAATTTTGCTTTCCAATTTCCTGTGATCTGCAGCATAAGTTGCCTCAATTTCATGGACACCTCTACTTAATGCCACTGAGTTACTTCTGGTGCCAAACTGTTGGGAGTTAGTGGCCATATTCTCAATCAGTGCTCTTGCAGCTATAGGAGTCTTGTCTACCAATGCTCCTCCACTAGCAGCATCAATCATGCTCCTATCCATAGGCAGCAAACCTTCATAAAAATACTGGATTAGTAACTGATCACTAATCTGATGGTGAGGACAACTAGCACACATCTTCTTGAATCTTTCTCAGTATTCAGACAATGGTTCTCTGTCAAACTTCCTGATGCCACATATCTCTTTTTGGATTGATGCAGCCCTGGATGCAGGAAAGAATTTCTCCAAAAACAGCCTCTTAAAATCATTCCAGCTAGTGACAGATCTTGGATGCAAATAATATAACCAGTCCTTAGCGGCATCCTGTAATGAGAAAGGGAATGCTCTAAGTTTGATATGATCTTCTGAGATGCCTTGAGGCTTCATGGTAGAACACACAATGTGGAACTCCTTGAGGTGTTTATGAGGATCTTCTCCTGCATGACCACTGAACTTAGGCAGCAAATGAATCAATCCAGATTTAAGTTCAAATGGAACATCAACATCAGGATATTGAATGCATAAAGACTGGTATGTAACATCAGGAGCAGCTAGCTCCTTCAAGGTTCTGTTATCCATAATCTCAGTGTGCTCAGCAAAATCAGAATTGAAAGATGGATTAGTGACAGAAAGTTCAGAATCAGAAAATTCAGAAGCAGAATCACTAGTATGGTAACTATGTGAAGAACCACTACTTCCTATATGCTCAGCAGATACAGAATCAACTCTATTGAACCTATGCAAGGTATGAAAAGTCCTATCTATCTCAGGATCATATCGATGCAAATAACCAGGATTGGACCTAGTCATATAACATGCAAAACTCAAAAACAGCAAAGCAGCAAAATGGAGTATCCAACATTAGAAATGCACCAAAATAAATCTATTTGACCTATCAAATGATTTTTAAAAAATATGGGACCACCACACACTTAAAACTACACTAAAATGGAACTCAAAAATGCAATGAAAAATCTTCAAAAAATGAAAAAGTGGTCTAAATGAAGGAATTAGAGCAAGAGAGGGTGTTTCTCACAGCTTTTCTGTGAGCCTTGTGGAGAATGCCATTTTCCTTCAACCCACCAATTTTCAGCTCATTCTGAGCATGTTTGGTCACCCAAAAATTACAAAAATGCCATTGTCTCACCTAAATTTGCTCAAAACCCCTACCAAACGATATAATTTGGCCAAATTATGCAGGATGATGGTTTACCTTTGGCGCCCAAGTCTCAAGTCAAGACTCCATCGCAAGTACAATTCCTGTCTACTAGTGCCTTTTTGGATTCACAAAAATGGGAGCAAAGTGAAACTCAAAAGTGAAAGTGGAGGTGAAACTCAGAAATGAGATCAGAACTTTCAATTATCAATAATGAAGTATATGAATGATCAAATGCAGCAAAATTACATGTAACAGCCGAATGTGATGCAAGGAAACCAATGGAACAAGAATAAAGAATCATGACAAAGTTAAGTTATGCACAAATCAGGCTATCAGCTCAACAGATTATGCAGGAATTTTTGCAGCAAATGAATGTGTTATTTGTGCAACAGAAGTATCAACTGTGTTGAGTGAAGCAATGCACATTCACAAGAGTCATCAAATGCAGCAAAACTCAATGGAATAGTAATTAATCCAATAGAACAGTGAAAACGAAAAAATTCAATGAACTGCAAAATGGAAAGCAACAGATTTATACCAGAATTGATCAATGATGTATTGCAGTAGAAAAACACAATGGAACAACAAAGCAGCAGAATTTATGCATCAGAACCGAATACTGCAGAATTATGCAGAAGAAACAGAATTTTGCAGCAGAGTTATACAACCAGCAGAAGTGAAGTGAATTATGTAGCAGATGAAACAAGAGCCAATAGAACAGTAACTGGTGTAATGCAGCAGGCATGCACAACACATAATGAAGTAGAATTCAGCAACCAGAATGCAGCAACCAGAATGCAGCAAAATTAACAACTATTAGGAACTCCTAATAAACTTAAGAAACCGAAAATAGGTCCCCGGCAACGGCGCCAAATTTTGATCAGCGATGTCGCACTCGCCTCAAAATAGACTAGGATTTATGGAATATAGCATAGTGCATAACCTAGGTCATCTCCCAAGGACCAATTCGGATTTCTCAAGCATGTTAGAAGTTATCAATACGTAATGGGGTTTGTTCATTGCAATAACAGAAAATGAATTCAAATTGAGAAAATTCAATTAAGTAAACACCAATCCAAGGTCTTCAATTCATGTGGCAGAATTAATCATTGTTCAAAGAGAAAGGAATTCTGTTGCATACACCTCTGTTAATTCGAATTCGACTAGATAATCATCTAGAATTTCATCAACTAAACAGAATCACAATCGCAATTCTTGATTAAGATTGATTTATGAACAAATTCGGATTAACATAGATTATCAATCGATGATCTATTCTCCATTAGATTCAGATTAATCAACCCTAATTCTAACTTCAATTTCGAAAACATAATCAAAAATCAATTGAAGAAGGAAACTCAAAACAGAATTTACAATTAAACAAGAGAACTCAAAACTCTAACTGTGTTTGCTACGCAACAATGAAGATGTATTTTGATGATAACAAACATGAGGATGATGAGAAGACCAAGTCCAAGTATTTAAAGATTAGCTTTAGGACTTAGGATCTATCATGTATGGAGCTGTTAGTTAAATATCTCAAATGATCAAAGATTACCTAAACTAAAGGTTTTTAAAAGATCAAATGTTTTAAAAGTTAAAAACAAGCATTTCGAAGCTTTTTGGAAAGGATTTTGAACTGTTTTTAACCGAGGTATTCGAATACCTCAATTTGGTATTCGAATAACCCGATTCGTAAACCGATTTTTTGTCAGTTGTCAAAACAGAGGCATTCGAATACCCCATATGGTATTCGAATACCCGCTTCAGAATGAACCATTTTTTAATGAGGCATTCGAATACCCCATATGGTATTCGAATACCCCGCTTTCGAAATATGCCTTATTTTAATGAGGTATTCGAATACCCTTGGCCGGTATTCGAATAACTCCAACTTAAACAGTTTTCGAAAGAATTTTTGACAGAGGTATTCGAATACCTCCTTCGTGCATTCGAATACCCCACGAGAAACAGAGCTACGTTTTAAACAGATACGAAAAATCGAAAGTTTTCAATGCCATTAATTGCTCCCAACGGCCATATTCTTCCACGAGCTCTATAAATAGAGGCCTGGGACTTCTCTCCGAAAACTCCCTTGACATTGTGATAATTTTTGCTTGCTTGAAAACGTGCTCTACCTTATTCTCTTTATTTTCTCGAACTTATAATTGCTTAACTCTTGAGATATTTGAGAAACAAATTGCTCCTTAGTGCTTCAATTTGTATTTATCTACTCTTAGCGAGAGTTTCACTTCATCTCTATATCTATTTCTCGTGTATTGAGGGTGAGGTATCCCCAAGAATTGTATAAGGGTGAGGTATCCCTTTTGTTTATTTGAGGCTTGAGCACAAGGGTAGAGTTTCCCGTGTGTGAAAAGTGCTCCGCATGTAAAGGTTGCAAGCACCCGTTGTTTAAGCTTGTCTTGAATAGTGAAAATCTCGAACGGTGTTTCTGGGACTGGACGTAGGCCACAAGTGGTTGGTGGTCGAACCAGGATAAATACGTGCCTGCTTTTTCTTCCCTTATTCTTTTTATTTTATGCACTTTATGTATTAATTCCTCGCAATTTATTTATTATTTGCTCTTTCTTTTTCTCATCTCATCCGTATTCTTTAATAATTATATTGAGCAAAATTTATTTGTTTAAAGTGTTTGCAAAAGTTTTTGTTACTCAATTCACCCCCCTCTGAGTCATTGGAAGCCACTTGGTAACAAGTGGTATCGTAGCTAGACTCTTGTATAAAGAGCTTAGCCGCTTCAAGAGAACATGGCTTCCTTAAATGGTTTTTTTTCGAGGGATCTTCCATAAACCGACCACCCTTTTTCAATGGGGATGGTTACGCATATTGGAAGGAAAGAATGAAAATCTTCATCGAAGCTATTGATCTAGATGTGTGGGATCTTTGTCGAAAACGGCGCATTTATACCTACGCGCGTTGTCGATGGTGTAAAAACCGAGACACCTAGAAGTGATTGGTCTGATGAGGATAAAAGAAAAGTCCAATATAATTTAAAAGCTAAAAACATCATTACCACTGCCTTGGGGTATGATGAGTTTTTTAGAATTTCTAATTGCAAAACCGCTAAAGAAATGTGGGACACTTTACAAGTTACCCATGAGGGTACTAGTGAAGTTAAGAGGTCGAGAATCAATTCTCTAACTCGCGAATATGAACTGTTTAGAATGAACCAAGGAGAAAGCATTCAAGAAATGCAAAAGAGGTTCACCCACATTGTTAATCATCTTGCATCTTTAGGAAAAAGTTTTACTAACGAAGATTTGATTAATAAAGTGTTAAGGTGTTTAAGCAGGATTTGGCAGCCCAAGGTGACAGCAATTTCAGAATCAAGGGACTTGACAACCATGTCATTAGCCACCCTTTTTGGAAAACTTCATGAGCACGAACTAGAACTGAGCAGATTAAGTCAAAGCGAAGAAAATGATAAAAAGAAAAAGGGGATAGCGCTTAAAGCCACTTCCTCAACAATTGACAATGATGATGAAGAAGATGAAGAAAGCTCAGAAAACATTGAGGTAAACGAAGAAAATCTCATCGTTAGTTAAAAAATTTGGTAAATTTCTCAAGAAAAAGGGAATGCAAAGAAGACCTCCCTTCCCTCCGAAGAAAACTCATTACAAAGGCGAAGGAGCTTCATCAACTCCTACTTGCTATGAATGTGGCAAGCCTGGTCATATGAAAATGGAATGCCCGCTTACCAAAAGAAGAAAGAGAGACTTGAGAAGAAGCCCTTCAAAGAAAGAAAAGCAAGAAAAGCCTATATAGCATGGGATGAAAACGACATGGATTCAATCGACAAAAACTCGGATAGCGAAGAAGCTCAACTCGTCTCATGGCCAAAGGAGAAGAAGAAGAAAGCGAAAATGAGGTAAGTTCTAACTCTACTTTACCGCCTCTTATGATGAGTTTCAAGATGCCTTTGAAGAATTGCATGACGAATCAATAAAACTCTCAAAACAAATTTCTTCTTCTAAGAAAAAAAATCTCTTCTTTAGAAAATAAAATTCTTATTTTAAATAAAGAGATTGAAGAACTAAAAATTGAAAATGAAACTTTGGGAATTATTGATGCATGCTCATCTCATCCCTCACATGCTTCTACTTCTTATTCTTGTTCTTCATGTCACACACTTGAGAAAGAAATTGAAGACTTAAAAATACCCTTGCCAAATTCACTGGGAGAGATAATCTAAATATTATATTAGGGAAACAAAGGGTTGTTTTTGAAAAAGCTGGAATTGGTTATAACCCGAAAAATCAACATAAATCTTATAAAAATTTTTTTCGTTTATTCAAGTACTTCCAATGAATCCATTTATTAAATGTTTTTACTTGTGGAAAGAAAGGTCATAGTGCTTCAACATGCAATGCTAGAAAGAATATTAACACAAAAATTGGGACAAAAATGGTTTGGGTTCCAAAGGGTACTTTGCCTAAAATCGACACTCAAGGACCCAAGAAAATTTGGGTACCAAAAGTTAAAAATTAAAATTGTGTTGTAGGTGTGCTTGAAAGCCAGGAGCTCAAATTGGTATCTCGACAATGGCATTGTTCCAAGCACATGACCTGAGACGACTCAAAATTCACCATGTTTATTCCCAAGAATCATGGACATGTTACTTATGGAGACAACAACAAGGGAAAAATTCTTGGAGTCGGAAAAGTTGGCAAGAATCCAAATTCCTCTATTGAAAATGTGTTGCTTGTTGAAGGCTTAAAACATAACCTTCTTAGTATTAGCCAATTATGTGACAAAGGTAACAAGGTAATTTTTGATTCAAATTGTTGCATAATTGAAGATAAAAATGATAAACATGTTAAATTCATTGGTCATAGAATAAACAATATTTATATGATTAGCCTTGATGATATATCTTCAAATGATGCGAAATGCCTTTTAAGTAAGAATGATGATTCATGGCTATGGCATAGGAGAATTGCACACATTCACATGGATCACCTAAGGAAGTTGGTCTCTAAAGAGCTAGTAATTGGATTACCAAAGCTTAATTTTGTTAAAGATAAATTATGTGATGCATGTCAAAAGGGTAAACAAATAAAGGTCTCTTTTAAATCAAAAAATATAGTTTCAACTACTAGACCTTTACAACTTTTGCACATGGATTTATTTGGACCCTCTAGAACTATGAGCTTTGGTGGGAATTACTATGCTTTAGTGATTGTGGATGATTTTTCTAGGTTTACATGGACCTTATTTCTTGCAAATAAAAATGATGCATTTCTAGCATTTAAAAGACTTGCCAAAGTTATTCAAAACGAAAAAGGTTTTCAAATTTCTTCTATAAGAAGTGATCATGGTGGCGAATTTGAAAACAATGTTTTTGAAAATTATTGTGATGAACATGGCATTAATCATAATTTCTCTGCCCCTAGAACTCCACAACAAAATGGAGTTGTAGAAAGGAAAACCGTTCTTTAGAAGAAATGGCGAGAACTATGCTTAATGAGGCTGCTTCTTCCTAAGTATTTTTAAGGATGATCAGTAAATACAGACTTGTTACGTTATGAACAGGCCCTTATAAGGCCTATTTTAAAGAAAACCCCATATGAATTATACAAGGAAGAAAGCCAAATGTCGCATATTTTCACGTTTTTGGTTGCAAATGTTTTGTTTTAAATAATGGAAAAGATAACCTAGGCAAGTTTGATGCTAAGTCTCGATGAAGGTATATTTCTTGGTTATTCAAATCATAGTAAGGCTTTTCGTATATATAATAAAAGAACTATGACTATTGAAGAATCTATACATGTTGCATTTTATGAAACCGACCCAAATGGATCGAGAAAGGATCTTGTTATTGATGATGTTGCGAAGCCTTAGCGGAAACACATTTGGATAGCAAAGAAAAAGAAATCAAGGAGCAAGAAGATAAACAAAGACAAGAGGATTCACAAGCTTTGGAGCTTCCCAAAGAATGGCGTACCTCAAAATATCATCCGCTTGATCAAGTAATAGGTGATGTATCCAAAGGTGTAAGTACTCGAAACTCCATTAGAAATGCATGTAACCACTTAGCCTTTGTTTCTCAAATCGAACCTAAAGACATTAATGAAGCCTTTAATGATGAACATTGGTTTCTAGCTATGCAAGAAGAATTAAATCAATTTGAACGAAACCAAGTTTGGGAACTAGTTCCTAGGCCTAATAATCATCCTATTATCGGTACTAAATGGGTTTTTAGAAACAAACTTGATGAAGCTGGCATAATAACTAGAAATAAAGCTAGACTTGTAGCTAAAGGCTATAATCAAGAAGAAGGTATAGATTATGAAGAAACCTATGCACCGTAGCTAGATTAGAAGCTATTAGGATGTTACTTGCTTTTGCTTGCATCATGGATTTTAAGTTATATCAAATGGATGTTAAAAGTGCTTTTTTAAATGGCTTTATTCAAGAAGAAGTATATGTTGACCAACCTCCAGGTTTTGAAAATTATGATTTACCTAACCATGTTTTCAAATTGAAAAAGGCTTTGTATGGTTTAAAACAAGCTCCACGAGCCTGGTATGAAAGGTTAAGTAAGTTCCTTTTAGAACACGATTTTACAAGAGGTAAGGTTGACACGACTCTTTTTATTAAAAATAAAAACCATGATATACTCCTTGTACAAGTATATGTAGACGATATCATATTTGGTGCTACTAACGAAATTCTCAGTGCAAGGAATTTGCCAAAATCATGCAAAGCGAATTCGAAATGTCCATGATGGGAGAACTCAATTTCTTCCTTGGACTTCAAATCAAACAAACAAGGAGTGGAACGTTCATTAGCCAAACAAAGTATTGCAAAGAACTTCTCAAGAGGTTTGGAATGGACAACTCAAAGCATATGGCTACACCAATGAGTACTTCGTGCTACTTGGATAAAGACGAAGGTGTAATTCAGTAGAAATTACTAAACATCGAGGTATGATCGGATCTCTTCTCTATCTCACCGCTAGTAGGCCTCGATATAATGTTTAGCGTATGCATGTGTGCTCGATATCAAGCTAATCCTAAAGAGTCGCATTTAAGTGTCAGTAAAACGTATCATGAAATATCTAGGTGGCACTACACAAGTGGGCTTGTGGTACCCCAAAGGTGCCACTTGTAGTCTTATTGGTTATTCGACTCCGATTTTGTCTGGATGCAAATTGATCGGAAAAGCACTAGTGGAACATGTCACTTGCTTGGCAATTCCTTAGTTTCTTGGCATAGCAAGAAACAAAATAGCGTGGCTTTATCCACCGCCGAATTTGAATATGTGGCGGTAGGAAGTTGTTGTGCTCAAATTCTATGGATGAAGCAACAACTTTTAGACTTTGGTCTTCACTTAATCACATCCCTATAAGATGTGATAATACTAGTGCGATTAATCTGACAAAGAATCCCATTATGCACTCTAGAACTAAGCACATTGAGATAAGGCACCATTTTATACGAGATCATGTTCAAAAAGGTGATTGTGTATTAGAATTTGTTGAAACCAATAATCAACTTGCTGATATCTTCACAAAACCTTTACCTAAAGATTCATTCTTTCATTTAAGAAGAGAACTTGGCATTTTGGATCAATCGTGTGTTTAATCACATTAAATTTACTGCTTACTCATTGATTTATTAATCTTAAATTGTTCCGACTTGAGCGTCGGAGACACCCTCCATTTTGTTTTGCGTGTACTCATTTAATCGGGTAAGATTTAATCTTCAAATAGCATTCGGACGTAATTTTTGGTGTTTTTCTATCTAAGTTATTCGAATACCTTCATCCGGGTATTCGAATACCATCTTTTATTCGAATGGTATTCGCATGCGTTCATGTTTTAGTAACCTGGAGTATTCGAATACCTTAGTGATTATTCGAATACCTCGAAGCCTCTTGCTATCGGGCTTTTGTTCCCGTCTCGGTGTATTCGAATACCCTAAGCAAAGTATTCGAATACCGCTATCTGAGCCAATCTTATATGGACAGAGTATTCGAATACCATATGCAGTATTCGAATACCATCCTTCTAAATTGCCGACCTTTGCGTTTCCTAACAGCAGCATTCGAATACCAATTGAGGTATTCGAATACCTTGAGTCTGAACTTTATATAAGCCCCTTCGTCCAACCCGTTCACTCATCTCATTTCCCATTTCTTCTCTCTCGTTTTTTATCTCCTATTCGAATACCTCTTCCATCGACTCACCCAACCGTCACTCCCTCTCTTTTCAAACCCATTCCTCTCATCTTCTACCTTCATCCATGGCTTCCTCCTCCAAACGTGCACGCACAAAGACCGCGCCTTGTAACAACCCATTGGATTTGCGACGGCTCTCATCTCACCCAGAAACTCTTGGACGGTTCATCTCTCATTTTCGAGAACGTAACCTTGTGCAGCCCAAGTACCTGGATTTGGCCTTCTTTGAAAAAGAAGGTGGCTTTGATTTCCTACACCAGCTGGACATTCAGGGCGTGCTACGCTTTTGCTCCTACAAGGAGGTTCTCTATCCCGATTTGGTCAAAATGTTCTACTGCAACTTGAGGATTGAAGGACTGGAGCTTCATTTCGACGTCCGTGATCGCACATTGTGATCACTCCTCAAGACCGGGTTCGCTTTTTTGGTTTAGAATCGCCGGCCGTAGCAATGACGACCGTGAAGAGTTTGTCCAGCGGTTCGACAAGATTCGAGCCATTGAAGATGTCCTTAGACACGGGTTGGCATTACCTCCGACTCAAAAGGGAGTCAAAGGGGTATGATGAAGAGCCAGACATGTGCTCTTGCATTATGCTTATGCCCACATCTTAGCTCCTAGAGGTGGGAACTACGCCTACCACGAGTGAAGATGATGTGTTTATCTTTGTGGATCCTGAAGAAAGGATACCGATAAACCGGCCCGTCTTCATTATGAAGCATATGATGAGAGCTAAGGAAAAGAACGCTCGAGCTACCTTATGGGGTGATCATCACCGCCTTCCTAGGCAAGTATCCGCATGATGTGGAGACCGAGCGAAAAACTCACCTGACCCACCATAATGTGTTTGGCTCTTATACGCCGAACCGAATGAAGATGATAAAGATCGATGAAGGCCGGGTATTCCCGAGTTGAAGTTGACGATGATGAGGACGACCCCACCGATCCGCCGCTGCCCCCTGCTGCTGCGCCGCTGCCGCTCCGAAGCCCCCGCCGTCCGTGTCACCGCCGCCGGCCCTTTGCCCCCGCTTCGCCGCTTTGGTTCGGTCACACTGGATCAAGTCATGGCCACTTTACTGTGCCAACCGTGCTTACATGGAGGATAACCGAGCTTATTTGGAACACACCTTCTCGCCTGTTTGACAGACTCGATGGTGTTGAGCGTGAGCAAGCCGCCTTGCGTGCTTTGCTATCTTCACGGGGTTCTGATTCCCCTCCTCCTCCACCAGATGCCTCTTTCTAGGCTTTGTTCTTGTTTGGATGTTTTTTTATGTATTAGTTATTTTTACATTATGTATATTGGCTAAATTATTAATAAAATCAGTTTCTCTTTATGCTTATTGCCTCCTTTATGCATTATATTTTGTTGTATCTTTTTGATTATGCCAAAGGGGGAGAAAAAAATATATAACTATGAGAAAAGACAGGTTTAAAATAACTATTATTGGATTCCAACATTAAGGGGGAGCTACGCCAAGCACATATTAGATATGAATGTAAGCCTCTTACTTTGTGAATTCCAATTATTTCTCAGACGATGCTTTTCTCTATGATAGTTTGTCATCATCAAAAAGGGGAGAATGTGTTTGCTACGCAACAATGAAGATGTATTTTGATGATAACAAACATGAGGATGATGAGAAGACCAAGTCCAAGTATTTAAAGATTAGCTTTAGGACTTAGGATCTATCATGTATGGAGTCATTAGTTAAATATCTCAAATGATCAAAGATTACCTAAACTAAAGGTTTTTAAAAGATCAAATGTTTTAAAAGTTAAAAACAAGCATTTGAAGCTTTTTGGAAAGGATTTTGAATCTGTTTTTAATCGAGGTATTCGAATACCTCAATTTGGTATTCGAATAACCGATTCGTAAACTGATTTTTCTTTCTTGTCAAAACAGAGGCATTCGAATACCCCATATGGTATTCGAATACCCAGTTTCAGAATGAACCATTTTTTAAATGAGGCATTCGAATACCCCATATGGTATTCGAATACCCTGCTTTCGAAATATGCCTTATTTTAATGAGGTATTCGAATACCCTTGGCTGGTATTCGAATAACTCCAACTTAAACAAGTTTGAAAGAATTTTTGACAGAGGTATTCGAATACCTCCTTCAGGCATTCGAATACCCCACGAGAAACAGAGCTACGTTTTAAACAGGATACGAAAAATCAGAAAGTTTTCAATGCCATTAATTGCTCCCAACGGCCATATTCTTCCACGAGCTCTATAAATAGAGGCCTGGACTTCTCGAAAACTCCCTTGACATTGTGATAATTTTTGCTTGCTTGAAAACGTGCTCTACCTTATTCTCTCTTTATTTTCTGAACTTATAATTGCTTAACTCTTGAGATATTTGAGAAACAGCTCCTTAGTGCTTCAATTTGTATTTATCTACTCTTAGCGAGAGTTTCACTTCATCTCTATATCTATTTCTGTGTATTGAGGGTGAGGTATCCCCAAGAATTGTATAAGGGTGAGGTATCCCTTTTGTTTATTTGAGGCTTGAGCACAAGGGTAGAGTTTCCCTGTGTGTGAAAAGTGCTCCGTACTGTAAAGGTTGCAAGCACCTGTTGTTTAAGCTTGTCTTGAATAGTGAAAAATCTCGAACGGTGTTTCGGGGACTGGACGTAGGCCACAAGTGGTTGGTGGTCGAACCAGGATAAATACTGTGCCTGTTTTTCTTCCCTTATTCTTTTTATTTTATGCACTTTATGTATTAATTCCTGCAATTTATTTATTATTTGCTCTTTCTTTTTCTCATCTCATCCGTATTCTTTAATAATTATATTGAGCAAAATTTATTTGTTTAAAGTGTTTGCAAAAGTTTTTGTTACTCAATTCACCCCCCCCTCTTGAGTACTGGAAGCCACTTGGTAACACTAACCACAATCATTGAATTCCTTGGATTGATTGAAGCTTTAGCCTTCCATGGCCATTACGAAAATGCAGAAAAGAGGGAAAAACGAAAGTAGAGAAGATGAAAAAGAGAGAAAAGGTTTCTGCTCAATCCGTTAAAACTGAATCACAACAAATCAAAAGCAGAATTCGAAATCTGCCTAAACCTATTTGTAACTGAAAGTTCTTATGTAATTCCTAATCTACCCCTAGCCCAAACTGTAGCCCTCTGAATAAGCTTTTCAGAGACATATCATTTGCCTTAATTGGGCTTAAATTGAGAGAGATAGGCCCAAATCATTGAGGAAAGGTCCAAGCATTGTGACAAAGAACAAAGATCCTGACTTTTGAGGCCCAATTTCGCCTTGAATCCAGCTGAATTAGAAAAATTGGATTAGACACCAGATTGTATATCTTCGTCTCAGCTTTCAGGGGACTCCAAGATCATCCAAATATGATATTTGTAGCCCAAGTTATGCCTGTACAAGACAGAAAGGTCAAAATGAGTTAAAATCCGAAAATTAATGAAGTTTTTACAATTAAGCTCAATGAAGACCAATCATCTAAAACTCATCTACAAACATAATATTGGACACAATTAGCATCAATTAGGCCAAATATGAAGCAATAATGAATGGCTCAAAATTGATTGATCAGCCACCTATTGAGTCTCATCGAAATTGAAGTGTTGATGGAGCGCAACATGGAGGAGATCCTTCATGAGGCCCAATTTTGGTGTTTGTGGGCTATCTCTGCCCTTCAATATGTGGAGGAGGGCTAGGAGTCTATCTGAGAGGTCACCGGCTTGGAGAAAGAGCTCGACACTCTTCGTGGTGAACTTACTAAGAAGGATAGGCAACTAGTCCAGTTTGTCTAGGAGGTTACTAAGAAAGATGAGTAGTTGGCCCGAGCCACTGAGGAGATTACCCAGAAGGACGCGTAGCTAGCCTAGGTTACTACAGAGTTAAAGTCGCTCTCTACCGAGGGTGATGAGCTCAAGGCTGAGGTTACCCACCTTACTATTGATGCTTCTGAGGTCCCTTCTCTCCGGGCTCATTTTGCATAGGTGGAACCACTAAGAACTAAGGCTACCGAGGTGGATAGGCTCCAGGCCGAACTTAATGAGGATGCGTTGAAACATGGCCTCGACCGAGTCCACCTTTAATGGTGTCCAAGATTGATATGGGCTTCTAAAAGAAGAACTTGACCAGATGATTGATGAGTGGTTAAAGTTCGTAGATAAGACATTTGAGAACACCCTAAACTAACTTCATCTTCTCAACCCTGGCCTAAACGAGGAGGGGGTCGACGCTCTAAAGGAAGTACGAGATGGATGCATTATGGACATAGTTGCTTCAAGAGTTGCCCCAGATAACCAAGCAGGTTCCAAGGTAGAAGATGGGGAAAGGACGGTGGCTGGGGTTGTGCAGACTAAGGTGGCTCAAACCAAGGGGCCACGGGCAGTGGAGACTTCAGAGGGTTGAAGCCTCATTTTTTGATGTCCAAGTTTTATTTTTTCTTTGCCTCATGTATAGGGCTTCATTTATGTATTTGGATAAGTCTTATTCTCGAGCATTTTATTTCTCTAATACTTGCACTTTTACAATGACGTTTGCATTTTTTCCAAGATGAGTCCAACGCTCAGTCTTGGTATTACTTTCATGCTCGTTGAATTTTTTGCCTTTGTAGCATTGAGATGGGTCCGACACTCGACCTCAATGTTAACTTTACACTTAAGCAATTTTGCTAGCATAATTCACCGGGATGGGTCCAATGCTCGATCTCGGTGTTAAGACTTTGAATCTGATATCCTTTTAGAAGCCTTTGCTCTGCAATTTGCAGCAGTTTGCGATTGCTTGGGGAACTTGCTTTGAATTTATTGGGAACTAAGGCTGTTTAAATGCGATAATAGTTTCTGCTCTGTCTCTCAACTGCCCGTTGCCTTAGTGGCCAATCACAAGGGGGGAAACATTTAAATGCAGCTTCAAACATGTGGCCAGTTTACCTTCCTGGAAGCCAATCAGAATGCATTAATCCCTCTATAAATGTGGAATGCTTGTAGTGGAATTATCACCTGTTCCTTGCATTTTCTAGTTATGCTTGAGGGTAGATCTTTTTTGGGAGAATGGCTCTTTATCTGCCTCCTATGGGTGCTTAAAGAGCCATGTCCCCTTCTAAGGCCATCTTTCTCTTCTTCCCTAAATTATTAAAGGTGTTTACTTTTATCTTGCATGTCTCACTGGCGAAGGCCTTTCTCTCCAAGTATAATGGCCCGGTGAGGGTAGAGTAACTACCCTATGCAGTTTGGACAACCCATCTCTCAGCAATAGAAGTCCTTTTCTTACAAACATGTGTAGTGATGGGGTAAAGTCTCATTTCCACTAGAAAAGCTTGGAGCTTCTATCTGTAGTTCCTGTGAGGCGTGGATCGGTTGCACCACCCTCTTCCTTTGCTCCTCTGATTGCTACCATGCCATAGGTGCACAAGGGTAGTTAAGAAGTGTAGGGTCATGAGACCTATCTTCACTCTGATCAAGGAAAAGGTGGTTGTTCGCTTGCACTTTAAGGATCCGTTAAGGTGGTCGTGGTTGGCACTTGACCATCATCATTAACTAACTAAGCTACTTTCTCGGCTTCCTTCGAAAGGACAGTTTTGTACTAGAGCGGTTTATAGGCTCCTCTTGTAAGACTGATGATGTATGGAATGTGAATAATAATAAACTTGATCTTCTTCTAAATGTTTTTTGTTCTATGTTTTCTTCTACTTAGATAAGTCCAATGCTAGATCCTAACGATTGTTTTGCACTTGCCAAGGTAAGTTTGACGCTCGATCTTGGTATGCAAATTACCGGGATGGGTTTAATACTCAACCTCGACAGCTACTTTGTTAGATTGACGAACACTCGTTTTGCCTAGTCGGGATGAGTCTGAAGCTCAAATCTTAGTGGTTGGGTTTGTTTAATTGGATGAACACTCATTTTGCCAGCCGAGATAAGTCTGAAGCTTGAGTCTCAATGGTTTGGTTTGTTTAACTAAACTAACACACGTTGTGCTAGTCGAGATGAGCCCGAAGCTTGAATTTTGGTGTTTGGGTTCGTTTAATTTGACATGACACAAAAGCCTCTAGGTGTGGGGTCCATAATCCCGGGCAATGGTTGATTATGCTTAACCTCTGTAAACTATGGTGGGTTTATGGGTTAAAGTTAGGTCATTAGAGTATAGGTGAAAACCCTTGAATGTACTTGACCCCAGAGGGTGTTCAAGTGGATTCCCCTATCTTGCCATCAAGTAAAAATACGCTTAACCTCTGTAAATTATGGTGGGTTTATGGGTTAAGGTGAGGCTCAAATAGGCATGGTGAAAACCCATGAATTCTCTACTTGACCCTGGAGGGTGTTTAAGTAGATTCCTCAGTTTGACCTTCATGTAAAGATGAATAGTCGATCTTTTCGGACCTATATTCCTCGAACCTCTCTAAGGCGTGGTGACCTTGTGGGTTGCGACAAACCAAAGCATTTAGGGACTCGAGGTCTCTTCCGAGATACTGGCTGTAAATATTGATGAGCCGGAGTACCCGTGAACTCAAGGTTGCAACCAAAGTACTGGCTTCGAGATGAGACAATAGTCGTGAAGAAACACCAATTCACTGATATGCAAAGATATTCATTACACAACAAAAGTAACAATTACAAAGCATTACATGATTGTGTGAATCACTTTGTGGTGGTGATTGTTCTCTTAGTTGTTGCCCCCCAACCATGCTCTATCTTGATCACGAGCATTATCACAAGGTGAGCATGGGTTGGGGTTGTCATTTCTCATTAGAGAACAACTTCTCTAATAGGAAGGGGAAGGACTCCAGGGGCTATAGCTCCATTTTCTATAATGAACCCTTCTCTGGCTATTCTTGGCCTTCCAAACATATCGGCCCAGATGATTGTCCCTGATGAGGGACTCAATGGCATCTCAGAGGTTAGTACAGTCATCCGTGTTATGACCAAGACCATTGTGCCATTCACAGTACTTAGATGTGTCCCTCCGTGAAAGCTTCTTTAGGGGGGAGGCCTAGGTACACCCTGGAGCTCTATGTTCATGAATTCCTAGTAGATCTGAGCCTGTGGTTCATTGAAGGGAGTATACTTATCATACTTCCCTTTGAGAGATGGCCTTGGGTTCCTCCTCTGTTGATTCGGCTACTCCTCGAACCTCGTCTTAGCATATTATTTGTCGTGATACTTCTTGGCTTAGAGAATATTTTCAGCATTGATATATTTGTTGGCACGGGCCCGAAAATCATTCATGGTCTTGGGGTCCTTTTTTGCCAATGAGAAAGAGAACTGTCTCATATGAAGTCCTTACTTGATGTAGAACAGTTCGAGTCTCTCATCCCAGTCACACATATTCATGATTTCCTTGTTGAAACGGGATATAAAGTCCTGAAGAGACTTTTCTTTTCCTTGCCTTATCTGAGAGAGGCATGAATTGGATTTAGCCTGCACTTTGCAGCAAAAATCTCGAGGACAGGTCTTCCCAGTTATCCATGGACCTTAGAGGTAAGGTGGTAAATCATCTCAAGGTGGCTTTCTTTAAAGACAAGGGGAAAGCGCGATACATGAAAAAATTATCTCCTCCAACAAATAAAAGTGCATACATGTAATCATCCATATATTCCTAAGGATCCGTGGTTCCATCATAAGTTTCGATATTGGCGGGAAACTTAAAGTGCTTGGGGATCTCATAGGCCATCAATCTGTTGGGGGAAGGGTTAGTTTTGTGACATCGTATCCCTTATTGTGTGTGCCTATTCTCTCGTGTGGATAGGTTCAGGCTGGAAACCGGGATCCATGATCCTAGAGCTCTCCAGTTGGCAGTCATCGTGTTGGTATTAGTTTTCTCTATTTTCATGGTTCCTAGCTAGGGAACGATTCTCCGCTTCGTTGCCCTGGTTAGTAGCCCTCTCCAAGTATTGGATTCTCTTATCTTGACGGTGAATGCTTTCATCCTAGAGTCTAACCAAGGAGAGCAATTCTACTATGGACAGCTCCTGGTGATCAATCATGCCCTGACGGGACAAAACTTCTTTTTCCACCTAGTCACCAAGGCATTGCAGCGCTGACACTTATTGCCCAGCATCCCTTAAGGGTGCTCTCTGAGAGGTAAGGTGTTGCCTCGCTGAAATCCTCAAGGAAGGAGAGGGAGATTCTCTACAGTGAAAGAAGTCTCCTGCTCGTCCTGTCTAGGTTTTAGGCAGGCTACAATCGACTCCACAACTAGCTAGTGAGCCGCGAGGTTAGACATCGGACGGTAATAACCCATCTTGTTTATGTGCATCATTTCTATATGAAATTTATGTCTTATTTGCTCAATGATATATGTTTCTTTGATATTCATGGTGTCAGTTGTTTCTTAGATTGCATTACATCCTTCTTGTTTGAGTTGTTGATGACATTATTAGTAATTTTGGTGTATGCATTACAATTTTGGCTTTTTTTTAATGAATCTATACACTACTAATCCTTTAGTTCAATTTAAATTTGTAAGACAATGTTGGTGCTTCATTTGGGGATGACAATTGAGTTATTTAGTAGATTTGATGTTCATGAAGAGAGCCTGATGAAGATGATTTTCTCATACATTATGAACAATATATATCTTTATTTTGATTAAGTACTGCTCTAGATTATGATGATAGTGACTATTCTAGTACTTTGAATTACTTGATTAATATTTTGATCAATATATTATTATGGATACTTAGTTAATACTTTGAACAATGTGTTAAATGTTAAAATTAGTTTATATTATTGCTTGAAATTTTATACTAAATAAATAGTGTATATATATTCTGAAATTAAAATTCTATAAAATAATATCTAAAATAAATGGCATTAAATATATTAAAAAAATAAAGCATTTTTAATGTTTTACCAAATTTAACTAAAGGCATGCAACATAAGAGTAACAACAAATGGTGTAACAACAAATGGTACTTTTACAATTGTTAAAAGTGTAATAATCATTATAGGAGGTTAAAAAAAATAACAATAGAGAAAGGAACGCTTTATGTAACGCCTCTTTTTCTTATCTCACGAAGAAGGAACGTCACACCACAGTGAAGTAAGAATGAAATAAATTGCGAAAAATAATTACATTGTAGATTAAGACCAGGTTCATTTTATAGGTGTATAGGTTCCTTTTAAATGGCATTATATATTATTTTTTTTGTAATAAATTGTATTATTACCAAGTAGTGTCGAAAGAGTTAACTTAAAGGTTCTTTTCGTAGCGAGATAATAGTTAAAACAGTCGTAGTGAAAACCAACATAAACTAAACCATACATTAATACATAACATTTATATTTATATATTTATATGCATCAGCCTGTTTAATTACATCATAAATTATATAAAAAAAAGCAAAAGATGTATCCACCTGAGATGATATAAATATACACCCATCAAGTACAGTAAAACATCAGGCTTCCAAAAAAAGAATGGTTAGCCATCAGTAGCCACCAACAGTATCAGCCCCTAAGACTGACGAGAAGGGACTGTAGCAGGGTCCTCTCATCCGATGATATCGCCATCGGAGCGATCAAATTTCGAGCAGAAGGCCGAGCAGTGGAGAGGAAAGAGTCCTCTTGTGGGGTATAATAAAGATCATCCCACAAATCTCTAATAGGCAGGTAAAATTCTAAATAAACAAAGGTTGTGAAGTCAAAAACAGGTGGGTCGTAGCGGCCCCACGCCAAAGACACGGTCAGTTACCCATGATAGATGCATCAGTTTGTGCTCAAGTTAATATGCTAATAGTCGAGTCCTCCATGAAAGGTCATCCTAGCATACCCCAAAAATCGATGCGAACGCAAAGACATCTCCGATCAGCACTAATCGTAGTCGGGCCAGAAGCCAAGAAACTCAGGCATTTCCCTTTCTTCCTCGCGAGCATCTTTTCAGTAATACATAATTTAAAACAGAAGTACAGATAAATAGAAAAGAGGTAAGACACCCAGCTTTCATTACCAAAATGGCAATAAGAAAACAGAACGGCGCTGGATGCCCACATAGCATTACAATACATATATTTATCAACAGAATAATTAAAGATAACAGTAATAATCAAGTAAGCAATAAAAGAGAAATAATAGTAGAATCTTAGGCAGTAAACAGTTTATCAAACCAGGTAGTTATATCGATAGTAAAAGCAGATATTTCAACAATCATAAGTGCTCATGTTCAATGTGATATGAGACTGATAACTGACAGTGCACAATGCATTACGGTACCAAAAATTCTACTCCATGGAGTTAGACATCAATATTTCAGAGAGAATGATTAAGGAGTTATGCTAGTATCTCGTTAGTCTTAAAAAATAATGTGCTTCATCTCATAAAAATATTTGTGCAATACGGCTTATACATGGCACCTCAACAGTTGATCGCGATATAGGACAATGTCTCAGTCTGAATCGTCGGTGTGTTTGTAACAGTCTATCCCACGACCCCAGTGGAGCTACCATTGTCTATTGTGAGACACCTACACCCCGACGCCCCCAAGGCCAACCACTATGACCCTACGCTTAGTCTACTCACACCCGCACTGTAACAGCCCAACTGGCCCGCAGCTGTCCGGCAACCCCTTCGAGCTCTGCTAGACAATACTCGGTATTGTACACCCAAGTCCAGACATTCGTCCCTTAAGCAGGCTATAGCCCAGATGGGAATCGAACCCGCTTCCAAAGGGTCTTTACATTCCCAAAGAAATCGCCTCTCACCAGTTAAGCTACAGCTCAACTAGTGAGAAGCGCTTCCTTCGAGAAGACAAAGACTCTTGGTCACGGGTTCGAATCTTAGGAAGGGCTGTAACCTGAAGGTGGGATTGAATACCGAGCCTTGAGTGCACAATACTAGATGAAAGGGAGGGACCCCTTGATAGCTAGGTGGGTGCCTTCCCAAGTAAAAAGGCATATTTTTTGTAATAGCCCGGCTGACCCGCAGCTGTCTGGCAACCCCTTCGGGCTCTGCTAGACAATACTCGGTATTGTACACCCCAAGTCCAGACATTCGTCCCTTAAGCAAGCTGCAACCCTTCCTAGGAATCGAACCCGCTTCCAAAGGGTCTTTACATTCTCGAAGGAATCGTCTCTCACCAGTTGAGCTGTAGCTCAACTGGTGAGAGGTGCTTCCTTCGGGAAGACAAAGACTCTTGATCACGGGTTCGAATCCTAGGACGGGTTGCAGCCTGAAGGTGGGATTGAATACCGAGCCTTGAGTGTACAATACTAGATGAAAGGGAGGGACCCCTAGATAGCTAGGTGGGTGTCTTCCTAAGTAAAAACATGAAACCTCGTAAACCATGTCCAGTCTTAGGTTTAGTAAGATCCCCCATCGATATTTTCACAAATCAAGATTCTCGAGAAAAATATCTCATTTTTCTAGCTCTGCTCAGTTTATACGCAAAACGAGGAATAATATTAAAATATTCTACATTCTCAGAAAAATCCAAATTTTTTTTTCAAAAATCACAAATATTATAAAATGAATATTTATAATAAAAAAAATAAATTTTGAGGTGTTACACTTTATAAGTGTAAACATAAGGTTTGACATAAGGGAACGCTTTATAAGTGTGCCCATAAGGTTTGACATAAAGGAACGCCATATAAGTGTACCTATAAGGTTGGACATAAGGGAACGTCTTAAAAGTGTACCCATAGAATTTGACATAAGGGAACGCTTTACAAGTGTACCTATAAGAGCTGATATAAGGGAACAATTTTTAAATGTTGCCAAATGAGCAACACTTTATAAGCATACCCATAGAGTGAAGAAGATAAGTGTTGCCTTTTTACCCATCAAAGACTACGCTTTTGAACATTGTGGCCTTCGATGTAGAAAAAGCGTAGCTTAGATAATAAGCCACCCTCGAGTAGGCCACCACTCTAAAAGTGTTACCTTAGGGCTAAAAAGCATAGCCTTTATCAAAGGCAACACTTCTCAGTGTGCTTTAGAGTACACTTTTGAAGGGTTATCCTAGGCCAATTTTGTTGTAATGAGTATTCTAATATGCTTCTTCATTATGCTTATGAATCATAAAAGCCTGGTTCATGAGTGTTTTTGTTGGATTTGGAACCCTAGGTTAGTAAGACTTAAGTTGTGATATTGAGTTTTTGATTGAGTTTCCATGAAAGATGAAGGATAGATATGGTGGTTGATGAAGTAAGAATCATATGACTAGCATTAATTTTGTAGAAATATGGTCAAGAGACAAAGATCTAAGAATTAGGGTTTTAATCCAAATCAATTTGGGGATTTTGGTTTAATCTTTGATTTAAAGTGGAATTGATGTTAGAAATGGAATTTTTGATGTTAGAAATGGCTTAGAAATGACTAGAATGAGAAGAAATTCTTTATTGTTTTTCATGGATGATTTCGGCCAAGAAGAGAATTTAGGTTTAAATTTGCTTATTAATGAATTGTATAGAATCTTATTATTGTAGTTATAGAAAATAAGTGATATGGATTATATTGATGTTGGAATTGTGATTAAATGGTTGATGCCATAAAAGATGATCAAGTGGAATATATTGATGACATTCTTTATGATTAAGTAATGGAAATCATCGTGAATGATTGATTATGTTAATGTCACAAGTTATGAATGATTGATTATGTTAATGCAACAAGTTATGAATTATTGACATTGCTTATGTGAAAAGGATGATACTTAAGTAGTGACATATTACTATTTGACATTTAGCCTAAAGATGTGATATTAATGTGAAGAAGAAAAGAATGTAATGATTTTTAAGTCTATTAAGATTGGTTTGTGGGCTAAGAGGAATTAAGGTTTCCTCAGGCACAGTCAAACTTAATGAAAAGTCTTACATTAGGTCAGGTTCATTTAAGTTAGGGGATGCCCTAAAAAGTATGAGATCTCAATTAGGATAATGACCAATGTGAGCAAGAAAAGAAAAGTAATGTATAATGGAATGTGAAATGGTTTTATATTAATGTGATTGTTAAGTTATATTCTTATGTTTGATTATATTTAGAGATTAATCCTAAAGTACTATTATATAATTATGTATGATGTTTTGTATAGAAAAGTATTTTTTGCAGTGAATGCAGTTGAACATAGCATAGTTCCAAAATAAATAATTTTCTTAACTATGTGATTTCCCTATTGAGAATTATAAATTTTCACCCCTTATCTATTATGTTAAGAGAAACAGGATGATGCGCATTACACTATTAATTGATATTGATGCTCACCTTGTTTTTCACCCTACTACTAAAGAACTACGTATTGTGATTGATGGCATTAACCTCTGCTACTTCATCATGCATGATACAGACTACTGACAAAGCATACATGATGTGATTGTATATAGATGTATATAGTTGACATAACTACTTTTTGAGTGTGCTTTGCCTATTGATGTCTTGAATTTAATTGATTATCCGGACATTGCGGATGTCTTTTTTTTTTGTACTTTTGACCTTTTTTTGTAGTTTTAATATATATTTATATATATATATATATATATATATATATATATATATAAGAACTTCAACTTAATTAATTTAAGTATCAAATTAATTTCATTACATATTTAATCGTTGCACATAGTTAATTAAATACTAAATAAACTATGAAGTGCATAATATTCTATCAGCGTTAAGTAAATATAAATAGATAATAAGGTATGTAGCAATTAATTAACCTTTTATTAAAATATAATTAAATTATTGGTAGGATGTTACATTATGGTATCAGAGCAATAGTCTAAGGTGTGTCTATGTACATAAAATTAGTATGGTCTAGACCTAACTTGAGATGCATCTCTTAGGAAAAAAAATTTAGATGGTAAGCATAGTATCATGTGCATATCAGTCTTAGTGTGATGTGATTTATTCCTAGCCACAAGTATAGTATTATTGAGACTGATCACTTTAATAATTATTTGTCTATGTGTTCAGGGATAGAATGGCACCGCCTAGACATACCAGGAATAGGAACACTTCTACCGAAGAAGTGAATGCCCCTAATGCTCCTAATAAAAGGGTATGGAATACTTTAGAAGAAATGACTAACACTATTTGAGACCAAGCAACAATTTCAAATAATATTCTGCAACACTTACAGAATAATCTCAATGGAAAAATAATGCTAGGAATAGAAATGAGGAACCAAAGGAAGTAAATAATCATGGTGGGAATCAACAATTTCAAGGTCTTGCTGAATTTCGAAAAAAGAAGCCACCATCTTTTCGGGGAGAGAATGATCCAGCTTTAGCCTAGGAATGACTTAGGAAGTTGGAGAAGATATTTGAGGTAATGGGTTGTATTGATGCCTAGAAGGCTACTTATGCCATCTATATGTTAGAAGGAGAGGCAGAGTATTGGTGGCAAGAAGCTAAAGGATTATTAGAGGAACAAGGGACACCAATTGCTTGATAGGCATTTTAGAATACTTTTATGAATAAATACTTTCCAATCAATATTAAGAATGCAAAGGAAACTGAATTTATGAAATTAGAACAAGGTAGTATGACTGTGGGTCAATATGTAACAAAATTTGAAGAATTAGCCAGATTTTCCACTTACTTAAGAAATCACCAAGATGTAGAATGGAAAGCAATAAAGTTTGAATCTAGTTTGAGACCTGAAATTCAAAGTGTTGTGGCTACTTTAGAAATTAGAAACTATTATGTGTTAGTTAACAAATGCATAATAGTGGATCAAACTCAATTGAGAATAAATGAGGAAAAGGGCAAAACAAATTTCTTGAAAATAAAAGTGGAGAATGAGAGGCAAAAGGGAAGTAATACCCGATTTAGACTCAATATGAATAAGGAAAAACAAATACAAGATAGTAGTTGAGGATAACATTGTTCTAAATACAAGAGATTCCATAATCACAGACCTTGTATGAAGGGAACTGGGGTTTGTTTTAATTGTGGACAACAAGGTCTTATGTCAGAGATTGTCCTAAACTTCATACTCAAAATCCTGCTCAAAGATCTCAAGCCATGGGATGTGTTTTTACTCTGACTGTAGAAGAAGCTAAACAATCTCTAAATCTGATACAAGGTTAGTGTCTAATTCAAAATCATCTCTTAACTGCACTGTTTGATTCAGGAGCTACACATTCATTTGTATATGTTGATTATGTGCAAAATTTAAAATTATCTATTTCTCTTTTACCGTATGATTTACTAGTTTCCACTCCTACGAGAGGAAAAGTGGTAACCTATCAAGTTTGTTTGTAATGTCCTGTGTAATATCCCGAGAAAACATGTTAGGCTTGTATATGGTCTCAAAGGTACTATTATACTTGTATAATATGTTAGTTAAGTTTTGTGACAAACTGAGTTCGTTTAGGCACTTAGTTGCAACCCAGAAGTTGAAAAGTAGCTTGAAATGACTTAGATAGTAGCATAAATTGCTAAGTTGAGGGAAATAAACCTAGAGAGTTTGTTTCTAAGTCACAAATAAGGTGTAGTTAAAATTTAAGAACAATTAGAGTTAGTTTGGTATTTTTAGGCAAACTGGTTGTGCGTTTTAATGACGGATTGACTAGCAGCAAATATGGAAAATTAAGATATTGGTGAAACAATAATTTAGATGAATCTTAGTATTTATTTCAAAGTTGTTAGAAGTTGAAAAACTTGATTTAGCTTAATTCAAATGTCCTTAGCAGATATAAAGTTCCATCTTTAGGTGGTAGTGCCAAAATTGGACTTTTTTTCCTTCTATTCTCTCAAAATCCACAGCTGAAGACAACCAAAGCAGAAAAGAGAAAAGAAAAGCAGAAAATAGAAGTGAGAATGGAGAAAGAGGAAACCAAGGAAGATGAAGAGAAGGAAATCAAGGGGGAAGGTCCAAGAGCAAGTACAAGGCTTCAAGATCTTCATCAAAGCTTGACAATCAACATGTCTTCAAGTGGTAGGGTTTTATGCTCATCTTCACTCCTTTCCATCATTTGCACCATAGTTCCACCTTTGGTGCTTAAAAGGTCAAAATGAGATCTAGAGTTATTTTATGTGATTTTCTTGCTTAGATGAGTTACAAGTATTGTTTATGACTTGTTCATGCTAAGGGTTTGGATTAGAAACTAAAATATATCCATTTGGACCTAAAATGCTCAAAGTGTAAATTTTGGGATTTGATGGGTGATTTTGTATTTGGATCCATTTTTGATGAAATCAATTAGTGTTTTATGTTTCCCTCATGTTTGTAAACTTGTTTGGGATTTAAAATCATCAAGAAATAGTTGTAAAGTGATCAAATTCTGTGTGTGGCACCAATGGAATAGTGTCACACTTCTGCAAAATTCTACAGAAGATTCTGTCATGGGGTCACACCTAGGCATGACTGAACCACGCCTAGGTGTGGGGTGGTTAGTCTTGCATACTGATCAGACAGAGAGCACCACACCTAGGTATGGTAAAACTACGCCTAGGTGTGAGACAGGACATAAGCCACACTTAGGCTTGGAAATGTCAAGCCTAGGTGTGAGTTCCAAAATTTTTCAAGAATTGTATTCTTGATGTTTTGGACTTCCCTATGTATTAAGATCACTCTTATATGCCTTTGTAAGTGTGTTGAGGCATCAATAGAGATGTTCTAAGAGGGAAATCATCACCTATCAAGTATGAGAAAGTTATACCCTTTGTGCATCCTATAGTTAAGGATTGCCATAGGTAGGTGTCTAACACCTTAGGCACTTAGCGTTGCATTAGATATCACATAAGATGTGATAAGTTGGTGTAATAAATACAAGTGTACTAGAATGAATTAGTAGCATTCACTCTGGTTAGTTAGTAAAGGTATGAGCCTTAGGATATCCAAGAGTAGTGGATTACTTTGGAAGGGTGCCTAGAACCTTAAGCAACAAAGTGTTGCAAGTACTAACCACTAATGAGTTAGTTTCTCTCGAGTGAAGTCAAGTTTGTATGTTTAGTTCCTAATCAGAGACGGTTGTGTACCAAGTTCTCCAGTTAAGTGAGATCTCTTGCATTGTTTAATACACAATAGGATGAACTATGACTAGAAAGCTTGTCATATTCATTGATTATAGCATAAACATGCTTAACTCTTCAAGTAGTGCAGTTGAGTTGGAGATGTATGTAGGAAGAGAGTTACTTCCTTGAATACTAATTTAAGCATGAAAGATCAAGTCGATAGGCATTCCAAGAGTTAGGAGTTACCTAAAACATGTATTTGGAACCTTGAACACTCTAGTGTGACACATGTCACTACAGGTAGTGTAATAACAAGGAGAGGCGAATACAAATGAGAGAGGTATAATTTACTTATTTAGATGCACGAATTACTCACTTGCAGTAGAGTTGAGTTAAGTGTGCAAAGATCAGAGAAGTGTTCATTTGACTCCATAAAGTGGGTCAAAATGATGCATTATTAAGATAGACTCTTTCACAAGGATGAGTTGAGTCTATGAGTAAGTTTACAGTTAGTAAGGATTACAGTTTTCCTTTATCTCAAGTAAGACCAGGATGTGATAAGTTCACTCCCTACCTTGGCAAGAGTTCATGGAACCAGAGTTTCTTAAAATGAACAAGTAGTGGTAGGGTTAAATCGTCAGCTTTGTAGTTACAGCCAATTGTATGGGCAATTGTCTGTTGCAATTGACATATGCGATTGTGTGGGTAGTTGCTTATGTTAATAGTATGTAGGCTATCGGTTTGGCTGTACTACTATGCAATTATCAGTTATAGTGGAGGAAACTCCTATGATAGTAATTATAGACAATGTTATATGGTTGTATAGGCGATTGTATAATGTTGAGTTTAGTTTAATTATGTATATAGTTTACATAATTATTATGCCATGAAATATATGTTTATTACTGAGAATTTTTATGTTATCACCCTTTTTTTGTGTTTTCATGGTAGAAACAAGTCAAGGATCGTCATAGAGTAAGAAGTTTAAGAAACAGAAGAACTAGCGTAGTATAGTTTTACTTGTTTCTTGTTTAGATAAAGCTTATGTATATTGTTTATATTTGCTTTGTAGTTATATTCAGAGACATGTATTATAATAAGTCCTTCGTGGCTAAGGTTGTATATATATATATATATATATATATATATATATATCAAGACTTTCTATAATGACTTGCGGGGTTATTATAGATATATTAGTAGTTAGTTATGTAGTAAGTGACGCATCTAGTATTGTTTATCTCTATATATCCTAGACAAATCCAGATATCTGTCCTAGGATGTTACATCCTGTTTATGTGCAAAATAAATTATCAGTGATAGATCTTATTTGTTTACCTATGAAAGATATTGATGTTATATTTAGAATGGACTGGATGTCTCAAAATCACGTTATTCTCAATTGTTCTGAGAAATTTGTAAATTTTGTTGAAACCTCTATGTTTAAATTTGTTTAGGATGAGTCTATTTATTTCTCTGCCATTCAAGTTAGGGAACATTTGAAAGAATGTGAACAAGCATATGTTCTCTTGTTTTCTTTAAATTCAGAGGAACAAGAAAATTAGAAACTATCCCTGTAGTAAGAGAATTTCTAGAAGTATTTCTCTCAGAAATAAATAATCTACCTCCAAAAAGAGAAATTTCTTTTTCTATTGATTTAATACAAGGAACAAGTCCTATCTCAATAGCACCCTATAGGATGTCCCCATTGGAGTTAAGTGAACATAAGAAGCAAATAGAGCAACTCCTGGCCAAGAAATTTATGTGGCCTAGTGTGTCATCTTGGGGAGCCCCTGTGCTATTTATCAAAAAGAAGGATGGAAGTTTATGGTTGTGTGTGGATTATAGACAATTGAACAAAGTGACCATCAAAAATAAATACCCACTTCTAAGAATTGATGATCTGCTAGATCAACTTGGGGGAGCCTCAATATTCTCTAAGATAGATTTATGATCAGGATATCATCAAATTAGAATTAAGTCAGAAGACATTCCTAAAATTGCTTTTACAACTAGATATAGACACTATGAATATCTAGTTATGCCTTTTGGACTAACCAATGCCCCAACAATATTTATGGATAACAAGAATCACATTTTTTGATCTTATTTGGATCAATTTGTGGTTGTTTTCAAAGATGATATTCTCATCTATTCAAAGACAGCAGAAGTGCATGAACAACATCTTAGACAGGTCCTTCAAATCTTACGAGAAAAGTAATTGTTTGCTAAGTTATAAAAATGTGAATTCTGGCTTCAAAAAGTAAAATTTATAGGGCATGTAATATCACAATAAGGAGTTTCAGTTGACCCTAGTAAAGTGGAAGCGGTGATGCAATGGGAGAGACCAACAGCCATCACTGAAATCAGGAGTTTTCTAAGATTAGTCGACTATTACAAAAGATTCATTAAGGGGTTTTCTCAGTTGGTGTTACCTTTGACCAGATTAACTAAGAAGGAAAAGCCTTTTGAGTGGAGTGATTAATGTGAAAAATGTTTTTAGGAATTAAAAGACAAGTTAACTACAACTCCAGTATTGATTATCCCTGATCCTAAAGAAAAATTTACAGTGTATAGTGGTGCATTCAAGAAGGGTCTTGGATGTGTTTTGATGCAAAATGAGATAGTAGTGGCTTTTGCTTCAAGACAATTGAGACCACATGAGGAAAACTACCCAATTCATGATGTAGAATTGGCAGCCATGGTTTTTGCTTTGAAAATATAGAGGTATTATCTATATGGAGTTAAATTTGAAGTATTCGGTAATCATAAGAGTTTGAAATATCTCTTTGATAAAAAAGAACTTAACATGAGGCAAAGAAGATGGGTAGAATTTCTGAAAGATTATGATTTTGAGTTAAAATATCATCCAAGAAAAGCCAATGTGGTAGCTAATGCACTTAGTAGAAAGTCATTACATGTATCCTATCCGATGATTCAAGAATTTGAGTTGTTAAAGAAATTTCAAGATTTGAATCTCTCAATAACTCTACAACCTAAAATTTTGTGCATAAGTCAAACAGAAATTGTCAGTGAAATTAAATCACAAATTAGTCAAAAATAGAACACTGGTCAATTTCTACAAATGATCAAAGACTAGGTTGCTCAAGGAAAACAAAAAAGATTTTCAAGTAACAAATGATCAGACTGTGATGTATAGGAACAAATTGTGTATTCCAGATGATAAGGAATTGGAAAATCAAATACTAGAGGAAGCCCATTGTAGTAAATATACTATTCATCCAAGAACCACCAAAATGTATCAAGACCTTAAGAAAATTTTCTTGTGGCCTAAGATGAAAAAAGAAATTTCAAAATTTGTAGCTAGGTGTTTAACATGTCTAAAGGTTAAGATAGAATACCAAAGACCAATCATTCTGCTACAACCATTAGATATTCCTGAATGGAAATGGAAATGGGATAGTGTGACAATGAATTTATGATGGAATTGCCATGAACTTCTTCAAAACATGATGCTATTTGGGTCATTGTAGATAGATTAACCAAAACAATCCACTTTTTGGCAATCAAAGCTACTTATTCATTAGATAGAGTAGCTTAAATGTACATTAATGTGATTGTAAAATTACATGGTATTCCTTCTAGTATTATATCTGATAGAGACCCTAAGTTTACTTCTAAATTTTGGGGAACATTACAGCAAGCATTAGGCACTAAACTTTGTTTTAGTACAGCCTACCATTCCCAAATTGATGGACAAACTAAAAAAACCATTCAAACACTAGAAGATATGGTGAGAGCTTGTGTCTTGGAACAAACAAGGAATTAGGATGAACAAACAAGAAGTTAGGATCAATATTTGCGATTAATAGAGTTTGCATATAATAACAGTCACCATTCTAGTATTGGGATGGCACTTTACGAAGCTCTATATGGCAGAAAGTGTAGATTGTAACATCCCAAATTACTAACACTAATAACGTATCTGGTTTACACATTAGTAATTAAAAATTTAGTACATTACTTATGAATATCCAATTTTTTTCAAAATAAACAGTTTAATAAAATACAAAATATAAGTCTTTAGCAGAAACATATTACACGCATAATATAAAATGAATTATTACACAAAGAATAAATCACTAAACATAATTTACCTATATCGACCTATTATACAAAATTTGATCAAAATAACTAAATATCTCTTCATCAATAAGCTCCACCATGCTTCATCAATCATGGAAAACATCAATGTAAGGGGGTGTGAATTATGAAATTCTCAGCAATTTAATTAAAAATGTGTCATCATAACAATTCCAGTTCTTTTGGGAAAAAATCTATGTATTTTAAAAACGTTCATTATCAATCTAGGAAGGTGATCGAAAACCAAAACGAGTTCTTCTTCTTCCCAAAATAGATAGCCCATTTTATCATTATGAAAATCAGTCATAATTGTGAAAATCACATCATAAATCATGTCTTAAAATCTCATATCATCCAGTCATAAATTATATTATCAAATCTCACATTTTTATATATTTAGAATATCATCATTACTAAAATTATAATAAGAAACCGCATTTCTTTGAACTTATCAAATCATAAATCATTTTATGGCATATAAAATCATCAACACTCAATTCTCATCTTAAAATCAAATATATGAGCTCAAAATATCATTTATTCACTTAGTAGTAGCCTGCTTTTGGGTTAGTGCACTTCAACCCATTTATGACGATCAATTTGCCACACATGACTACTCCAGGTAACTAGGCCCTGTCAATCTCAGTCTAGTGAAGAGAACACACAAAGATCCTCAATCTAGACATAAAGATAGACTACAACTACCAGAATAAAGAAGATGCACAGAAATCCTCATACTAGCAGTGTAACACCCTAAAAATTCGTATTTTATTTATTTCTGTTAATCCTTAATGATTTTTGTAACACCCCAAATTTCTTAACTATTTTGACAGTAATTTTGACAGTTAATAGAATTCTACTGTTTAATGATTTCTGTGTACTGTAAAATTATTTTGAGTATACCGTGAATACATTTGATCGTTTTGTGTGATTTACTCTGTGCCAAGAAAATAATAATTTTCGGGTCGGGAAAAATCTTACATAATTAAATTAATTACGTAAGATTTTCCCCGGCTCGAAAATTATTATTTTCTTGACACGGAGTAAATCACACAAAACGATCAAATGTATTCACGGAATACTCAAAATAATTTTACTGTACACAGACATCACTAAACAGTAGAATTTTGTTAATTGTCAAAATTACTGTCAAAATGGTTAAGAAATTTGGGGTGTTACAATTTTTATTTATCTGATTTGATTTTCATGACTTATATAATATTTGTGAATTTTGGTGATATTTTAAGATATTTTAAATATTTTAATATATTTGAGATATTTTGTGATTTCTGTACGCTGTAAAATTATTTTGACTGTTCCGTGACTGTATTTGATTATTTTGTGTGATTTACTCCGGGTTAGAAAAATAATAATTTTCGAGCTGGGAAAAATATTTACGTATTTATTCGAAGCCGGAGGATCTTACTAAACCCAATTCCGAGAGATACGTGACATAATCTTTTAATTTTTAGAAATTATTTGTGAAATAAAAATAAACTGTATTTTTATTTTATAGCGGATAAATATTCACTGACTTGTAAGCAATAAACTTCTGTTCATTGAGTAATAATTTCTGTAGCTATTATCCGAAAAATATCTTCTGTGAACCAATAGGATTTAGTCAAAATAGATGGCTTGAATTTCTAAACCAATGGAAAGCAGTCAATAAAAATGGTTAGACTAGTTAGTTAGAAACTGGATGACTTAAACTAAGTTAGCCTAAAAACCTATGTAGTAACTAAATGGAGCAAACTTAGTTTGCTACTCTTTAGAGTCCATAGTTACTAGAGTTGTCTAGCACCTTCTAGAAGGAATGATTAATGCCTAATGTAACTAGATAGTTAGTAAGTAACTAAGTAGTTAGCAAAGAAGCTAGAAAACCTAACTAAGTTAGTTTAATTTGGTTAGGACACAATTGAATTAGAAACTTAGTTAGTTGTCTATTGATTCCATAGTTAGGAAACTTCAAGAACTAGATTACTCAAGTTGTCTAAGCATATGGAAAACAAGCTTGGAGGCAAAGGCTTTAAAGATCAACCTTTGATTCAACCTATGGCTATTGAAGCCTCAAAAAGTGGCTAGATGAATTTAAACACTTTCATGGTGTCCAAGGGGGGGGGGCTCACGGTTTTAGGCTTTAGGAGAAGTAAAGTATGACTCTTCATTCATTTCATTTCATCTTCATCATCTTTCTAAAGCAAGCTTCATAAGATTCTCTCCATTCTCTCTAACACCTCACGGCCACACCACTCCATACCATCACCCAACCTTCAATAATTTACACCAACCATATTTCTTGAAACCTTACCTTATTTCAAGACACTTTGTAGTTGAAGTCTTGATCAAAATCATCCATTTTCAAGGAGTTCTTTCAAAGCCTATGTTCTAAGGTCTTAAGGTGAAATTATTGGAATCTTCACAATTGATTTCATTTTCTTCTTCTAAGCCATGCTTGATCCATGATTTTCTATTTCAAAGCCTTAGAAGTTAATTTGTGTGTGTTTATATTGTTTTTCAAGAAACTCTTGATAGAGAAAGTTAGTTCAAGAAGAGCGAGGAGCTTTGGAGGTTTCACCAAGAGGTAAGAGGGAGATTACCCTCATCAACCATGTGTTGGTGGTGAGGAGTGGATTTGTGTGTGGTGAACAATCCATAAGGATTTATTCACTTGGTTGTGTATGCGTAAGTGTTCTATGTTATGTTATATGTGATTTTATTTCTTTGATAGCTATGCATGATTTTATTGCTTGATTAGTATGTGTGATAGTATAATTTTGATTACCTTGCGATGAATTGCTTAATATGAGTTTTATTGCTTTAATAATATGCATGAACATGTGGTAGTATAAATATGATTAAAATGATATGTGTATTTATAATATATGTTGCAAAAAAAAGAATTTTGGTCCTAATGGCCATAAAGAGGCTCACGGCCTTCACTCTTCTTTTAGAGCAAACCAATTGAAAATGTTTTACTAAGTGTAAATTTAGATGATTTAGTATCGAGTAATTGGATTAAAGATTTTTTACAAAGAAAAATGAGATAGAAAATGAATAAATATTCAATGATGAAGCAAAGATTGAATTTCGGCCATCATGCCAAGAATTGATATTCTAGATCAAAAATATTTTCTCAAGCGTAGTCTTAAAGGATTAATTAATACGAACTCAATTTAGTGAATTTTGAAATATAAAAAGAAAGTAAACTAGTTTTTGCAATTGATTAAATTAATGAATTTAGGTTATGTTGGGAAATAAATTTATACTTTGAAGTTACTAATGTATAGCTCACCCATTTGGGTTTTGAAACGCGTTGGAGGACTTTGATCTATAAGATTTGGTTAAATTATAGTAACGTAAATTTTTGTGAAGAAAATATTAGAAAGTATTACGAAGAGGAATATGGAAATATATGGCTTTTATTGGATAAAGAATGAATTTTAGTAATAGAAATGAAAAAGGAGTTTTTAAAGGCGATTTGAGAATTCAAATATTTTATTTAAAAAGAGAATGGAACAAAGTTTTTAGTAGATAAAAGTGATTTTGATTTGTGATAATGGAGAATAAGTTTTCGAGCTCAAAGTATTTTATTTTAAAAGGATTTTAGTAGAGGTAACGGTAGAATATTTTATTAAATTTAAATAATACAGATTTTGAGGAAAATGTTAGAAATTATTACTTAGAGGAGATTTTATGAGAAAAATGAGAAATGATGTCGAAACAAAATTTTTAAACTTGGAGAATGTCAAAATTTATTTCAGAACGTCAAGAAATATTTTATACAGTGAAAAACAATAGAAAAACCTTACGCATTTCAAAAATAATGATTTTTGAGCTACACAATTTTGAAAACGTTTAAATATTTTTATGCGATTGGGAAAACATTGGAAAATATTTATGTGATTTGAAAACGTGACAAAAGCGTCACGCAATTGTGAAAATGCGATAAAAAGGTTACGCGGTTGAGAAAACAAACGGATTACTATTGGGCCGACATACTAGACTCGGGTGGATCATTGACATTATGTAATTGAATGGGCAGTTATATAATATCATTGATACTAATAGTATTAGACAATTGAATGGGCAGTTGTTCTAATATTATTATGAACAATACACCGGTGGCTTGAGTTATGCATTGAGTTGTCATGCATTGAACATTGTAAAGTTGGTGACTATTATGGCTTTTGTTGCCTAGGAGTGAATGAGAACGGAGTGTGATCCAATGGGGGATCTACTGGGGGCGTCAGGGCGCGGTGATTCATAGTGACTTGTTTGTCACATTATACATCTATTGTCATGATAAATCGTTGCAACGCATTGGTGCATGTCCCGACAAAATGTAATACCCCAAATTTTATTTATTTTATGATAAATATTCATTTTCTAATATTTGTGATTTTTGGGAATTTTTATGAATTTTTGGGAGAACGTGAAATATTTTAATCTTATTCTTCGTTTTACGTACAAACTGAGCGAGCCTGGAAAAAATGAGATATTTTTCCCGAGAACCTTGATCTATGAAAATGTCGACGGGGGATCTTACTAAACTCGAGGCTAGATACGATTTACGATGTTTCATGTTTTTTAAGAAATTTTAACAGATAAAATAATAAATCGCTGTGTAAAATTTTATCTGCCGGACAATTAATACTGACTTCTGTCAACTGTAACAATTGTCCATTGGTTAATAACATGTATTAAAAACTCTATCACATTATCCTAATATAATCTACTTTATGTCTAATCAAACTCACTTTAATTCAAATTTATTGTATTTTAATCAAAGCTTCTTTGAGAAGCTTTGACCACCAAAGGACAAGAATGCCCTTGGCTTGTTGGGGAAGCCAAAAATCTCCACCTTTTCTCTCTCCATTGTTGCGGCAATGCTTGGCCAAAGGAGGCAAATTTTTGCCTTCTCACTTAATGCATAACACTCAAATTACCTTATTTTACCATAACACTTTCTCTCTCTAACTTCTTCTTCTTCCTATTTTCTCTTCCTTCTCTCTTCTTCTCCTTTTTCCTTACGAAAATTGCAGCCCCATTAGAGACCATTTTCTTTGATTTTTCTCTTCACCAAGATCATTTCTACACTCACCTCAACCTCCTCTACATTTTCTATTTAGAGATTTTTTTTCAAAATCCATCTTCACCTCCATTGTCTTCCAAGACAAAGCTTCAAGCTTTAAGATAAATTTTTCATTTTTCTTCTTCTTTCTCTTCATTTTCATGTTCCATGGTCTCTTTGATGACCATGGATCTCTTCTTTTTCAACCATTGACGTTGATTCCTTGTCTTGAAATTCCTAGGGTTTTGGAAGCTCAAAACCAAAACCACCAAGAAGCATATCGGTTGCCATTTTTGTGTTCTTCCTTTAGGTAAGAGGGAGATTACTCACTTCAACCATTATTGGTGATGAGGGAACCTTTGTATGCTCACTTTGTTTGGTGATTTTGCATGTTTATGTATTCTTGAAATTGGATTAATGCCTGATTGATGATCTTGAATGTATTGGATGTGTTGAAAATGCTTGATCATGTTAGGGTTATTAAATGAAAAATTTGGAGTTTCCTACCCTAATGTAAGGCCACGGTTTTGACTAGAATTTAGGGATATAAATTAGTTTTTGTATACAAATAAAATGAAGCTTATGTGACTAAATGTTAGATGATAATATTAAAATTAATGAATGGAAAATTTTAAGGGTTTAATAACCCAAAGTGAGGCCATGGTTTTGGCCTTGGATCCTAAGGGAATGGATTGGTTTGGTGTGAAATAACACCTAAGTAATTAGGTATTAAGTAACAAATGCATAAAATGGAAAGGAATTGGAACCTTGATGACCTAGTGAGGCCATGGTTTTTAGAAAAAAATTAGGGGTTAAATGATGCCTTGATGCATCTTTGGAGATTGAGAATTTTGAGACACGCATAATTCATAATCAAGTGGAAGAATTAGATTGAGTAATAACTCTTGAGAGTGCCACAGTTTTGAAGGGCTATTTAACTTAAAATTTTCATAATTGACGAAAGCTTAAGACTTTGAAAATGAGCATCCATAATGTGGACTTGTGATAATTGATGAACCCTAAAAATATATTGATGTGGGGAATTGATTTTATGTTATTGTGGACCCCTATGTGGGCTAAGTACTTGTTGACTGTGTACTTAAGGAAATTACGACATATTGATGTTGAGAAATGAATGCATATGCCATTGTGGTATGCTTATGATGAATGCATCATTGATAAACGTGTATAATGTACATTGTGTCGTCATGCATATGTGTTATCTGTTGGACATTGTTGAAAAGGTGGTGTATGCCTAGGAGTTTGAATAACACCTATGTGCGGGTACGAGTAGACTAAGCGTAGGATCATAGTGGTTGGCCCTGGGGGCGTCGGGGTGTGGGTGTCTCACAATGGACAGTGGTAGCTCCACTGGGGCCATGGGATAGACCGATGCAAACACACCGACGATTTGGACTGAGACGCTGTCCTATGTCGCGATCAACTGTTGAGGTGCCATGTATAAGCCGTATTGCGCAATTATTTTTATGAGATGAGCACACTATTTTTAAGGCTAACGAGATACTGGCATTACTCCTTGATCATTCACTCTGAAAATATTTATGTCTAGCTCCATGGAGTAGGAATTTTGGTACCATTTGCATTTTGAACTGTCAATCTCATAATTCATTGGGTATAAGCATTTATAATTGTGAAAAGTATCTATTATTATTATTGCAATAATTATTTGATTGCTTAGACTGTTGAATATTGGAAATGTTGATGTTGTCTGCTTGTTATTGATGATACTTACTGTTATTTATTGTTATTATGCTCTTACTGTTAATTTTGATTATTACTGTAATTGGATGTATGAACTGTGTTTATATGTGGGCGTCCAACGCCGTTTCATTTTCTTGTTGCTATTTTGGTACTGAAAGCTGAGTGTCTCACCTCTTTTTGTATTTTCTGCATTTTCTGTATTTTTGTCGGACTGTGTAGTCCTGAGAAGATGCTCATAAGGAAGAGAAGGAAACAACTGAGTTTCTGGGTTTTTGGCCACACTACGACTAGAGTTGCAGAGGATGTCGTTGCGTCCATGCCGTTTTTTGGGGTATGTGAAGTTGACCTTTCAAGGAAGACCCGATTGTTGGCACTTACATGTGCAGACGGACCGATGCGTCTATCGCGGGGAGCTAACGGTGTCTTTAGCCTGGGGTGGCTATGACCCTCCTGTTTTTTATTTTTCTACTTTTGTTATTTTGGAATTTTACCTACCCGTGAGGGATATGTGGACTGATATGTTTTACACTCCACAAGAGGACTCTTTCCTCTCCACTGCTCGGGCTTCTGCCCGAAATTCGGTCGCTCCGATGGTAATTTCATTGGATGAAGAGGACCCTGAGGAGGACCTGGCTACGGTCCCTTCTCGTTGGTCTTAGGGGCTGATACTGTAGGTGGCTACTGATGGCCAACCGTTTATCTTTTTGGGGAAGCCTGATGTTTTGCTAGTTTATGGGTGTAAATTTGTAACTATCTTGGGTGGGTAAAACCTTACTTTTTGTATATTTTATGATGTAACTAAACAGGCTGATGCATATAATATATATATATATTGTGAATGTATGATTTTAAATTCTGTTTCGAATCTATTGTATTTATAATTATTATTATCTCCTTACTGTTACAAAAAAAAATGCGTACAGATATTTCAATACTCGATTATTTTATCATCCAACGATACAAACTATTTAATCTTGTGTTAATAATGAACCAGGTCTTAATTAATCACTGTAACTATCTTTTTTCGCAATTTATTTCATTTCTTTTATATTATGGTGTGACGTTCCTTCTTCGCGGTATTAAGAAAAAGGGGCGTTACATTGTCTTGGTAGTAGAGCCCCGGTTTAGGTTTTCTTTTGGGTCTTGTGATTTTGGACTTTCTTGTTTGTGTTGTGTGACTCTCTATGTTTGGTATTCTACAAGAATACATATGACTTTCTTTGTGTTTTGTATAGTTTGATTTGAGAAGAATTATGGCTCGTCAAGGAGACATGACTGCTGCAATCGAAGTAATTCAGAAGATGGCTGAAGCCACGCTGCAACAAAACCAGCAAACGGCTCAACAACAAGCGAGGACTGCATAACAATTGGAGGCTACTTCTGATGCCCAAAATCTGGCAAAATTTCGTCGCACTAACCCTTCACAATTTAAGGGAGAGTATGATCCTGAGAAGGCTACTCTGTGGATCAAAGAGCTGGAAAAGATATTCATGGGCATGAACTGTGCCAACGACAGGAAAGTGACTTATGCTGCATTCATACTGAATGGGGACGCAGAGGATTGGTGGACCAGAGAGCAGAGGTTATTGGAGGCAGAAAATCGAGCAATCAATTGGGAATTATTTAAGAAGAGATTCTTGAATAAGTATTTCCCAGAAAGTGCTAGGCATGCTAAGGAGATAGAATTTCTTGGCTTAAGGCAAGGAAATATGACTGTGAGTGAATATGCTACTAAGTTTGAGAGTTTATCCAAATTCTCAACCTACTTTCAACACCAACCGAACGAGGCATGGAAGTGTCGGAAGTTCGAGGAAGGTCTGAGACATGACGTGAAGAGAGCCATCATAACTTTGAAGATTACTCAGTTTTTAGAACTACTCGATACATGTCACCGAGTGGAGGACTTGGACTAGGCACGTGATGCAAGAAATAGAAACTTTGGACCTTTTCGGTCTCAAAGAGGAGGAAGTAGTAATGCTAACCGTTACCAGAAGAAGCCTTATTCTAGACCACCTGGAAATCAACAACAGAAACCACTGGGTGGAAGTCCTAGAGGAAGTCCGGGAAGAACGGGTCAAACAACGGCGTCTCCGCCGAGATGCATGAAGTGCGAGAAGGATCACTACATGAGGGACTGTACTATTAAAGGAATGGTCTGCTACAGATATGGGAAACCCGGACATATTTCTCGTGATTGTAATCAACCTAAGGCAGAACCTTCCGTCAATGTTGCTAGAACTGCTAAACTGCAGGCTGGAGGTCGGGTTTACACTCTGAGTGGTGCTGAAGCCTCTCAATCCGAAGATCTTATACAAGGGGAAGGTCTCATAGAAGGTAATCTTTTAATTGTACTGTATGACTCTGGTGCAACTCATTCTTTCATTTCATATGACTGTGTGAAAAGACTTAGTTTGCTTGTGTCTTCTTTGCCATTTGATCTGACTGTTTCAACTCCTACTGCTAAACCCATTGTCACTACTAAAGTTTGTTTAGATTGTCCATTGATTGTTGAAGGTCGAATCTTTTCTATTGATTTGATCTGTTTGCCATTATCTCAATTAGATGTGATCCTAGGAATGGATTGGTTATCTTCTAACCATGTCCTATTAGATTGTTCTAGAAAAACCATAGTTTTCCTTTTGGATGAGAATTCTAGATTTTTGATGGCCAACCAAGTGAAAGCTTTCATGAAAGAAGGAGCTCGGGGATACATGTTGTTGTCTTCTTTGAAAGTCGAGAATGAGGTTGATGTGGATGCAATTTCAGTAGTTCGAGAATTTCCTGAAGTTATTCCCGAAGTAATACCTGATTTACCACCGGAGCGGGAGATTAAATTTGCCATTGATCTTGTACCTGGAGCTGACCCTATTTCCATAGCGCCTTACCGAATGTCGCCTGCAGAGCTAGTTGAGCTCAAGAAGCAACTGGAAGAGCTTTTGGAGAAGCAATTCGTGAGACCCAATGTATTACCTTGGGAAGCACCAGTATTGCTAGTTAAGAAGAAAAACGGTACTTCAAGATTGTGCATAGATTATCGTCAATTAAACAAGGTCACGATCAAGAATAAGTATCCATTGCCGAGGATAGATGACCTGATGGATCAGTTGAAAGGAGCAGCGGTGTTTTCTAAGATCGATTTGCGATCGGGCTACCATCAGATCAGAGTAAAAGTGGAAGACATTCCTAAAACGACTTTTCGTACTCGTTATGGACATTACGAGTACCTGGTGATGCCTTTTGGTGTGACTAATGCACCTGTTATTTTCATGGATTATATGAATAGAATCTTCCGTCCTTATTTAGACAGATTCGTCATTGTCCTTATTGACGATATCTTGATCTATTCGAAAAATCAGGAAGATCATGCTGAGCATCTCAGTATAGTTCTTTAGACTTTGAAAGAGAAAGAACTGTATGCCAAGTTGTCGAAGTGTGAGTTTTAGTTGGACGAAGTTAAATTTTTGGGCCATGTGATTTCAAAGGAAGGAATTGTCGTAGACCCATCAAAGGTTGAAGTCATGCTACAATGGGAAAGGCCAAAGACGGTAACTGAAATTCGAAGCTTTATTGGATTAGTCGGATATTATAGGAGGTTTATCGAAGGATTCTCTAAGATTATTGGACCTCTTACTCAACTCACAAGGAAGAATCAAGCTTTTGACTGGGTGGATGCTTGTGAAGAGAGTTTTCAAGAGTTGAAAAGGAGACTAACTACTTCACCAGTGTTAGTTCTACCTGAACCGAGTGAACCATTCGAAGTATATTGTGATGCGTCATACCAAGGATTAGGTTATGCCCTTATGCAAGGCGGAAAAGTGGTGGCTTATGCCTCAAGACAATTACAAGTGCATGAGACGAACTACCTAACGCAAGACTTGGACTTAGCTGCTATTGTATTTGCTTTGAAGATATGGAGACATTATCTATATGGAGCAACATTCAATGCCTTTAGTGATCATAAGAGCTTGAAGTATTTGTATATTAAAAAAGAGCTGAACATGAGGCAGTGAAGATGGTTAGAATTTCTGAAAGACTATGATTTTCAACTTCAGTATCACCCTGGAAAGGCAAATGTTGTGGTCGATGCCTTAAGTAGGAAGATGATCAGTGTTTGTGCCATGATGATTGATCTGTCGATTATTTCCATATCTTGGGTGTCATATATTTGATCTAATTGGACTTTATGTGTGTTTAATTGTTAACTTTTAGCTAAGTTTTTAGGTATGAAGTTTAATCGAATCTTTATTATGAAACTGTGCTTAAGTGTGTTTATAAGCACTTATGATTACATTGTGTTTTTCAAGAGATCAATATTATCCCTAGGAGCAAAGAAAGAAAAGTATCTGTGAAGAATCGGGGTAGAATTTGAAGAAAGCAAGTGACAGGGTCGGTGTCATCTGACAGGGGGTAGGTCGTGTCAAACGACAGGGCCCATGTCACCTGACAGGGGGTAGGTCGTGTCAAACGACACGGCCTGTGTCATCTAACAGGGGCTAGGTCGTGTCCTCCTCTGACTTGCAATTCACTGAATTTGTGTTGACAGAACCTGACAGGGGGTAGGCCATGTGAAACGACACGGCCCGTGTCATATGACAGGGGGTGGGTCGTGTCGTCGAATCAGAAAGCCAGATATGAATTCTAATGCAAAATTAGGTCTCCAAAGTTATAAATAGGATTGCCTGGGGCTTCAAAAAAGGGGTCTGGACTGGGAAACTGCCAAGAGGTTGAGGAGAAGACCAAGAACAAGGGAGAAGGAGATTGAATTGAAGATTGGAGTCTCGGGTTCGAGCAATTAGAGATTAATCATCCCCAACCTTTGGAAATTAGTTTGATCTTTAGTTTTCCTCTACACTTCTATTCTTGATAATGTTGTTCTTCTGTTATTCTTTTGGTCTTGAATTTGCCATGTGTGGCTAGTTTTCTTATTTGGTTAAGGGAAGATGAAACCCTAGTTTTGATTATGTGATTCTTGCATATTTCTTTATATCACTACAATTGTGTTTTTATTCATATGTTTCTATTCTTAATTTAGTATAAAGGTTTTTATGCTCTTTGCTAATTTCGAAAGTGGTAAAATTAGGATTGCTATGAGCGGTTGCGGTGGTAAGACTAGTGAGGCATATGATCTAAGTAATTTAATCCCAGTGTGAGATTGGATCTTAGTGTGATTAGTTTTCTAAATCTTAATGCAATCAATAAGTAGGTGCAAGAGTGGTTACTTTACAAATAACTATTGATTGGGGATTGATTTGAGCGGTTGCTGAATTAACCAAAACTTAAGGAAAACAGATAATTAATCTCATAATCACATAAAAACATAAGTGATCATGTTCGTATAAAGGATATGTGGGCTGCCATAATCATATAAATCTAGTGGTGGATTCCATCTCTTAACCATTGTCTTTTAATTGATTTTTCAGATTATATTTACTGTTTTTGTTTTGGATTCAATTTCTATTTTTAATTTTAACAAACAAAACCCCCATTTTATTGTTTACTATTTTTGAGTGTTTAAATTAGGATTCAAATTATAGTGTTAATTGAATTAGTTATCTGTAGATTGACCCTTGCTAACTACAACTGGTTGCAAGGTTTTTATTTTTAGTGGAACATGGCAACTGATTTTCATTCTAAATTTTAATCACAATCCACACCACACCAAATTTTGGCGCCGTTGCCGGGGAACTAATTATCCAATTGCGCTATTAATTTGTTTTCTATTTTTGACTCTGTTTTTGTTTAATTTTTAATTTTTGATTTATTGTTTCTAAGTGTCTTGTAGGTACTAATGTCCTTCAATCATTGGTGACGAGATTAATGGATATGGGGAAAGCACCAATACATGCTTGTGGGATTTGTTTATCACCCGGACATATCACTGATATGTGTCCCACTTTCCTAGTGGACGCAAATGTAGAGGAAAAGGAAGTAGGAGGATATTATGAACCTTCCAACAACTACAACCTCTACTCCAACACATATAATCCAGGGTGGTGGGATCATCCTAACATGAGCTATGGAATACAGCCCCAAAATCAACCTCCAGCTTATGGACCTCCAGGATTTCAGCAGAGGCAAACACTTTTCCCCGCAAGATCACAGCAAGCTCAAGCACCAAGGCAACCTGAACCTTCAATGGAGGAGCTAATGAGGAAAATGGCCACTAACAACATTCTGTTTCAACAAGAAACAAAGGCCTCAGTTAACAACCTGCAAGACCTAATAGGGCAATTATCCACAGGTATCAATAAGCTTCAAAGGCAACTTTCGGGAAAACTTCTCTCACAACCGGAAGTGAATGTGGAGGAAAATGTTAGTGATATCACATTACGAAGTGGGAAGTTGTTAGGTGAACTTACCTCTCCCCCACAAACCACTAAAGAGAAAAACCAAGAGCCTAAAGAAGTAAATGAGGAAGGGAAAATTCTAAGGCCCTTAAGGTAAGTATTCCTGAACCCCTTCCTAATGTAGTGAAGGAAAGTTATGATGAGTTGTGTGATGAATTTCCTGATTTTATTAGTTTCAATATTTCTATTCATTGCCACTCATGTACTGATTGTGATGGTGTTGTGACTTGTGCTATTTGTGTTGAGATTTCTGCATACTTGAGAGCTAATGATTCTATTCATGTAGCAGCTAATAATATTGAAGGATCTATCAATAATGTTCATGACACAGTTGCAGAATTTAAGACACAAAGGGAGATGGAGCTGAAGTCATTATCTGAACATTGGAAGTATGCATACTCAATGAATGATAAACAACTTTCTGTGTTCGTGACCAAGAACCTCCTTGCTAAATAGGATGAGAGATTGCTACAAATTTTGAAGGGGCATAAGAAAGCTTGGGATCCTGGTGATAGTGCTTTAGTGAATTCCAAAGAAATTAAAGAGGATCAATGGGACCCCGGTGGAAGCTCTCATGCTATTTCAAGCATAAGTTGGTCATTATGCTTGCGCCAATGGGACCCTGGTGGAAGTCTCCTCATTTGATAAAGATATTTCTTCTCTGTTTCTTTTATTTTACTTGTCCTAGTTTAATTGATGATTTTGATGGATATTATTTTTCTTTTGAGCTTTACATTGAGGACAACGTAAAATTTAAGTGTGGGGGAGGAGTTTACATTCTATTTTCTATTTTAATTTTTATTTAATTCTATTTTTGAAAAAAAAGTGTGTTTTTGATTGATTTCTAATGATGTTTTGAGATTTGTGAAGTTTGAGTTTGAAGCAAGTGAAATTCAGGGTTTTGATTTACAAATTTCTTCTTCTATCTTGAATTTGACATACTTGGTTTTGAATGCTTGATTGGTGGATTGAGATTGATAGATACATACCTTGTGAGATTTTGAGCCTATTGATGGAAGGATTTAGCATTTATGTCATTCTTTCCTTTCTTGTGTGATTTTCACTCATGTCATTTGATCACTCTAGAACTTGCTTTGATTCTTTTTTAGGCTACATTTTCACTTGCATGCATGAATATGATTGAGGCCTTCTTTCTTGAGTAACTACTTTGGCCAAATAGCCAACCTTGTAGCATTTTCCTTTGATTTACCCCTTGAGCCTATTTGCCTATTCTTTATCTTAGCTCATTATATGCCTTATGTGAAAAACTATGATTTTACCTTACCTTAGGGAATGGGAGAATATTGATTCATTTTCATTAGAGGAGCTCTTTTGCTTATGGATAATGCATAGTACAAGTGTGGGGGTTGTATCCTTGATACGCAAAATGCAAAGTGTTGGTGGAAAAAAAATGCAAAGAAAAAGAATAAATGCAAGAAAGGTTGTAAAAGGAAAGAAAGAAAAAGGAAAGGAATATGTAAAGAGAATGCGCATTATATAGAATTAGTGGAAAAATTTCATGCTTGTTACTTATCAATTGAGTTCCTCCCCAATATTCCTTTATTCTCTTGGGTACTTATCTTTCCATATTCATACTATTTCTTTCCTTACCTTGGCCCCATTACAACCTTGAATAAAGTCCTCTTGATTTTTGTGTGCATGTGTTTTAGTAGTAGAGAAGTAGAAGATAAGCAAGCTTATGGTAGTGCATTTTTCATGGGCTGAATTGAGTGAAATACTTATCTTGTAAACACTTGAGAGATTAAGAATGTATCTTGTGAGGATCTATTATTCTTGATTCATGCTTTTCAAATTGAAGATACCTTGCTTGTTGGTTTGAGATGTGAAAATTTATCATCTCTTAAATGTTTTGACCCCTTAAATTTTTTTTTGCTCTTCTTGCTTACAAATTTTTTCCTTTCTTGAATATCATTGGAAATTGAGTTTTTTAAAGTTTTTAGTTTTATTTTGTTTTTCTTTGTTCCCTGGTTCGGTCTTATGTTTTGCCTAGGAGTGCAAAAGGCTAAGTGTGGGGGTATTTGATCTGTCGATTATTTCCATATCTTGGGTGTCATATATTTGATCAAATTAGACTTCATGTGTGTTTAATTGTTAACTTTTAGCTAAGTTTTTGGATATGAAGTTTAATCGAATCTTTATTATGAAACTATGCTTAAGTGTGTTTATAAGCACTCATGATTACATTGTGTTTTTCAAGAGATCAATATTATCCCTAGGAGCGAAGAAAGAAAAGTATCTGTGAAGAATCGGGGCAGAATTTGAAGAAAGCAAGTGACAGGGTCAGTGTCATCTGACAGGGGGTAGGCCGTGTCAAACGACAGGGCCCGTGTCATCGGACAGGGGGTAGGCCGTGTGAAACGACACGGCCCGTGTCATTTGACACGGGGCAGGTCATGTCCTCCTCTGACTTACAATTCACTGAATTTGTGTTGACAGAACCTGATAGGGGGTAGGCCGTGTGAAACGACACGGCCCGTGTCATATGACAGGCGGTGGGCCATGTCATCGAATCAGAAAGCCAGATACGAATTCTAATGCAAAATTAGGTCTCCAAAGTTATAAATAGGATTTCCAGGGGCTTCAAAAAAGGGGTCTGGACTGGGAAACTACCAAGAGGCTGAGGAGAAGACCAAGAACAAGGGAGAAGGAGATTGAATCGAAGATTGGAGTCTCGGGTTCGAGCAATTAGAGATCAATCATCCCTAACCTTTGGAAACTAGTTTGATCTTTAGTTTTCCTCTGCACTTCTATTCTTGACAATGTTATTCTTCTGTCATTCTTTTGGTCTTGAATTTGCCATGTGTGGCTAGTTTTCTTATTTGGTTAAGGGAAGATGAAACTCTAGTTTTGATTATGTGATCCTTGCATATTTCTTTATATCAATACAATTGTGTTTTTATTCATATGTTTCTGTTCTTAATTTGGCATAAAGGTTTTTATACTCTTTGCCAATTTCGAAAGTGGTAAAACTAGGATTGCTTGCGCGGTTGCGGTGGTAGGACTAGTGAGGCATATGATCTAAGTAATTTAATCCCGGTGTGAGATTGGATCTTAGTGTGATTGGTTTTCTAAATCTTAATGCAATCAATAAGTAGGTGTAAGAGCGGTTGCTTTACAAATAACTATTGATTGGGATTGATTTGAGTGGTTGCTAAATTAACCAAAACTTAAGGAAAACAGAGAATTAATCTTATAATCCCATAAAAACATAATTGATCATGTTGGTATAAAGGATATGTGGGCTAGCATAATCATATAAATCTAGTGGTGGATTCCATCTCTTAACCATTGTCTTTTAATTGATTTTTCAGATTATATTTACTGTTTTTGTTTTGGATTTAATTTCTGTTTTTAATTTTAACAAACAAAACCCCCATTTTATTGTTTACTATTTTTGAGTGTTTAAATTAGGATTCAAATTATAATGTTAATTGAATTAGTTCTCTGTGGATCGACCATTGCTAACTACAACTGGTTGCAAGGTTTTTATTTTTGGTGAAACTTGGCCACTGATTTTCATTCTAAATTTTAATCACAATCTGCACCACACCAATGATCAGAGAAAAAGATTTAATAGAATAATTCAGAGACATATGGTCTTTTGTGGAGTTAATGTCGGGCAAGATCTGCATAAACATGGTCACCATTTCGAGTGATTTGATGGATGACATTCGAGAGAAGCAGAAGGTTGACAAGTTCTTGCAAGAGGAAAGAGAGCTGATGAAGCAAGGTGGTGTGTCAACATTAGAGGAAGGAAGCGATGGAATTTTAAGATTCCAAGGTAGAGTTTGTGTGCCTAAAGATGAGGAACTCAAGAAGTATATTCTTGAACAAGCTCATACTAGCAAGTTGAGTATGCATCTTGGAATGACCAAAATGTATCAAGATTTGAAGAAATTATTTTGGTGACATAGGATGAAAAGAGATATTGCTAGATACCTATGTTCTTGCTTAGTTTGTCAAAAAACAAAGATCGAGCATCAAAGGCCATCTAGAATGTTACAACCCTTGACTATTCCTGAATGGAAATGGGATAATATTGCCATGGACTTTGTTGTCGGTTTGCCAAAGACCAGAAGAGGGTATGATTCAATATGGGTAATTGTGGATCGACTTACAAAGTCAGCACACTTCTTGCCGATCAACATAAGATATCCATTGGAGAAGTTGACCCAGTTGTACATCGGTGAAATTGTCAGATTACATGGTGTGCCTACGAGTATCATTTCCGACAGAGATCCCAGATTTACATCGAAATTTTGGCAAAGTCTTCAAAAAGCAATGGGAATAAAGTTACGATTGAGTTCTGCATATCATCCTCAGACTGATGGTCAATCAGAAAGAACAATTCAATCATTAGAAGATTTGCTGAGAGCTTGTGCCATAGAGCAGACTGGAAGTTAGGACAAAATTTTACCGTTAGTAGAATTTACCTATAATAACAGTTACCATTCAAGCATAGGGATGACACCCTATGAGGCTCTGTATGGACGAAGATGCCGAACACCTTTATGTTGGTATAAAGACGGAGAACGACTTACTATCAGACCTGATCTTATTCAATAGATGACTTAGAAGGTTAAGATGATTCAGGAAAAAATGAGGATGGCTCAGAGTCGACAAAAGAGCTATACGGACAAAAGGAAGAAATCTCTTGAATTTGAGGAAGGAGAGCATGTGTTCTTGAAAGTCACGCCTACGACTGGGGTCGATTAGGTTCTCAAATCTAAAAAGCTCACTCCAAAATTCCTTGGACCTTATCAAATTCTTCGTCGGATAGGTCCCGTTGCTTATCAAATAGCTTTACCACCTTTTCTTTCAAATCTTCACAATGTCTTTCATGTGTCACAACTTCAAAAATACATTTCGAGTCCTGATCATGTCATAGCACCCGATTCAGTACAATTAAAGGAAAACTTGACTTATGAAACAACTCCTATAAGGATTGAGGATAGGAGAATGAAGCAACTCAGAGGGAAGGACATTTCATTGGTGAAAGTGATCTGGAACGAAATAACGGGAGATGCGACATGGGAACTGGAGGACAAGATGAATGAGCAATACCCAAAATTGTTTTAAGGTACGAATATTTCGAGGATGAAATTCATATTTGTTGGGGAGAGTTGTAACACCCCAAATTTTATTTATTTTATGCTAAATATTCATTTTCTAATATTTGTGATTTTTGAGAACTTTTCTGAATTTTTTTGAGAACGCAGAATATTTTAATATTATTCCTCATTTTACGTGCAAACTGAGCGGGCCAGGGAAAATGAGATATTTTTCCCGAGAACCTTGATCTGTGGAAACGTCGACAGGAGATCTTACTAAACCTAAGGCTAGACACGGTTTACGATGTTTCACGTTTTTTAAGAAATTTTAACAGATAAAATAATAAATCACTATGTAAAATTTTATCCGCCGGACAATTAATACTGACTTCTATCAATTGTAATAATTATCCATTGGATAATAACATGTATTAAAAATCCTATCACATTATCCTAATGTAATCTACTTTATGTCTAATCAAACTCACTTTAATTCAAATTTATTGTATTTTAATCAAAGCTTCTTTGAGAAGCTTTGACCACCAAAGGACAAGAATGCCCTTGGCTTGTTGGGGAAGCCAAAAATCTCCACCTTTTCTCTCTCCATTGCTGCGGCAATGCTTGGCCAAAGGAGGCAAATTTTTGCCTTCTCACTTAATGCATAACACTCAAATTACCTTATTTTACCATAACACTTTCTCTCTCTAACTTCTTCTTCTTCCTATTTTCTCTTCCTTCTCTCTTCTTCTCCTTTTTCCTTACGAAAATTGCAGCCCCATTAGAAACCATTTTCTTTGATTTTTCTCTTCACCAAGATCATTTCTACACTCACCTCAACCTCCTCTATATTTTCTATTTAGAGATTTTCTTCAAAATCCATCTTCACCTCCATTGTCTTCCAAGACAAAGCTTCAAGCTTTAAGGTAAAGTTTTCATTTTCTTCTTCTTTCTCTTCATTTTCGTGTTCCATGGTCTCTTTGATGACCATGGATCTCTTCTTTTTCAACCATAGATGTTAATTCCTTATCTTGAAATTCCTAGGGTTTTGGAAGCTCAAAACCGAAACCACCAAGAAGTATATAGGTGGCCATTTTTGTGTTCTTCCTTTAGGTAAGAGGGAGATTACTCACTTCAACCATTATTGGTGATGAGGGAACCTTTGTATGCTTACTTTGTTTAGTGATTTTGCATGTTTATGTATTCTTGAAATTGGATTAATGCTTGATTGATGATCTTGAATGTATTGGATGTGTTGAAAATGCTTGATCATGTTAGGATTGTTAAATGGAAAATTTGGAGTTTTCTACCCTAATGTGAGGCCACGGTTTTGACTAGAATTTAGGGATATAAATTAGTTTTTTGTATACAAATAAAATGAAGCTTATGTGATTAAATGTTGAATGATAATATTTAAATTAATGAATGGAAAATTTTAAGGGTTTAATACCCCAAAGTGAGGCCATGGTTTTGGCCTTGGATCATAAGGGAATGGATTGGTTTGGTGTGAAATAACACCTAAGTAATTAGGTAATAAGTAACAAATGCATAAAATGAAAAGGAATCGGAACCTTGATGACCTAGTGAGGCCACGATTTTTAGCAAAAAATTAGGGGTTAAATGATGCCTTAATGCATCTTTGGAGATTAAGAATTTTGAGACATGCATAATCCATAATCAAGTGGAAGAATTAGATTGAGTAATAACTCTTGAGAGTGCCACAGTTTTGAAGGGCTATTTAACTTAAAATTTCATAATTGACCAAAGCTTAAGACTTTAAAAATGAGGATCCATAATGTGGACTTGTGATAATTGATGAACCCTAAAAATATATTGATGTGGGGAATTGATTTATGTTATTGTGGACCCTTATGTGGGCTAAGTACTTGTTGACTGTGTACTTGAGGAAATTACGACATATTGATGTTGAGAAATGAATGTATATGCCATTGTGGTATGCTTATGATGAATGCATCATTGATAAACATGTATGATGTACATTGTGTTGTCATGCATATGTGTTATTTGTTGGACATTATTGAAAAGGCAATGTATGCCTAGGAGTTTGAATAACACCTATGTGTGGGTGTGAGTAGACTAAGCATAGGGTCATAGTGGTTGGCCTTGGGGGCGTCGGGCTGCGGGTGTCTCACAATGCATAGTGGTAGCTCCACTGGGGCTATGGGATAGACCGATGCAAACACACCGACGATCTAGACTGAGACACTGTCATATATCACGATCAACTGTTGAGGTGCCATGTATAAGCCATATTGCGCAACTATTTTTATGAGATGAGCACACTATTTTTAAGGCTAACGAGATACTGGCATTACTCCTTGATCATTCACTCTGAAAATGTTTATGTCTAGCTCCATGGAGTAGGAATTTTGGTACCATTTGCATTGTGAACTGTCAATCTCATAATTCATTGAGCATAAGCATTTATAATTGTGAAAAGTATTTGTTATTATTACTGCAATAATTATTTGATTGCTTGGACTGTTGAATGTTGGAAATGTTGATGTTGTCTGCCTGTTATTGATGATACTTACTGTTATTTATTGTTGTTCTGCTCTTACTGTTAATTTTAATTATTACTGTAATTGGATGTATGAACTGTGTTTATATGTGGGCGTCCAACGCCGTTTCATTTTCTTGCTGCCATTTTGGTACTGAAACTGGGTGTCTCACCTCTTTTTGTATTTTCTGCATTTTCTGTATTTTTGTCGGACTGTGTACTCCTGAGAAGACGCTCATGAGGAAGAGAAGGAAACAACTGAGTTTTTGGGTTTTTGGCCACACTACGACTAGAGCTGCTGAGGATGTCGTCGCGCCCATGCTGCTTTTTGGGGTATGTGAAGTTGACCTTTCATGGAGGACCCGATGGCTAGCACTTACATGTGCAGACAGACCGATGTGTCTACCGCGAGGAGCTGACGGTGTCTTTAGCCTGGGGTCGCTATGATCCTCCTGTTTTTGATTTTTCTACTTTTGTTATTTTAGAATTTTACCTACCCGTGAGGGATATGTGGACTGATATGTTTTACACTCTACAAAAGGACTCTTTCTTCTCCACTTCTCGGGCTTCTGCCCGAAATTTGGTCACTCTGATGGTAATTTCGTCGGATGAAGAGGACCCTGAGGAGGACCCGGCTATGGTCCCTTCTCGTTAGTCTTAGGGGCTGATTTTGTAGGTGACTACTAATGGCTAACCATTTATCTTTTTGGGGAAGCCTGATGTTTTGTTAGTTTATGGGTGTAAATTTGTAAATATCTTGGGTGGGTAAAGCCTTACTTTTTGTATATTTTGTGATGTAACTAAACAGGTTGATGCATATAATATATATATTGTAAATGTATGATTTTAAATTCTATTTCGAATCTATTATTATTATCTCCTTACTATTATTATTTTATCATCCAATGATACAAACTATTTAATCTTGTGTTAATAACGAACCGGGTCTTAATTAATCACTGTAACTATCATTTTCCGCCATTTATTTCGTTTCTTTTGTATTATGGTGTGACGTTCCTTCTTTACGGTATTAAGAAAAAGGGGCGTTACACAAAACACTATTGCTTTCGCGTCCATGTAGATTGTCATTGAGGTGGGCAGATCTTCTGGCCATTCATATCCGAAGTTGTTTAGCTCCAAGGAGTAAGAAGATGGTGCATTGTGCATATGCATAGTCGGTATACATATTGTTGTGGCATTGTCAAGGTACATATCCTAGTAGCATAATCATTATTTATATTATATTAATATTTGTTGTTAAAATACCATTAATGTTTATATTATTGTGAAATATGTTTTCTGAAGATAAATTGATAACATGATTATACTTGTGATATTTGTGTGTATGGAATGACTTTGTCATTCGTATCATTCTTTGCTACCATATTAGTATTGATGAAAGGGGATCTCACCTCTTTGTTGTACTATTTTGTTGTGTTTGCATTGTTAAAATTCGTATAGTAGGTGAAGCGAGCTTCTTAGACTTAATTGGAGGCAATGTTCTGAGGTCGGTGACGGCATCGAGGAGTGACCTTCCCAGTTTCAACAGTGAGTAGTTTGGTGGAGGAACAAAACAAATATGTTGAGTTTTCTCGTTAGTGTTGTTATCGAGCCATTAAGTAGGACCCATCATTGGGTTTGCTACTATTTCTTTGAGTCTGTAAGTTTTATGTTTTAAATGTTGTTGAATATCATGTGGTATAAGTGATATGTGTATTAATCAGTTCAGTCTATTTTCTGTATTACTTATATTTTCGATAAATTTATATTATCAGCAAAAAGAAATTTTCAAATCCATATTTTAGAACTCAAACCTTTTATGAAATGATTTTCAGATTTTAAGTTTTTATTCGGAAATGTAATGCTTTACGGAGGGTGTTACATTATTTGGTATCAGAGCACGATTAGAGTCTTTTGGGGTTTTGTGGTTAAGTTTGTCTTGTTTGTGTTGTATGACTCTCTGTGCTTGGACTCCGAAAGGAGACAATGTTGTTGGGAATGGTTACTTTGGTTTCCATTGTGTTTTGATTTGTCTATTTTCAAAGAAAAGGTAATGGCTCATGGTAGACATGCGTGTGTGGAAACAGGACGTGATAGTGGTGATATGACTGCAACTACAGAAGCAATGCAAAGAACAACTAAAGGAACAGTACAATAGGATCAGAGGATCGTTCACAACAGGAATTGATAGCCGAGGCTAAGATTTTGTTAGAGTTGAATCAGTCTCAGGATATGAGACCCTATAACGTTGGACCATATTGGTTCCGAAGGAGAAGAAATTGTAAGGTCAAGCAATTCCAGCGGAAGACGTATTTACAATCACCGGGAAATCAATAGCGACAACAATCATATGGAGGAGGTACAAGTGGTGGTTGTTTTAGTCAGACCATGGCATGTATGAGATATGGAAAAGGCCACTTAACAAAGGATTGTACGTTTAAGGGAGTAATTTGTTTCAAGTGCGGAAAGCTTGGACACATTTCCAAAGATTATGTTCCACCAAAAATGAAGTCTTCTGTTAGTAATGTACATACTTCAAAATCTCAGGTAGAAGGGAGCGTCGATTCTCCAAGTGGAGTAAAAGCATCTTAGATTGAAGACCTAAACAAGGGAGATCGTGCCACTGGAGGTGATCTTTTGACTATACTGTATAATTCCTGAGGTAACCCATTCATCTATGGCATATGATCGTGTGGATCAATTAGAGTTATCTTTGTCTTCATTATCTTTTGACCTAGTTATTTCTACTTCTATTACTAAAACATGTGGTAGATAACTTGAGTTGCTTAAATTATCCTAAGTCTGTTAAATGACTGAATCTTTTCTGTTGATTCAATTTGTTTATCTCTTTCACAAAACAGACGCGATCTAAAAATATAGATTGGGTACTTTCCAGCCATCCATGCTCTGTTAGATCTTTCGGTCAAATTATTCAACTTAAAAAGCTCACTTCTAAATTCATCGGACCATATCAATTTCTCTGTTGGATAGGTTCGGTAGTATATTAGATGACTCCACCATCTTTTCTTTCTATGCCTTCATGATATCTTTCATGTGTCGCAATTGCGAAAAATATATTCTTGGTCCAACCCATTCTTTTATGGCTAATTGACTATGTAGATTAATTAGAGCTATCAGTGTCTTCGTTACCTTTTGACTTATCTATTTCTGCTTTTATTACCAAACCCATTGTTATTGTCTAGTTCCTTAAACAATCTTTTCTATTAATCTAAACTATCTACCTCTTTCACGAGATAGACATGATCTTAAGAATGAATTGGTTATCTTCCAACCATATCCTATAGATTGTTTCAGTAAAATTTTAGTGTCCCAGAAAAAAAAACTCATTCTTAAAATTGGGCAACATTAAATTCTTTGTTGGATATGTTCGGTAACATATCAGATAGTTTCGCTACCTTTTCTTTCTAAACCTTCATAATGTTTTTCATGTCTTGCAATTGCAAGAAAGGATGTTTCTAGTCCAATTCATGTCATAGTATCAGATACAGTACTGTTGAAAAATAGAACTTGATTTGTGAGAAGTAACATCCTAATACAAATATCTAGATATATCTTAGATAGACAGAGATATATAAAGATAACCAGTACTAGAGATGCCACTTCTATACTACATATTAACATATATCTATAATCACAACTGAGTAATTATAGAAAGCCTTGAGAGATTGTGGAAAAACTTAAACCTCTTATATATAAATATACAAACTTAGTCACAAAAGGGCTTATTGTAATATATATAACATAAAACTTACAGAACAAATATAAACTGATTACATAAGTTCTGTCTACTTAAAGCAATAAAAACTACTCTAGTCTTCATGTTTTATCTTCTTACCCTTAGCAGGGTGTGTACCTTCATACCTGTGCCTGTTCCTGCATTTGTACCTGTGCCTGAATTTACATGGAATAACAACTGGCGTGAGAATTAACATTCTCAGTAAAAGCAATTCCAATACTAGTTAACTATAATATTGTATATAACAATCATATAACAACTGCTATAATTCTAACTTATGAGTTTCTTCCTCTTTTCTCATATCTACACACTTTCTTATAGTGTGATATCAATTGATAACCTACACCCTGTTAATATCTACGACGCTCATACAACTGTAAATACCAACAGTGACAGACTATGCCCATACAACTGTCCGTAAATGCAATGTGAACGATATGTAATATGAATATACCTAAGAAGATCCTAAGAGTATGTGGATGAAATGCAAATGCAGGGTTTTGTTTTGAAATACATGCAGAGGTTTATGTTAAAAACAAAGAAGTTTGCTAGGAACTAGTTCAGTATATCATCCAGTGGTAAATAGAGGAAAACTCATTCCTCGCATTACACATATCCTGGCCCATTGAGAAATTCGGGCTTCATCCTTGCTCAAAGAGCGTCTTTGGATTTCCCACTTATCTTCTTTGGCCTTGGCACTATCGAGACATCAGGGTTATGTCCTTCTCAAAAGTCTTTCGGACACCCATCTACCTCCTTTTGCCTCTATGAATGAACATCAAAGGATACTCACTAAGATCGATACTACTTGACTAATTCGTAGACTTACATACGTACTTATATACTTAGTTCCTTTATAACCTAAGCATATTCTACTAGGAACTTTGGCTTCTTATGTTTACCCTTTGTAATGAGGAGAATCTGTAACCTCATACTATATGTAACCTTAGTATTTGGTTAGAAATACTTGTCCCCTTAGGAACTTCTCTAATTCCTTACCTTCTTAGCTAAATGACCTCGCGTCATATAACGTTACATTCTCAGGTAAACATTACCAGACTATTTCTCACACTTGTACCTAAACTCCACCTCATCACTCATATCTCTTAAGTGATTTCTAACGCAACACTATGTTGCTGAGGTGTTAGATACTTACCTATGGCAAACCACTAATCTTGGTTGCACTAAGGTTCTTTCTCTTCACATACATACTAGATTAACTAACTAGTGTGTGAAAAGCTTAGTGTTATGTTTATCTCTTACATAAACACCATTTAACTTTCCTATAGACTCAACTTATCCTAGTGAAAGAGTCTATCTTAACTAATGCCTTATTCAACCTTACTTAAGGAAATGATGAGCATTTCACTACAACTTTGCATACTTAATGAATGTAACAAGCTTACAAGTCAACATTCATTCTATTGTGTATTCTACAATGCACAAGGTCTCATTAACTAGAGACTTAGTACATAAACATTCCATCTTTGGAACTGATACACCATCACATCTTATCTCCACTCAAGTAATCTAACTCAAGTGTGATTCTTGCTTACAACTCTTTGGTGTTCAAGGTCTTAGGTATCTTCCTAAGATAATCCACTACTCTTGGATATCCTAAGGTTCATATCTTTCTCATTCTCTACTAGAGTGAATACTATTATGCATACTAGCATACTTATCTCCATTGCACCATCTCATCATATCTTAAGTGATATCTAATGCAACACTAAGTTGCCTAAGGTGCTACTAAAGTTTCTAGTGCCCAACTTTCTCAAAAACACCTCAATTTTCACTTAAAAAGGTTGTTTTTCATAAGTGCACCAATTGTGCATCATAACTTCAGAAATTCTGAAATTTTAGGGACAACTAGCTTTCTCTGATATCTTTCTAATGCCACAAACCTTGCCTCATTTGGCTAAATGTAGCCAAAGTTATGTGGCATTTTGTAGGAGCTAAAACAGGTTATTCTATGATTCACCCAATTTTGACCTGACTTTAAATTGTAACTGGGAACAAACCACAAGTGGGAAAATTCTACAATTTTGCAGGCAAGAATCCTTACATCTTAGCTTCAAAATTCCACTAGTCCCATGTCGAAACGACATCGGAGCAAGAAATTATGCAATTTGGTTTACTGGCTGCCAGAATGTTTTTTCTGCAGAATTTGTCTCTAACTCAAACAGAATCTGGTATTGATTGGCTTGGTGGAAAATTCTGAAATTTTTACCACATGAAGCCTTGTGTCTTAGCTTTCAAATGGCTCCGGAATCAGGTCATTTCGATATCTACAGCCCAAGTTATGCAACAAACACTACAGGCTGTTCAGAATTTTCCTATTTTGGTTTCAGGTCTCACGTCGCGGCGCCACACTCCCCACGCCGCGGTGCCCATAACAGAAGCACAATTCTGCATAATTCTGCAGGGCGTGGTACTGTTCCAATGGTCATTTGCACGGATTTTGGCCATTTCTAATCAGTTTCTAAGTGATTCTAAGTTCCTAACTAGTTCATTAACACTTAGGAAACATCAATCACCATTCTAAACCTCTTGATTTGGATTCTTGAACCAAAATCATGCATGCTTGACCCTAAACCCCAAAATGGGCATCAATGGTTTAAATGAATATTTCTAGGTTTTTGAATTCATTTTATGACATGAACAAGTCATAATTGGTCTAAGAAACATATCCATACAAACCAAACACAACTAGCATCTCTAGAACTCCATTTAGCATATTAGGTTGTTTATATGCATACATAGAGAATATAGAAAAGTAGATGAGTAGAAGTCTTAACCCCTACCTCTTGAAGACTCTTGATCTTGAAGCTTGATCCTTGATCTTCTTCTCTTCTTTCTCCTTTTCTTTTTCCCCTTTCTTCTTCTTCCCCTTTTCTTTCTTTTCTTTTCTTTCTATTTTCGATTCTCTGCCGAGAAAGAAGATAGAAATAGGGGATGGGACATGGAAGAAATTAAGAGAAAAAATTAATTTAATTTTCTACACTGAAACTTATATCTGCTAAGGACACCTGAATTATGCTAATTCAACTTTTTCAGCTTCCAACAACTTTAAAATAAATCATAGGATTCATCTAAATTGTTGTTTCACCATTTTCATGATTTTCTATATCTGCTAGGGATCAATCCGGCATTAAAAGCACAACTTGTATGCCTAAAAATACCAAACTGACTTCGATTCTCTTAAAACTTTTACCACATCTTATTTGGCTTATTTGTGACCTAGAAATAAACTCTCTATGTTTATTTCCCTCAACTTAGCAATTTATGCTATTATCTGAGTCATTTTAAGCTACTTTACAACTTCTGTGTTGCAACTAAGTGCCTAAACGAACTCAATTTGTCACATAACTTCACTGGCATGCTAAACAAGTCAAATGCTACCTTAGGTAACCATTTACTAGTCTAACATGTGTTTAAGGGTATTATATGAGACACTTCCTGCTAAAAGTAAAGGCAAGAGAGTGAAATGGTACGAAGGCAAGGAAATTTCCAGTGATGCTGTTCAGAGTGGCGAATGCTCCCGCAATGTTTATAGATTATGTGGATAGGATCTTTCGTCCTTATCTAGATAGAATTGTTATTATCTTTATTAACGACATTCAGATTAATTCTCGAAATCATGAGGAACATGCTGAACATCTCAGTGTGGTTCTCCAAGTCTAAAGGAGAAGTAGTTATATGCTAAAGTTGTCGAAATGCGAGTTCTGGTTGGATGAAGTGCAGTTTTTGGGCCACGTGATTTCAGAGGAAGGAATTGAAGTAGACGCGTCAAAAGTTGAAATAGTTCTTGAATGAGAAAGACCGAAGACTGCATCAGAAATCCATAGTTTTATCGGGCTAGCAGATTACTATTGAAGGTTTATTGAGAAATTTCCCAAGATCGTAGGACCTCTCACCCAGCTTACCAAAAAGAATTAAGCATTTGCATGGATTGATGCATACAAGGAGAATTTTTAGAAATTGAAAAGGTGTTTGACTACTTCCCTGGTATTGGTTCTTCCTGATCCCAACGAACCATTGGAGGTGTACTGTGATGCGTCACATCAGAATTTAAGATGTGTGCTTATGCTGAATAGAAGAGTGGTAGCGTATGTTTCAAGGAAATTGAAGGTACATGAGAAGAGCTATCCTATGCATGAATGGGAGTTGGTAGCTATTGTGTTTGCATTAGAAGTATGGAGACACTTTCTTTATGGAGCAACATTCAACGTCTTCAGCGATCACCAAAGTCTGAGGTATCCATTTGATCAGGAGAAGTTGAACATGAGGCAAAGAGTTTTTGTTGATCGAGATAATCTAGAATGACGTAAGCGAAGATGCAACATGGGAACTGGAAGACAAGATGAAAGAGCAGTATCCACATTTGTTCTGAGACTACTGCAAATTTCGAGGACAAAATTTTTTTTTAGAGGAGGAGTGTTGTAACACCCCAAAAATTTATATTTTTTTTATTTCAGTCGATTCTTAATTATTTTGAGTAACTCGACTTGACTTCTATGAATTTTATAATTTTTATGATTTTTAAGAATTTTTGGGAGTTTTTACGTTTTTTATTATTTTAATATTATTTTGGGCGGTATATGAGCCTTCGTATTTTATTTATTTCTCTTAATCCTTAATAATTTTTATTAATCTGATTTGATTTTCATGACTTATATAATATTTGTGAATTTTGGTGATATTTTAACATATTGTGAATATTTTAATATATTTGAGATATTTTGAGATATTTTGAATATTTTATTATATTTTGGATGTTTTGTGATTTCTGTATGCTGTAAAATTATTTTGACTGTTCCATGACTGTATTTGATTGTTTTGTGTGATTTACTCCATGTCAGGAAAATAATAATTTTCGGGTTGGGGAAAATCTTTATGTATTTATTTAGAGCCGAAGGATCTTACTAAATCCAATTCCGAGAGATACATGACATAATCTTTTAATTTTTAAAAATTATCTGTGAAATAAAAATAAACTGTATTTTTATTTTACATGGGACAAATATTTACTGACTTGTAAGTAGTAATGTTTTGTTCATTGAGTAATAATTTCTGTAGCTATTGTTTGAAAAATATCTTCTGTGAACCAATAAGATTTAGTCAAAATAGATGGCTTAAATTTCTAAACCAATGGGAAACAGTCAATAAAAATGGTTAGACTAGTTAGTTAGAAACTAGATGACTTAAACTAAGTTAGCCTAAAAACCTATGTAGTAACTAAATGAAGCAAACTTAGTTTGCTACTCTTTAGAGTCCATAGTTACTAGAGTTGTCTAGCACCTTCTAGAAAGAATGATTAATGCCTAATGTAACTAAATAGTTAGTAAGTAACTAAGTAGTTAGCAAAGAAGCTAGAAAACTTAACTAAGTTAGTTTAATTTGGTTATGACACAACTGAATTAGAAACTTAGTTAGTTTTCTATTGATTCCATAGTTAGGAAACTTCAAGAACTAGATGACTCAAGTTGTCTAAGCATATAGAAAACAAGCTTAGAGGCAAAGGCTCTGAAGATCATCCTTTGATTCAATCTATGGCTATTGAAGCCTCAAAAAGTGGCTAGATGAATTTAGACACTCTCTTGGTGTCCAGGGGGGTCACGGTTTTAGGCTTTAGGAAAAGCAAAGTATAACTCTTCATTCATTTCATTTCATCTTCATCATCTTTCTAAAGCAAGCTTCACAAAATTCTCTCCATTCTCTCTAAGAACACCTCACGGCCACACCACTCTATACCATCACCCAACCTTCAATAATTTACACCAACTATATTTCTTGAATCCTTAACTTATTTCAAGACACTTTGTAGTTGAAGTCTTGATCAAAATCATCCATTTTCAAGGAGTTCTTTCAAAGCCTAAGTTCTAAGGTCTTAAGGTGAAATTCTTGGAATCTTCACTATTGATTTCATTTTCTTCTTCTAATCCATGTTTGATCCATGGTTTTCTATTTCAAAGCCTTAGAAGTTAATTTGTGTGTGTTTATGTTGTTTTTCAAGAAACTCTTGATAGAGAAAGTTGGTTCAAGAAGAGCGAGGAGCTTTGGAGGTTTCACCAAGAGGTAAGAGGGAGATTACCCTCATCAACCATGTGTTGGTGGTAAGGAGTGGATTTGTGTGTGGTGAACAATTCACAAGGATTTATTCACTTGGTTGTGTATGCTTAAGTGTTCTGCGTAACACTTTGAAAATTCGTATTTTATTTATTTTAGTCGATTCTTAAATATTTTAAATAATCAGACTCGACTTCCGTGAATTTTATAATTTTTGTGATTTTTAGGAATTTTTGGGAGTTTTTACATTTTTTATTATTTTAATATTATTTTGAGGTTGTATACTAGCCTTCGTATTTTATTTCGTTTTGTCAATCCTTAATGATTTTTACTAATCTGATTTGATTTTCATGAATTTCATAATTATTATGATTTTTGTGAATTCTTATGTGTTTTTATATTTTGGATTATTTTAATAGTATTCTCGGGCTACATGCGGGCCTAGGGCAAATCCGAAAAAATGAATATTTTTCTATGGACAGAAAATTTTGTACTTTTGTGATAGAGACGGGGGATCTTACTAAACCCAAAATCGGAAACAGTTTTTGAATTTTTTTTTACTGTATTTTGTACTGTATTTAATTATCGGGCAGTAAAAAAATATTGTAAAATTGTGTTTATAGGGTAAACTAATTAGAATCTAGTCTTCATTTGATGAACCAATTAGAAAGCTATAGAAATAAGATCAACCAATAGAAATTAGTCAACAAAGAGGGCTTGACTTTGATTTGCACCCTTGGATAAGAAGACTTAGTTTTGAACATCAACCATTCATCTAATCAACGTTTGAGAAACAAACTTAATAAAGAAGCCTTGGATGATCACCATTGATTTAATCAGTGGTGTGAGAGTAAACATAGTTAGGAAGCTTTGGATGTTCACCATTGATCTAATAAATAGTTGTAAAGACAAGCTTAATAAGAAGGCTTTGGATATCCACTGTTGATTTAATTTACGGTGGAGATTGGTCTCACAAAATGGCTAGGACCATTTGTGACCATTGGATGGAAAGTGTGTAGAGAAGATCTTGACCCTCCATTTTTGAAGATGCATCTTATAGCTAGGATTTCATGGAGAAGAGATCCAATGGATTAGATTTGATCCTATCACTTGGAAGCTTCTACCAAATATCAACCATTGATTTAATCAATGGCTCTTGAAGCCTAAAATGGTGGCTAATGTATTTGGAGTGTACAAGGGGGGGAAGCCCACGGTTTTGAAGAGTAAAATGGCTATAGGAAAGTGTTCATTTCATTTCATTAATCATCTTTAACATTTCCTAAGCCAAAGCTTCACAAATTTTCTCTCCTTTCTCTTCCCCAAGCTCACGGGCAAGAGGCCTAGTTCATACCTCCACTCTTCAATAATTTCAACCAACCTTGTTTCTTGAATCCTTACCTTATTCTAAGCAACTTTTATGTTGGAGACTTCCTCTAAATCATCTATCTTCAAGTACTTTTCCTAAGATCTAAGTTTGAAGGGGAAATGGTGAAGTTCTTGATATTCTTTTCTAAATCTTATATTTAAAGTTCTAAACCATGTTTTGATCCATGGTTTTCTTATTCAAGCTTTAGATATTGATTATGTGTGTGTTTACTTTGATTTTTAAGAAAGCTTTTGGTGGTGAAGGACTTGTACAAGAAGCAAAATAAGGAGCTTTGGAGGTTTTTCCAAGAGGTAAGAGGGAGATTATCCTCATCAATCATGTGTTGGTGGTGAGGAATGGAAGTGTGTGTGGTGAAAAATCCATAAAGATTAATTCATTTGTTTGTTTAAGAGCTTTCCATATTTATGGTTGTTTGGTGATTGAGATGATTATCGCTTTGATAACATGCTTTAGTATGTGCTTATGATGCATGATGAATTGTGTATGTTTTAAGATGTGAATTACATGACAAAGGAAAATATGTTGGTTCCAAAGAACCATGGAGGCTCACGGCCTCAAAGTGATTTTTGGAGCAAAAGATTTTAGGTATTTTACTAATCATGAGTTTTAGATGAAAAGGGTAATAAGTTAATGATTTTAAGGATTTGCAAAGAAAGTGGACAAGGAAATGAACAAAGATTTTTATGATGAAGGTATTTAAGATTTTCGGCTAATATGCCAAGGATTGGTAAATTAAGATTTTCATGAATGGTAACAATGGATGATTAGAAGGAAAAGGAAAAGAAAAAAATAGAATGGTTTCAATGGCCATGTGCCCACGACTTTTGAAGGCTTGTAATGCCTTTGTTTAATGAAATAATATGATTTTAAAGTAGAAAGTTAATTGATTAAGTACAAGGATTAAAGAAATGGAAACAAAGTGCTTTGTCACTTGAAAAATGGAAATTTTGTATATAAAAGGAAAAGAGAGGTTGAAAGTGTTTGAACCTCCACTTATTTTGGAAGAGGAATGATTTTAGAGTTGATTTGAGAATTATGGTGTATATAATGGTGACTTGAAATTTACTAACGTATAGTTCACTTTTTGGGTTTTGGAGCGCGTTAGGAAATTTTTAGCTAGAAGCATTGATTTAAATCAATGGAAAGGTGATTTTGTGGAATATATTGTGGAAAGGATTTCTTAAAGGAGAAAATATGGAAAATGATGTTGGAAATGACATTGATTTTTGGAAAGTCCAAAATGACGTTTGGAATATTGAGAAATATTTTATGTAGTTGAAAAATGATGAAAAATGAATTACGCGACTTAATAATATGATTTTTAAGTTACGCGATTTTGAAAATGATGGAAAATCGCTACATGATTTTGAAAACGATGAAAAATCGCTATGCGATTTGGAAAACGTGTAAATATTTTTATGCGATTGAGAAAATGTTAGAAAATGGTTATGAGATTTGAAAACGTAACAAAAGTGTTACGCGATCGTGAAAACGCGTTAAAAATGATACGCAATTAAAAATACAGTAAAAATACAGTAAAGAATGATGTACTGGACGAGAACCTTTTTAATGATGAAATTGAGATATGCATTGAGGCATATGATGAAATTGAGATATGCATTGAGGCATATGATGAAATTGAACAGAACTTGCATTGAGATATTCGTGCATTGAACAGAACTTGCATTGAGATATTCATGCATTGAGCGGAATATAGCTGATAGCTATTATGGCCCTTGTGGTTGAAGAGGGAATGAGAATTGAAAAGTGAGATCTATGATGGATCTTGGGGGCATCAAGGCGCGGCGGTCGATCCAGTAGGCAATGGCAAGTACCCTGTGCCATGTGTCGACGCAGTCCGTTGCAATGCATTGACGATACCTGACAAGAACACAATTGTTTTCGAAGACTGGAGATTGTCTATGGGCTAAGGCTGGACAATTAACCAGAGCATTCTTCTCAAAATTATGAAAACCTCTATGGAGTGGGAAAATTGGTCTAGTATGCATACACATGAGTCAGAACACATATTGTTGTGGCATGATAAACGTTCATATGGTGTGAAATCATCATTTTATATATTGAGGATATCTGTTATGATGAAATTGGTACTGGTGATTTAACTGAGATATATGTTTACTGGAATTGTGATGAAATGATAACGAAGTATGATGAATTGATAATGAAGTATGATGAATTGATAAGGAATTGAGATGAATTGATAAAATAAATGAAACTGTGATATCTGTGTGTATGGAATGACTTTGTCATTCGTTGTAACGCCCCTTTTTGGGAGGGAACGTCACATTGTCAAACAAGATAAAATACGAAAATTAAATAAACAAACGATTAAGACCCGGTTCATTTTGTTTAATTGATGTTTAACCATGTGAGCAAAATTGGCAATATTTTTTTTTTATAATAATGATAATGCGGAATGTGAATAAAAGTAACGAATAAAACAATACACAGAATTTGCACCTGAATAGCATACATATATATATATAATTTAATACAATTGTTTTGTAGATACAAGCCTGGCCATCACCAAAAAGCAAAACTATACCCGCCCCAAGGGAAAAATCATGCATATATATAACCATCATGCGTATACAAAATATACAGCCCCACCAAAAATAAAAATACATCAAGCCCCCAAAAATAAAAACACTGGCAGCCATCAGTAGCCACCAATGATCATCGACCCCTCAGATAAAAAGGGACCGATTCAGGATCCTCAGGAGGACCCTCATCAGGATCTTCCTCATCCGAGGACACTTCCATAGGAACCACAGAAGTACGGGACGGAGCCCGAGCGGTGGAATCAAAAGAATCCTCCTGCGGGGTGTAATAACGGGCACCCCACATCTCCCTAATGGGCAGGTAAAACTCCAGACGCAAGCTGAGGTAGCAGGTGAGGACAGGTGCCTCATGACGTCTCCAGGCAAGTGCTATCGACACGTCTCCCAAGTACACGCAGCGGTCGGAGTTCAGGTTGATGTGCCAGCACTCTGGCCCCCAAGGAAGGTCAGACGCACATCTCCTAGGAACCCACGCATGCGTGCAGATATCGTCGCAGTAGAAGTCAATCTTGTGCAGGCCAGAAGCCGGGGAAGGCAGGATCTTCTGTCTCCTTACCGCCGTCTTCGATCAGTACAGGGTACACATAAACAGCAAATAATAGAAGCACAGGGAAAGAGGTAAGACATCCTACATCATTACCAATTATAGCATGCTAGAAACAAAACGGCACCACGCGCCCAAATAGCAATCCAACACATCATATTCAATTAATGAGCAGTAATCTCAACAGTAAGTAATTAAACAGTTCCAGGCATATAATTATTATAATGACAGTTAAATCAAGTATAGTTACAGAAATAAGAATTAATGATGACAGTGTATATCATGACTCGTATGCATGCTTTCCCAAATTCCTACTCCATGGAGCTAGACTCAATCAGTCGGAGAGAAAGATCAGGAGACATGTCTGTAACTCGGCTGCCGAGGCCAGTGCTATCAATAATTTTTCCACGTGCACAATCATGGCATTGTACAGACATTCTACACTAGATCACGATATAGGACAGTGTCAAGTCCGGATCGTCGGTGCGTTTGCATCGGTTTGCCCCACAGGCAGAGGAGCTACCAACTGCCCATTGTGAAGGACCCGCACCCCGACGCCCCCAAGGTCATAACACGACCCACACTTGTCTACTCGCACCCGCACTAAGGTGTGTTCAATCTCCTAGGCAACTTGGCCTTACAACAGTCCACAAGGACATCACAACGCATAAGACACTATGCATGCACATGTATGATCCACAATCTCATACAAATTCATAATATGCCACATTAGGCCAACATAAGCATCATTATATAAATGGTCACTCACATGGACCCATAATCACATAATATAAGTATCAAGCCCATTAATGCATCATTAGGTTCATTATGAATCCTAAATTAAACTTTGTCCCCCTTTCTAAGGTTCATGTTCAAAAATCAATCCTTATAGCCAACTTAATATTCCAAGACAACTCAATTCCCCATAACTTACATTTTATTTGAGCTCTTAGGCCTCACACTCTCATGTTCTTCACTCACCTAGAATCTCCTTAATTCTTATGACACTTTCACTCTTGGTTCTTTGAAAATTGATGAAGTCTTAGCTTTAATAAATTCTTCCAATTTCTTAATCATCCATTTCATTACTTAGGTTTACAATTACCTAATTAATTATGCTTACAATTTATTAAAATCACATTTTCCACCTAAAATTGCCCTAGAGGCCGTGGCCTCCCTATAAATTCAATTTCAAATCTTTTCAAGTCATAATCATGTACATCATTCCCTTAATTATTTAAGTTGTTCACTTGTCCAATTAACTCACCAAAAACCCTAGGTTCTTGGCTCCAAAACCGTAGCCACCATAAGAATTCCAACTTCAAATTTTTCTTCCATTACATTCCATTTCATACCTTGATAATTTAAGTCTTATGCCAATTACAATTTCAACACAAACTCCTCTAATTTTCTAACCTAAAACCGTGGCACTCTTGAAGGGTGTTCAATCAATTTTTTTTCATCCATTTAAATCACTAAATTCATTCCAACATTCCATTATATACAACCAATCAAACCAATAGCATAAATTAATTAAAATCAACACATAACATAATTAATCATTAAAATCAAGAACAACCCTCATTAGGGTTCTTCCACAAATCAAACAATCAAGGTTCCTAGATGCTAAAAATGGTTGAAGAGGAGTGTCTTCCTCTTACCTAAGTGAAGAAATCAAAGAACTCCAAGAAAGCTCCCTGGATTTTCGGATTTGGCCACCAAAACCCTAAGAAAATGGTGATTTGTTAGAATCAATATCAAGGCTTGAAAAATCAACCATGGATGACCATTAAAGGAACCAAAATCACGAAATCAAGAGAAGAGGGAGAGTGGTCATGAAACTTACCCAAAATGCTCAAAGTTGGAGCTTGGAGAAAATGGTGAAAATGGAAGATTTTCAAGAAGCTCCAAGAAGAAATGATGCTTAGAATGGTGTAAGGATTCAAGAAATGTATTTAGTTTAAAATTTTGTGAAGATTAGGGGGGGAGAAGGAGGGCTGGCCGTGGAAGTGCTAGAGAGAAGGAAGAGAGAAAGTTTGAAGAAGAAAGAAGAAGAAATGGTAGAGAGAGAAAGTGTTTTGGAAATTAATGTATTTTGTGTAATAAAATGGAGTAAGGAAAATCAAATTTCCCTTGCCTTGGGGCTGCAATCAGCCGTGTGGGGAGAGAGAGAAGAGAGAGGGAATGGCTTCCAAGAGAAGCCAAAACACATGGGTCAAAGGTTGGGTCAAAGCTTCTTAAGGAAGCTTTGATTATTTAATCAATAAATTTGAATTAAAGTAGATAGATTTGACATAAAGTAGATTGCATTAGGATAATGTGATAGCATTTTTATTACACACTATTATCCAATAGATAATAGTTACAGTTGACAGAAGTCAGTATTTAATTAATCTGACAGATGAATTTTTCGATGTATTGATTTAATTGTATCTGTTAAAATTTCTCGAAAATTGTGAAACCTCGTAAGCTGTGTCAAGTCTCGGGTTTAGTAAGATCCCCCGTCGACATGTCCATAGTCCAAGGTTCTCAGAGAAAACATTGCGTTTCTCTGGTTCTGCTCAGTGTGCACGCAAAATGAGAAATATATTAAAATATTCGACGGTTCCGGAAAATTCCCAGAAAATTCTCAAAAATTTCAAATATTATAAAACGACCATCCGTCATATAAATTTCCAATTTTTAAAGCATTACAGTCATTTTCACGACTCTGCTCAATGTTCGCGCAAAACGAGGAATATATTAAAATATTCATCGTTCCCGGATAATTCCGAAAAAATTCACATAAATCACAAATATTGGAAAATGACTATTCATGGTGAAATAATCAATTTCCGGAGTGTTACACTGGTCTCAGCAATTCTCAGCCCAGTGTGCACGCAAAACGAGGAATATATTAAAATATTCATCGTTTCCGAAAAATTCCAAAAAATTTTCCTAAAAATCAAGAATATTATAAAATGATGATTTATGATCAAATATGTATTTTTTGGGATGTTACATTCGTAGCATTCCTTGTTACCACTTTGGTATTGATGAAAGAGGATCTCACCTCTTTGTTATATTGTTTTTGTTGTGCTTGTATTGTTAAAATTGTATAGTAGATGGAACGAGTTTCGTAGACTTGACTGGAGGCAAATATTCTGAGTTCAGTGACAACATCGAAGAATTACCATCCCAAATTGGTTGGTGTGCAATTTTGAGGAGGAACAAATATATGACACATCAAGATGGATATAAGACAGAATAACTATGTTGAGTTTTATCGATAGTGTTTCACCGTGCTATTAAGTAGGACCCGTCATGGGGTTTGCTACTGTTTAAAATTGAGTCTGTAAGTGTTATGTTTCCTAAATAATTATTAAATATTATGTGGTGTCAGTAATGTATGTTAATCACTTTAAATCTATTTTTCAGTATTACCGATAAATTTCAGTAAGTTTATGTTTCCGCGAAAAGAAATTTTAAAACTCAAGTTTTATAACTCAAACCTTTTCTGAAATCATTTTCAGATTATGAGCTTGTAGTCAGAAATGTGATGCCCTACGAAGGGTGTTACATTATATGTTATGTTATATGTGATGTTATTTCTTTGATAACTATGCATGATTTTATTGCTTGATTAGTATATGTGATAGTATGATTTTGATTACCTTGCAATAAATTGCTTAATATGAGTTTTATTGCTTTAATAATATACATGAACATGTGGTAGTATAAATATGATTAAAATGATATGTGTATATTATGATATATGTTGCAAAGAAAAGAATTTTGGTCCCAATGACCATAAAGAGGCTCACGACCTTCACCTTTGTTTTAGAGCAAACCAATTGAAAATGTTTTACTAAGTGTAAATTTAGATGATTTAGTAACAAGTAATTGGATCAAAGATTTTTTTTTACAAAGAAGAATGAGATAGAAAATGAATAAATATTCAATGATGAAGCAAAGATTGAATTTCAGCCAACATGCCAAGAATTGATATTCTAGATCAAAAATATTTTCTCAAGTGTAGTCTTAAAGGATTAATTAATAGGAACACAATTTAGTGAATTTTGAAATATAAAAAGAAAGTAAACTAGTTTTTGGAATTGATTAAATTAATGAATTTAGGTTATGATGGGAAATAAATTTATACTTTGAAGTTACTAACGTATAGCTCACCCATTTGGGCTTTGAAGCGCATTGGAGGACTTTGATCTATAAGATTTGGTTAAGTTATAGTAATGTAAATTTTTGTGAAGAAAATATTAGAAAGTATTACTAAGAGGAATATGAAAATATATGACTTTTATTGGATAAAGAATGAATTTTAGTAATAGAAATGAAAAAATGAGTTTTTAAAAGCGATTTAAGAATTCAAATATTTTATTTAAAAAGAGAATGGAACAAAGTTTTTAGTAGATAAAAGTGATTTTGATTTGTGATAATGGAGAATAAGTTTTAGAGCTCAAAGTATTTTATTTTAAAAGGATTTTAGTAGAGGTAACGGTAGAAGATTTTATCAAATTTAAATAATATAGATTTTGAGGAAAACTTCAGAAATTATTACTTAGAGGAGTTTTTATGAGAAAAATGGGAAATGATGACCAAACAAAATTTTTAAACTTGGAGAATGTCAAAATTTAATTCAGAACGTCACGAAATACTTTATACAGTGAAAAACAATAGAAAAACTTTACGCATTTCAAAAATAATGATTTTTGAGCTACAAAATTTTGAAAAAGTTTAAATATTTTTTACGCGATTGGAAAAACATTGGAAAGTATTTACGTGATTTGAAAATGTGACAAAGGCGTCACACAATTATGAAAATGCGATATAAAGGTTATGCGATTGAGAAAACAAACGGATTACTGTTGGGCCGACGTATTGGACCCGAGTAGATCATTGACATTATGTAATTGAATGGGCAGTTATATAATATCGTTGATACTAACAGTATTAGACAACTGAATGGGCAGTTGTTCTAATATTATTGTGAACAGCACACTGGTCACACTGGTCACAAATATGCAGAAATCTCAGCACACATAACACATTTTATATCACCGTCACAATCAGTACATGAGTTGCAATTGATAGAATCATTAAAATCAATAAAATCAGGAAATTCAGCACACAACTCATCATGAGTTTCCTCAACTAAATCTGCAGGTAAATCAATATGACAATTAGAATGCAGGGAGTTGGGAATTGTTTGGGAAGAGAGTTGGTCGACTCTTGACTTCTCAGTTCATTAATAGTGGTTGTCATCGCTCAATTTGGGTTGTTAAATCTGAATAGTGGCGTGAAATTTTCTTTGGAACTCAATTTGGGTTTTCATCAAGTCCTCCCATGAAGGCTCAAGTTTTGTGGTTGATGGACTTGTTATCTCTTTGGAATGGCTGCTCATATTGAAATGATTGTTCTTTGTAGTGATGCCGTATTGCCATATCCCATATCCAGGATAGTATTCCCAGCTAGGGTTGTATGTGTTGAAGAATGGGTCATAACTCATTCTTCTTCTTCTGAAGCTGTGATTCATCGGAAAATAACCATTTCTTTGCAACAAATTGATCTGGAAAAACAGAACTACCATACTTGAAGTGTAGGGCATGCATATGTGGGGTGAGATGAACAAAAACAAATGTTACACACAAGTGTAGCTTCTGCGCATTGCAGGTGATTGTTGTCTCACTACTATATGTCTTACCAAAGAAGTCAACTCCTCAAGTTTTGACTCCATTATGCATGGTCCATTGTTAGAAAAGTTAATAAAAAGCAAAGGTTAGTAAAAACACTTAAAATGAAAAGATTACACTTACTAATCCCGTCACAACGGCGCCAAAATTTTGACGAGCGTCGAACTCAGTCAAAATTATAACCGAAGTTATTACCTAAACTTGTAGTATAGTGAACAACACCGGATCGTCTCCTAAGGATCGTAAATGCAATTTAATCAAATCAAGTGAAAGTTAGCAAAAAGGGGTTTGACAGTTTAAGATCGCACTTAACAAAATTAAAGGAAGAAATAACAATTAAAAGCAAATCAATTTAGAAACCTATCCAAGATTGGGTGGATTCAATCATAGACCCTTCATAGAACACTTGAAGCGCTTGATTGAATTGTTAATTTGGATCTAACCGAGATCTCTGCATCAAATCCAGAATTCATACTAGACGATCGTCTAGAATTCAATTAACAAGTGATAAACACAAATCCGCAATCGCACCATTCATGAAGATCTATGTTAATTTCAAGTACCGAATTCAATTAACTTAGGCACAAATCAATAACCTAACCTTTTCAATTCTCGTGATTAATTTAGATCAATCAGTTCTAAGTTTCATCACAAATCTCAATCTTCATTTATGTGATTAGTTTAGATCAATCAGTTCTAAGTTTCATCACAAATCTCAATCTTAAACCAAGATCAATCAGATCAACATAAATAGAATCACCATTCATGCATTCAAGATCAAGAAGAAGAAAAAGAAGAAGAAAGGAGGAATTCAATTACAAATCAAATACAATACATAACCAAGGTCTCAAGAATCCAAACCACAATCTCTTCAAGAGTTCTAAATTGACCGAAAGTAGCTTAGCCCTCCATTACCATGAAGGGGAGCATCAAAATATACAAAACTATGAGAAACTATGAAGAAGCAAGAAGAAACTTAGAGAGAAATGAAGGAGAATACATGAAAGAAATGATAACCAATGGTGCCTTTTATAGAAGTCTAGGGTAACAAAATGACAAAGGGAGTGAGTGGATGAGTGGGTGAGTGAGTGGAGTGTTTGAGTGGAATGGTTGAGTGGTGGGTTGGTTTAGTGGATTGGTTTAGTGGATGAGTGAGTGGAATGGTTAAGTGGGTTGGTTGAGTGGAAAATGCCAAAGGACTTTTGGTGAGTGGGAAATTATGGACATGAATGGGTGAGTGGATGGATGAGTGGGTGGATTAGTGGATGAGTGGGTGGAGTGGTTAAGTGGTTGGATTAGTGTATGAGTGGATGAGTGGGTGGATTAGTGGATGAGTGGATGAGTGGATTAGTGGATGGATGAGTGGATTAGTGGATGGATGAGTGGGTGGTTGAGGACGAAAATTTCATGTCTGACTTGGAAGCCAAAAATGACCAACTATACTTCAGATCCACGAAAAGTGCTCTTCATGAAAGTTGTAGATCCTTGTCTTGGCTATAAAATGGATAGCTGGTTCGTCCAATTTGGCTTCCTTCAGCCCAAGATATGTCCCAAATACCATAGGTTGCTCAAACCCAACTTCAGCACCTCTGTTCCGACTTGCAGGCTCAAACTGACCCATTATACTTCATTTTTTCAAAAAGTGTTCTTCATGAAAGTTGTTTATTTGGATCTTGAATATCAACTATCCAAATTTCAGCCCATCTCCATTATTACAGCTTGAGATATGATTTTATGAGTGCACACTGTTCGGATTCTACTGCCAGAACCCGTATTCTGACTTCCATGTAAACTTAGGTCCTTTAGACATCTTTTTGGGACTTCGAGCTCTTCATCAAAGTTGTAGAGCTTCCTCTTAGCTTTCCTACAAGGTAAAATTCATGTTCATCAGATATTAGGAACTCAAGTTATGACCAAAATACAGAAATAGTGTCAAATCTCAATAATGCTGAAAATATTCAATTAGGACCAATTTGAGCTCAAACTCACAAAATCATACCAAACTCAATCAATTAAGAATATGGAGAGTGTAAATGACTAAACATAAGGGTTTCTTAATGAATAAAATATGTGATTATCAGATATCTGTGTGTATGGAATGACTTTGTCATTCATATCATTCTTTGCTACCATACTAGTATTGATGAAAGGGGATCTCACCTCTTTGTTGTACTGTTTTGTTGTGTTTGCATTGTTAAAATTTGTATAGTAGGCGAAGCGAGCTTCTTAGACTTAACTGGAGGAAATGTTCTGAGGTTGGTGATGGTATCGAGGAGTGACCTTCCCAGTTTCGACAGTGAGCAGTGTGGTGGAGGAACGAAACAAGTATGTTGAGTTTTCTCGTTAGTGTTGTTACCGTGCCATAGTAGGACCCGTCATTGGGTTTGCTACTGTTTCTTTGAGTCTGTAAGTTTTATGTTTTAAATGTTGTTGAATATCATATGGTATAAGTAATATGTGTATTAATCAGTTCAGTCTATTTTCTGTATTACTTATATTTTCAGTAAATTTATATTGTTAACGAAAATAAATTTTCAAATCCATATTTTAGAACTCAAACCTTTTATGAAATGATTTTCAGATTTTAAGTTTTTAGTCGGAAATGTAATACCCTATGGAGGGTGTTACAAGCAGTCATATGAGATAGGGAAGACGCACAAAAATCTTCACACTATCCCAGATTTAGGATCACCCCAAGTAGTAAAGTCATCCTCTACCACTTGATGACTATGAAAGTTAAGGTAAAGAGGGAGGTCTTCATCAACCTCAATTACCATGGTATAGAAAGATTCTCAATCTCTCTTACCATTTTTCGAGACTTATCTTAAGTCTAAAGTATATCCAAAATCTCACTTAGCCCAGTTTCACAAAAGGATACCCTTAAAAATCAATTCATTCATCACATATCTTTATTTATCAAATCATCAACTATGCAATATGATGCATAAATTTATCATTCCAATCATGGGCAATCAATCAATCATTGTTCAGTCTTAATATGATCCATACAAATCTTAAAAATCAATTTCTCAATTGAAGGAATCAATATATATATATATATATATATATATATATATATATATATATATATATATATATATCTTGTCCAAAAATCCAATAACTAGAAACTCACAGGTTTTGTGTTCCAATACCTAAATTTCATTATTTCAATAATAATTCAATATCAAACCAACATATATCAAATTCATATCAAACAAGTATCCATAGCCTAACCAAATTACCCAAACAGAATTAGGTTTCAAATTCACTTTCAAAGTCAAGAAAATTTCATTAGAAATTAAATCAAAGGAATCAAGTCAAAGGACCAATTTCGTAAACTTTAATCAATATATAAACATTCTTTCGATTTCAAATCTTTATCAAATCATATGTAGAAAGAAATGAAAATAGTAAAACAGTTCCCTTACCTCACTTTCCACAGCTCTTTGATTTTGTTCTTCTCACGCTCTCCTTCTCCCACTTGTTTCAATTTTTCTCGTTTATTCGTTTTTGCCCCTTGTAATTTCTCCATCAATCAAGCTCAATTTCAAGCACACAAAGAATCATTATAATACAATCACAAATGGGGCAGTTTTCTGCCTTAGCAGACAACTACCATTCTTATTAATAAACATCACAAATCTGCCCTAAAAACAGGATACAACCGTGGTCTTACAAGGCAAAAATTCAGCCGTGTGCCTTCATCATTAATCAAGCATTACTTTCTTGCTAAAAATTCATCAAAAGCTTAACCATTAATGGCAAATTTCTGTTATAAAAATTTATTACCACTATACATTATTCAAACCATAATTCACACATTAAAAGCATCCATATATAAGTTCAAAAATAGGGCAACCCTTAGCCCTCATTATAATCCTCATTTAAAGTCCTACGTCAATAACAAAAAAAGAAAAACAATGGTAAATCATTCACAAAAGGCAACACCTTGCCATATTTTTTAGCACAATTCAAGTATAAAAACATCACAATGTATCCTTAAAAATAGGGTAGCAAGCTGCCACAATAATTCAGCCCAAGAACACAATGAAACCACATTTTTCTTGTCATTCCCAACATCACAACTTCAACTTAAATGTAACATCTCGAGAAAACATGTTAGGCTTGTATATGGTCTCAAAGGTACCATTATACTTTTATAACATGTCAGTTAAGTTTTGTGACAAACTGAGTTTGTTTAGGCACTTAGTTGTAACCCGGAAGTTGAAAAGTAGCTTAAAATGACTCAGATAGTAGTATAAATTGCTAAGTTGAGGGAAATAAACCTAGAGAGTTTGTTTCTAGGTCACAAATAAGTTATTTCAAAGTTGTTAGAAGTTGAAAAACTTGATTTAGCTAAATTCAAGTGTATTAGCAGATAAGGAAGTTCCAGCAAAATATCCAAGGGTATTTTAGTCTCTCAATTTTCTCTCCCTCACAGATCAAGAGCAGCATTTTGTTGCTAAAAATAGAAAACAAAAAAGAAAAGAAAAAAAGAGAAAAGGAAGAGAGAATCATCGGGGAGAAAAGGGAGAAAAGAATGAGGAAAAGCAATGGGGAGCTAGAAGATCAAGGGGAAAAGCTTGAGAATCTTTATGGCTTCAAGAGGTAGGGGTGTTTTCTATCTTTGTTTCTCTATCTTTTCTATGTTAGAACTTGGTTTTTTTTAGATGGAGGAAATGATTTTTCAAAGAGGGAAAACTAGTTTCTTAAGCTAGATTCTTGCTTTCATTGTTTGAATTAGTTGTTTAAATTCAGTGATAACAAGATAGTTGGTTTTATCCATAGATAAAACTAGTTGGTTCTTGAATTTGGAACTTAGGTTTTAAATAACCAAGTATGTGATTTTTGGTGTTTGATCCAAGTTAAGAGAAATGTTAGTTTGTAAAAGAGTTACAACATTTTTGGAGTTTGTTAGTGGTGTTAGAAATCACCTAGAAACAGTTTTTGGATGACTGAAGGTTGGTTTGTTCCTAATGGAACAGTGACCAAGTTCTGCAGAATTCTGCAGAACATGTTCTGGGTGGCCAGTGCTCAAGCACTAGTGTTTAGGCACTCAGGCGCTCAGTGTATAGATAGAATATGTGTGTAGTAAGACTTTGGGCGCTCAGGCGCTGAGAGTTGGGCACTTGGGCGCCCAACGATCAATAGAACTGGACATCTAGACAGCTTGCTTCGTTTGTCGCATAACGTGAGTTGTAGATATCAGAATGACCTGATTCTGGTTCCATTTGAAAGATAATGCGTAAGGCTTCATGTGGTAAAAAATTTAGAATTATAGAAGTTAGGATGTACATTTGGTGCATTTATGAAAATCAGCCCTTTTAAGTTATAAACCATGAAATATCAAGATATGAATCTTATTGAAATGAAGTTTCCTACTTGTTGGGATTCTTTATACATCCTTTTTGGAGTATGTTAGGATGTTATTAGAGATATTTCAAAGAGGAAACAACCCTTTAGTATAGATAAGAAAGTTTAGACCCTTTGTGCATCCAATAGTTAAAGATTGTCATTGGTAGTCTATCACCCTATGCACTTAGTGTTGCATTAGATATCACACAAGATATGATGAATTGGTGTAATAGATACGAGTATACTAGAATGAATTAGTAACATTCTCTCTAGTTAATTGGTAAAGGTATGAGCCTTATGATATCCAAGAGTAGTGAATTACTTTGGAAGGGTACCTAAAACCTTAAGCAACAAAGTGTTGCAAGTACTAACCACTCATGAGTTAGTTTCACTCAAGTGGAGTTAAGTTTATGTGTTTAGTTCCTAAACGGGAACGGTTCTGTACTAAGTTCTCTAGTTAAGTGAGATCTCGTGCATTGTTTAATACACAATATGATGAACTATGACTCGAAAGCTTGTCATATTCATTGAGTATAGCAGAAACGTGCTTAGCTCTTCTAATAGTATAGTTGAGTTGAAGATGCATGTAGAAAGAGAGTTATTTCGTTGAATACTAAGTTAAGTATAGAAGATCAAGTAGATAGGTATTCCAAAAAGTTAGGAATTACCTAAAACAAGTATTTGGAACCTTGAGCACTCTAGTGTGACACAGGTCACTACAAGTAGTGCAATAGCAAGGAGAGCCAGATACAAAAGAGATATATATACAGTTTACTTATCTAGATGCACAAATTACTCACTTGCAATAGAGTTGAGTTAAGTGTGCAAAGATCAGAGAATTGCTCATTTGATTCCGTCAAAATGACCCATTAGTTAAGATCAACTCTTTCACTAGGATGAGTTGAGTCTATGAGTAAGTTTACAGTTAGTAAGGAATACAATTTTCCTTTGTCTCAGGTAGGACCAGTATATGATAAGTTCACTCCCTATCTTAGCAAGTGTTCGTGGAACCAAGGTTTCCTAGAATGGACGAGTAGAGATAGGGTTCAATCGTCAGCTTTGCAGTTACAATTCAGTTGTATGGGCAATTATCTATGGTTGTTAATATAAGCAATTATATGGGTGGTTGCTTATGTTGACGGTATGTAGGCTATCGGTTTGACTATACTACGTGGCATTATGTAGTTATCAATTATAGTGGAGGAAACTCCTATGATAGTAATTTTAGATAACATTATACGATTGTATGGACGATCATATAATGTTGAGTTTAGTTTCATTATGTATACAATTTACATATTTTTTATGCCATGAAATATATGTTTATTACTGATGATTTGTATGTTCTCACCCCTTTTCTGTGTTTTTGTGGTAGAAGCAGGTCAAGGATCGTAATAAAGTAAGAAATTCAAGAAACAGAAGAACTAGTGTAATATAGTTTTACTTGTTTCTTGTTTAAACAAAGCTTATGTATATTGTTTATATTTGCTTTGTAGTTATATTCAGAGGTATGTATTACAATAAGCCCTTCTGTGGCTAAGGTTGTATATATATATATATATATGTATATATATGTATATATATGTGTATATATATGTGTATATATATATATGTATGTATGTGTGTATGTATAAGTTTAAGTTTTTCTTCATTCTCTCTGGGCTTTCTATAATGACTTGCATGATTATTATAGATATATTAGTAGTTAGTTATGTAGTAAGTGACATGGCTAATACTGTTGATTTCTATATATCCTAGATATATCCATATATCTGTCCTAGGGCGTTACATTGTGGTATCAAAGCAGTTCATCCTATTGAGCCGGGGTATGGACTGATTATACTTAGGTATGGATGCTAATGGTTATCTGTGTGAACATGAAACTATGACAATGACCAGGTGGACCCATAAGACTAGGAGACTAGTAAAGGCCAGAGTTCTTAGAGAAATGGCTGCTGGAATGAGAGAGTAGACTGCCATTAGTAGAAGACCATTAGAAAAGTTAGAAAAGGACTCGCTAGGGAAGTCGATGGACAATAAGGAACTAAAGAGGAATCAAAATTCTTCACAGTTCAGTTGAGTTACTCCTTTGTTCTTCAATGGAGAGTATGGTTCAGTGAGGGCTGGTATATGGCTTCAAGAGATAGTAGAGATCTTTGCGGTCATGCATGCACCGATGAACTACGAGTGTCCTTCACTTCTTATCAGTTAGTAGGAGATGCCGAAAGTTGGTAGTTCAAGTTAAGAGGTTACTAGAGATATTAAGTACTTAAATCACCTGAGAGATGTTTAGAGTTACTTTCTTAGACAAGTAGTATTCCCTAGAGTTGTAGAGAGCAAAGGAATCAAAATTTTTGAGATTTCAGTAAGGAGGATATTACTGTGGACTAGTATGGGGAGCAACTCGAAGAATGTTCTAAGTTCTCTTCATACTTTATGTGTAGTCCAGATAAAAACTGGAAGTGTGTAAGATTTGAAGTTAGACTTAGAGAAAGTATTAGAAGTGTTATAGAAGTAGAAAAGTCTAGAAATCACGCAACTTGGTACTGGAAGTCAGTGTTTAATGCAACACCCATCGTAGAGTATCACATTTAAGACTAATCCTAATATAACTTACCCAAGTTGTAATCTTGTAAAAATACTGATTTTAAAATTTTGTTTGCAGAATAACAGAAAATAATTAAAACCATAAACATAAAATGTAACGGAAAATAAACTTGCAATAATTTACATATTGAAACTTTGTTTACAAATAATTTACATAAATACACTCCCAAAAGATAATATATACATTACACACCAAACTAATCCAAACTGAAAACTACTTAACTAGAACTCCTACAAACTAAGGATTCAAGCTCTCATTAGGATCCTCCTCCTCGGTATTATCATCAAAGAACCCTGGCGGATACAGTACACGCCGGATTGGTGTCTTGGCAGTCGACATCATAGAATCCTTATGTGGAGTATAAGTATTCCTACTCCATAGCTCACGTATAGGCATATAGAACTCTAGACGCATAGACACGTGTTGTGTCATGACAGGAATACCATCTCTAGTACCACTTAAATTCAGAGTCAGATCCTCGGTATAAACAAACCTTTCCCTATCTAAATTAACCCTCCAAGTATCAATCCCACCATGGAATTGAACGGTAACAAAACCTAAAACTTGGTGCCTCACCGCCATACCAAGTAAACACAGAAAATCATTACTGGTAGTAAAAAGATTTATCTACCTCCTCGCCTCCTCGGTCTTCATCAAATATATACAATAAAAACAGGCATAACATAACAAAGAGGTGAGAACCCCTACATCAATACCAATGAGGCAGTATAGAAAATGACAGTAAATGATACAGATACAATATTATATCATACAGTCATATTATAACATCATAGATAACATATCAAATAAGCATAGTTATCACATCAATATGCTGACCCACTATGCATGTGTACAACGACCCATTTCCTACTCCATGGAGCTAATCACAATTTCGGAGAGAATGATAAGGAGTACATGTCTGCATATCGTTAGCCTTAAATCATGTGTCAATATATCATATCATGGTGCACAACATGGTCGATACAGACACTCTCAACCAATCACGAAAAGAGTAGTAACTCCGTCGAGACCGTCGATGTGTTTGCAAAGGATACCACGATGTAATGGTGCTACCCACTGGTCACATATGACATTCCACACCCCGACGTCTCCAAGATCACTGAAGATCGTAACTACGCAATTCTCACCCACACGAAGGTGTAATTCCATCTCCTAGGCTCATTGCCTTAATTGATATGCTTTTCCATGCATGATGTATGATCCAACACATACAATTTTTCATGCATGATGTATGATCCAACACATACAAATCATATTTCACCGTATTTTACATATACACACCACATTCTTGGCAGTATCACATTCCAACATAACGGGGCCCACCACGACAGCCCGACAGCCAACTGTTGTAATATCCAATCGCGTAATCATTTATCTCATTTTGAAATTGCATAACATTTTTCTTACGTTTTTGAATTATGTAAATATTTTTCAATGTTTTCGCAATCGCATAAATAATTTCAAACGTTTTTAAATCACGTAGAGGTTTTTAAATGTTTTCTTAATCGTGTAACGTCAAAATAGTAATTTCTAAATCACAAAATAGTTTTCTAGCATTTTTCACTTACGTGAAATATTTTCTCAACTTTCTAAACTTATTTATTAAATTAGCTACATAAAATATGCATTTTGGCCTTCTTGGAAATATTTTCTTTCTAAAAATCCTTTACATATTATTTTCTATGATTCTTTTCAAAAATTTGATTTCTTTGATTTAATTAAATATTAAAGCTTTAACATACTAATTTAATTCCAACCATTAAATCTAGTTTCCTTTTTCTACTAAAAATTCATTAAATTAGATTCTTGTTAACTAATTACCAAAGTCCACACTTAGTAAAATAATCTAGGATTTAAAATACCACACTTTGGTGTGTTGGCCGAAAATTAGGTTTATGCTTCATATACATACTTAATTATTTTTCATCACCAAAATCCTTTACAAAATCATGTTTCATCACCAAAATCCTTTACAAAACCTTTAATCCAATTTTTATCCTTAAATTCTTTAATCCATAACTTAAGAAATAATTTGAAACATCTTATTCTCTTGGTGATGTTCAAAACCGTGAGCCTCCCCTAGGTTCTTTGGAATCCTTCATACAATTTTCCTCATCACAATAATCACATCCTACTTTACACAATAATCATAATGCTTCCATAAGCATATAAACAAGCATATAATCAATAAGCAATCATAAAATCAAGGCTATAAAACAAACTAAACAACTATCACCACAAACAAAGCAAGCTTTAAACCATACAAGTGAATAAATCCTTATGGATTTTTCACCACAAACAAAGTCTTCTCCTCACCACCAACATATGGTTGATGAGGTTAATCTCCCTCTTACCTCAAGGAAGACAAAATCCACCTAGTTGCTTTCCTTCAAAGATTTGTGTAGCCTCCAAAGAAAACCCTAACAAGCTTAAACCAACATAAAATCATAAACCAAGCTTGAAGAAAAGAAACCATGGAACAATCATGGTTTTAAAACTCAAGAATCAAACTTAGAAACAAAGAAGAAGAATTTTTTACCTTGAAAGTTAAAGAACCCTAACTTGTAGTAAAGGTAGAAGATGGATGATTTAGCTTAAGTGTAATACCCTTAAGTATATGTTAGACTGGTAAATGGTTACGAAAGGTAGCATTTAACTTGTTTAGCATGTCAGTCAAGTTTTGTGACAATCTGAGTTCATTTAGGCACTTAGTTGCAACATAAAAGTTATAAAATGGCTTAAAATGACTCAGATAATAGCATAAGTTGCTAAGTTAAGAGAAATAAACATAGAGAGTTTATTTCTAGGTCACAAATAAGTCAAATAAGATGTGGTAAAAGTTTCAAGAGAATCAGAGTCAGTTTGGTATTTTTAGGCATACGAGGTTGTGCTTTTAATGCAGATTGATCCCTAGCAGATATAGAAAATAATGAGAAAGAGAAACAACAACTTAGATGAATCTTATGATTTATTCTAAGGTTGTTGGAAGCAGGAAACTCGAATTAGCATGATTCGGGTATCCATAGCAGATAGAAGTTTCAAAGTATTAATCTTTTCCCGTAATTCCTCGCACGTCCCTTCCCCTTTATATTTGGTTCTCCTCGCAGAGAAGAAGAGAAACCGAAAACCAGAGAAGAAAAGAGAGAAAGGGGAGAGGAGAGAAGGGAAGAAGAAGGGAAGAGGAAGATCAAGCTTCAAGATTCAAGGCTTCAATCTTCAAGAGGTAGGGGTTTAGAGCTTTTATTCATCTCTATTCTCTATGTATGCATATAGATACATAATATGCTAATTTGAGTTTTAGAGATGTTAGAAGAGTTTGGCTTGCATAGAAGTGTTCCTTGGGTCATTTATGACTTGTCTATAACATCAACTTAAGAAAGAAGACCCTTGAATCACAAAGTGAGCCTTAAGTTAAAGAATGAAGAATTCTAGCCATAATCCAAATTAAGAGATTTAAGAGAGTAATTGATGTTCCTAAATGTTAAAGAATTGATTAGGGACTTAGAATTACTTAGAATTTGGATTGAGATGGCTTGGAATCAGCAGAAATGATCAATAGAGCAGCAAACCCGCAGCTGCGAGTCAACGTTGAGAACGGGGTTCACTGGCGATGGCGCCGCGGCGTGGAGATAGTCACGCCGCAGCGCGAGAGTTTTCGCCGGGAATGCCGCGGCGTGGAGGAAGCATGCCGCGGCGTGAGGTTAAAAATTAGCCCAGCAGTAGCCCTCGAGAGAAGGGCGCCGCGGCGTGCAAATGCTGTGCCGCGGCATGAGATCCTGAAGCTCCAAAATGATGTTTTTGGATGCTTTGAGGTGCCATAGTTAAGGGAATCATTAAGACATGTTTCCTAAGTGTGTTAAGGCACAAGATGGGATATTTTCAAGTGGAAAATATCTATCCATCAAGTATGAGAAAGCATAGGCTTTTAAGCATCCTAAAGGAAAGGTTTGCTTTAAGTAATGATATTGCACTTTAGGCAACTTAATGTTGCAACTGATATCACTTAAGATGTGATGAGATAGTGCAATAGAGATGAATAATAGTATTCACTCTAGTAGAGAATGATGAGAAAGGTATGAACCTTAGGAAATCCAAGAATAGTGGATTACCTTAGGAAGGTACCTAGAAGCTTAGGCAACAAAGAGTTGCAAGTAAGAGTCACTCTAGAGTTGGATTACATGAGTGGAGATAAGATTGTGTATGAGTTCCACAGAGGGGACGTTTAGATACTTAGTCTCAAGTTAAGTGGGACTTAGTACATTGTTAAATACACAAGAAGAGGAATTATGACTAAGAAGATGTCATAAGCAGAAAGTAGAATAGAAATGTACAACAACTCAAGTATAAGTTAAGATGAGTTAGAAGTACAAGATAAAGATAGCAGAAAGTAGAACAGAAATGTACAACAACTCAAGTATAAGTTAAGATGAGTTAGAAGTACAAGATAAAGAGAAGATACTTCCTTAGATGCAAGTAAAGCATGGAAGTTGAGTTTAGAATAAGTATGTTAGCACACAAGTGTAGTATACGCTACTACCGAAGTGTGATAGAAAAGGAAAGTTAGATGCATGAACTACTCTCTTTAGACAAAGTGGAGTTAATTATGCAAAGTTTTAGAGAAATGCTCTCAGTTCCTTAAGCAAGGTTAGATGAGGCATTAGTTAAGATAGACTCTTTCACTAGGATGAGTTGAACCTATAGAAAAGAGTAAGATGGTGTTTATGTAAGAGATAAACATAACACTAAGCTCTTCACACACTAGAGAGTTAAGCTAGTGTGAAGATGAAGAGAAAGGACCTTAGGACAACCAAGATTAGTGGTTCGCCAAAGGTAAGTACCTAACACCTCAGCAACGTAAGGTTGCATTAGAGATCACTTAAGAGAAAGGAGTGATGAGGTGAAGTTTAGGTACAAGTAAGAGACATAGTTTAGTAATGTTTACCTGAGAATGTAACGTTATATGACGTGAGGTCATTCGGCCAGGAGGTAAGGGATCGAGAAGTTCCTAAGGGAACAAGTATTCCTAACCAAGTGCTAAGGTTACATATAATATGAGGTTACTGATTCTCCTCATCACAAAGGGTAAACATAAGAAGACTAGAATATGCTTAGCTCTCGAGAGGAACTAAGTATATAAGTATGTACGAAAGTCTATGAATTAGTCAAGTAGGATCGATCTAGTGAGTATCCTTTGATGTTAATCATGAAGGCAAAAAGGAGATAGATGGGTGTCCGAAGGACTTTTGAGAAGGACATAACCCCGATGTCTCGATGTGCCAAGGCCTAAGGAGATAAGTAGGAAATCCGAGAGACGCTCTTTGAGCAAGGATGAAGCCGAATTTCTCAATGAGCCGGGATACGTGTAAGGTGAGGATGAGGTTTCCTCTATTTACCACTAGATGATATACCGACTAGTTCCTAGCAAATTCCTTCGCTCCAAATCAAAACTCGTATTTGCATTTCATCACATGCACTTAGGATTCCTTAGGCATATTCATTACATATCATTAGCATTGCATTTACGGACAGTTGTATGGGCGTTGTCCGTCACTGTTGGTATGTACAGATGTATGGGCGCTGTATATATTAGCAGTGTGTTCACTCTTGATTGTTATCACACTATTAGAAAGTGTTTAAGTTATGAGAAAAGAGGAGGCAACTCCTAAGTTATGAGAATAGAGGAGGAAACTCCTAAGTTATGAAAATAGAGGGGGAAACTCCTAAGTTAGAATTATAGCTTTTGTTATATATATTTGTTATATACAATGTTATAGAGAACTGGTATTGGAATTGCTTTTTCTGAGAATGTTAATTCTCACCCCAGTTGCTATTCCATGTAAATCCAGATGCAGGCACAGTGTACCGATAAAGATAAAGGTGCAGTACAGAGATGCAAACCTTGCCAAGGATGAGAAGATAAAGCATGAAGACTAGAATAGTTTTTATTGCTTTAAGTAGACAGAACTTATGTAATAAGTTTATGTTTGTTCTGTAAGTTTTATGTTATATGTATTACAATAAGCCTCGGTGGCTAAGTTTGTATATATATATATATGAGTTTAAGTTTTTCCGCAATCTCTCAAGGCTTTCTATAATTACTCGGTTGTGATTATAGATATATATGTTAGTATGTAGTATAGAAGTGACATCTCTAGTACTTGGTTATCTTTATATATCTCTGTCTATCTAGGATATATATGGATATCTCGTATTAGGGTGTTACATTTTGGTATCGAAGCGGTTCATCCTGTTGAGCCTGTGGTATGGGTCGACCGTGCTTAGGCATAAGTAGCAGTTTAGTAGAAAGTTATGCATTCTTTTATCTCTTTTTGAGATAAGCGGATGGAATTGCATGACTAGGAGACCGGTAAAGAAAGAGAATACCGAGCTTTTAGAGAAATGGTCTTTGTGTTGAAAGAGCGGACGCCATTAGTAGAAGTCTATCGAAGCGATAGAATAGAACTCGCTTAGCTAGTAGCGAAGACGAGAGATAACTTTTGAGGAATCAGTGTTTTCCGAGTTCAAGAAAGATACTCCTTTGTTTTCAAGGGAGCGTTTAGTTCAGCCAGAGTTAGAAGATGGTTTCATGTGATGGAAGAGATCCTTGAGACCATAGCAAGCGCTGATGAATAGAAAGTGACCTTGCTTCGTAAGGGTTAGTAGGTGAAGCCGAAAGGTGATGAGATGAAGCAGAGAGGTTACTAGAGATGGTTAGTACTCGAACCACATGAGAGGTGTTTAGAGTTACTTTCCTAGATAAGTATTATTCCCTTAAGTTAGAGCAAGGGGATATTACTGAAGATCAGAATGCAAAGCAATTCAAAGAATGTCAAGAGTTCTTTTCTTATTTTACGTCCAATCCAGATAAAGACTGGAAGTGAGTAAAATTTGAAGTAGAACTTGGAGAAGACATTAGAAGAATTGCGATGCAAAAGGAGGTTATAGACTTCGCGCTCTAGTCAGTGCATGCATGCGAGTTGTAGAAGTAGCCTCGATGGAACAAGAGTTAGAAAGTTCCTAATGAGGAAAAGATCGAGATGTTGAGGTCAGTGAGAGTGTCTTTTGATCTCAAGTTGTATCAGAGTTGCACAGTGGAAGCTTGGAGTAATGATAAGTATAAGAAGAGTGCTTGTAGAGGAGCAACTCTAAGGAGAAAAGCAAATCAAGCTTCCAATAACTAAGATGTGCTAGATGTGGTAAGATACATGGATGTAGACCATTTTGATGGGTAATCCATGAGCTACATAAGTAAGTAACAGTGACATCGTAAGAGAGATGGTTCTGGACAAAAGAAAGTGACGAAATCTTCCAACTTGGTATGAGATGAGAACACATGTAAAGAGAAATCTTTTAAGGTGTGTATAAGAAGAGAATAGATTTACTTTGTAGATCATGTTGATTTACTTTGTGAATCTAGTTGCTTACCTCGTTGGTATGGTTGGTTGTTCGAGAGAGAGAAGGATGATCAGGTAAGATCAGTTGAGAGAATCTTTGAATTTTCTCGGAGATGATCTAAGACTTGGTTATCATAGAAGCATAGTAAAGTAAAGCGGATCTTCGAGAGTTTTCCGAATTACGAAAGGACATGAAAGGTATGTCAAAGGTGGTTTTGGAAACTTTTGAAAAGAAGGGTTAAGTACCAAGAAAACCGAAAGTCGGTTTTGGATTACAAGTGGTACAGTTTAAGAGTTATGTAATTTCTTAAGACGAAATTGCAGAGAACTGACAGAGTTTAGCAAAGTGGTACAATGGGTGGAATAACCATTGAATCCAAGAGTAGAGAATCTATCAGTAGATTTTCTAAGTTAGTGTTACCTGGTTTAGGCCAGCTAAGAGAGGTAATACTCAACAATGGACTCTAGATAGTGAGTTTGTTTTCCAAGAGTAGAAGAGAAGGTTGATTACTACGTCAGTTTTGGTAATTCCAAATTCCCAAGAGAACTTTGAAGTAGACAGTTATACTTCGAAGATGGGACTAGGGTATGTTAGATGCAATAGAGGTAGGTAGATGCCTACGCATCAAGGCGATTCGTACCGCAAGAAAAGGACTACCCTAGGTATGATTTGGAATTAGCCATAGTAGTGATACCTTATAGTTTTGGAGACATAACTCATAAGGAGTCTAGTTAGAGATGTTCAAAGCAATCATGATAGCTTAAGATGCTTGTAGATCGAGAGGAAGCTGGACATGAAGCGAGAATAGATGGAAAGAGTTTTTCAAGGTTCATAACCTTGAGTTGAGATATCATTCGGGTAATGCCAGTGTAGTGGTTATCCTAGATGATAGTCCAAGAGAGAATGAATTCTTGAGAGTTTTCGAGAATTTGAGTCTAGCGGTGACTATGATTCCAGATAGTCTCTCAGTGAGCAAGGTGGACATAGTAAGAGGCCTAAAGGCTCGATTTCTTTGAAGCTCGGAAGGAGAATGAAGCTCTAAGGGACAAGTGTGAGCAGATTTTCAAGGGAACCCTTAAGGATTTTGTTATGACTAAGAGGGAATGACGAAGTTTAGAGATAACTTTGTCTTCCAAGAGAGTCAAAAATCAAGAAAAGGATTCCAGAGGAAGCTCACCGAGAAAGTGTACCATCTATCAAGAGGCTACTAAGGTTTTCCAAGAGTTAAGGAAGATGTATAGTAGCATAGTATGTTAAAGAACATAAGAGAATATGTTGAGCGGCAGATAAAGGTGGCAAGATTAAGTAATCCACCAATCTTTTGCTAAGAACAGATAGCTATTTTCTAGATAAGGTAGTTCAACTACTTTTGAAGGGAATAGTTAGGATTCATAGAGTTTCAGTGAATATAGTGTCTGAGAGAGATACTAGATTCACACTTGGTTTTAAAAACCTTATAAGAAGGAGTTCAAAGCTAAGTTATGTTTTAGTACAGCTTACCATCCATAAGCATAGAGATCAAGAGCTTTGAGATAAGCCGATCTAGTCAAGAGAAAGTGGTTGAGAGAAAATTTGGTACTAAAGAAGGACTGCATAGAAGCAGAAGTTCCATGTAGAGTTTTGTTTAGCCAGAATTGTTTACGTGAGGTGAACAATTTTGGGGACAAAATTTTAAAAAGGAGGGGAGAATGTAATACCCTTAAGTATATGTTAGACTGGTAAATGGTTACGAAAGGTAGCATTTAACTTGTTTAGCATGTCAGTCAAGTTTTGTGACAATCTGAGTTCATTTAGGCACTTAGTTGCAACATAAAAGTTGTAAAATGGCTTAAAATGACTCAGATAATAGCATAAGTTGCTAAGTTAAGAGAAATAAACATAGAGAGTTTATTTCTAGGTCACAAATAAGTCAAATAAGATGTGGTAAAAGTTTCAAGAGAATCAGAGTCAGTTTGGTATTTTTAGGCATACAGGTTGTGCTTTTAATGCCAGATTGATCCCTAGCAGATATAGAAAATAATGAGAAAGAGAAACAACAACTTAGATGAATCTTATGATTTATTCTAAGGTTGTTGGAAGCAGGAAACTCGAATTAGCATGATTCGGGTATCCATAGCAGATAGAAGTTTCAAGTATTAATCTTTTCCCGTAATTCCTCGCACGTCCCTTCCCCTTTATATTTGGTTCTCCTCGGCAGAGAAGAAGAGAAACCGAAAACCAGAGAAGAAAAGAGAGAAAGGGGAGAGGAGAGAAGGGAAGAAGAAGGGAAGAGGAAGATCAAGCTTCAAGATTCAAGGCTTCAATCTTCAAGAGGTAGGGGTTTAGAGCTTTTATTCATCTCTATTCTCTATGTATGCATATAGATACATAATATGCTAATTTGAGTTTTAGAGATGTTAGAAGAGTTTGGCTTGCATAGAAGTGTTCCTTGGGTCATTTATGACTTGTCTATAACATCAACTTAAGAAAGAAGACCCTTGAATCACAAAGTGAGCCTTAAGTTAAAAAATGAAGAATTCTAGCCATAATCCAAATTAAGAGATTTAAGAGAGTAATTGATGTTCCTAAATGTTAAAGAATTGATTAGGGACTTAGAATTACTTAGAATTTGGATTGAGATGGCTTGGAATCAGCAGAAATGATCAATAGAGCAAAGCAAACCCGCAGTGTTAGAGACTCAGAAACTGTGGTTACTGGCGATGGCGCCGCGGCGTGGAGATAGTCACGCCGCAGCCGCGAGAGTTTTCGCCGGAATGCCGCGGCGTGGAGGAAGCATGCCGCGGCGTGAGGTTAAAAATTAGCCCAGAAGTAGCCCTCGAGAGAAGGAGCCGCGGCGTGCAAATGTTGTGCCGCGGCATGAGATCCTGAAGCTCCAAAATGATGTTTTTGGATGCTTTGAGGTGCCATAGTTAAGGGAATCATTAAGACATGTTTCCTAAGTGTGTTAAGGCACAAGATGGGATATTTTCAAGTGGAAAATATCTATCCATCAAGTATGAGAAAGCATAGGCTTTTAAGCATCCTAAAGGAAAGGTTTGCTTTAAGTAATGATATTGCACTTTAGGCAACTTAATGTTGCAACTGATATCACTTAAGATGTGATGAGATAGTGCAATAGAGATGAATAATAGTATTCACTCTAGTAGAGAATGATGAGAAAGGTATGAACCTTAGGAAATCCAAGAATAGTGGATTACCTTAGGAAGGTACCTAGAAGCTTAGGCAACAAAGAGTTGCAAGTAAGAGTCACTCTAGAGTTGGATTACATGAGTGGAGATAAGATTGTGTATGAGTTCCACAGAGGGACGTTTAGATACTTAGTCTCAAGTTAAGTGGGACTTAGTACATTGTTAAATACACAAGAAGAGGAATTATGACTAAGAAGATGTCATAAGCGAGAAAGTAGAACAGAAATGTACAACAACTCAAGTATAAGTTAAGATGAGTTAGAAGTACAAGATAAAGATAATAGAAAGTAGAACAGAAATGTACAACAACTCAAGTATAAGTTAAGATGAGTTAGAAGTACAAGATAAAGAGAAGATACTTCCTTAGATGCAAGTAAAGCATGGAAGTTGAGTTTAGAATAAGTATGTTAGCACACAAGTGTAGTATACGCTACTACCAGAAGTGTGATAGAAAAGGAAAGTTAGATGCATGAACTACTCTCTTTAGACAAAGTGGAGTTAATTATGCAAAGTTTTAGAGAAATGCTCTCAGTTCCTTAAGCAAGGTTAGATGAGGCATTAGTTAAGATAGACTCTTTCACTAGGATGAGTTGAACCTATAGAAAAGAGTAAGATGGTGTTTATGTAAGAGATAAACATAACACTAAGCTCTTCACACACTAGAGAGTTAAGCTAGTGTGAAGATGAAGAGAAAGGACCTTAGGACAACTAAGATTAGTGGTTCGCCAAAGGTAAGTACCTAACACCTCAAAGCAACGTAAGGTTGCATTAGAGATCACTTAAGAGAAAGGAGTGATGAGGTGAAGTTTAGGTACAAGTAAGAGACATAGTTTAGTAATGTTTACACGAGAATGTAACGTTATATGACGTGAGGTCATTCAGCCGAGGAGGTAAGGGATCAGAGAAGTTCCTAAGGGAACAAGTATTCCTAACCAAGTGCTAAGGTTACATATAATATGAGGTTACAGATTCTCCTCATCACAAGGGGTAAACATAAGAAGACTAGAATATGCTTAGCTCTGAGAGGAACTAAGTATATAAGTATGTACGAAAGTCTATGAATTAGTCAAGTAGGATCGATCTAGTGAGTATCCTTTGATGTTAATCATGAAGGCAAAAAGGAGATAGATGGGTGTCCGAAGGACTTTTGAGAAGGACATAACCCTGATGTCTCGATGTGCCAAGGCCTAAGGAGATAAGTAGGAAATCCAGAGACGCTCTTTGAGCAAGGATGAAGCCCGAATTTCTCAATGAGCCAGGATACGTGTAAGGTGAGGATGAGGTTTCCTCTATTTACCACTAGATGATATACTGACTAGTTCCTAGCAAATTCCTTCGCTCCAAATCAAAACTCGTATTTGCATTTCATCACATGCACTTAGGATTCCTTAGGCATATTCATTACATATCATTAGCATTGCATTTACGGACGAGTTGTATGGGCATTGTCCGTCACTTTGTTGGTATGTACGGATGTATGGGCGCTGTATATATTAGCAAAGTGTGTTCACTCTTGATTGTTATCACACTATTAGAAAGTGTTTAAGAAAAGAGGAGGCAACTCTATGAGAATAGAGGAGGAAACTCCTAAGTTATGAAAATAGAGGGGAAACTCCTAAGTTAGAATTATAGCTTTTGTTATATATATTTGTTATATACAATGTTATAGAGAACTGGTATTGGAATTGCTTTTTTCGAGAATGTTAATTCTCACCCCGATTGCTATTCCATGTAAATCCAGAGATGTGTACAGTACCGATAAAGATAAAGGTGCAGTACGAGAGATGCAAACCTTGCCAAGGATGAGAAGATAAAGCATGAAGACTAGAATAGTTTTTATTGCTTTAAGTAGACAGAACTTATGTAATAAGTTTATGTTTGTTCTGTAAGTTTTATGTTATATGTATTACAATAAGCCTCAGGTGGCTAAGTTTGTATATATATATGTATGAGTTTAAGTTTTTCCGCAATCTCTCAAGGCTTTCTATAATTACTCAGTTGTGATTATAGATATATGTTAGTATGTAGTATAGAAGTGACATCTCTAGTACTGGTTATCTTTATATATCTCGTCTATCTAGGATATATCTGGATATCTGTATTAGGGTGTTACATTTTGGTATCAGAGCAGTTCATCCTGTTGAGCCAGGGTATGGACTGACCGTGCTTAGGCATAAGTAGCAGTTTAGTAGAAAGTTATGCATTCTTTTATCTCTTTTTGAGATAAGCAGATGGAATTGCATGACTAGGAGACTGGTAAAGAAAGAGAATACAGAGCTTTTAGAGAAATGGTTGCTGTGTTGAAAGAAGCAGACTGCCATTAGTAGAAGTCTATCAGAAGCGATAGAATAGAACTCGCTTAGCTAGTAGCGAAGACGAGAGATAACTTTTGAGGAATCAGTGTTTCTCCGAGTTCAAGAAAGATACTCCTTTGTTTTCAAGGGAGCGTTTAGTTCACCGAGTTAGAAGATGGTTTCATGTGATGGAAGAGATCCTTGAGACCATAGCAAGCGCTGATGAATAGAAAGTGACCTTGCTTCGTAAGGGTTAGTAGGTGAAGCCGAAAGTTGATGAGATGAAGCAGAGAGGTTACTAGAGATGGTTAGTACTCGAACCACATGAGAGGTGTTTAGAGTTACTTTCCTAGATAAGTATTATTCCCTTAAGTTAGAGCAAGGGGATATTACTGAAGATCAGAATGCAAAGCAATTCAAAGAATGTCAAGAGTTCTTTTCTTATTTTACGTCCAATCCGGATAAAGACCGGAAGTGAGTAAAATTTGAAGTAGAACTTGGAGAAGACATTAGAAGAATTGCGATGCAAAAGGAGGTTATAGACTTCGCGCTCTAGTCGGTGCATGCGAGTTGTAGAAGTAGCCTCGATGGAACAAGAGTTAGAAAGTTCCTAATGAGGAAAAGATCGAGATGTTGAGGTCGGTGAGAGTGTCTTTTGATCTCAAGTTGTATCGAGTTGCACAGTGGAAGCTTGGAGTAATGATAAGTATAAGAAGAGTGCTTGTAGAGGAGCAACTCTAAGGAGAAAAGCAAATCAAGCTTCCAGTAACTAAGATGTGCTAGATGTGGTAAGATACATGGATGTAGACCATTTTGATGGGTAATCCATGAGCTACATAAGTAAGTAACCAGGACATCGTAAGAGAGATGGTTCCTGGACAAAAGAAAGTGACGAAATCTTCCAACTTGGTATGAGATGAGAACACATGTAAAGAGAAATCTTTTAAGGTGTGTATAAGAAGAGAATAGATTTACTTTGTAGATCATGTTGATTTACTTTGTGAATCTAGTTGCTTACCTCGTTGGTATGGTTGGTTGTTCGAGAGAGAGAAGGATGATCAGGTAAGATCAGTTGAGAGAATCTTTGAATTTTCTCAGGAGATGATCTAAGACTTGGTTATCATAGAAGCATAGTAAAGTAAAGCAGATCTTCGAGAGTTTTCCAGAATTACGAAAGGACATGAAAGGTATGTCAAAGGTGGTTTTGGAAACTTTTGAAAAGAAGGGGTTAAGTACCAAGAAAACCGAAAGTCAGTTTTGGATTACAAGTGGTACAGTTTAAGAGTTATGTAATTTCTTAAGACAGAAATTGCAGAGAACCCCAAACAGAGTTTAGCAGTGGTACAATGGGTAGAGTAACCATTGTATCCAAGAGCAGAGAATCTATCGTAGATTTTCTAAGTTAGTGCTACCTGGTTTAGGCCAGTTAAGAGAGGTAGTACCCAGTAATGGACTCTAGATAGTGAGTTTGTTTTCCAAGAGTAGAAGAGAAGGTTGATTACTACGTTAGTTTTGGTAATTCCAAATTCCCAAGAGAACTTTGAAGTAGACAGTTATACTTCGAAGATGGGACTAGGGTATGTTAGATGCAATAGAGGTAGGTAGATGCCTACGCATCAAGGCGATTCGATCTACGCAAGAAAGGACTACCCTAGGTATGATTTGGAATTAGCCATAGTAGTGATACCTTATAGTTTTGGAGACATAACTCATAAGGAGTCTAGTTAGAGATGTTCAAAGCAATCATGATAGCTTAAGATGCTTGTAGATCGAGGAAAGTGGACATGAAGCGGAGAATAGATGGAAAGAGTTTTTCAAGGTTCATAACCTTGAGTTGAGATATCATTCGGGTAATGCCAGTGTAGTGGTTATCCTAGATGATAGTCCAAGAGAGAATGAATTCTTGAGAGTTTTCGAGAATTTGAGTCTAGCGGTGACTATGATTCCGAGATAGTCTCTCGGTGAGCAAGGTGGACATAGTAAGAGGCCTAAAGGCTCGATTTCTTTGAAGCTCGGAAGGAGAATGAAGCTCTAAGGGACAAGTGTGAGCAGATTTTCAAGGGAACCCTTAAGGATTTTGTTATGACTAAGAGGGAATGACGAAGTTTAGAGATAACTTTGTCTTCCAAGAGAGTCAAAAATCAAGAAAAGGATTCCAGAGGAAGCTCACCAGAGAAAGTGTACCATCTATCAAGAGGCTACTAAGGTTTTCCAAGAGTTAAGGAAGATGTATAGTAGCATAGTATGTTAAAGAACATAAGAGAATATGTTGAGCGGCAGATAAAGGTGGCAAGATTAAGTAATCCACCAATCTTTTGCTAAGAATAGATAGCTATTTTCTAGATAAGGTAGTTCAACTACTTTTGAAGGGAATAGTTAGGATTCATAGAGTTTCAGTGAATATAGTGTCTGAGAGAGATACTAGATTCACACTTGGTTTTAAAAACCTTATAAGAAGGAGTTCAAAGCTAAGTTATGTTTTAGTACAGCTTACCATCCATAAGCATAGAGATCAAGAGCTTTGAGATAAGCCGATCTAGTCAAGAGAAAGTGGTTGAGAGAAGCTGGTACTAAAGAAGGACTGCATAGAAGCAGAAGTTCCATGTAGAGTTTTGTTTAGCCAGAATTGTTTACGTGAGGTGAACAATTTTGGGGACAAAATTTTAAAAAGGAGGGGAGAATGTAATACCCTTAAGTATATGTTAGACTGGTAAATGGTTACGAAAGGTAGCATTTAACTTGTTTAGCATGTCAGTCAAGTTTTGTGACAATCTGAGTTCATTTAGGCACTTAGTTGCAACATAAAAGTTGTAAAATGGCTTAAAATGACTCAGATAATAGCATAAGTTGCTAAGTTAAGAGAAATAAACATAGAGAGTTTATTTCTAGGTCACAAATAAGTCAAATAAGATGTGGTAAAAGTTTCAAGAGAATCAGAGTCAGTTTGGTATTTTTAGGCATACAGGTTGTGCTTTTAATGCCGATTGATCCCTAGCAGATATAGAAAATAATGAGAAAAGAGAAACAACAACTTAGATGAATCTTATGATTTATTCTAAGGTTGTTGGAAGCAGGAAACTCGAATTAGCATGATTCGGGTATCCATAGCAGATAGAAGTTTCAAAGTATTAATCTTTTCCCGTAATTCCTCGCACGTCCCTTCCCCTTTATATTTGGTTCTCCTCGGCAGAGAAGAAGAGAAACCGAAAACCAGAGAAGAAAAGAGAGAAAGGGGAGAGGAGAGAAGGGAAGAAGAAGGGAAGAGGAAGATCAAGCTTCAAGATTCAAGGCTTCAATCTTCAAGAGGTAGGGGTTTAGAGCTTTTATTCATCTCTATTCTCTATGTATGCATATAGATACATAATATGCTAATTTGAGTTTTAGAGATGTTAGAAGAGTTTGGCTTGCATAGAAGTGTTCCTTGGGTCATTTATGACTTGTCTATAACATCAACTTAAGAAAGAAGACCCTTGAATCACAAAGTGAGCCTTAAGTTAAAAATGAAGAATTCTAGCCATAATCCAAATTAAGAGATTTAAGAGAGTAATTGATGTTCCTAAATGTTAAAGAATTGATTAGGGACTTAGAATTACTTAGAATTTGGATTGAGATGGCTTGGAATCAGCAGAAATGATCAATAGAGCAAAGCAAACCCGCAAGCAGACTGCAGAACCGGTGGTTACTGGCGATGGCGCCGCGGCGTGGAGATAGTCACGCCGCAGCCGCGAGAGTTTTCGCCGGAATGCCGCGGCGTGGAGGAAGCATGCCGCGGCGTGAGGTTAAAATTAGCCCAGCAGTAGCCCTCGAGAGAAGGGAGCCGCGGCGTGCAAATGCGTGTGCCGCGGCATGAGATCCTGAAGCTCCAAAATGATGTTTTTGGATGCTTTGAGGTGCCATAGTTAAGGGAATCATTAAGACATGTTTCCTAAGTGTGTTAAGGCACAAGATGGGATATTTTCAAGTGGAAAATATCTATCCATCAAGTATGAGAAAGCATAGGCTTTTAAGCATCCTAAAGGAAAGGTTTGCTTTAAGTAATGATATTGCACTTTAGGCAACTTAATGTTGCAACTGATATCACTTAAGATGTGATGAGATAGTGCAATAGAGATGAATAATAGTATTCACTCTAGTAGAGAATGATGAGAAAGGTATGAACCTTAGGAAATCCAAGAATAGTGGATTACCTTAGGAAGGTACCTAGAAGCTTAGGCAACAAAGAGTTGCAAGTAAGAGTCACTCTAGAGTTGGATTACATGAGTGGAGATAAGATTGTGTATGAGTTCCACAGAGGGACGTTTAGATACTTAGTCTCAAGTTAAGTGGGACTTAGTACATTGTTAAATACACAAGAAGAGGAATTATGACTAAGAAGATGTCATAAGCGAGAAAGTAGAATAGAAATGTACAACAACTCAAGTATAAGTTAAGATGAGTTAGAAGTACAAGATAAAGATAGCAGAAAAGTAGAAAGAAATGTACAACAACTCAAGTATAAGTTAAGATGAGTTAGAAGTACAAGATAAAGAGAAGATACTTCCTTAGATGCAAGTAAAGCATGGAAGTTGAGTTTAGAATAAGTATGTTAGCACACAAGTGTAGTATACGCTACTACCGAAGTGTGATAGAAAAGGAAAGTTAGATGCATGAACTACTCTCTTTAGACAAAGTGGAGTTAATTATGCAAAGTTTTAGAGAAATGCTCTCAGTTCCTTAAGCAAGGTTAGATGAGGCATTAGTTAAGATAGACTCTTTCACTAGGATGAGTTGAACCTATAGAAAAGAGTAAGATGGTGTTTATGTAAGAGATAAACATAACACTAAGCTCTTCACACACTAGAGAGTTAAGCTAGTGTGAAGATGAAGAGAAAGGACCTTAGGACAACCAAGATTAGTGGTTCGCCAAAGGTAAGTACCTAACACCCAAAGCAACGTAAGGTTGCATTAGAGATCACTTAAGAGAAAGGAGTGATGAGGTGAAGTTTAGGTACAAGTAAGAGACATAGTTTAGTAATGTTTACCCGAGAATGTAACGTTATATGACGTGAGGTCATTCAGCCGGGAGGTAAGGGATCGAGAAGTTCCTAAGGGAACAAGTATTCCTAACCAAGTGCTAAGGTTACATATAATATGAGGTTACAGATTCTCCTCATCACAAGGGGTAAACATAAGAAGACTAGAATATGCTTAGCTCTGAGAGGAACTAAGTATATAAGTATGTACGAAAGTCTATGAATTAGTCAAGTAGGATCGATCTAGTGAGTATCCTTTGATGTTAATCATGAAGGCAAAAAGGAGATAGATGGGTGTCCGAAGGACTTTTGAGAAGGACATAACCCTGATGTCTCGATGTGCCAAGGCCTAAGGAGATAAGTAGGAAATCCAGAGACGCTCTTTGAGCAAGGATGAAGCCCGAATTTCTCAATGAGCCAGGATACGTGTAAGGTGAGGATGAGGTTTCCTCTATTTACCACTAGATGATATACTTGACTAGTTCCTAGCAAATTCCTTCGCTCCAAATCAAAACTCTGTATTTGCATTTCAGTCACATGCACTTAGGATTCCTTAGGCATATTCATTACATATCATTAGCATTGCATTTACGGACAGTTGTATGGGCATTGTCCGTCTTTGTTGGTATGTACTGCAGATGTATGGGTATTTGTATATATTAGCAAAGTGTGTTCACTCTTGATTGTTATCACACTATTAGAAAGTGTTTAAGTTATGAGAAAAGAGGAGGCAACTCCTAAGTTATGAGAATAGAGGAGGAAACTCCTAAGTTATGAAAATAGAGGGGAAACTCCTAAGTTAGAATTATAGCTTTTGTTATATATATTTGTTATATACAATGTTATAGAGAACTGGTATTGGAATTGCTTTTTCGAGAATGTTAATTCTCACCCCCGATTGCTATTCCATGTAAATCCGGATGTGCAGTGTACCGATAAAGATAAAGGTGCAGGTACGAGAGATGCAAACCTTGCCAAGGATGAGAAGATAAAGCATGAAGACTAGAATAGTTTTTATTGCTTTAAGTAGACAGAACTTATGTAATAAGTTTATGTTTGTTCTGTAAGTTTTATGTTATATGTATTACAATAAGCCTCGGGTGGCTAAGTTTGTATATATATATATATGAGTTTAAGTTTTTCCGCAATCTCTCAAGGCTTTCTATAATTACTCGGTTGTGATTATAGATATATGTTAGTATGTAGTATAGAAGTGACATCTCTAGTCTTGGTTATCTTTATATATCTCTGTCTATCTAGGATATATATGGATATCGTATTAGGGTGTTACATTTGGTATCGAGAGCGAGTTCATCTGTTGAGCCAGGGTATGGGTGACCGTGCTTAGGCATAAGTAGCGATTTAGTAGAAAGTTATGCATTCTTTTATCTCTTTTGAGATAAGCGGATGGAATTGCATGACTAGGAGACGGTAAAGAAAGAGAATACAGAGCTTTTAGAGAAATGGCTGTGTTGAAAGAGCAGATCGCCATTAGTAGAAGTCTATCGAAGCGATAGAATAGAACTCGCTTAGCTAGTAGCGAAGACGAGAGATAACTTTTGAGGAATCAAGTGTTTTCCGAGTTCAAGAAAGATACTCCTTTGTTTTCAAGGGAGCGTTTAGTTCAGCCAGAGTTAGAAGATGGTTTCATGTGATGGAAGAGATCCTTGAGACCATAGCAAGCGCTGATGAATAGAAAGTGACCTTGCTTCGTAAGGGTTAGTAGGTGAAGCCGAAAGCTGATGAGATGAAGCAGAGAGGTTACTAGAGATGGTTAGTACTCGAACCACATGAGAGGTGTTTAGAGTTACTTTCCTAGATAAGTATTATTCCCTTAAGTTAGAGCAAGGGGATATTACTGAAGATCAGAATGCAAAGCAATTCAAAGAATGTCAAGAGTTCTTTTCTTATTTTACGTCCAATCCAGATAAAGACTGGAAGTGAGTAAAATTTGAAGTAGAACTTGGAGAAGACATTAGAAGAATTGCGATGCAAAAGGAGGTTATAGACTTCTGCGCTCTAGTCAGTGCATGCAGAGTTGTAGAAGTAGCCTCGATGGAACAAGAGTTAGAAAGTTCCTAATGAGGAAAAGATCGATGTTGAGGTCAGTGAGAGTGTCTTTTGATCTCAAGTTGTATCGAGTTGCACAGTGGAAGCTTGGAGTAATGATAAGTATAAGAAGAGTGCTTGTAGAGGAGCAACTCTAAGGAGAAAAGCAAATCAAGCTTCCAGTAACTAAGATGTGCTAGATGTGGTAAGATACATGGATGTAGACCATTTTGATGGGTAATCCATGAGCTACATAAGTAAGTAACCAGGACATCGTAAGAGAGATGGTTCCTGGACAAAAGAAAGTGACGAAATCTTCCAACTTGGTATGAGATGAGAACACATGTAAAGAGAAATCTTTTAAGGTGTGTATAAGAAGAGAATAGATTTACTTTGTAGATCATGTTGATTTACTTTGTGAATCTAGTTGCTTACCTCGTTGGTATGGTTGGTTGTTCGAGAGAGAGAAGGATGATCATGTAAGATCAGTTGAGAGAATCTTTGAATTTTCTCGGAGATGATCTAAGACTTGGTTATCATAGAAGCATAGTAAAGTAAAGCAGATCTTCGAGAGTTTTCCAGAATTACGAAAGGACATGAAAGGTATGTCAAAGGTGGTTTTGGAAACTTTTGAAAAGAAGGGGTTAAGTACCAAGAAAACCGAAAGTCGGTTTTGGATTACAAGTGGTACAGTTTAAGAGTTATGTAATTTCTTAAGACAGAAATTGCAAGAGAACCCCAAACAGAGTTTAGCGCAAAGTGGTACAATGGGTAGAGTAACCATTGTATCCAAGAGCGAGAGAATCTATCAGTAGATTTTCTAAGTTAGTGCTACCTGGTTTAGGCCGTTAAGAGAGGTAGTACCCAGTAATGGACTCTAGATAGTGAGTTTGTTTTCCAAGAGTAGAAGAGAAGGTTGATTACTACGTTAGTTTTGGTAATTCCAAATTCCCAAGAGAACTTTGAAGTAGACAGTTATACTTCGAAGATGGGACTAGGGTATGTTAGATGCAATAGAGGTAGGTAGATGCCTACGCATCAAGGCAGTTCAGTCTGCAAGAGAAGGACTACCCTAGGTATGATTTGGAATTAGCCATAGTAGTGATACCTTATAGTTTTGGAGACATAACTCATAAGGAGTCTAGTTAGAGATGTTCAGCAATCATGATAGCTTAAGATGCTTGTAGATCAGAGGAAGCTGGACATGAAGCAGAATAGATGGAAAGAGTTTTTCAAGGTTCATAACCTTGAGTTGAGATATCATTCGGGTAATGCCAGTGTAGTGGTTATCCTAGATGATAGTCCAAGAGAGAATGAATTCTTGAGAGTTTTCGAGAATTTGAGTCTAGCGGTGACTATGATTCCAGATAGTCTCTCAGTGAGCAAGGTGGACATAGTAAGAGGCCTAAAGGCTCAGATTTCTTTGAAGCTCAGAAGGAGAATGAAGCTCTAAGGGACAAGTGTGAGCAGATTTTCAAGGGAACCCTTAAGGATTTTGTTATGACTAAGAGGGAATGACGAAGTTTAGAGATAACTTTGTCTTCCAAGAGAGTCAAAAATCAAGAAAAGGATTCCAGAGGAAGCTCACCAGAGAAAGTGTACCATCTATCAAGAGGCTACTAAGGTTTTCCAAGAGTTAAGGAAGATGTATAGTAGCATAGTATGTTAAAGAACATAAGAGAATATGTTGAGCGGCAGATAAAGGTGGCAAGATTAAGTAATCCACCAATCTTTTGCTAAGAACAGATAGCTATTTTCTAGATAAGGTAGTTCAACTACTTTTGAAGGGAATAGTTAGGATTCATAGAGTTTCAGTGAATATAGTGTCTGAGAGAGATACTAGATTCACACTTGGTTTTAAAAGCCTTATAAGAAGGAGTTCAAAGCTAAGTTATGTTTTAGTACAGCTTACCATCCATAAGCATAGAGATCAAGAGCTTTGAGATAAGCCGATCTAGTCAAGAGAAAGTGGTTGGGAGAAGCTGGTACTAAAGAAGGACTGCATAGAAGCGAAGTTCCATGTAGAGTTTTGTTTAGCGTAATTGTTTACGTGAGGTGAACAATTTTGGGGACAAAATTTTAAAAAGGAGGGAGAATGTAATACCCTTAAGTATATGTTAGACTGGTAAATGGTTACGAAAGGTAGCATTTAACTTGTTTAGCATGTCAGTCAAGTTTTGTGACAATCTGAGTTCATTTAGGCACTTAGTTGCAACATAAAAGTGTAAAATGGCTTAAAATGACTCAGATAATAGCATAAGTTGCTAAGTTAAGAGAAATAAACATAGAGAGTTTATTTCTAGGTCACAAATAAGCCAAATAAGATGTGGTAAAAGTTTCAAGAGAATCAGAGTCAGTTTGGTATTTTTAGGCATACAGGTTGTGCTTTTAATGCCAGATTGATCCCTAGCAGATATAGAAAATAATGAGAAAAGAGAAACAACAACTTAGATGAATCTTATGATTTATTCTAAGGTTGTTGGAAGCAGGGAAACTCGAATTAGCATGATTCGGGTATCCATAGCAGATAGAAGTTTCAGTATTAATCTTTTCCCGTAATTCCCTGCACGTCCCTTCCCCCTTTATATTTGGTTCTCCTCGGCAGAGAAGAAGAGAAACCGAAAACCAGAGAAGAAAAGAGAGAAAGGGGAGAGGAGAGAAGGGAAGAAGAAGGGAAGAGGAAGATCAAGCTTCAAGATTCAAGGCTTCAATCTTCAAGAGGTAGGGGTTTAGAGCTTTTATTCATCTCTATTCTCTATGTATGCATATAGATACATAATATGCTAATTTGAGTTTTAGAGATGTTAGAAGAGTTTGGCTTGCATAGAAGTGTTCCTTGGGTCATTTATGACTTGTCTATAACATCAACTTAAGAAAGAAGACCCTTGAATCACAAAGTGAGCCTTAAGTTAAAGAATGAAGAATTCTAGCCATAATCCAAATTAAGAGATTTAAGAGAGTAATTGATGTTCCTAAATGTTAAAGAATTGATTAGGGACTTAGAATTACTTAGAATTTGGATTGAGATGGCTTGGAATCAGCAGAAATGATCAATAGAGCAAAGCAAACCCGCACTGCACTACGCAGAACTGGGGTTTCACTGGCGATGGCGCCGCGGCGTGGAGATAGTCACGCGCCAGCGCGAGAGTTTTCGCCGGGAATGCCGCGGCGTGGAGGAAGCATGCCGCGGCGTGAGGTTAAAAATTAGCCCAGCAGAGTAGCCCTCGAGAGAAGGAGCCGCGGCGTGCAAATCGTGCCGCGGCATGAGATCCTGAAGCTCCAAAATGATGTTTTTGGATGCTTTGAGGTGCCATAGTTAAGGGAATCATTAAGACATGTTTCCTAAGTGTGTTAAGGCACAAGATGGGATATTTTCAAGTGGAAAATATCTATCCATCAAGTATGAGAAAGCATAGGCTTTTAAGCATCCTAAAGGAAAGGTTTGCTTTAAGTAATGATATTGCACTTTAGGCAACTTAATGTTGCAACTGATATCACTTAAGATGTGATGAGATAGTGCAATAGAGATGAATAATAGTATTCACTCTAGTAGAGAATGACGAGAAAGGTATAAACCTTAGGAAATCCAAGAATAGTGGATTACCTTAGGAAGGTACCTAGAAGCTTAGGCAACAAAGAGTTGCAAGTAAGAGCCACTCTAGAGTTGGATTAGATGAGTGGAGATAAGATTGTGTATGAGTTCCACAGAGGGGACGTTTAGATACTTAGTCTCAAGTTAAGTGGGACTTAGTACATTGTTAAATACACAAGAAGAGGAATTATGACTAAGAAGATGTCATAAGCAGAAAGTAGAACAGAAATGTACAACAACTCAAGTATAAGTTAAGATGAGTTAGAAGTACAAGATAAAGATAGCAGAAAGTAGAACAGAAATGTACAACAACTCAAGTATAAGTTAAGATGAGTTAGAAGTACAAGATAAAGAGAAGATACTTCCTTAGATGCAAGTAAAGCATGGAAGTTGAGTTTAGAATAAGTATGTTAGCACACAAGTGTAGTATACGCTACTACCAGAAGTGTGATAGAAAAGGAAAGTTAGATGCATGAACTACTCTCTTTAGACAAAGTGGAGTTAATTATGCAAAGTTTTAGAGAAATGTTCTCAGTTCCTTAAGCAAGGTTAGATGAGGCATTAGTTAAGATAGACTCTTTCACTAGGATGAGTTGAACCTATAGAAAAGAGTAAGATGGTGTTTATGTAAGAGATAAACATAACACTAAGCTCTTCACACACTAGAGAGTTAAGCTAGTGTGAAGATGAAGAGAAAGGACCTTAGGACAACCAAGATTAGTGGTTCGCCAAAGGTAAGTACCTAACACCTCAGCAACGTAAGGTTGCATTAGAGATCACTTAAGAGAAAGGAGTGATGAGGTGAAGTTTAGGTACAAGTAAGAGACATAGTTTAGTAATGTTTACCTGAGAATGTAACGTTATATGACGTGAGGTCATTCAGCCAGGAGGTAAGGGATCAGAGAAGTTCCTAAGGGAACAAGTATTCCTAACCAAGTGCTAAGGTTACATATAATATGAGGTTACAGATTCTCCTCATCACAAGGGGTAAACATAAGAAGACTAGAATATGCTTAGCTCTGAGAGGAACTAAGTATATAAGTATGTACGAAAGTCTATGAATTAGTCAAGTAGGATCGATCTAGTGAGTATCCTTTGATGTTAATCATGAAGGCAAAAAGGAGATAGATGGGTGTCCGAAGGACTTTTGAGAAGGACATAACCCTGATGTCTCGATGTGCCAAGGCCTAAGGAGATAAGTAGGAAATCCAGAGACGCTCTTTGAGCAAGGATGAAGCCCGAATTTCTCAATGAGCCAGGATACGTGTAAGGTGAGGATGAGGTTTCCTCTATTTACCACTAGATGATATACTGACTAGTTCCTAGCAAATTCCTTCGCTCCAAATCAAAACTCTGTATTTGCATTTCAGTCACATGCACTTAGGATTCCTTAGGCATATTCATTACATATCATTAGCATTGCATTTACGGACAGTTGTATGGGCATTGTCCGTCACCGTTGGTATGTACAAATGTATGGGCGCTGTATATATTAGCAAAGTGTGTTCACTCTTGATTGTTATCACACTATTAGAAAGTGTTTAAGTTATGAGAAAAGAGGAGGCAACTCCTAAGTTATGAGAATAGAGGAGGAAACTCCTAAGTTATGAAAATATAGAGGGGAAACTCCTAAGTTAGAATTATAGCTTTTGTTATATATATTTGTTATATACAATGTTATAGAGAACCGGTATTGGAATTGCTTTTTTCGAGAATGTTAATTCTCACCCCGATTGCTATTCCATGTAAATCCGGATGTGTACAGTACCGATAAAGATAAAGGTGCAGTACAGAGATGCAAACCTTGCCAAGGATGAGAAGATAAAGCATGAAGACTAGAATAGTTTTTATTGCTTTAAGTAGACAGAACTTATGTAATAAGTTTATGTTTGTTCTGTAAGTTTTATGTTATATGTATTACAATAAGCCTCAGGTGGCTAAGTTTGTATATATATATATATGAGTTTAAGTTTTTCCGCAATCTCTCAAGGCTTTCTATAATTACTCAGTTGTGATTATAGATATATGTTAGTATGTAGTATAGAAGTGACATCTCTAGTACTGGTTATCTTTATATATCTCTGTCTATCTAGGATATATCTGGATATCTGTATTAGGGTGTTACATTAAGTCTTCAACTTAGAAGAGTCTTAGAATGATGTATAGGCTTAGGAAATAAGGTTAAATAAAATTTTAGAAGCTTGATGGTTGGTGTTATGGGTGATGGTCAAATGCTTCTTGGAAGAGAGAAATGGAGATTTTGGTTAAGTGTAGAAGAAAGGAAATAAAGAGAATGGCTGAAGTGACTAAAGTGTGATAGAATTGTGATAGATAGCCTATTCTAAAGCTCATTGCCGTGGAGTGCTTGCATGTGGGAGAATTAATGCTTGATCAATCAAGGTGCAAATCAAGCACATGGTTCAAGTCATCAAGTGGTCATGCTTTGGTCACCCTTTGATGATTCATTAGCTCTTGAATGTCCTAGAAACTCCTTCATGGCCGTGGAGTTCATTGACCATCACTAACCAAAATTTGTTTCATTTTATGACCATTTAAGCTTAAGTTAACTTAGCTAATTCATCTAGTTTAGGAACTAATTAGGCAAGCCATTTTTGTTGACTTAATACTATTGGTTAATAATCATGTTAAGCCACTAATTTTGACTTCTAATAACTAGTAGCACATGGCTATCACATGGCTAAAGCTACAAGAAATTATTATTCACAGAATAGAAATTATTGCTCACAAACTAGTAATTATTGTACAGTGAATAATAAAATCACAGTATAAGAAAATTTTGATACTGTATCTAGTTTCGGGTTTAGTAAGATCCCTCGGCCCTACATTAGCAGTACAAAATTTTTTGGACCATAAAAAAATTTTACTTTTTTTGGGCCCACTCGAGCCCACAGACAGTCCAAAATAATATTAAAATATTCACAATCTCAGAAAAATCCACAAAAAATCTCAAAAATCATAAAAATTATAAAATTCATATTTATGCAGAAAAAATGAAATTCGGGATGTTACATTTAAGCACTGAGAAAGCGGGCGATTAAGTGCCCATGGATAGCAAATTCCAGGATTTTTTTTTATCTTGTATAATTTGAGTTCCCTATCTGTTGGGATTTTACATATATGTTTCCTAGAGAGTGTTAAGACGCTCATAGCGGTATTTCACAGTAGAAATCACCACCTAGCATATATGTACAAGTTAGAACTTTTGAGCATTCTGAAAGTTAGAAATTGTTTAAAAAAGGTGTCTAGGACCTTAAACACAATAATGTGGCTTAAAATACCACCTGTGGTGTGATAGGAAGTTAAGCTAGATACAAGTTTGATAAGAGACTTAACCTTATCATAGAGGCATAATTTACCCTCTTGTCATAAAAGTTGGGTTAAACATGTAAGTTTTGATTAATGCTCTTTTCTCTCACTGAGTTGTGTTGTAATGAAGTATTAATCAAGAGATGGTTCCTTTAATAGTTAAAACTGAACCATAGCACAATTATCCTAAGTAAGGGTATAAGTTAAACCGCTTGACCTTACAAAGTAGTGAGCAAAGCTCTTTGCTAAGGATGGAGTTGTGACATAAGGTAGCGAGAAAAGCACCTTGTGAGGGTAAAGATTTGAGTAAAACACTTTATTAGATGCGTAGAGGAAGTGCCCTCCAATCCCTCCAAATCAGGCAAGTAGTGAAACTAAATAAATCTTGTTAAGTATGGTAGAGAAATGAGGTAAACACTCTACCGAGGATAAAGCAGTGAGTTAAGTTCTTTGTCAAGAAACATGAGGAATGAGAAAAACACTCATGTACGAGGTAGTAATAGTGAGTTAAACTCCCTAACAAAGGGGTCTCAGGTAAGAGTGAGTTAAGCTCTCTACCAAGGATAGTAAAGTGAGAAAAGTTTACTCTTAAGGGTAATAGAATGATTTAAGTTTTATGCCATGCTAAGGAGTGAGATAAGCCCTTATGCAACTGTAGCAAAGTGGGGCCAACTTACTACAAAGAGCAATAGGATGAGCTAAGTCCTAAGTTAGGCAAAAAGATGAGTTAAGTAGTTTGCCAAGTATAGTTGATCTAAGATCTAGTTGTCTTAGAATCATAAATAGAAAGAGACTATCTCTAAAATTGTTTCTAGGATTTTGGAAGAACATAGTCAGTATGTTACTGTAGTTTTGGAAACTTTTAGAGAAAGGTTTTAATGTACCAAGTTAGCTAAAGAGTTAGTTTTGGCTACAAGTGGAACAAATTTAAGGGCTATGTAATTTCTCAAAAGGTGGAAATTATAGAGAACCCTATCAAAGTTTAAACATAAGTACAATGAGAAGAGTAACCATTGTAATCTAAAGTAGAAAGTTCAGCAGTGGACTTTCTCAGTTAGTGCTACCCAGATTGGGCCAGCTAAGAAAGGTAGTACTCAGCTGTAGACTCTAGAAAGTGAGTATGGTTGCCAAGAGTTAAAGAAGAGGTTGATTACTACATTAATGTTGGTAATTCCAGATCCCTATGAGAACTTTAAGGTAGTTAGTGATGCTTCAAAGATGAGACCAGGGTTTGTTCTGATGCAATAGGGGTAAGTAGATGCCTATGTATTGAGGCAGTTAAACCTGCACTAAAAGGACTACCCTATGTATGTTTTGGAATTAGCCATAGTGGTGTTTACCTTATAGACTTGAATACTTTGCTCATAAGGTTTGTAGTAGAGGTATTCAGTGATCATAATAGTTCCAAGTACTTGTTTGATCAGAGGTTGCTGAACATGAGGCAAAAAAAAAATAGATGGAGTTCTTCAAGGTTTATAACCTTAAGTTATAGTATCATATGAGTAAGGCCAATGTAGTGGAAGATACACTAAGTAGGAAATCCCTACAGGTGTCCCAGATGATAGTCCAAGAGAGTGAATTTCTTAAGAGTTTCAGGGATTTGAGTCTCGCGGTAATTATGATACCATATAGTCTCTCAATGAGTAACGTGGACATGGTAAGAGACTTAAGGACTCAAATTGTAGAAGCTCAAAAAGAGAAAGGAAGCTCTAAGGGACATTAGTAGTAGATCTTCTTAGAAACTCAATAGGTTTTTTGTATGACAACAAATGGAATGACAAGGTTTAGAGACAAATTTTGTATTCCAAGAGAGTCAGGAAAATCAAAGAAGGGTTTCTAGGAGTTCACAAGAGTAAGTATACCATCTATCTAGAGGCTACTAAGGTTCTTCAAGAGTTAAGGAAGATATTTTGGTGGCCTAGTATAATAGAGGACATAGCAGAATATGTTGTGTTTTAGGTAATAGTGGAAAGAATAAGTAATCTGCTACTTTTTACCAAGTAAAGTTAGCTATCTTCTGGATTAAGTAGTCTAACTACTTTTGAAAGAGATAGATAGATTGTAGGGAGTCTCAGTGAATATAATATTTGATAGAAATACTAGGTTCACACTCAGTTTTGGGAAGCCTTGCAAAAGAAGTTCATAGCTAAATTAAGTTTTAGTACAACTTACCATCCATAGGCAGAGGAATCCAAGAGCTCAGAGGTAAACAGATTTCCTCTGGTGGGAGTATGGTGGGGAGAAGTTGGTACTAAAAGGACTACTTGGGAGTTGAGATCCCATGTAGAATGAGTAGACTCATAATTGTTTATAAGAGATAAGTAATTTTGGGGACAAAATTTTTAAAAAGGAAGGGAGAACGTAACATCCCAAGAAAACATGTTAGGCTTGTATACGGCCTCAAAGGTACTATTATACTTGTATAACATGTCAGTTAAGTTTTGTGACAAACTGAGTTCGTTTAGGCATTTAGTTGCAACCCAGAAATTGAAAAATAGCTTAAAATAACTCAGATAGTAGCATAAATTACTAAGTTGAGGGAAATAAACCTAGAGAGTTTGTTTCAAGGTCACAAATAAGGTAAGTAAGGTGTAGTTAAAATTTGAAAACAATCGGAGTCAGTTTGGTATTTTTAGGCATACTGGTTGTGCTTTTAATGCCAGATTGACCCCCAGCAGATATAGAAAAATAAGATATTAGTGAAACAATAATTTTGATGAATCCTAATATTTATTTCAACGTTGTTGGAAGTTTCAAAACTTGATCTAGCTAAATTCAAGTATCCTTAGCAGATAAGAAAGTTCCAGCAAAATATCCAAGGGTATTTTAATCTCTCAATTTTCTCTCCCTCACACGATTAAGAGCAACATTTTGCTGCTAAAAACAGAAAACAAAAGAGAAAAGAAAAGAAGAGAAAAGGAAGAGGGAATTGTGGGGGAGAAAAGGAGAAAAGAAGGAGGAAAAGCCATGGAGAGCTAGAAGATCAAGGGGAAAAGCTTGAGGATCTTTATGGCTTCAAGAGGTAGGAGTGTTTTCTAACTTTGCTTTGTCTTTTCTATGTTAGAGCTTGGTTTTTTTAGAAGGAGAAAATGAGTTTTCAAAGAGGAAAAACTAGTTTCTTAAGCTAGATTCTTGCTTTCATTGTTTGAATTAGTTGTTTCAATTCAATGATAATAAGATAGTTGGCTTTATCCATAGATAAAACTAGTTGGTTCTTGAATTTGGAACCTAGGTTTTAAATAACCAAGTGTAACACCCCCAAAAATTGTCTGTTTTATTTTAAATGATCATTTTATAATATTCCTGATTTTTAGGAATTTTTTAGAAACGTCGAATATTTTATTATATTTCTCATTTTACGTGTACACTGAGCAAAGATCTGCACAAGTTAGTGTAACGCTCCGGAAATCATTTATTTTATCATAAATAGTCATTTTCTAATATTTGTGATTTATGTGAATTCTTTCGAAATTTTTCGGAATGACGAATATTTTAATATATTTCTCGTTTTGTATGCGCGCTGAGCGGAGCCGGAAAGATGCAATAATTTTCCTGTGGCTAGTAAACTCTAAATTGTGGACTTGTCGACGGGAGATTTTACTAAACTTGAGGTCGGACACAATTTACGAGGTTTATGTTTTTCGAGGTTTTACCCGATAAATGAAGACGCGGTATCGTAAAATCATCCGATGAACAATAAAATATTATTTTCATCATCTGTAACTCTTCTACACTGGGGAAAAAAAATTGATAGTGTAAATATTCATCTGTGTTAGTGTGCCCAATTAGGAGATAACCTTGCTTTTCACTTTATCGTGAAGCATACGAAACTTTCCATGCAAGTTGGAGGAAGCTTCTAAGAAGTTTCCTTCCTACTTTCCCAATGCATGTGACCATATCTTTCTCCTCTCTCCACACTCACAGCTGGTGCACCATTTTGGGGGGAAATAATTTGCTTTTCACTTAATTAATTATATCACATTACTTTCAAAAAAGAAACCTAAAAAGCATCTTTCATTTTCTTATGCATTTTTTCTCTTTACCTTTATCCTTCTTCTTCCTTTGAAATTTTTCTCTCCTCCTTCTCTTTAGAGCCATTCGGCCAGCAGCCCCTCCATGCACTCATCCATCACAAAAATTTCATCCAACCTCATTTTCTTAATCCTCTTCACCTCCTAAACACTTTTCTAGTTTGTGGTTCTTTGAAAATCCATCATTTTCACCATTTTCTTCAAGCTTTAAGCTTAGGGTTTTTGGGTAAGCTTCTTGATGCTTCACTTCCTTTTTCTCATTTTTGTTTCTATGGTCTTCTTGGTGACCATCCATGCTTTATTTTTCAAGCATTGGTGTTGTTTTGATGAAATTGAAATTTTAGGGTTCTTGGTGGTGCCTAATCCAAAAATTGCAAGGAAATTCCAGGAGGCTTCTCTTGTTTTCTTCACTTTGGTAAGAGGAAGACACATCTCCTCAACCTCTATTAGCACTTAGAAACCTTGTTTGTGGTTGATTGTGAGGAAACCCTAATGAGGGTTATTCTTTGATTGCATGATCAGTATGTTTACATGTTGTTTGCACTTTGCTTATGCTATTGGATTGATTGTTTGTGCATATTGGTATATTGGATTGGATTGGAAGGCATGAAATGGAAGAAAATGATATAGGATTCTCTCTTGGATGGCCACGGTTTTGGGGCCCAAAATTTGGGTTCTTTGTGAACAATTGTAACAAGTGAAAGACTTAATTAATCAAGTGTGTAATGTGCAATTAATGGAATGGAAAAATTGGGAACTTAATTCCCTAAGGAGGCCACAACCTCTAGGGCCTTTTTGGGGCTTAATTATGCAATTTTGGTAACCTTGGGACTTAGATAATCAAGTGATTAAATCATTAGTAATAGGATAGAAAATTAGCAAATTGGAAGAATTGGATATACTTTGAGGTTCATAAATTTTAAAGAACCAAGAATGAAATTTATCATAAAACTTAAGGTAATTTTTATTAGGGCAAGAACAAGAGAGTGTGAGACTTTGAGATCTTAGAATAACCTTTTAAGTGTATGAGAATAAATTACACTAGAAAATTTAATTAATTATGAGAATTCCTTTAGAGATGAACCTTGTAAGAAAGGCTAATTTTAAGTAAGAATTCATAATAGACCTTAAAAATGTATCACTTTATTTGATTCCAATATTATGATATTGTGAGTCCATGTGAGTGACCAATGATGTGTTGATGCTCACTTTGGCCAATTGTGGCATATTGTGGAATAGTATGTAATGATGATCATACACGTTTATGCATAGAGTCTTTATGCATTGTGAAAGTCCTTTGGACTATTGTTAAGGCCAAGTTGCCTCGGAGATTGAACACACCTTAGTGCGGGTGCGAGTAGACTAGTGTAGGTCATGTTATGACCTTGGGGACGTTGGGGTGCGGGTTCCTTGCAATGGACAGTTGGTAGCTCTCCTACCCGTGGGGCAGACCGATGCAAAAGCACCGACGATCCGGACTGAGACACTGTCCTATATCATGATCTAGTGTAGACTGGCTGTACAATGCCTGGATGTGCACGTGGAAAACTGTTGAGTTATAGCACTTTGGCCTCGGCAGCCGAGTTGCAGACGTGTCTCCTGATCTTTCTCTCCGACTGTTTGTGTCTAGCTCCATGGAGTAGGAATTTGGGTACTGTGTGCATATGCATCATGAGATGTCATACCATCTGATAATTACTGCTTTATGTGGATTTGAACTATTTATTTATTATTATGATGAATGACTGCCTGGAACTGTTTACCTATTTACTATTGTATTTACTGTCTATCATTATTATTATTCTTGAAATGCTATCTGGGCATGTTGTGCCGTTTTGTTTCTTACTGCTATAATTGGTAATGATGGTAGGATGCCTTACCTTTTTCCTATATTTCTGTTATTTTCTACCTATATATTGTGTCCTACTGAAGATGACGGCAAGGAGGTTGGAGCTCCTGATTTCCCCGGCTTCTGGCCTGATCACGATTAGTATCTATTGTGGAGCATGGAGGCACACATGCGCGGATTTCTGGGTGATGTGCATCTGACCTTCCTTGGGGGGCCAGAATGATGGCACATTAACCTGAATTTCGATCGTTGTGTCTACCTAGGAGATGTGTCGATCTCTTTGGCCTGGAGACGTCATGAGCCGCCGATCCTTACGTGCTACATCAGCCTGCGTCTGGAGTTTTATCTGCCCATCCGGGAGATGTGGGGTGACCGCTACTACATCCCGTAGGAGGATTCTTTTGATTCCACTGCACGGGCTCCGACCCGTGGCTCTGTGGCTCCTACGGAGGTTTCCTCAAATGAGGAAGACCCCGAGGAGGTTCCTGATAACTACACAAAGTGTAGTTATTTGTGCCCTATATCTGAGCTATAAAGAGGGCTAAAGTCCTTGTATTCATGCATATTTGGAAGGTTTTATGCTTATATTTGCTACATTCAATTCTGATACATTTCCAGTATGTTTATGAGCAAACTGTGCATATTTGATAGGTGATTAAGTGAATTTATATTTGTTACTGATTTAGTGTTTTCTCTATCATAGGAAGGGCTCCAAACAAGATGATATGTGGAGCATTTGAGCTAAAATGGGAAGAGAAAGTCAAATTAGCATCTCAGCATACAACGCCGCGGCGTGGCATGTTAATGCCGCGGCGTGACATTTCCTGCATCCAAAGTCAGGGGCTTCGAAGAATTGAACGCTGCGGCGCAAGGATTTAATGCCGCAGCGTACGTAACCTAATTTGACACGCACCGCGGCGTAGGCATATTAATGCCGTGGCGTGCCTCTATTTTGCTGAGTCTATAAATAGATTTTTAATAGATTTTGTAAAGAGAGTTTGTAGAGCTCCGTAGATAGTTTTAGGTTTTAAAGGAGCTACTACTTTGTGCTTCATTTTTCGGCTGATTGGAGGCCTAGGGACGCTAGGTTAAAGGTTTTCTTCCTTAAGGAAGAGGATTCAAGCTTCAAGGATCTCATCAATGGAATCCTTCCTCTTCTCCCTGAGTTTTCTTCTCTTCCCTTATCTTTTGAGCACTGTTTTGCTCTGTAAATTCGTGTTCAATTGATTAGAAGCGGTATTTAGGAAATACTTTGAATCTTTATATGATTATTGATGTTTATGTATGCATTTGAGTTTCTATTGATGTTTAGCTTTGTTCTTCCATGCCTATGCTTAATGCTTACTTCTGTTTGATCAACAATTGCATGATCTTAATTGATGCAAATGAACTAGACATAGAGATTTGTGGAGATGGACATGGTATGGTTGATGCATGTTCGACGAGTTCAATTGGCTTGAATGAGTTGATTCACTAACTGGATAGAAATATACCTTTTAGCCATGTATTAGCGTGTGTTTGAGAATAGATCGTTCATTAGTGGAGTTTACACTAGTCCTCATGCAACCATAACAACCATAGTAGATTAGGTAAATGACACCAGGGTTGATTGACCTAGACATAGGCTTTTGACTAAATTAGATTCTCAAGCTAAACTAACTAAGCATTGATGTTACTTGTAAGGATTGCATATCATTAATATGAAGTAGGAAGTGAAAAAGGATTCCCTAGATTTCCAAACCCCTATGTTATTGCTTTTGTAGTTTAGATTTAGATTAATTGCTTTTCTTTATTTTATATGTCCTTGACTAGAATCTAGCTGAGCTATTGGTTGCTACTTAGTAATGGAAACCTTGTCCTCATGGGAACGAACTTTTACTTCGTATCTGTATTACTTGAACGACCCGTGCACTTGCGGTACACAAATGGTCTAACAAGTTTTTGGCGCCGCACGGGGACAATGGTGTATTTCCAAAGTCTTTAGCCTTATTCCTTAGCAATTGCTGGGGGATAACGGTTGAATTTCATATTACTAATATCAACAATGAGTTTGGTTAGTTCTAATTCAAGTTGTAAATAATCTATGTTAATTTCAATTTTTATTCTTTGTATATAGGAACAATAAATGGAGGATGAGCTTTATCATTTGAGACCTTTGAGGGAGCTCGAGAACCCCCAATGGAGAACCTCTATTCAGGCGGAGGAAGGCCTACCATCCAATCCATCACTTTTGTGAACAAACCGGCCATGATCGAAAGAGTTGGCGGGTTTGCCTTGCATGACAAGGCCCTCGCCGGGACTATAACTCAGGCCCTTCTTGGGAGGGAACCCAGGTTTTATTGTTTTTGTTAAATAGTATGTAATTAGTAAGTTTTAATTCGTAAATATGTTAGTATGTTAGTTTTTGTAGTGTTAGTTAGTTTTCATGTTTTTCTTTAGTTTAAAGTCTTATAAATATGTTAGTAAGTTTAATTTCTATAGTTAAGTAGTTAGTATTTATGATTTAGTATGTTAGTTTAGTTTAGAGTCTTAAATATGTTAGTATGTTAGAGTTTAGTAAGTTAATTAGTTTTTATGCATGAGTTAGGTTTTTAGTTTATAATAGGTTAGTATGTTAGATTTTGTAGTTTAGTTAGTTTTAATTCTTATATATATTAGTATGCTTGTTTGTTTTGATTTTAATTAGTTTATATGCTTTTGTTTAGTTATTAGTTATATATAGGTTAATAAGTAGGATCTTGTAGTTTTTATAATTTTTAGTTGTACATTTTGTAAATTAGCTTTTTGGACAAGTTTTGTTGCTGTTGGAGGCCACTTTGAACTAATTTCAACAGCAAAACTGCGTTGGCTGCTAAATTTAGCAGTCTAGCTTTTAACGCCGCGGCATTGCCTAGTTTACGCCACGGCGCCAGTGAGTTTTTCTCTGCAGAATTCTACAGACGAGGTATTACGCCGCGGCATGGATGTTGTGCGCCGCGACATGATGATCAGTTTTGTGTATATTCTATTTAAATTCAATTTTTTTTATATTTCATTCTTTTGTTAATATAATTGTTTTTATTATTCAGCTCTCTAAATTTTAATCTATTTTTAGGCTTATAAACCCCTGGAATTCATAGAAAGTGAGGACTTTGTCTCACTTAAGCTTGGGGGAGTGTTATTACATGCTTTGGATGAGTATAAAGTATGATGTATGCATGTAATGATACTTGAAATGATGCAGTTGTGATAGGCACAATGTTTCAATGAGTTTCGATTTGAGTTAGTTATTATTGAGGAGTTTGAAAAGAAGTTTCAATTTTTATAAGACTGCTGGTGTTGTGTGATTGTTCATGATATGAAAGGTTACTATTTGCCCCTTTGTGAGTGAAACCTTATGTGATCTTGAAGTATGTGAAACAGTTTAGTTGCTTTTGATGTATGATTTGCATTCTGCTTAGATGCAAGTGTAATTTTGAATATGAGATGAGTGCATGTTTAGAGAAAGTTTATAGATGTACATGTAGAGTTTCGATTATCCTAGAAATTGTTTTTAAACTCTCTTGAGGCGAAATCCTAGATTGTGCATGACTGAGGAAATAATTAGGGCATTCTTTGGACCGATTGAGCCTTAAAAAGCTTACCTTGAATGATTATATCTTTAGGTCCCCTTTGAAGCCTGATAATTGTTTGGCCTTATTTGTTTTTCAAACCAGTGCCATCGTTAACCTGTTAACCGTTCCAATGCATGTGAAAGCATTGTATTTTCTTCCTACCCTTTATTGTTTATTGAGTACATGATGTGTTGGTTCTTGAAGTGAGTTCAGTGAGTAGGGGTATGTATGTTTGAGAAAAATGAGCCTGAAGGAACTAAATGCGATCAAAAGAAAGAAAAAAAAGTGCTTTGTACAAGTAAAAAGAAAGAAAATGAAAAGAGAGAAAAGCAAAGCAAGAAAAAGAAAGAAGAAAAGCTAAAAAAAGGAAAAGAATTGCATGGTTCTGGCAAGTTGTGATCCTTCACTGAAGAATACCCTGCTAGTTCACTTGTTCTCAAGTCTTGAAATCACATATTCATGTATTTCAATGTTTGTTATGTATCATTTCCCTTCTTTTCTGTTGCCCAATACCATGGTCTAACATTACAAGCTGTAAAGACCTTCTGATCCTCAGTTGTGTGTGGTTTACATTAGTGGAGAGAGAGTTTAGGATCAATTTTTGTGGATTTTATGATTCTTATGCATCTATGTTTATAAATCTATCCGGATGTGTATGATTTGAATAGGAGAAGTTTATCTTGCATGTTTGTGGATATGTAGATTGCATGGAAAGACGTTGAATTGTTTGCATGTGAAGGATTATGTATGTGTGAGACTGGTTTAGGGGCATTTGCACACTTTTTGTGGATTGAAGTAATCAGTACATACTAGTAGCTTTGATTTAATTGAAAAACAGAAAGATTGAAACTTGAAAGTGCTGAATGATATGTTTAAAGTGTTAATAAGATTTACTTGGTCATACTTTGTTTTGCTCGAGGACAAGCAAAAGGTTAAGTTTGGGGATGTGATAACTACACAAAGTGTAGTTATTTGTGCCCTATATCTGAGCTATAAAAAGTGCTAAAGTCCTTGTATTCATGCATATTTGGAAGGTTTTCTGCTTATATTTGCTATATTCAATTTTGATACCTTTCCAGTATGTTTATGAGCAAACTGTGCATATTTGATAGGTGATTAAGTGAATTTATATTTGTTACTGATTTGGTGTTTTCTCTATCATAGGAAGGGCTCCAAACAAAATGATATGTGGAGCATTTGAGCTAAAACGGGAAGAGAAAGCCAAATTAGCATCTCAGCATACAACGCCGCGGCGTGGCATGTTAATGCCGCGGCGTGACATTTCCTGCATCCAAAGTCAGGGGCTTCGAAGAATTGAATGCCGCGGTGCAAGGATTTAATGCCGTGGCGTACGTAACCTAATTTGACACGTGCCGCGGCGTAGGCATGTTAATGCCGCGGCGTGCCTCTGTTTTGCTGAGTCTATAAATAGATTTTTAATAGATTTTGTAAAGAGAGTTTGGAGAGCTCCGTAGATAGTTTTAGGTTTTAGAGGAGCTACGGCTTTGTGCTTCATTTCTGGGCTGATTGGAGGCCTAGGGAGGCTAGGTTGGAGGTCTTCTTCCTTAAGGAAGAGGATTCAAGCTTCAAGGATCTCATCAATGGCATCCATCCTTTTCTCCCTGAGTTTTCTTCTCTTCCCTTATCTTTTGAGCACTGTTTTGCTCTGTAAATTCGTGTTCAATTGATTAGAAGCTGTATTTAGGAAATACTTTGAATCTTTATATGATTATTGATGTTTATGTATGAATTTGAGTTTCTATTGATGTTTAACTTTGTTCTTCCATGCCTATGCTTAATGCTTGCTTCTATTTGATCAACAATTGCATGATCTTAATTAATGCAAATGAACTAGACATAGGGATTTGTGGAGATGGACATGGTATGATTGATGCATGTTCGACGAGTTCAATTGACTTGGATGAGTTGATTCGCTAACTGGATAGAAATATACCTTTTAGCCATGTATTAGCGTGTGTTTGAGAATAGATCGTTCATTAGTGGAGTTTACACTAGTCCTCATGCAACCATAAGAACCATAGTAGATTAGGTAAATGACACCAGGGTTGATCGACCTAGACATAGGCTTTTGACTAAATCAGATTCTCAAGCTAAACTAACTAAGCATTGATGTTACTTGTAAGGATTGCATATCATTAATATGAAGTAGGAAGTGAAGAAGGATTCCCTAGATTTCCAAACCCCTATGTTATTGCTTTGGTAGTTTAGATTTAGATTAATTGCTTTTCTTTATTTTATATGTCCTAGACTAGAATCTAGCTGAGCTATTGGTTGTTACTTAGTAATGGAAACCTTGTCCTCGTGGGAACGAACTTTTACTATATTACTTGAACGACCAGTGCACTTGCGGTAGACAAATGGTCTAACAAGTTTTTGGCGCCGTTGCCGGGGACAATGGTGTATTTCCAAAGTCTTTAGCCTTATTCCTTAGCAATTGCTGGGGGATAACGGTTGAATTCCATATTACTAATATCAACAATGAGTTTGGTTAGTTCTAATTCAAGTTGTAAATAATCTATGTTAATTTCAGTTTTTATTCTTTGTATATAGGAACAATAAATGGAGGATGAGCTTTATCATTTGAGACCTTTGAGGGAGCTCGAGAACCCCCAATGGAGAGCCTCTATTCAGGCGGAGGAAGGCCTACCATCCAATCCATCACTTTTGTGAACAAACCGGCCATGATCGAAAGAGTTGGCGGGTTTGCCTTGCAAAAGTCCTGTCGGGACTATAACTCAGGCCCTTCTTGGGAGGGAACCCATGTTTTATTGTTTTTGTTAAATAGTATGTAATTAGTAAGTTTTAATTCATAAATATGTTAGTATGTTAGTTTTTGTAGTGTTAGTTAGTTTTCATGTTTTTCTTTAGTTTAAGGTCTTATAAATATGTTAGTAAGTTTAATTTCTGTAGTTAAGTAGTTAGTATTTATGATTTAGTATATTAGTTAGTTTAGTTTAGAGTCTTAAATATGTTAGTATGTTAGAGTTTAGTAAGTTAATTAATTTTTATGTATGAGTTAGGTTTTTAGTTTATAATAGGTTAGTATGTTAGATTTTGTAGTTTAGTTAGTTTTAATTCTTACATATATTAGTATGTTTGTTTGTTTTGATTTTAATTAGTTTATATGCTTTTGTTTAGTTATTAGTTATATATAGGTTAATAAGTAGGATCTTGTAGTTTTTATAATTTTTAGTTGTACATTTTGTAAAATAGCTTTTTGGACAAGTTTTGTTGCTGCTGGAGGCCACTTTGAACCAATTTCAACAGCAAAACTGTGTTGGCTGCTAAATTTAGCAGTCTGGCTTTTCACACCGCGGCATTGCCTGGTTTACGTCGCGGCGCCAGTGAGTTTTTCTCTGCAGAATTCTGCAGACGAGGTATTACGCCGCGGCATGGATGCTGTGCGCCGCGGCGTGATGATCAGTTGTGTTTATATTATATTTAAATTCAAATTTTTTTTATTTATATTTCATTCTTTGTTAATATAATTGTTTTTATTATTCAGCTCTCTAAATTTTAATCTATTTTTAGGCTCATGAACCCCTGGAATTCATGGAAAGTGAGGACTTTGTCTCACTTAAGCTTGGGGGAGTGTTATTACATGCTTTGGATGAGTATAAAGTATGATGTATGCATGTAATGATACTTGAAATAATGCAGTTGTGATAGCCACATTGTTTCAATGAGTTTCGATTAGAGTTGGTTATTACTGAGGAGTTTGAAAAAAAGTTTCAATTTTTATAAGACTACTGGTGTTGTGTGATTGTTCATGATATGAAAGGTTGCTATTTGCCCCTTTGTGAGTGAAACCTTATGTGATCTTGAAGTATGTGAAACAATTTAGTTGCTTTTGATGTATGATTTACATTCTGCTTAGATGCAAGTGTAATTTTGAATATGAGATGAGTGCATGTTTAGAGAAAGTTTATAGATGTACATGTAGAGTTTCAATTATCCTAGAAATTGTTTTTAAACTCTCTTGAGGCGAAATCCTAGATTGTGCATGACTGAGGAAATGATTAGGGCATTCTTTGGACCGATTGAGCCTTAAAAAGCTTACCTTGAATGATTATATCTTTAGGTCCCCTTTGAAGCCTGATAATTGTTTGACCTTATTTGTTTTTCAAACCAGTGCCATCGTTAACTTGTTAACCGTTCCAATGCATGTGAAAGCATTGCATTTTCTTCCTACCCTTTATTGTTTATTGAGTACATGATGTGTTGGTTCTTGAAGTGAGTTCAGTGAGTAGGGGTATGTATGTTTGAGAAAAATGAGCCTGAAGGAACTAAATGCGATCAAAAGAAAGAAAAAAAGAGTGCTTTGTACAAGTAAAAAGAAAGAAAATGAAAAGAGAGAAAAGCAAAGCAAGAAAAAGAAAGAAGAAAAGCTAAAAAAGGAAAAGAATTGCATGGTTCTGGCAAGTTGTGATCCTTCACTGAAGAATACCCCGCTAGTTCGCTTGTTCTCAAGTCTTGAAATCACATATTCATGTATTTCAATGTTTGTTATGTATCATTTCCCTTCTTTTCTGTTGCCCAATACCATGGCCTAACATTACAAGCTGTAAAGACCTTCTGATCCTCAGTTGTGTGTGGTTTACATTAGTGGAGAGAGAGTTTAGGATCAATTTTTGTGGATTTTATGATTCTTATGCATTTATGTTTATAAATCTATCCGGATGTGTATGATTTGAATAGGAGAAGTTTATCTTGCATGTTTGTGGATATGTAGATTGCATGGAAAGACGCTGAATTGTTTGCATGTGAAGGATTATGTATGTGTGAGACTGGTTTAGGGGCATTTGCACACTTTTTATGGATTGAAGTAATCAGTACATACTAGTAGCTTTGATTTAATTGAAAAACAGAAAGATTGAAACTTGAAAGTGCTGAATGATATATTTAAATTGTTAATAAGATTTACTTGGTCATACTTTGTTTTGCTCGAGGACAAGCAAAAGGTTAAGTTTGGGGGTGTGATAACTACACAAAGTGTAGTTATTTGTGCCCTATATCTGAGCTATAAAGAGTGCTAAAGTCCTTGTATTCATGCATATTTGGAAGGTTTTATGCTTATATTTGCTATATTCAATTTTGATACCTTTCCAGTATGTTTATGAGCAAACTGTGCATATTTGATAGGTGATTAAGTGAATTTATATTTGTTACTGATTTGGTGTTTTCTCTATCATAGGAAGGGCTCCAAACAAGATGATATGTGGAGCATTTGAGCTAAAATGGGAAGAGAAAGCCAAATTAGCATCTCAGCATACAACGCCGTGGCGCGTGGCATGTTAATGCCGCGGCGTGGCATGTTAATGCCGCGGCGTGACATTTCCTGCATCCAAAGTCAGGGGCTTCGAAGAATTGAACGCCGCGGCGCAAGGATTTAATGCCGCGGCGTACGTAACCTAATTTGACACACGCCGTGGCGTAGGCATGTTAATGCCACGGCGTGCCTCTGTTTTGCTGAGTCTATAAATAGATTTTTAATAGATTTTGTAAAGAGAGTTTGGAGAGCTCCGTAGATAGTTTTAGGTTTTAGAGGAGCTACGGCTTTGTGCTTCATTTCTGGGCTGATTGGAGGCCTAGGGAGGCTAGGTTGGAGGTCTTCTTCCTTAAGGAAGAGGATTCAAGCTTCAAGGATCTCATCAATGGCATCCTTCCTCTTCTCCCTGAGTTTTCTTCTCTTCCCTTATCTTTTGAGCACTGTTTTGCTCTGTAAATTCGTGTTCAATTGATTAGAAGCTGTATTTAGGAAATACTTTGAATCTTTATATGATTATTGATGTTTATGTATGAATTTGAGTTTCTATTGATGTTTAGCTTTGTTCTTCCATGCCTATGCTTAATGCTTGCTTCTATTTGATTAACAATTGCATGATGTTAATTGATGCAATTGAACTAGACATAGGGATTTGTGGAGATGGACATGGTATGGTTGATGCATGTTCGATGAGTTCAAATGGCTTGGATGAGTTGATTCGCTAACTGGATAGAAATATACCTTTTAGCCATGTATTAGCGTGTGTTTGAGAATAGATCGTTCATTAGTGGAGTTTACACTAGTCCTCATGCAACCATAAGAACCATAGTGGATTAGGTAAATGACACCAGGGTTGATCGACCTAGACATAGGCTTTTGACTAAATTAGATTCTCAAGCTAAACTAACTAAGCATTGATGTTACTTGTAAGGACTGCATATCATTAATATGAAGTAGGAAGTGAAGAAGGATTCCCTAGATTTCCAAACCCCTATGTTATTGCTTTGGTAGTTTAGATTTAGATTAATTGCTTTTCTTTATTTTATATGTCCTTGACTAGAATCTAGCTGAGCTATTGGTTGCTACTTAGTAATGGAAACCTTGTCCTCATGGGAACAAACTTTTACTTCGTATCTGTATTACTTGAACGACCCGTGCACTTGCGGTACACAAATGGTCTAACAGTTCCCGAGGAGGACCTCACAGAGGATCCTGATACGATTCCTCCTCATCTGAGGGATTGATATTACTGGTAGCTACTGTGGGCTACCAGTGTTTTATTTTGGGGGCCTGATGTTTTATTTTGACGGGCTGTACATTCTGATATCTTAGGGATGTATGTGTATAATCCTTTAGGTAGGTATAGTTTTGCTTTTTGGAATTCCAGGCTTGTATCTAAAACACATTTGATATATATATATATATATATATATATATACGCTCGTTGTTCGGATGTAAGTTTTACTTTCTGTCTTACTCATTATTGTTATTTACATTTTGTCACTATGTTTTATTAGTTAACAAAAAAAAAACATATATATATATATATACCGCCATTTTACTTATGTACTAATGAATATCACAAATTAATCTTGACTAAAATGAACTGGGTCTTAATTTCACAAATTTTATTTTCCGCATTTCTATCTGGCAATGTGACGTTCCCTCCCAAAAAGGGGCGTTACACCAAGTATGTGATTTTTGGTGTTTGATCCAAGTTAAGAGAAGTGATAGTTTGTAAAAGAGTTACAACATTTTTGGAGGTTGTTAGTGGTGTTAGAAATCACCTAGAAACTGTTTTTGGATGACTGAAGGTTGGTTTATTCCTAATGGAACAGTGACCAAGTTCTGCAGAATTCTACAGAACTTGTTCTGGGTGTCTAGCGCTCAAGCGCTGGTGTTTGGGTACTCAGGTGCTCAACGTATAGATAGAATATGCGTGCAGTAGGACTTTGGGCGCTCAGGCACCGGGAGTTAGGTGCTTAGGCGCCCAACGATTAGTAGAACAGGGTATCCGTACAGCCTGTAGCATTTGTCGTATAAGTGTTTTAATACCGATTTGAGAAATGACAGATATGGAAAATTATGAAAATGATGAAACAAAAATTTAGATGGATCCTAAGATTTATTCTAATGTTGTTGGAAGTGAAGGAACTTGATTTAGTAAAATTAAAGTGTCTTTAGTAGATAAAAATTTATCTACTAGATTTTACTTTTTCCTCTCTATTTTCTCTCCCTCACATTTCACCCCTCATCATAGCTTGGGAGATATTTTTCTCTCTCTTCCTTCCCTCACTCTCTCGGCTAACCTCACCAAAAAGAGGCAAAATGAAAGAAAAGAAAGATGATAAGAAAAAAAAGAGAGGAAATGAGAAAGAGGGAGAGGGAATGTAACACCCCAAAATTTCCTATCTATTAGACAGTAATTTTGACAGTTAATAAAATTCTACTGTTTAGTGATTTCTGTGTACTGTAAAATTATTTTGAGTATTCCGTCAACGTATTTGATCGTTTTGAGTGATTTACTCCGTGTCAAGAAAATAATAATTTTCGGGCCGGAGAAAAATCTTTATGTATTTATTTCTCTTGATTGTTAATTATTTTTAACAATCTGACTTGATTTTCATACGTTTTCTAATATTTGTGATTTTTGTGGATGATTATAAATTTTTATATTTTTCTGATTGTTTTTGGGTTGTCTGTGGTCTAGGTGGCCTTACATGGGCCCAGGTGGGTCTCGCAAAGTGAAAAAAAATTTACGCATAGAAAAATTTGTACTGTTGAGATGGAGGCAGGGGATCTTACTAAACCTGAATCCAGAAACAATTTTTAAAATTTTCTTTTACTGTGTTTTGTACTGTATTTAATTATCAAGCGATAAAAATACAGTAAAAATATTATTCGAAGGGTAATAGCAGATAGAAAAATAAATATTATACTGTTAAGTCAACATTAATGGTTATGACAACTTTTGACGGACCAATAGGAAGCAAGCTTAATGTTTAAGATTTTGATATCAACTGTCAATTTAATCAACGGTGTAGAATTAGTCTAAGAAAATGGCTATGACCATTTATAACCATTGGATTTAGATTTAAATCAATGGTAGAGATTTGATCTTATAAAGTGGCTAGGACCATTTATGACTGTTGGATTTGGATTTAATCAACGGTGGAGATGGATTATTTATGACCATTGGATGTGGATTTAATCAATGATGGAGATTTGGTCTTCTAAAATGGCTATGACTAATTATGACCCTTGGATTGAAAGTAAGAAGGAGTAATCTTGACCCTTCATTTTGGAGATGCATCTAATGGCTAGGATTTCAAGGAGAAAGATCTAATGGCCTAGATTAAGTCTTCTAATCAAAAGTCTACCTTAATCCTAACCATTGATCTAATCAATGGCTTAAATTGCTCTAAATGGTGGCTAGAAAAGATGTCAACTTTATGAATGCATAATGCATGGAGGGGGGGACGGTTTTGGTGCATGCTTAAGGGCATAGAATGGTTTCAAGACCATTATTACTCCATCTTGATCATTATTGATCATTTTCAAGAAGCTAGCTCTTCAAAAATTTCTCTCCATCTCTTCTCCAAGCTAGGTTCGGTCATGACACCCAAGAATGCCTTCCATCACTCAAAAATTTTATTCAACCTAGTTTCTTGAATCCTTACCTCATTCTAAGAACATCTCTAGTTATGAGTTTTCACAAAATCATTCATCTTGAGCTTCAAATCCAAACTTCAAGTTTCTATCAAAAAGCGTAAAGTTCATATTCTTCACCCAATCTTTTAGTTTTGATTTTCTAAGCCATGCTTGAACCATGGTTTACCTATTCTTTTAGTTGTTATTGATTGTAACATTTGTTTATGGTTTTTAGGGATTTTTCCATGGAGATCTACGAAATTGGTAGGAAGGAAAACTAAGTGTTTTCACTTTATTCTTTATCTTAACCAAGTCTAAGAAGCCTTTCTTTCACAAAAATCAAAAACTTCATCATTGTTCTTCAAGAGGAACCATTCTGCCATACCACCTAAAATCACCATCCAATCTCTTTTAATTTCATCCAACCATAGATCTTGAATCTACATGATATTCTAAGCAACTTTCATGTTGGAGACTTTCTCTAAATCATCCATCTTCAACCTTGTTCTTCAAGCTAAAGATTGAAGCTTTATTGGTGAAGTTTGTTAATCTTCACTTTTCTTTTGATTTTCAAGGTTCTAACCATGATTCTAATCCATAGTTTTCTTATTCAAGTCTTATATATTAATTATGTGTGTGTTTTGTTTTGTATTTGAGAAGCCCTTGGTGGTGAAAGACTTGGAAAAAGAAGCAAAACAAGGAGCTTTTGAGGTTCTTCAAGAGGTAAGAGGGAGATTCATCTCACCAACCAAGCATGGTGGTGAGAGATGGTTGTGGTATTTGATGGATGGTGAATTCATGTGAGGATTCATATCCATGGTCATGTAATTATTTGTGGGTGTTTATGTGCTTTGATTATTTGCCTATGCTTGGTATGACTTGCATGATTTATTGCTTTGATTATGGCATGCTTGTGATATATACAAGTTGATTATATGTGATGTATGCCATAAAAATTGTTAGAAAGGAAAATAATTTTTGGTTCCAAAGACCATGAGGATTTCGGCCTCAACACCTCAAAATAGGTGTTCACAAATTAATATTTTCATGAATGGTAAAATTGGATGTTTAGAAAAGCAAGGAAAATAAAAAAAGGGTTTGTTTTCAAAGAATAAGTGTTCACGGTTTTTGAAGGATGTTTTTGAATCAAAAAATTCTAAGTATTTTATTAATCACGAGTTTTAAATGAAAAGAGCAATGAGTTGATGATTTTAAGGATTTGCAAAGAAAGTGAAAAATGAAAATGAACAAATGATTTGATTTCAAAGACTATGAGTCTCACAGTTTTTGTGAAGAATTTTTAATGGTTTTGTTTATGTAAAACCATATTGACTTAAGAGGAAAAATATTTGATGGCTTCAATGGCCAAAGACTCCACGGTGTTTGGGAGATTGGAATAGTTTTGGTTTTATGCAACAGAGTGGTTTCAAAGTGGAAACAAAGTGTTTGAACAAAGTGTTTTAGTACAAGGATTAAAAAAAATAGAAACAAGGTGTTTTGTTACTTGCAAAATGGAATTTCGTTTACGAAAGACAAAGAGAGGTTAAAAGTGTTTGAACCTCAATTTTTTTGAAGAAAATTGATTTTGGAATTGATTTGAGAAAAATGGAGAATATAAGAGTGATTTGATGTTTTCTAACGTGTAACTAATTTTTTGAGTTTTGGAGAGCGTTAGTAAATTTTAAAGTTAAAAAATTGATTTAATTCAATGGAAGGGTGAAATTGTGGAATTTATTACGAAAAGGATTTCTTGAATATGGAAATGTGGAAAATGAAGTACGAAGTCATATTAGTATGAGAAAGGTTGAAATGGAATTTTTGAATGTTGAGAAATATTTTTCGTAATGGAATTATGGTGAGAAATGATTTAAGTAACTTAAAAACATGATTTTTAAGCTATGCGATTTGAAAAACGTTGAAATATTTCTACGGAACTTGGAAAGCGTTTAAATATTTTACGCATTTGTGATACCGTGGAAAAATTGCTACGCGATTTAAAAAAGGTGGAATATTTTTATGTGATTGAGAAAACATTGAAAAATCAATACATGATTTGAAAACGCAATAAAAACGTTGCAAAATTGTGAAACCATAACAGAAATGTTGCGCGATTGTGAAAACACGATGAAAGTGTTTTGTGACTATAAAAACGCGATAATATGATTTTGCTGTTGAAAATACAGTATGATTACTATTGGGCCAGTGTGTGGACCCTGATTATTAGATTATGAAATTGAACTGAGAATGGGCCAGTGTGTGGACCCTAAATATGAAATTGTGAATTTTGCCTGTGATTGATATTGGTGCATTTTATATGCATGAATTGGTGTATGAACACTGTATATGAAATTTTGCCTATGATTGGCTATGGTGCATTGAACATGCATTGGAAAGGTCCGATGGACTGTATGAGGCTATTTGCCTAGAAGAGACGTACACCTCTTGAGTGGGTGCGATATGCGTAGTGTAAGTCACTTGTTGACCTTGGGGGCATCGGGGTGCGGGTTGTTTACATGAGTGGTTGGTAGCTCTTCTTCCCATAGGTTAGACCGATGCAACGCATCGATAATCCTGACCGAGAAACTATTCTTAATCAAGATCTCGTAAAGACTGTCGTGTATATGTTAGATGTGCAAATACAAATGAGAATTATAGCACTTGGTCTAAGGCATTTTGGTACAGACAGATCTTTCGGATCAACTTCTCCGAACTGAGTATTAGCTCTATGGAGTAGGAACATTGAATCTATGTGCACATGCATAACATATGCATCATTATTGAGTATTGGTTATGATAATTGAACTGTTGAATACTTGGATAATAATTGAAGGCATTATCGTAAATATTGAATATTTATATCTGTGTGATATAATAATTGAGGAATAATTGAACTGTTGAATAATACTGGATGATGATGATGATAAATAATGTTGAGGGCATTATCGTGTATATTGAATGATATTTGAACTAATAAGTGATTGGATGATGATAGTTGATTAATGTTGAAGGCATTATTGGAATTCTGGTATTGTATACCTGTATGATATGTTGTTGGTGTTATCTCTGTGCTACCATGTTGGTACTAGCGTAGGTGATCTCACCTCTTTGTTATATTGTTTTGTTGTGTTTGTATTATTAAAATTGAATAGTAGATGGAATGAGTTGTCTTAGACATAACGGGTGGTAGATATTCTGAGATTAGTGACAACATGGATGAGGGGTCATTCAGGACTCGTTGGTGTGCAGTGTTGACAAGGAACAGATGTCTGATGCATCAAGATGGATACAAGAAGGAATAAGTATGTTAAGTTTTCTCGTTAGTGTTGTACCGTACTATTAAGTAGGACCCGTGATAGGGTTTGCTACTGTTAAAAAGAGAGTTTGTTAGTTTTATATTTCTCTTTAAATTGTTAAATATTAATTGGTGTCAATATTATATATTAATCAGTTTAAATATATTTTCAGTAATACTTATGGATTTCAGTAAGTTTATGTTTCAGTAAAGAACAAATTTTAAAACTCACATTTTATAACTTAAACCTTGTTTATGAACTTCTTTACAGATTATGAGTTGGTAGTCAGAAATGTGATGCCCTAAGGAGGGTATTACAGGGAACGTGAGATGTGGCAGAAAATGGAGAAAAAGAAAGAAGAAAGAAGACACCCAAGGTAGAAGCTAGAGCAAGGAACCATGGAAGGGGAAGAAATGAAGACCAAGCAAAGAGGAGAAAGGAACAAGATCAAGACACCATGGAAACTAGGTAGGGGTTTTTCTTTCATCTTTTCTACTATTTCTTTGTTTTTCAAATTCTTGGAAACTTGAGATTTGATTGATGATTTTGTAATGGAAAAGATGATTGTATAAAGATTATGATTTGAAAACTTGATTCTTGGTTTAGATCTTGATGACTTTTGAGATTTGAAAAAATGGGTTTCATACCCATATTGAGGTTTATTATTTTATGAGTGTTTTGGATGCATTTTTGTGATGACTTGATGTTGTTGTTGATGATTATTAGTTTGATTTGGGTTAGAATGGTTTAAGAACTTTGATTTTTGTATAAAACGAGCTTGTAATCGATTACATAGCCCTTGTAATCGATTACAATGCTTCTGGAGTTGCGAAAATGGTTTCTGGGTTGGATGTAATCGATTACATCCTGGATGTAATTGATTACAAAGCCTCTAGTTAAGATGTAATCGATTACATCCTGGATGTAATCGATTACATAGCCTCTGGTTGAGATGTAATCGATTACATCAGTCATGTAATCGATTACCAGGCCCCCAAATAAGGGTTTTTCATCCAAAATTGATGGGAATGGAGTTCTTAATATAACATCCTAATATTGAAAATCCTAGTATACCTGACATATACATGGATAAGCAGTATTAGCTATACTACTTTTAACTTATTCATTCAACTAATCCATAACATTTATATAAATAAATCATCGTGGAGAGCCTTGTGGAAACAATATCCACTTATATACGTAAGTTCTCACTAATACATACATCTTTTTATTTTACAACTTTAAGCTCAAAATACATGGAAATATAGATCTATCTACTGAAAATAAATATGACTATACTACTCTTCATTCTTCATCTTCACTTTGTCCTTGAATCTTCTACCTGGTTTTACATGGAACATACGGGGTGAGAATTTATAATTCTCAGTATAAGTGTACCAATACCAGCAGCTGTATAACAATATACAACTCAAATTATCGAAAATAAAACTATACTAGCATCAAAATATTATTCATTACTCAATTATGACATTATAAATAAATCTGTATAGGCCTTCAATTTTTATTCATTACTCTTTGGAACATACATATTCTCTCTTTATGTAATGTTCCTAGTCTAGCCATAACTTTGAACTACTTCACTTTTTAAAAGATAGGACAGTTGCCCATACAACTGTCATTAGAAGGTAACGATCATTGATATTGAACCATCGCCCATACAATGGAACAATAACATTGAACAACCATACGTAAACTATCAATGATATTAAGTAACTACCCATACAATTGCATAATACCATTGAGCAAAGCACACAAACACAAGGAATCACCAAACACAATAACAATCCAATGTCAAGTAATGGAATGATATTATGATGTATGATTATACTCAAACAAAGGTGTATAATAGTGTAAGTGCAATGTCATGAGATGTCATGAACTTGCTATTCTTTTCTCAGCAGTAGGGAGGGAATATGTTACCTCCTTAACCCACTACCTTTATAACTAATTAGTTCCTTATCTTAACTTTCCTTTCTATAGTGGGGAGGGAATCTATTACCTCCTTAACACACTACCTTTTTAACTATTTATGAACTACACATGAGTGTGTCTGCATAATGTAGTATTATGTCTAGCTCTTACATAACCACCACATGATCTCTATTATTCCACTACTAGCTTTGCCTCTACGAGAGCATGCCATTTTGGCAGTCTTTGACTGTTCAACTTGCCTGCTTTCTGATGTTCTTCCATTCTTATCAACTAGGCACTAAGGCCCCTCATTCTTATCATCTAGGCACTATGGCCCTTCCCTTTTCTAGCTAGGTACTATGGTTTTCACTTTTGCCATACTTACTTAAATGCTTGTATCTCATCTCTTTATCACTTTCCAAGTGATATCTATGCAACACTTTATTGCTCATCAGACTAAACTTTCACCTAAGGCATTCTATGCTTAATAGATGCACAAGCTTCCCTATATTTTACCTTGTATGCAAGTTAGACCTTTCTTCTTAGAATTATTCTCTTTACTAGAACAATTTCTTAATTCTCATAACTCTTTGTGATACTCAAACCCTTCATAAAATACTTCTTTTGTGTAATAACATACTTAAATAAGCATCTATGAAGGATCCCAACACATTGAAACCTCCATTTCAGCAATAAAATTTCCTATTTATGCTTGACATCCACAAACAACATTTTGCCCTTTTTGCTCAATCTTAACCTTTGACCTTTGCTTAGTAAAATGAGCATAACTTGAGCTATAAAGGTCAAAATCAAGTGATTCTGGTGCCTTTGGAAAGCTAAGAGAAAGAGCTACAACTTTCAAGAAGACCACAAAAGCTAATTCTCACTCTATCTAGGGACATAGCCTGTGTTTTCGAACATGGCCTGTGTTTTTGGGACAGAAACACATCAGCACATTTTCCAGAAGGAAACATGGCCCACCCCGTGTTTTAGGACACGGGCCATGTTTCTATGAAAGAAACATTGCAGAATGCTTCTGCAAGTCTGTGGCGCTGTTCATGGTCCAAAATCTCACGTCCAACCATTCTTGATCAATTTTCTAGTGATTTCTAGCACTTATCTTTGTCCCTCAACTTGTTGTAACTCAATTACAACCTATGAATTTCTCTTAGGCATAGATCTAAAACCAAAATCACATAACTCCAAATCCTAACCAAATCCTAAAACTATGGGTCTTACTAGTTGATCTTGAGCCATAAATTGGCATCTTAGGTTTACTAAGCTTGAACAAACTTAACCTAGTCCTTAGAAACAAGAACCAAGCTAAGAATTTAGATTTGGCTCTCCAAATCCCTATTTCCATTCATGAAAACCTAAGTTCAAACAATATGAACAAAGAGAAGAATCATGAATAGAAACCCATTACCTTGGTTGATGACTCTTAACCTTGGGCTTTCCTTTTTCTCTTTCTCTTTCTCTTCCTTCGGTCTCTGTTTTCTCTTCTCTTCTTTTCTTCTTTTCTTTTCCGTTTCTCCTCCCTTTTTCTCTGGCCAAACCAGCATGAGAGATGAGAGAGAGAAGTGAGAAATCTCACTTTTAAAAACATGCCCCAAGGGCATTTTTGTATTTTCACAGGAATTTCTCATCTCCTAAGAATACTTTGATCTTATTATTTCAAGCTTTCTAACCTCCTTAGGTATTAGAATAAATCCTACGATTTATCTAATTATCAAACTCTTCATTTCCATTAATTTTTCATATCTGCACTAAGTCCATTCAGTATTAAAACACCTACTCGGTATGTTTAAAAATACCAAACGAACTCAGTTTACTTTCAAAATTTAACTACAACTTTCTTAACTTATTTATGACTTGGAAATAAATTATCCATATTTATTTCCATTAACTTAACCTTTAAAACTATTTTCTGAGTCATTTTAGGTCACTCTCCACATTCTATGTTGCAGCAAAGTGCCTAAACTAACTCAGTTTGCCATGAAACTTCACAGACATGTCAAGCAAGTACTGAGTTACCTCTGTAACCCTATACAAGCCTGACATGTTCTCAGGGATGTTACACTTAACCCAATGAGACCTAAATACAAACCTTAAACCTTGAATTGAATGATTGAAATTCACTAGATTAAGAAAAAAATTATGCATCCAAACAAGTTCGAGAAATACTTATGCATTGAGCATGTTATTCGATTGATTGATGATTTGAGAAATGATTTCATGACATTTGAATACCCATGATGAGAATGATTGGATTACACATTATATTGCATATGTAATGATTTAATGGACAAAATGATTTGATTTTCATGGGTATCCCTTTGTGGAATTAGACCGAGTGAGGTTTTGGATATGCCTTATACTAGGGTAAGTTTTTGATAATGGTAAGAGAGAATTTGAGAATCTTTCTACACCAGAGTAATTAAGGTTGAGGAAGACCTCCTTTTTTACCCATGCTTCCTTGGACATCAAGTATTAGAGGAAGATCTCTTTACTTGGGGTTATCCTAAACCCCCGGTTTATGGGGAGTGGACTAAACTTCCCTTATCTTTGATGATCGATAGTGTGAGGATGGACATTCCCTCCCTATCAAAAGTAGTTGAGGACGGACAATTCCCTCTCTACTTACCACTTGAAATGTGGACGGACATTCCCTCATCGTTGTTGTTGATCGAGATTGGTCTAGTTACCCGGAGTAGTTCTATGTGATGTAAGTGAGTCACAAAGAGGTTGACGTGCACCAACCTATAAGCAGACTACTACCAAGTGAATGGTTTTAAATGCTAGCATTGTTTGAGATATGTGGTCCTGATGATTTGAGATATGAATCTTGAGAGATGAGATTTCATTAGATTTGATAAAATATTTATGATTTGACAAACTCGAGACTTGATGATTTGAATTACCATTTAAGATATGAGATTTCATGAGAATTTCTTGATATGATTTTTGATTTACTGATTTGAGTCTTAATGACTTTAGTTATGATGGATTTGAAACATTAGATTTTTATGATGCGCTTGATAATTTTCAAAACAAGAATTTTAATGATATTGGATGATTATACATGATTTTCATAATTAATTGAACCTCTGTTTCAGGAAGAGGAAGGACCAGAGTTGGCTTTAGCCACCTTCCTACGGATTATGTAGAAATGATTTGAAATGATCTTTCCCCGAAACAGCTGGAATTATTGTGATGACATGTTTTTAATCAAACTATTGAGGATTTTATGATTCTCATCCCTACAGTAGGCAAGCAAGATGAAGCATGACGAAGCTCAAGGAAGATGAGATAGTTTAGTTAGATTGATCAGATTTTGTATAATTGGTTAATATAGGTATATTATGTTTAGCGATGTATTCTTTGTATAAAAATTCATTTCATATTATATGTGTGATATACTTCTGCTAAGGCTCATATTTTCGTATATTATTAAATTGTTTCTTTGAAAATTTGGGATATTCATAAGTAATGTACCAAATTCTAATTATTGATGCGTAAACTGGTTACGTCATTAGAGTTAGTAACTTGGGACGTTACAATTAGAACATAATAATTAGAGTGGCAGCAACGACGAACCGTGAGAGAGAACAACGTGAGTGAACAACCAAGGAGCGGTAGCAAGAACGGACGGTCGAGCGAGACGTAGTGGATGACCAAACGAGAAAAAGCGGACAACCAAGCTAGAGGGATACGACGAGCTTGGGGAAGAATAGAGAGCATATGAGTAAGAGAGTGAGGGGATGGGCGAGCGAGAGAGAGGATGAGGGAGTGAGAATCTGAGAGTGAGAAAGAAGATAAGCGAACAAGGAGAATGAGTGAAAAATTGAAAATGGATGGATGAAGGACGATTGGTATGAGAGAAAAGATAAGAAAATAAAATTAAATGGTAAAGGTAAAGGTAAAGTGAATCTAAGATAAAAATAAAGAACAAATGTGATATGAACAAAAATATAGGAAGAAATCCTAAATCTTATGACTATAAAGATATTCTTTATATTCCTTTAATAAATTTTTCAACTTTTTCTGATGATGCAAAAAATTCAAGAATATGATTTATTTTCCAAATATAATTTTACATGTTAACTAGTCACTAAACTTCACTATTTATTCCTGAGTTAAGTTAACCTTTAAAGAATTGAATTAAAACACTTTTAGGTATTCTTCTAATATATTCCAATCAATTCTTCATCCTCTAATTGACAATTACTTATAATTAATTTTAAGTTACTTTGAGCTATCTCTCACGTTCAGTGTTATAGATTTATGCTCAATTCACCCCAAACAATTACCCAAATTATTCGATAACCAATACTAGATTTATTGAACTACTGTAACACGGATTAGTACCATTAGATTAGGCAGAATGTTACATAGATCACTACTATTCTAGTATGAAGTTGGAGAGAGAAATTTATTAGGGCTAGACATAGTACAACAAACTTCAAAGAAAATAAAATTTATCAGGGATAAACTGCTTACTTCACAAAGTAGGTAGAAAAGTTATGCTGATAAAAGAAGAAGATCTCTGGAATTTCAAGAAGGAGAACATGTATTTTTTAAAATCTCTCATATAACTGGAACAGGCAAACACTTAAATCCAAGAAACTGAGTCCTTGATTCTTAGGTTCATTTCAAATTCTCAAGAAGGTAGGGCTAGTAGCTTATCAAATAGCCCTTTAACCGAGTCTATCAAATCTTCATGATGTTTTTCATCTTTCTTAGCTTAGAAAATATCGTTCAAATTCTTCTCACATCCTATCCAGTGAACCAATACAGTTAAGACAAGACTTGACCTATCCCATCAAACATGTACAGATTTTGGACACTTTTGATAAACAGTTAAAAGGAAAAATAATCCCTTTGATCAAGGTATTATAGGAAGGATTAACACTAGAACAAGCAACTTGGGAAAAGATAGATGAAATGCAACAGAATTATCTAGAGTTATTCTCACCAGGTAAAATTTTGAGGACAAATTTTTTGTTTTTATGGAAGGGAGAAATGTAATATCCTTTCTAGATTATATATATATATATATATATATATATATATATATATATATATATAAAAGATAGATGAAATGCAATAGAATTATCTAGAGTTATTCTCATTAGGTAAAATTTTGAGGACAAATTTTTTGTTTTTATGGAAGGGAGAAATGTAATATCCCTTCTAGAATATATATATATATATATATATATATATATATATATATATATATATATATATATATATATGACAATATTTAAATTGTGTTATGTATTCATAGGACACACATGTAATTTATTAAATTGTTATTAGGGACGTATGTGTATATGTATATAAAAGATAGATGAAATGCAATAGAATTATCTAGAGTTATTCTCACTAGGTAAAATTTTGAGGACAAATTTTTTGTTTTTATGGAAGGGAGAAATGTAATATCCCTTCTAGATATATATATATATATATATATATATATATATATATATATATATATATATATATATATGACAATATTTAAATTGTGTTCTGTATTCATAGGACACACATGTAATTTATTAAATTGTTATTAGGGACGTATGTGAAATTAAAAATTGTTGCGTACAAATTAAATTATTTGTTTACAGTGAGTCCAAAGGAATGACAGAAGATTTTCTAGAATGCTCGAATTTCTCAAAAACATTTATAAGGCATGTTAAATAGAAATTTAAGAAAAATTGAGAAAAAAAACAAAACTCTAAAACCCTATGTAATTACGCTAACTAATTTGGTTTGTAGTTTAGTTTGTTTATGGAACTAGATTGATAACTAAGTTAGGTTTGTTTAGTTAGTGTAACTAAGTCATCATGAATCAACCATGAACCAATGAGAAGTTAGACATTTGGAAGGCTTCTAATTGGTTAGAAACTTGGAGAAGTAACAATTGGTTCACTTATCATTGGATGGTTAGAAAATATAAAAGGAAAATAATTGAAGAGAAAAAGAAAAGATGAACACTCCATGAACTAGGAGTTTCGACCAAGCTAGAAACAAGGAGGAAGAAAAGGAGAAAAACTAAGAGAAAATTGGAAGAAAATAGAAATCTACAAGCTAGTGGAGGAACAAGAAGATTTTCAGGGAATCTAGGCTAGAATCAAGCTTCAAGTCCTTCCTTGTTCAAGTTTCTTTCAAGACCAAGAGATAGGGAGTCATACTTTTTCAACTATTTTCTTGTGTTGCTCTAATGACGTATCCAGCTTACACATTAGTAATTAGAATTTGGTACATTACTTATGAATATCTAAAAATATTTAAATAAAAGATTTAACAATATACAAAATAGGGGCCTTTATAGGAAGCGTAATATACATATAATATGAGCCTAAACGGGTGTAATATTATACATATACTGAGAAATGTTTATACCAGAAAACAACAGAATACAATATTCATTAAATGCCTCCAAGGCATTATCTATACATTCTTAATACAAAATTCAGAACTTCAAATAAATTATATCTTCTGCTTCTACTGTCGTGCTGCAAGATTGCGACCCTGGAATTATCATGGAATAAAATACAGAAATGGGGTGAGAATACTAATTCTTAATAGTTCTATTATGAAAACGTATCATCACAATAATTCCAATTGTTTCAGGGAAAATACATTTCTTGAAATTCAATTTGAATATATATATATATATATATATATATATATATATATATATATATATAGAGAGAGAGAGAGAGAGAAAGAGAAAGAGAAAGAGAGAGAGAGAGAGTTAGAAGGGTGGCAAAAGTGTCAAATCTAGTCTCTTCTCTTCTTGAAACAGAATTCCATTTAATAGTAGTTTTCAAAAATATTCTTTGTCAAATAATACAATTTCAATCACAAATAACTGTAGGAGATATCTCCAAATACAAATACTATTATATCAAATTCATTCAATCATTCATATACTCATTCAAGTCATAATATGACATAAAAAATCAATTCCATTATTCATATACATACTCAAGTCATAATATTGTGAATGCTTACGTCATGGAACTCATGAAGATTTTGATGATAACAAAGCCAAGATGATGACCAAGTACAAATGGATGCAAAGCTGACATAGTTTTAGGACTTAGGATCTTAATGTAAGGAGCTCTCTTGATATCTCAATTATTTTCTTAAAAGAGCTTGTCAAAATCAAATGGTTTTTAAATCTTGAATTATGAAAAACAAGCTTATTTCTTTAAAAATCCAAGTTTTTTTCTAAATCTCAATGCTTATCAAGCTTAAATGGGCTTTAAAATGGGTTCAAGGATTCTTATAATTATACCCCAAGGCTTAGTAATCAATTAAAAGCTTCTTTGGAAGCTAGTAATCGATTACCAAGGCTTGGTAATCAATTACAAGCATGTGGGAAACCATTGTTTTAAAAGTCAGAGACCATGTAATCGATTACATGAGGTATTTAATCAATTACACCTTTGGCAGAGATCATGTAATCAATTACATGAAGGTTATAATCTGCAACATTCTCCTAACCTCAATGATCCTAATCAGAGTTATAAAAGCTCAGTAATGCTGGTAAGAACTATCTATTAATTCAGATAATTTTCTAAACTAGTTTGAGCGTAATTCTATAACATTAAATAGAAGAGAGTAATTAAAGTATATGCTAAATCAGTTGATATGATAGAAATAAATATGAAAAAAATTTCATATTTATTTCCTAGTTAATAATCATGAAGAGGAGTTGTAGAAAATTTTGGAGAAACAACAAAGCAAGATTAGTATTTTTAAGGATACCGATAAAAAATTAATGGAACGGTTAAGTATCTCAGAAAATTACGAAAATTCATGGAAATGACAAGTAAAATATGGAGAATATGTTGGCATAAAATACTAACTAAGATAAGTATCAGTAAGCATAATTACTCAATGTGCAGTTTAACTTAACTTGAGACCGAGTAATAAAGCTTAATTGATAAGTAGCAGTATATGGAGAAATGTGGAGAAATAAATCCAAGGACTAGGTTAAGTCCTAAAATTTTTCCTAAGACCTATAGTAACTTGAAATCTTGGTATTGAAAAATTAAAGAATGCTTAACAGATACAAAAGTTCCAATATCAAATTTTTTTAGTCAAAGTTGGCCGTCCAAATGCTCTATAGTTTTCTCCACTTATCCTATCATATTTTCTCTTCATCTTTTTGCCTCTAACGTTTCTCTTTCTCTTTGTTTCTAAATGTCACTTCCCAAGAAAATAGAGAAAATACAAGCAAAATCAAGGAGAAATCAAGAAGCAAGAAAAATAAATTGAAGGCAAGAAAGAGAAGGAAGTTGCAACAAGCTAAAGGGCTTGAGGTAGGAGTTGTTTCCTGCTGTTTATTGCTATTTTTCTTGTTGTTTGCTGCTGTTTTTTGCTGCTATTTTTTTGCTATTATTTTTGCTGTATTTTGTTTCTTTTGCAACCTATTTCTATTGTATTTTATTTTTGCTGTATTTTGTTTTTGTTGTAACTATTTTTTGTTGTAACTATTTTTTGTTGTATTCTGTTTTTGATGTATTTTGTATCTGCTATAAGTTATTTTTGCTATATTCTATTTTTGTTGTAAGTTATATTCGATGACATGGGATGGATCAAGGATATACTTTCGCAATTATGACATATGGAAGATATTATGAGGATTAGAAAGAAAGATGAGGTAAAACTAGTTGGTAAGCTACCGAACTAATCTGAAGAAGAATTTGATATAGTCTGTAGAATTTAGGAGAGAGTTTACTGGCAACTCAGACAAAATGATACATATTTAGCAACTTCTCTCTTCATTCCTTGCTACTAATACTTTTGTTTTAGATCTTGATGTATCTTGGTCATTCTGGTGTATATACTCAACTTACTCGTGTGAGCTTCATAGAAAATTTACTCCTTGAGTTCTAAATCATCTGGTATACAGACCTTACCCGTGAACATCTGGATTCCATCAAATTTCTTCTTCACAATCTAACGCCATGCCTTGTTTTAATAGTTCCTTCTTGTCTTGTAGAAATTGGTCACTTTTCTACTTCTCTCGAATTTCTCCCAATAGATCATTCAAAATAATGACTGTACCCAGACATACCTCATCCGGTGTCATTTCCAATGACAACCACTTATCCCTGAATTCTCTATTAATTCCTTCTCCCTGACCATTATAATGAAGATATTAAGTAGTTTTCCGGTTCAAAGCATCTACTATGACGTTTGCTTTCCCAGGATGACATTGAAGCTAGAAGTCATACTTCTTCAAAAATTTCTAGTCATCTTTCTTGTCTCATGTTCAGCTCCTTTTAGTCAAACAGATACTTCAGGCTCTTGTGATTGCTAAAGGCGTTAAACACTGCTCCATACAAAAAGTGTCTACACATCCTCAGAGTAAATACAACTGAGGCTAACTCCAAGTCATGAGTTAGGTAATTCTCCTCATGCACCCTCAACTACCTCGAGGCGTAAGACACAACCTCCCAACTTTGCATGATCACATATCCTAGACCTTGATGTGAAGCATCACAAAACACTTCAAATGGTTCCCTAGGATCAGGTACAACTGAGGCTGGCAAGTATTCGAATATCTCCTCAACCCTTGAAACTTCCCTTACCTTCATTGGTCCATAAAATGACTTGATTCTTTCTTGTAAGCTAGGTGAGAGGTCCTGCTATCTTGGGGAATCTATCATTGCTCCCTTGATAAAAACCAAATTAATCTCACCAACTACGAATCTCCTTTACGATCTCTGGTCTCTCCTATTGAAGGACTGCTTCAACCTTTGATAAATCCACAACAATTCCTTCCTTGGAATCTCATGACCCAAAAGTTTAACCTCCTCAAACCAGAATTTGTACTCTGATAATTTGGCGTACATTTCTTCTCCTTTAAAGTCTGGGAAACCATACGGAGATTTTAACATGTTCCTCCATATTTTTTAGAATAGATCAGATTATCATCGATAAAGACAACAATAAATCTGTCTAGGTAAGGACGAAAGATCTGATTCATGTAATCCCTGAATACGACAGGAGCATTCGTCACTCCAAACGGCATCACGAGATACCCATAATGCCCATAGCGTATTCAAAAAAACCATTTTGGGAACATCCTCAACTTCCCATGAATTTAATGATGACCAGAACGTACATCTATCTTGAAGAAAACATTGACTCCCTTTTCGCTAATCCATCGAATCGTTTGTCTTCATCCGAGGATACTCATCCTTAATCGTAATCTTGTTCAATTGGCGATGATCCTCATCTCACCGAGAAATTCCATTCTTCTCCTTAACTGACAGCACTGTAGCTCATCATGTGAAACTCTTTGACTACAAGAGTGGCATTCATATTCCCCTTGCTTTTGTCCTCCACAAAAGATAACATGTATCCTTGGATTCCTTTTCCCCACAAAGCTTCAACTTTGGTGACTGTTACGAATTCAAAAGTCTTAGTTTCAGGAAGCACTAAGGTTTTCATTAGAATGATGTAGCATGATATAATTAGAAAGTAACCAATCCATTCCTAAAATCACACGCATTCGAGAACAAGGTAAATAATTTGAATTAACCAAAAGGATTTGGTCTTTAACACAAATAGGATAGTTTGAACAACTGGATAATAACAATAGGAGTGATAATAGAAACAGAAATGAACGAGTCAAAAGTAATGAAGATACTGATGACCCTAATCAATCCACACAGTCATAAGTCATAAAGAAATAGGTTGCCCCCAGAGTTATACAACACATTCACGGGATCATCTCCTGTGGCACAATCTCCATTGTTTAGATCTTCAGTCTGAGAAACTTTCGTTCCATCCAAGGTATAATCTTTCCCTTCAGCTTGAGGTCTCAAAGTACGTACATCACTAATAGAAGACTTCTTCTTTAGTAGAGCACAGTCTCTAGAAATGTGTCTGAGCTTTCCGCACTTGAAACAGACTACCCCCTTGATTTTACACTCCTTCGTTAAGTGATTCTTCCCACACTTTTTACATCTTGGTAAAAATGTCAAGGTTTGACTGGATCTACTGCCACTAGCACTCCCTCCAAAAGTTGGATGTTGCTGTTGCTTCCCTGATAATCGTGAATACGATTTTTGCTTAAATTGATTAACTTTTCTGTTATTCCTCCTTTGGAATCTAGGCAATCCAAGGTTACCCCAAAACTGGCTTTCCTCCAATAGATTCTGAACCTCAACTTCCAATTCTCGTTGTTGTGTGGCCCTCTGATTCTGTTGCACCGTTATATCAGTCATGTTCTTTATTACTCCTATCACTGCGGTCATATGACCATTGTCGCATTTCATACCCACATGTGCACGTCTACCACGAGTCATTGACTTTCTTCGAAGGCGGACAAAACATGGCACAACAAAAACAAATGTGATTATTCCAAATAGCATTGTCTCTTTTTGGAAACCAAACACAAAGAATCACACAATCCAAACAAGATAAGTCCAATCCACGAATCCTAACAGTCTCCAGCTCGAGCTTCTTCATTCTGCCTTCTATAGCGTAACCTCTTGTAATTTGTCAATCCTCGAATAGCTCTTCAGACCATACTTACATCAGTTATTCCTTTCCCCAAGAGATCGACTCTCCAAAACCTCTTGTACTCCTTACTCAAGAACTCCTATTCTCCTAATACGCCTAGGTGAAGTCATAGTTTCCTATCCACATAGAACATTACATATTGAGTAGGCCAGTCCTCAATATCATGCAACTATATAACAGTAGCTACTAACATTCAACCTATGGCAAGCTATGCATTCCTTTCCCATCTTCTTAATTAAGAGACAAGGAAGTGTATAACATACAAGAACTCTAATATGCCTGAACATAGCAAGTCCATACCCCGGCTCAACAGGATGAACTGCTCTGATACCACCTAGTGCAACACCTCTTGATTTAATAACCATAGCACAATCGTCATTATGCTACAATCACTAAATCAAGACGTGCTACAATTTAAGCAAGTCTGAAAATTTGATCATTATGCATATATAGAAAATATGAGCCACGATATGAAATATATTTATATTTACTTGCATCCGAAATACAACATTAGCTTAAAATAAAGTTATTAAATTTCCACAATCCGTGCATAAAAGTAACATATAATAATATTAAATATAAATTTTACATAGAATAACTGCCATATAAAACTTCGACCTCTTCCAAAGTGAAACACCAGGAGAGAAGGGTCCTGCACTTGATCCTCCTCCGGATCTCTAACAGATGAACTTCCCTCTTGAGACATGTCATGATGCATAGGAACTTGAATAGGTGATACAACTGAAACCTCTCTAGAAAAGAGGTGGCGGTTATCCCACAACTCCCTGATGGGTATAGGGAACTCCACATGCATAAAAGTATGAGAAATACTCGTAGCAGCTCCAGGATAATTGCCACTTTGAATTATGGTCACATCCCCTATGTACATAAAATGCTCTGCATCACGGTCAGAATGCCAGGCTTCTAAGCCTCCATGGAGCTGTATCCACATGCAATTGAAGAAAGCTTGTTCAGATGCCATCGCAAAGAGACAAAAGTCGATCCCAAACTAAACTAAGCTAATTCAACTCGCCCTCTTAACAGTCTTTATTCAAATATAGCATAAGACAGAGCAATACAACAAAGAGGTGAGACATCCTACTCTCATTACCAATTATGGCAGTAAAGAAACATAACGGCGCAGGACGCCCACATAGTAAAGCAATAATATTAAATAGCAATAATCACATACGATAAAAGAAACAACAACAAAGTCTTAGACAATAAGCAATAAAACAGTTCAAATAATCATAACATCATTAAAACAATAGTCCAACCATCATATAAATGAACAATAGTTTCATCATCATGTAAATGAATAAATGCATAAATGCCAAATGATATGCTAACTCACTATGCACGTGCACATGGTACCAAAATCCTACTCCATGGAGCTAATCATAAACATTCAGAGAGAATGATCAAGGATTCATGCCAGTATCTCATTAGCCTAAAAATAAAGTGCTTATCAGAAAAATAATCTTTTGTGCAACATGGCTTATACATGGCACTCTCATCAGGATCATGATATAGGACAATGTCTCAGTCCGGATCATCGTTGCGTTTGCATCAGTCTATCCAACGGCACAAAGGAGCTCTTAACTGTCCATGATGGAACACCCATGCCCCGACGCCCCCAAGGTCAACAATATGACCTACACTTTAGTCTACTCGCACCCGCACTAAGGTGTAATTCAATCTCCTAGGCATGCACCGTCTTAACAATAGAGTCCAATGGACTTTCACAAATACATGATGACTTAATGCATATCATGTATATTCATCAATAATATACTTATCATGAAACATACCACAATTTGGTCAAGTTCAATATCAACATATTCATGTATATTTCATAGTGATATACTTTCTCATAACCATGCCATAACTAGCCAATGTAATTATCAACAACATAACATATTTAAATCTTCAACAATAACACCTAGTTATTAAAAATTCAACCATAGGTTACGTTTTCATTTCAAGACTTTTATCATTAATCCTCTCTAGGGGAATCCTCTTGTAATTCTCATTGAACCTTTAGTTATCTTGATTAGCCAAGTTCTTTACTTTAAATTTAATCATATTCACTTAGAATATTATTCTAAGGCTCTCCAATTCTTACTCACACTCTTGTTCTTTTCTCAATTCTAAAATCACTCTTGTCAAGTAAATCTCTTTCCTTCATTTTTCCTACCTTATGAATCCATAATAACTTATTAAATTACCTATTCACCTAAGTCTTATCTTGATTCATAAATCTTAGCCAATAAAGCCCTAGAGGCCGTGAGCCTCCCAAGGACAAGAGTCCAACCAATTTCTCCATTACATTGTTAGTGTGAACCCTAAGGGTCATTGAACCCACAAATTTTCATCTTGTTTCATCATTGTTTATCCTTAATCAACTACTTTTTAACCTAAGCTTCTAAGTTCCAAATTATCACAAAACTTGTCTTGGATATCCCGTTTTCTTTCCTCTTGGCTGAGACCTCTCCCTAAGGTTTCTAGTCCTAAAATTATCATTATTTCCTCAATTATCCATCACCTAATTTCCTTAGGTCCCAAATTAGTATACAAATTCCATCATGGACCCATCATTGGGCCACTTGGCCGTGAGCCTCATTATAATAAAAGCCTAACCCTTTTTTTTCTCTCACCACATTGTTGATTACTTGTCACTTAATTACTTAAGTCTCAAGGTTGCACAAAAATCACAACTTGGACTAATAAACCTCCTAGAGGCTGTGAGCCTCCCAAGGTGAGAAGTCCCAAAATTTTTCCATTACAATCATCAATTCTTTAACACCTAATCACCTAAGTTTCAATTCCCACAAAAAGATCCAACTCAAACCCCCAAATTTTGTCCAAGGCCGTGACCTCCCTTAAATGGGTAGGAAACCCTACATTTTTTCATTCATCAAATCCAAGCAATCCAACATCATCAAGACATTCAAAACAACCAACATTTCCATATAAATCAAATAGACATATAACATGAAAAATAAGCATACAAAGAGAGCAATCCATTGAGGATTTCTCCATCAACAACACACAAGACATCTCCTTACTACCAAGATTAGTTGAAGAGGATTATCTCCCTCTTACCTATGGAAGACAACTCAAGAAAGTAAGCCTCTTGGTCCTCTCCTTGAAATTTCATCCAAAAGCTCCAAGAAACCCTAGAATGATTAAACTTGTAGAATCAACAACCAAAGGTTGAAAAGATGAATCCTTGGTCACAAGGGTGATCAAGGATCACGAAAATGAGAAGAAAAAGAAAGAAAATTGAGAACTTTATCTCAAAGCTTCAAGCTTTATGGCTTGAAGAATGATGATGAAGATGTGAGCTTTTTAGGTAGCTTCCAACAAGGAAAAGTCTTAGAATGTGATGTAGTGTATAGAAATGTGGTTACTTGAAATTTTGCAAACTTGGAGGTGCAAAAATGGTGTGAGGCCGTGGAGCATGGAGAGGGAAGGAAGAAGAGAAAAAAATGAGAGAAAAGTGAGAGAGAGGGAAACCTTCAAGTATTATGTAGATTCAAGGATCAAGATGAGCTTAAGCAAACAAAGGTTAAGGTTGAACAATCATAGAAGGTGAAGAAGTGGAGCATGGAGAAGAAGAGAGGACTTGAGAGAAAATGGGAGGAAGAAAGGATGGAGAGAGAAAGTGATAGTTTTTGAAATGAGTAAATGAGAATGTGATGAAATGAAATCACAAATTTTTGCTCCCCAAAATGGTGCATTGCCGTGGAGCTACAAGGGGGGGGGGAGAGAAATGGCTTCTCCAACAAGTTTTGGGCATTTTGGTCAATTTTGGTGAAAGCTTCCTTAAGAAGCTTTGATTAAAATATCTTTATTTTGAAATAAAGGTGATTTGATTTGACATAAAGTGGATCTCCTTTGGATAAGATGATAAGATTTCTACTACTAGCTATTACCTAATGAACAATTGTTATAGATAGCAAAGCCAGTATTAATTGTCTGACAGATAATAAAATGTACAACGATTTTTTTTTATCTGATAAAAATTTCAAAAAACGTGAAATCTCGTAAACTGTATCTAGCCTCGGGTTTAGTAAGATCCCCCGTCAACGTTACCATAGATCAAGATTCTCGGAAAAAATATCTCATTTTCCCTGCTCTGCTTAGTGCACACATAAAATGAGGAATATATTAAAATATTCAACGTTTCCGAAAAAATCCAAAAAAATTCACAAAAATCACGAATATTATAAAATGACTATTCATCATGAAATTATTAATTTTCAGGGTGTTACACTATCCTATTAATGAATCATCACATTCAAGCCAAATTGAATGAAATAGAACATGTATCAATCATACACACGATCTCAAATCCAAATTCCTATGTCTAGGTTCATTAGATTTGAACAAATCAATTGAAAACTGATCAAACATTCACAGCATTAAGCATTATATGATTGAACAAAAACCAAATCATGTATATAACTCAAAGGATTACAAGTTTAATCAATATCTATAGGAGGATCCAATGTAAAACCCTATAAATAGCCTAGCCAACCATGACAAACGAAAATATATCATAAACACTCATAGTCATGGAGATGGAAAAGAGAAAAGAGAAGAAAAGGGAAGAACAAAGCTTAAGGGAGTAATCCTCCAAGCTTCAATCCTCCACCAAGGTGAAGAGAGACTCCAAACTTGGTCACTTCTGCTTCCTTCTAATCTGAAATGATAAAACCTGGCCGCAGCTTTCTAAAATATGACCTAACTTCTTAAAAATTTAATGCAACAGTATTTATAGGGCTCAAAAAATAGAGTCATGTCGCGGCATTCAACTACTTACGTCGCGGCACGTTACATTTTAGGTTGGGATGTCACGATATTCACATCCTCATGCCACGGCATGCAAAATGCGTAGCTTGTAACACCCCTTTGGAGGATGTCACACACAAAATAAAATAAAATAAATAGAAATAAAATCTACCCAAGTTGCAGAATATTTGTTAAAATTATTACGGGTTGTAAAAATAATTCCCGATAAATGTAAATATGTAATAAAAAAAAAATAATACGAAATATACGAAATAAAAAAAACATCATCACTAATAATATACATATGGTTAAGTTATAAACCTGTACATATAATTTACAACTAAGATTATAACTCTTTAAACAAGAACAGTAAAGAAAGCAATAAAAGAGTTAATATATACAGACATACGCTGACGCGCCCAAAAAAAAAAAACATCATGATTATCTACTCCTCTCGATGGATCACTCTCGGTGTGAAAATGATCATCGGAGATAAATATCCCCGATGTCTCGACATACGGCGATAACGGGATCGCGCAATCGATACGATGCTTATCTCACTAGGCTCGTGGTTTTCAAGACCCCAATAACGCCTAATGGATAAGGGCAACTCTAAATGCGAGAAAAAGCGTCGTCGTCGAAATCGGATCTCCATCAAACCGATGACGTAGAATCACGGTCATACGTCCAAAGATAGGTAATGTAAGCACGATCTCCTCGTAAATGCCAAGCCAAATCACCTCCATGGAATACCAGCTCTACAAATCCCAAAAATGCAGGTGTCGCCATCCCCCACACAATCAATCCAGAGGGTATGGATGATCGGATGGTTCTTGCTCGTAAACCGATCGTCGGCCTGCTGATCTCCCTCTTCCTCAGGGTACACGATCTCAAGAGGCTGTTCCTCTTCTTCCTCTTCAAACTCTTTATCGCATAAAATAAATAGACAATAGACACATACAATAAAGAGGTAAGACAACATAAAACCATCACAACATGGCAAATAAGAAGACGACAAATAACTACTACACAGTTCATACAATACAAATAAGCTATAACAGTAATACATATTAAATATCCTAGGGTTTCAGAACATCATAGACAGATCACAAATAAAGAAAATCACACAGATAAATCAATCTCACAGATAAGATAAGATAAGAAATAGACAACTAACATAAAAATTATCAGATAAATATAAATAGAGAAAATGTAAAAATATCCAAGATGTTACCAAATAAAGATAAATAGAGAAAAATGGAATAATATCCAAGATATACTCAAATACACCAAAACACAACCCTACTCCATGGAGCTAAACCCAAACAGATATCAGAGAGAATGACTTGCAAAATCTATTAGTACCACGGCTGCCCAACCAACTATTACGCGATCACACGTTGCGTCAATAGCCTACGACACTGGAATCTACCATCCAGCGTAGTATAGTTCACATGCCTCCGTTGTGGCACTATAGGCAATGTACTACTAGACTTTACAAACCTCGATTAAATATAGTGAATGTCGAGTACATTAATGTGCTATCGGTTTACACGGCCCAATGGAGCTACCAACTCGTCACATGTGGGATCCCGTACACTAAAGTCTCCAAGTTTATTAGAACAATAAACAACACTACACTTATCGCATCGACAACACGATGTTATTCGTCTCGTCAACCCAAAACACCAAAAATTGGCATAAAGATAAAACATAATTCCAAATATATGAAATTACGAAAATGCCCTTAAGATAGAAATATATGCCCTCAATGGCGAAAGCTCAGACGGGTTCACTTTTTCCCGACAAAGAAGATAACCTCAAAACACAGACGGGTTCACGTTTTCCGACAAAGCGAAAAATAAATACGGTAACGTTCAATCGCTTAGAAATTTTATCGCGTTTTTGAAATCTCGTCGTTTTTACAAACGCGTTTAAAAATCGGGTAAAAATATTTTTCTGTTTTTAAAATCGCGTAGCATTTTTAATTCGTTTTCTCAATCGCGTAGGATTTTTAAATCATTTTCTTATTCGAATGCCTTTAAAATTACTGTTTAAACAGATAGAAATAATATTTAGTACCTTTAAACTACGTAGAATAATTTTTCATACCGTATACTGTCATTAGGATATTTTGACTATCTTATAGGTTCATTTTTACTAAAAATTGACAGTATTTTGTTTGGAAACTTATAATAATGGTTTTCTAATTTTTTTTCCATAAAAATTTCTGTTTACCTAATTTTTAACCATTTCATTAAATTCTTTTTGAAATCTCTAACATGCTTCAAAACCAAAAGTGAGCTATATGTTAGAAAATTTCTTAACATTATCAGTATTTCTTCCTAATGATAAAATTATGAATTTTAACCCTTTAGATTTACTTCTAATCAATTGGTTCCTTCATAAATTATTATAGAAAATTTCTTCTTAATCGGTATTTGTTTCTTTTTAATTGAAAAAGGTTTAGAAACAAGTTTTTAAAATCATGAATTCCTATAGTGGCATGTTGGCCGAAATTTTATAAAACTTTTACATTTGATTTCCAAAATGTCTTTCACCTTTTAAAATGTATTCTATAGTCTAAGTTCATTAAATCATTTTAGAAAATAGTTATCTATATTCAATTTAATCCTTTAGGCATATTGGCCCAAAATACTAAGTTTGTACCATTTGATTTCTAAATGCATTTTTCTTTGATCAAATCAATTAGAAACTTTCTTGATTCTCCTAGGTTCATTAAGCTACACTTTAGGAAAAATCAAGAGAACATTTTGGTCCTCCAAACTTTGGCATTGCCGTGAGCTATTGGATTGTGTTCTTTGGAACACTCATGCAAACTTACACATGTTATTCACATCCTATGACTTATCATACAATTTCTAACACATGCATTATATTCCTAACATATGCAAAATATTTCTAATACATGCAAAATATTTTCTAACACATACAACCTAAATTAAAGCTTGTAGACATGCATTCAAAAGCTATTAGACATGCAAGATTATTACAATTACCAAATAAGAAAGCTACTAACAAATAACACTTAAGCTACTAGCAACCACAAAAATTAACAAATACACACATAAATAACACATGACCACCGAATCCTTATGGATTCTACAACATCACAAATAACTCCATCTTCTTACCACCATCAAGGGATGATAAGAATTGTCTTCCTCTTACCTTAAATGAAGACAAAAACTTGCTTTCTCACCTCCTTAGGTCACGGTTTTCACTCCACCAAACACCTAAAATTTTCAAACAAAACCTACATGTTACTAACCATGAAAAAGAAGCTAAACCATGGAAAAATCATGGCTTAGAACTTTGAAAAAGAAGAGAGAAAAGAAAAGTATGAAATTTCACCTTCTAGGTAAAACTTCCAAGGTTGGTTTCCAAGCCTTAGATGGAAGAATTTGAAGAAACTCCCAACTACAAAGGTTCTTAGAATGGTGTTTAGATTAAGGAAACTTGGTTAGAAAAATTTTTGGATGGTTGGATGGTGTAGTTTGTGTCTTGGCCGAATATGGTGGAGAAAATGGGCAAGAATGGTGGCTAGGGTTCTTGATGAGAGAGAAGAGAGAAAGTGATGAAGACAAAGTGATATTTTGGTCACCAAAGGCCTCTTGGCCGTGGACTTCAAGTGGGGTGCAAGGTGGGCACCTTGCTTGGCTTCATCCAAGCCATTGGATGAATCAAAGGCTAAGATTAAGCCTTGGTGAGCAAGCCTTCTTCTCATTGGTTAGCTTATGGTGACTCACATGCTTTGAGTCACACTGTATTTAATTTTCACGTGAGTCACTAGCCGAGTCACTGTTCTCGGAAAGTTCTACAAACCTACGGTGATTAATTAAGCTACCGATCTAACTGTTTCGCTAATTGTGGGTCCCGCAAAATATTTCCGGGTCCACCATCACTAAAACATATCGACTAATAAAATAATATTATAATAATATAAAATTATTTTATTGATGATTAAATCCTAAAAATTGAAAGATTATTTTTAGTCTCATTCAGAATCGGGTTAAGTAAGATCCCCCAATTCTAAATAATCAAATAAGATTTTCCGGCCCGAATATATTATTTTCCCGCATTTCGAGCAAATCACGCAAAAAGTTCATATAAAATCACAGTACGGTATTTTCTCGGCATTAAATCAAGAAGAAAACAATTAAAAACAGACAAAAACAGAGAAAACAGTACGTTCGGGACGTAACGGTCATTTCTCCATTTTTTCCCACAACGTAGGTAATTATCCAAAACGTTCAAATAAAATATCCAAAGAAGTATTATTTAGCTGTATATCTTTCGAGAAAAATTAATACAAGAGTTCTAAAAATTTTTATTTGACCGTCTCAAGCAAATTACGTAAAACGATCAAATAAAATTTGAACTCAGATTATCGAAATTGTTTTCATACAAAATTCAAGAATAGAAAAACAGGGACACAAGCGGTCATTCATACAAAAGCATGAAAAAAGTAAAACAAGACATTCGAATATTTTCTAAAAATTGGGGCGTTACAACACTCCCTCAACAAATAAAAATTTCGTCCTCGAAATTTGATGTTTATCCGAACAAACGAGGATATCGATCCTTCATTTTATCTTCCAGTTCCCAAGTAGCTTCACCCGTCACATCATTCCATATAACCTTCACCACTCGATCATCTTCCTCGAAGTTGCTTTACCTTTTCGTCCTCTATCCCGACGGGTAAAGTTTCGTAAGTCAAATTCTCCTTTAATTGCACGTCATCGGTTGTATAACATGTGTCGGATCTAGCATATACTTCCGAATCGAGACACATGAAACACGTCATGCAAATTGGATAGGAAAGGCGGCAAAGCAACTCGATATGCTACAGACCAATACGTCGGATAATCTGATATGGTCCAATGAATTTAGGAGTAAGCTTCTTAGATTTAATTACCCTTCCGACACCAGTCGTAGGAGTAACTCTCAGAAACACATGCTCACCCTCCTCAAATTCAAGAGGTCGTCTTCGCTTATCCGCGTAACTCTTTTGTCTGCTTTGCGTCGTCCTCATCTTTTCTTGTATCATCTTGACTTTATCCGTAGTTTGCTGTACAAGCTCCGGTCCAACAGTCATACTTTCTCCATCTTGATACCAGATAACGGCGTTCGACATTGTCTTCCATACAATGCTTCATAAGGTGCCATTCCAATGCTTGCGTGAAAACTATTGTTGTAGGTGAATTCTATCAAAGATAAAAATTCATCCCAACTTCCCCGTTGTTCCAAAACACAAGCACGCAATAAATCCTCCAAAAGATCGTATAGTTCTTTCGGTCGACCGTCACCATGGATGATACGCCGAACTCGCCGTAACTTAGTTCCCATAGCTTCTTGTAGACTTCGCCAAAATCTTGACGTAAACCTCGGATCTCGTCGAAATTATACTTGTCGGCACACCATGTAGTCTGACAATTTCACTGATGTACAACTGGGTTAATCTTTCCAATGAATATTTGATATTGATCGGTAAGAAATGAGCCGATTTCGTAAGTCTATCGACTATAACCCATATTGCGTCATGACCTCTCCTTGTCTTTGGCAAACCAGTAACGAAATCCATAGAAATGTTGTCCCATTTCCATTCTGGAATCGATAATGGTTGCAACATCCCAGCTGGTCTTTGGTGTTCAACTTTCGACTTTTGACAAACTAGGCAAGTTGACACGCATCTAACTACATCACCCTTCATTCCATGCCACCAGAATAACTTCTTCAAATCTTGATACATTTTTGTTATACCTGGATGCATACTCAATAGACTAGTATGGGCATGTTTCACAATATATCTTCTCAATTCTCTTACGAGGAACACAGACTCTACCCCGAAATCTCAGAATTCCATCAGTTCCTTCCTTGAACTCTAGTGTCTCGCCTTGCTTCATTTGCTCCCTCATTCTTTGCAAAAATTTATCGGCATTTTGCTTTTCTTTTATGTCTTCCATCAGCTCGCTCGAGATAGTAACCATGTTAATACAGATCTTCCCCGGTTTTAACTCAACAAACGACCACTCATCTCTAAACTGTTCAATGAGCTCTTTTTCTTTAATCATTAGCGCAGAAACACTAATAATCTTCCTGCTTAAGGCATCGGCCACGACATTCGCCTTACCAGGGTGGTATAAAAGTTGAAAATCGTAATCGTTCAGAAATTCTAACCACCTTCGTTGCCTCATATTCAGCTCCTTCTGATCGTACAAGTACTTTAAACTCTTGTGATCACTGAAAATGTTGAACGTTGCTCCATAGAGAAAGTGTCTCCATATCTTCAAAGCAAAACCACCGCAGCCAATTCCAAATCATGCGTAGGATAATTCTTCTCATGAACCTTCAATTGTCGAGAAGCATACGCCACCACGTTCCGGTCTTGCATCAACACACATCCTAGTCCTTGATAAGAAGCGTCACAATACACATCGAAAGATTTCGTCGAATCGGTAGGGATTAACACCGGCGCAGTTGTTAACCTCTTCTTCAACTCTTGAAAACTAGCTTCACGTTCTTCCGTCCATTCGAAAGCTTGACTTTTCCTCGTTAGTTGTGTAAGCGGTCCAAAGCAATCTTGGAAAAACCTTCAATAAATCTCCGATAATAACCAAGAAGTCCAACAAAACTTCGAACTTCCGTTCTTCGTCTTAGGTCTCTCCCACTGTAAAAAGTCTCCACTTTCAATGGGTCCACCGCTATACCTTCTTTAGAAATTACGTGACCAAGAAATTGAACTTCTTCTAACCAGAACTCACACTTAGACAACTTCGCATACAACTGCTTCTCCCTCAAAATCTGAAGAATAACACTTAGATGTTCAAGCATGTTCTTCCTTCGATCTAGAATAGATCAGAATGTCATCGATAAAGACAACGACAAACTGTCTAGATACGGACGGAATATCCTGTTCATATAATCCATAAATATAGCAGGAGCATTCGTCACCCCGAATGGCATTACCTGATACTCATAATGTCCATAACGAGTTCGAAAAGCAGTTTTCGGCACATCCTCCCCTTTCACACGAATTTGGTGATAACCCGATCGTAGATCTATCTTGGAAAATATCACAGCTCCTCTCAATTGATCCATCAAATCGTCGATTCTTGGAAGCGGATATTTATTCTTGATAGTCACCTTGTTCAGCTGCCGATAGTCCACACAAAGTCGTGACGTTCCATCCTTCTTCTTGACCAAAAGTACTGGCGCACCCCATGGGGAAACACTAGGTCGTACAAATTCTTTCTCCAACAGTTCCACTAATTGCTTTTTCAGCTCCTCCAACTCTACTGGCGACATACGATATGGTGCAATTGAGATAGGACCTGTCCTGCGTACTAAATCAATTGAGAATTCGATCTCCCGCTCGGCGGTAAACTGTACATCTTCAGGAAAAACATCCGGAAATTCGTTGACAACAGGAATAGTATTCACATCCTTCTCATTCTTAACTTCTAGAGAAGACAATACCAGATATCCCTGCGCTCCATCTCTCAATAAAGATTTGACCTTAATGTGACAGCTTAAGAATCCAGACTCTTCTTTCTTAGGAAAAACTATAGTTTTCTTTGCACAATCTATGAGGATATGGTTAGAACATAACCATCCATCCCTAAGATTACATCTATCTCAATGAGAGGCAAACAAATCAAATCGATCAAAAACAAACGGCCCTTCACAACAATAGGACAATCCAAGCAGATCTTAGAAGTAACTACAGGTTTAGCAAGCTTGGTGTAGATACATTCAACATAACATTCAGAGAAGACATAGGCAACTTCAACCTTTCCACACAATCATATGCAATAAAAGAGTGTGTAGCACCCGAATCATACAAGACAATCAGAAGATTACCTCCAATGTCTCCTTCTCCCTGAATAAGATCATCGACTTAGAAATCTCAGATCCCACCATTGTATATACTCGTCCTCCGATCTCGGTTGAGTACTTCCCGATTTTTGCCGATTAGCTTTAACATACCGAACAAAAGGTTTCCTCTCCCATTTGTGGACAATCCTTTGCTATGTGCCCGTGTTGTTTACAATTGAAACAAATCGTACCTTTAATCGTACACTCGGGAGAAATATGACCTTTCTTCCCGCACTTAAAACACGTTGGCGTAAACGCCACCCTCTCGTCCAGCCTCCACTACCACTTGCACTTCCACTAACAGATGATCGTTGAGATTGACTTCTGTTGGCCTGGTGTACGGCTTACGCTGAAACCGATTGGCATTACTACCTCCACCTCTCTGAAACCTTGTCGGTCCAAAATTCCGATTCCTTTGATCTCTAGATGGCTCTAACTCTTCAAGTCGAGCACACGCATCCACCAACGCATGAAATTGAGTCATCCTCAAAGATACCACTCCTCGTTCAGTTCCACCCTTAAACCTGATTCAAACTTCCCGCATCTCCACACATCATCTTGTCGTGTCCGAGCATAATCCGAGAATTGAGATAAACTCTCAAATTTTGTGGCATACTCATTCACCGTCATATTCCCCTCGTCGCAACCCAAGAAATTCCATTTCCTTGGCATGCCTAGCACTCGCAGAAAATATTTATCCAGAAAAGTATTAGAAAACACTTCCCAAGTGATCTCGGTCCCTTCACTTGCAACACTCGGTGATTCCTCTCCACCAATGTTCTCGCATCTCCTCTCAGCATGAAAACAGCATAAGTCACTTTCTTTTCATCTGTACATCTCATCCCCTCGAATATTCTCTCTAAATCTTGCATCCACTGACTCGCTTTCTCCGGATCCACCTCGCCTCTAAATTGTGGCGGATTATGACGCCTAAATTCAGATAAATTTAGGGCATCTGCTGTAGCATCTTGTTGTTGGGCTGCTCTCAAATTTTGCTGAGTAATCACTTCAGCCATCTGCCGCATAGCCTCAGCAGCAACCAACATCGGATCCTCATCTCGATTTACGTTAGCACGTCCTCTACCTCTACCAGCCATCTTCTTTCTTCAAACATAACAAAACAAAGTCAGATACATCCTTTAAGATATTTCCAAAAGGATATAAATCACAAAGATCACAGAGAATCACACAAAGACAAACAAAAAAGACCCAACCACAACCCCAAAAGACTCTAACTTGGGCTCGATATTAACTAATGTAACACCCCTTTGGAGGATGTCACACACAAAATAAAATAAAATAAATAGAAATAAAATCTACCCAAGTTGCGGAATATTTGTTAAAATTATTACGGGTTGTAAAAATAATTCCCGATAAAATGTAAATATGTAATAAAAAAAAAATAATACGAAATATACGAAATAAAAAAAAACATCATCACTAATAATATACATATGGTTAAGTTATAAACTGTACATATAATTTACAACTAAGATTATAACTCTTTAAACAAGAACAGTAAAGAAAGCAATAAAAGAGTTAATATATACAGACATACGCTGACGCGCCCAAAAAAAAAAACATCATGATTATCTACTCCTCGATGGATCACTCTCGGTGTGAAAATGATCATCGGAGATAAATATCCTCGATGTCTCGACATACGGCGATAACGGGATCGCGCAGTCGATACGATGCTTATCTCACTAGGCTCAGGGTTTTCAGCACCCCAATAACGCCTAATGGATAAGGGCAACTCTAAATGCAGAAAAAGCGTCGTCGTCGAAATCGGATCTCCATCAAACTGATGACGTAGAATCACGGTCATACGTCCAAGATAGGTAACAGAAGCACGATCTCCTCGTAAATGCCAAGCCAAATCACCTCCATGGAATACCAGCTCTACAAATCCCAAAATGCAGTGTGTCGCCATCCCCCACACAATCAATCCAGAGGGTATGGATGATCGGATGGTTCTTGCTCGTAAACCGATCGTCGGTCCGCCGATCTCCCTCTTCCTCGTGGTACACGATCTCAAGAGGTGTTCCTCTTCTTCCTCTTCAAACTCTTTATCGCATAAAATAAATAGACAATAGACACATACAATAAAGAGGTAAGACAACATAAAACCATCACAACATGGCAAATAAGAAGACGACAAATAACTACTACACAGTTCATACAATACAAATAAGCTATAACAGTAATACATATTAAATATCCTAGGGTTTTAACATCATAGACAGATCACAAATAAAGAAAATCACACGTATAAATCAATCTCACGATAAGATAAGATAAGAAATAGACAACTAACATAAAAATTTTCAGATAAATATAAATAGAGAAAATGTAAAAATATCCAAGATGTTACCAAATAAAGATAAATAGAGAAAATGGAATAATATCCAAGATATACTCAAATACACCAAAACACAACCCTACTCCATGGAGCTAAACCCAAACAGATATCGAGAGAATGACTTGCAAAATCTATTAGTACCACGGCTGCCCAACCAACTATTACGCGATCACACGTTCGCGTCAATAGCCTACGACACGGGAATCTACCATCCAGGCGTAGTATAGTTCACATGCCTCTCCGTTGTGGCACTATAGGCAATGTACTACTAGACTTTACAAACCTCGATTAAATATAGTGAATGTCGAGTACATTAATGTGCTATCGGTTTACCACGGCCCAAATGGAGCTACCAACTCGTCCACATGTGGGATCCCGTACACTAAAGTCTCCAAGTTTATTAGAACAATAAACAACACTACACTTATCGCATCGACAACACGATGTTATTCGTCTCGTCAACCCAAAACACCAAAAATTGGCATAAAGATAAAACATAATTCCAAATATATGAAATTACGAAAATGCCCTTAAGATAGAAATATATGCCCTCAATGGCGTAAAGCTCAGACGGGTTCACTTTTTCTCGACAAAGAAGATAACCTCAAAACCCGTACGGGTTCACGTTTTCCCGACAGCCGAAAAATAAATACGGTAACGTTCAATCGCTTAGAAATTTTATCGCGTTTTTGAAATCTCGTCGTTTTTACAAACGTTTAAAAATCGGGTAAAAATATTTTTCCGTTTTTAAAATCGCGTAGCATTTTTAATTCGTTTTCTCAATCGCGTAGGATTTTTAAATCATTTTCTTATTCGAATGCCTTTAAAATTCTTTTAAACAGATAGAAATAATATTTAGTACCTTTAAACTACGTAGAATAATTTTTCATACCGTATACTTGTCATTAGGATATTTTGACTATCTTATAGGTTCATTTTTACTAAAAATTGATGTATTTTGTTTGGAAACTTATAATAATGGTTTTCTAATTTTTTTTCCATAAAAATTTCTGTTTACCTAATTTTTAACCATTTCATTAAATTCTTTTTGAAATCTCTAACATGCTTCAAAACCAAAAGTGAGCTATATGTTAGAAAATTTCTTAACATTACTGTATTTCCTTCCTAATGATAAAATTATGAATTTTAACCCTTTAGATTTACTTCTAATCAATTGGTTCCTTCATAAATTATTATAGAAAATTTCTTCTTAACTGGTATTTGTTTCTTTTTAATTGAAAAAGGTTTAGAAACAAGTTTTTAAAATCATGAATTCCTATAGTGGCATGTTGGCCGAAATTTTATAAAACTTTTACATTTGATTTCCAAAATGTCTTTCACCTTTTAAAATGTATTCTATAGTCTAAGTTCATTAAATCATTTTAGAAAATAGTTATCTATATTCAATTTAATCCTTTAGGCATATTGGCCCAAAATACTAAGTTTGTACCATTTGATTTCTAAATGCATTTTTCTTTGATCAAATCAATTAGAAACTTTCTTGATTCTCCTAGGTTCATTAAGCTACACTTTAGGAAAAATCAAGAGAACATTTTGGTCCTCCAAACTTTGGCATTGCCGTGAGCTATTGGATTGTGTTCTTTGGAACACTCATGCAAACTTACACATGTTATTCACATCCTATGACTTATCATACAATTTCTAACACATGCATTATATTCCTAACATATGCAAAATATTTCTAATACATGCAAAATATTTTCTAACACATACAACCTAAATTAAAGCTTGTAGACATGCATTCAAAAGCTATTAGACATGCAAGATTATTACAATTACCAAATAAGAAAGCTACTAACAAATAACACTTAAGCTACTAGCAACCACAAAAATTAACAAATACACACATAAATAACACATGACCACCGAATCCTTATGGATTCTACAACATCACAAATAACTCCATCTTCTTACCACCATCAAGGGATGATAAGAATTGTCTTCCTCTTACCTTAAATGAAGACAAAAACTTGCTTTCTCACCTCCTTAGGTCACGGTTTTCACTCCACCAAACACCTAAAATTTTCAAACAAAACCTACATGTTACTAACCATGAAAAAGAAGCTAAACCATGGAAAAATCATGGCTTAGAACTTTGAAAAAGAAGAGAGAAAAGAAAAGTATGAAATTTCACCTTCTAGGTAAAACTTCCAAGGTTGGTTTCCAAGCCTTAGATGGAAGAATTTGAAGAAACTCCCAACTACAAAGGTTCTTAGAATGGTGTTTAGATTAAGGAAACTTGGTTAGAAAAATTTTTGGATGGTTGGATGGTGTAGTTTGTGTCTTGGCCGAATATGGTGGAGAAAATGGGCAAGAATGGTGGCTAGGGTTCTTGATGAGAGAGAAGAGAGAAAGTGATGAAGACAAAGTGATATTTTGGTCACCAAAGGCCTCTTGGCCGTGGACTTCAAGTGGGGTGCAAGGTGGGCACCTTGCTTGGCTTCATCCAAGCCATTGGATGAATCAAAGGCTAAGATTAAGCCTTGGTGAGCAAGCCTTCTTCCATTGGTTAGCTTATGGTGACTCACATGCTTTGAGTCACACTGTATTTAATTTTCTGCTTTGAGTTAGCTAGCCGAGTCACTGTTTCTGAAAGTTCTACAGCCTACGGTGATTAATTAAGCTACCGATCTAACCGTTCCGCTAATTGTGGGTCCCGCAAAATATTTCCGGGTCCACCGTCACTAAAACATACTGACTAATAAAATAATATTATAATAATATAAAATTATTTTATTGGACAGTTAAATCCTAAAAATTGAAAGATTATTTTTAGTCTCATTCAGAATCGGGTTAAGTAAGATCCCCCAATTCTAAATAATCAAATAAGATTTTCCCGGCCCGAATATATTATTTTCCGCCTCGGAGCAAATCACGCAAAAAGTTCATATAAAATCACAGACAGTATTTTCTGGCATTAAATCAAGAAGAAAACAATTAAAAACAGACAAAAACAGAGAAAACAAGATGCGTTCGGGACGTAACGGTCATTTCTCCATTTTTCCCACAACGTAGGTAATTATCCAAAACGTTCAAATAAAATATCCAAGAAGTATTATTTAGTCTGTATATCTTTCAGAAAAATTAATACAGTAGCTCAGAAAAATTTTTATTTGACCGTCTCGAAGCAAATTACGTAAAACGATCAAATAAAATTTGAACCTGTATTATCGAAATTGTTTTCATACAAAATTCAAGAATAGAAAAACAGGGACACAATGGTCATTCATACAAAAGCATGAAAAACAGAAAACAGTACATTCAGAATATTTTCTAAAAATTGGGGCGTTACATAGCTCTCTAACTTTGATGCAGGGGAGGCACATGCCGTGGCAGTCACATACCATGCCACTGTGTGACAAGTTGATCATTGCACTTAGCATTCTCTTGCAATGCTAGTTCAAATCTGAAATGATTCACTTAGTTGGAACCTTACCTGCCATAGAGAAATTTTTAATTCAATAATCAGTGCAAATGTACTCAATATATCCAAGAATCAGACACATTTTCTCATAATCATGATGGAAGACATTGAAATCAAATCATATGAGTATATAGCTAAACTCTTCCATTCATGCATCAAAACAAGGACTAAGCATGAAGCCCTAACCATGTAGCTTAATGGAGAAACTAACCAAATTTCTAATTCAATTGATTCCTAACTAAATTAAGCTAACTTAGTTAGATTTCTTAGTTTTTTTGCTAACTATCTAGTTACTTAAGTATAACTCACAAGTCTCTAGAAGCTACTAGATCCTCCCAAAACCGTGAAGCCCTAATGAGAAGCAAACTAGGTTTGTTCCATTTAGTTACTACACAGGCTTTATGCTAACTTAGTTTAAATTATCTAGTTTCATCTAGTTACATAGCTAACTAGTCTAGCCATTTTCGTTGACCACATTCTATTGGTTTTCATCAAGCTTCTAATATTCTAATTGGTTCACAAAATAAGTCATCACAATTTTCTTTACAGACTATTATCTAAATGGATAATAGTTACAGAATTTATTACCCAATGGACAAAACATACTGCTCACAAGTCAGTAAGTATTTTTCTGTTGTATAACAAAATACATAATATTTTTATTTTACAGATAAATTCTAAAAATTAAAAGATTATGACACGTATCTCTCGGATTCGGGTTTAGTAAGATCCCCCAGCTCCGAATAAATAAGTAAAGATTTTTCCCGACCTAAAAATTATTATTTTCCTAACCCAGAGTAAATCACACATAACGATCAAATATAATCACAGAACAATCAAAATAAATTTACAACACACAGGATTCAAAAAATAATACAATTTAGTCATTACTGTAAAATAGCAAATTTTGGGGTGTTACAACTCTCCCCCACTAAAAATGAGTTTCGTCCTCGAAACTTAAACATACATTTAAAACAAATACGGATACTGTTCTTTTATTTTGTCCTCTAACTTCCATGTTGCTTCTCCACTTACGTTACTCCAGACTACTTTAACCAATGAAATCTCTTTATCTCTGAGTTGCTTTATCCTCTGATCCTCGACCTTGATGGGAAATTTTCATAGGTTAAATTCTCCTTTAGTTGTATTGTATCTAGTTGAATAACATGAGTGGGATCAGGAATGTACTTCTGTAATTGTGATACATGAAATACATTGTGCAGATTTGAAAGAAAATGTGGTGATGCTATTTGATAAGCTACCGGACCTATCCGACAAAGAATGTGATACGGGCCAATAAACTTTGGAGTGGGCTTCCTAGACTTAATCACTCATCCGACTCCGATCATAAGTGTCACTTGCATAAACACTTGGTCACCTTCTTCAAACTCAAGCGGTCTCCTCATTTTATCAGAATAACTCTTTTGCCAAGTCTTTCTAGTCCTAAAACATCACTTTCACTGTCTTGATACCAACACAATAGTGTCTTGCATCATCGCCCATACAACGCCTCATAGGGTGCCATCCCTATGCTTGAATGAAAGTTGTTGTTGTAAGTGAATTCTATCAGAGGTAAGAATTCATCCCAACTTCCCGACTATTCTAGCACATAAGCCCTCAACAAATCTTCCAGTGACTGAATCGTTCTTTCTGACTGACCATCTATTTGTGGATGGTAAGTAGAACTTAGACGTAACTTCGTTCCAATCGCTCCTTACAAACTGTGCCAAAATCTTGACATGAATTGATAACTCCACAAATTGTAGTTATTTGTGCCCCATATCTATGCTATATTGATGGTTTAGTCCTTGTTTTGATGTATGATTGGAAGACTTTAGCTTCGTGTTCATATAATTCAATTTCAAAGTCTTCCATCATGATTCTGAGAAAATGTTTCTGATTCTTTGATAAATTGAGTACATTTGCATGGATTAATGAATTGATGATTTCTCTATGGTAGGTAGGGTCGCAACCAAGTGAAACTTAGAAGATTTGGACCAGCTTTGCAAGAAAAAGCCAAGATCAAGGATTAGTTTGTCACTCCGCGGCGTGGCATGTGAATGCCACGACATGAGACATTCCCCTATTCAGGCAGAGAGCTACGCATTTTGAACGCCGCAGCACAAAGGAATGAATGACGCGGAGTGGTAATCTAAATTGTATACGCGTCGCGGCGTAGGAAGTTGAATGCCACGACGTGACTCTGTTTTCTAAGCCCTATAAATACTGTTGCATTAATTTTCTATAGGGAGTTAGGTTTTTTTTTAGAAAGTTGCGGCCAGGGTTTTATAGTTTACACTGATAGGAAGCAAAAGTGACCAAGATTGAAGGTCATCTTCACCTTAGAGGAGGATTGGAGCTTGAAGGATCATCCCATTGAGCTTTCTCTTCTCTTTCCATCACTTTCCTCTTTTTCCATCTCCATGAACATGATTTATTGTGATATTTTCGTATAGTTCATGGCTGGCTAAGCTGTTTATAGGGTTTTTCTTTGAATCCTCCTTTGGATATTGATTAATCTTGTAATCCTTTGAGTTTATATATATGATTTGGTTTTTGTTCAATCCTATAGTGCTTAATGCTTTGATAGTCTGATCATCTTTCAATTGAATTGTTAAAATCTAATCAACTTAGACATAGGAATTTGGATTTAAGATCGTATGTATGATTGATGCATGTTCTATTTCATTCAATTGGTTTGGATGCGATGATTCATTAATAGGATAGAAATATACCTATTGACCATGCATAGTAATTGATTGGGAATAGATCTTAATGAGTGGATTTACACCAATTCTTATGGACACATAGTGAATTAGGTAATGGAAGTATGGTTAATTGACCTAGACATAAGCTTTTAACTAATTTAGATTCCCAAGCTAACCTAACCATTTCATTTATATTACTCGTAAGGATTACTTATTATCAATGGAAGTAGGTGTTGAAAAAAAATTCTCTATTCTCTAATCATAAACTTAATCCAATTTTACAATTTTTAAGATCTTTCAATTAATTAGCATACTCTTTCTCAATTTATATGTCCTTGAATAGAAATACTTGAGCTATTGGTTTATATTTAGCACTGGTTTTAACCATTGTCTTCTTGGGAATGATATCTGACTCCTAGCTACACTACAAGTGCGATTCGTGCACTTGCGGTAAGCAAAAGAGCGAATATGAATCTTGGATCTCGATCTAAAATAATACTAGAAGGTACACCATGAAATCTAATGATTTCACTGATGTACACTTGGGTCAACCTCTCCATTGAGTACTTGATGTTAATTGGCAAGAAGTATGCCGACTTCGTCAGTCAATCAATAACTACCCAAATAGAATCATGACCTCTTCTAGTCACAAAGTCCATTATTATATCATCCCATTTCTATTCAGGAATAGACAAAGGTTGCAACATTTCAGAAGGTCTTTGATATTCAACCTTAGCCTTCTGACAGACTAAGCAGGATGATACATAGTTAGCGATGTCTCTCTTCATCCTTTGCCACCAATACAGTCGCTTCAAGTCTTGATACATTTTTGTGGCTCCGGGATATATACTCAGCTTACTCCTATGAGCTTCATCCAAAATCAATCTCCTAAGTCCTTGATCGTTGGGCACACAAATCCTTCCTTTGAATTTCAAAATTCCATCAATTCCTTCCTTATATTCTAACATTGCGCCTTGTTTCATTGCTTCCTTTGCTTCTTGCAAATATTAGTCATCATTCTGTCTCTCTTGTATTTCATCTATCAAACTATTTGAGATTGTGATCATGTTTAAACACATCTTTCTCGGCGTCAACTTCACAGAGAACCTCATATCCCGAAATTCTTCTATCAATTCACTCTCCTTGATCATCATAACAGAAGCACTAAGTATTTTTCTACTTAAAGCATCCACTACGACATTCACCTTCCCAGGATGATACTGTAACTGAAAATCATAGTCCTTTAGAAATTCTAACCAACACCTCTGCCTCATGTTTAACTCTTTTTGATCAAATAAATACTTCAAGCTTTTATGATCACTAAAGACATTGAACGCTGCTCCATAGAGAAAATGTTTCCAAACTTTCAGTGCAAAAACAACAGCAGCTAATTTCAAATCATGAGCAGGATAATTCTTCTCATGCACCTTTAATTGTCTTGAAGCATATGCCACCACTTTTCTGTGTTGCATTTCTAGTCACTTTACTCCAAAGCACTAGTAGCAATGAAATTTCCTTTCTTTTGAATCGCTTCACTTTTTTATCTTCGATCTTAACAAGAAATGTCTCACAAATCAAGTTCTCTTTCAACAGTACTGTATATGATACAATGGCATGAATTGGACCAGGAATATTCTTTATTGCAAATTATGATACATGAAAAACATTATGAAGGTTAGGAAGAAAAAGATTGCAAAACTATCTAATGTATTACTAGACATATCCAATAAAGAATTTGATATGGCCCGATTTCATAAATGAGTTTTCTAGAATTCACAAAAATCATCGAAACCATCTCATAGGATATGGTTGGAAGATAAATAATCCACTTTTAAGATCATGTCTATTTTGTGAAAGAGATAAGCAAATCAAATTAACAAAAAAGATTTAGCCTTTAACAGACACAGGATAGTCGAAGCAACTTGAGTATCAACAACAGGTTTAGTACTAGAAGTAGAAATAACCAGGTTAAAAGATAATGAAGATGCAGATAAACTCTAATTGATCTACACAGTCATATGCCATAAAGAAATGGGTTACCTCCAGAATTATTGATGCAGACTAAAGGATGCAAACCTAAGTGTAGGTTGTCTCAAGTAATAAATTATCAAGAGTCCGAGGTCGATCCACAGGGAATTGATGAAGAAAAATTAATTGAGATAAGAAAAAGATTTGTCACAACACCAAAAGTAATAAAAGTTATTCACAAATGAAAAAGGATTTGCTTGGGTTAGGAGATCTACTCTCGGTAACAAATTAGAGGCAAGATTATTTCTCTTTATAACTCAATTGAAATCTATACATAAAGAAAGTTCCAATCGAAAAATATAACATTCAAAGTTCAATTATATATGCAATCATATTATGATTCCTTCAATTATTTACTAACAATTGTAAGTGAGCTCAAGCATTCACTGTGTCAATCCTCTTGTCTACAATAAATCAAGATCTCTACCATACAAGGAAGCTTTCTGAATTGATTGGAAACAAAATACAACACATATAATGTGTACTTTATAATATATCATTTAAGCATAAGAAATAGAATAATCTTACATTATTTCATTACTAGGAGCTTCACTCTTTCACCCAAGCAAAATGAAAATTAAGTACTCATAATCAAGAACAAAGAAAGAGAGTAGAAGAGAAAGATGAACATAACTTCAAATTAGAACAAAAGAAAATTACAACAAAGGAAGACAATATACAAGCATGAACATAATTTCTCCTAACCAAGCCTAAAACCAAAGTCTCCTAAATGATCAGCTAATGGAGCCTTTTATAGAGGATTAGAGATACAAAATGACAAGGGGGCTGATTAATGAGTTAGTGAGGAGTGGGTGGATGAGTGGAAAATGCCAAATGGTGAGTTGGTGAGTGGAAAATTATTAAGATTCTTTATCTCTGAAATCATTCAGTGTTGATCTCATGGATGCCATCAGATTTATAAAACATGGTCTTCATGAAAGTTGTAGCATTTTGTCTTATATTTCCAATGGCACTGGTTTCAGATCCAAAGGCCACCTATAGCCCGAGATATGACCCAATTATTGAATAGTGTTCAGGTCTAAGTACAACACATTTGTTCTGACTTCAAAGCCCAATATCACCTTCAAAGAGTCAGATCTGAGTTTTGTATTCTTCATGAAAGTTGTAGATATAGGTCTTATCTTTCACATATCCAAATTTTAACCCAAGAAAATTCCTACAGCTCGAGTTATACTCTGATTACTGCACACTATTCAGGTTCCAATTGTAACAGCCTAATATCTGTACCCTAGTATATCTAGTATATACCTGGATAAACAGTATCAGTTCTGCTACTTCTAACTTAATCATCAACTAATCCATAACATTTAAATAAATCATTATGGAGAGCCATATCTAAAGTTATACATATAAACTTTTATACATACAATTTTTACACTTTCAAAGCAAATATAAATTAATACATAAGCTTCGAATTGAAAATCAAAAACTAAACTCTTCTAATCTTCTGCTATCTTTATCTTCTTACCCTCTCATAGGGTCTTTACCTGCTAACCATGAAACATAAAGGGGTGAGAATATAAAAATTCTCAGTAATAAATATATTCCATGGTATTAAAACTAAATATATGAAACTTAAATATACTTAGGAATTGTATTCCGTTCTTTGGCATTAAGCCTACTTATTCTTAGTCTGAATATACTAATCCTTACCTTAGCCTTGGACCTGACATCCTGGGCCTAGCTTTGGACAACTAATCCTTAGCTTTGCCTCGGACCTGACATCCTTGGCTTAGCATCAAACAACTAATCCTTAGCTTCGCCTTGGACCTGACGTCCTTGGCTTAGCCTTGGACCTGACGTCCTTGGCTTAGCCTTGGACCTGACGTCCTTGGCTTAGCCATGGACCTGACGTCCTTGGCTTAGCCTTGGACCTGACGTCCTTGGCTTAGCTTTGGATAACTAATCCTTTCATAAACCACTCCGGTGTCACCACTTAACTAGGCTTGCCCGGCAATGTTCACTACTTAGATAACAAATCCTTTAATGAACCACTCCGGTGTCACCACTTAACTAAGCTTGCCCGGCAATGTTCACTACTTAGATAATTAATCCTTTCATGAACCACTCCGGTGTCACCACTTAACTAGGCTTGCCTGGAAATGTTCATCAGTTATCCATTACTTAGATAACTAATCCTTTCATGAAACACTCCAGTGTCACCATTTACTAGGCTTGTCCGGTAATATTCACTACTTAGATAACTAATCCTTTTTAAATAAAGGACCAAACTCTTGCCAACTAGGTCCCAAGGCACTCAAATATTGCCAACAAGACCCTATAACACTTAACTCTTGCCAACTAGGCACTACGGCATTTAATTATTGCCAACTGGGCACTATGGCATTCAATTATTGCCAACTAGGCACTATGGCATTCAACTATTGCCAACTGGGTGTTATGATGCACAACTCTTGCCAACTAGGTACTATGGCATTCAACTATTGCCAACTAGGCACTATGACGCACAACACTAGCCAATTAGGCATTATGGCATTCAACTATTGCCAACTGGGTGTTATGACGCACAACTCTTGCCAACTGGGCCTTATGGCGCTCAACTCTTGCCAATTAGGTCCTATGGTGCTCAACTCTTGGCAATTAAGCCTTATGGCACTCAACTATTGCCAAATAGGTCCTATGGAGCTCAACTCAAACTATTAAAAGAGTTACTAGTGTTCATAGGCTTCAAATCATACGCAAAACACCTCAAATCTTACCTAAAAAGGCTGATTTTCAAGATTGCACCAAACATGCATCATAACTTCTAAAATTCTGAATTTTTATGAGCATGTAGCTCTTTCTCATATCTTTTTATTGCGACAAACCTTGCTTCATTTGACTAAGTGTAGCCAAAGCTATGCGACATGTTGCAGAGCCCAAAACAGGGCATTCTTTGATTTACCCGATTTTGACTTGACTTTAAACTGAAATTGGGGACAAATTACAAGTGGTAAAATTATGAAATTTTACAGGCAAGAAGCCTTACATCTTAGCTTCAAAATGCCAGTCCCATGTCAATACGACATCGGAGCAAGAAACTATGCAATCTGGTTTACTGATTGCGAGAATGCCTTTTTCTACAGAATCTGCCTTGGATTCAAACAGAAACTGGTACTGATTGGGTTGCTCAATAATTCTAAAATTTTTACCACATGAAGCCTTATGTCTTATCTTTCAAATGGCACCAGAATCAAGTGATTCCAATATCTACAACTCAAGTTATGCAACAAATAGTACAAGCTGTCAGATTGCTTCCCCTGTTCTGTGTTCTGCTATCTTTGAGCGATTAAGCGCTCACTTTTTGGACGATTAATCGCCCAACACCAGAAAAACGTTCTGCAGAAACTGTTTTCTGCATAATTGGTGTTTCAACCAATTCTAACACCTCTAAAATAATTTCTAGATGATTTCTAACATCATTCTAGGCCCCTAAACTTGTTATAACTCTTTTACAACCTATTAATTCTCTTGGGGCTTAGATCTAGGTCCAAAATCACATAACTCTAACTATTCTTCAAATCTATTTTCTATGGATTCTAAGGTTGTTCTTGAACCATAACTAGCCATCTAGCATTATCTAGGCATAAGCTATCCTAACCTAGTTCTTGGAATCAAGAACCAAGTTAAGAACATGGATTTGGCTATCCAAACCCCTATTTCTATTCAAAACCCTAAACTATATTCAAAGATAATCAATGAGGGAGAAATGAATAGAAATCCCCTTACCTCTTGATTGGATGAAGATCTTGAAGCTTGAACTTGATCATTGATCTTCCTCTTCCTCTTTTCCCCTTCCCTTCTTCTTCTCCCCTTTCTCCCTTTTCTTTCTTTTCTTCTTTACTTTTCTTTCTGTTTTTCGATTCTCTGCCGAGAGAGAAGAGAGAAATAGGGGGTGGGACATGGATGGAATTAAGGGAAAAGTTGAACTTAAGTTTCTGTGCTGAAACTTATATCTGCTAAGGATACTTAAATTATGCTAATTCAAGTTTTCCAGCTTCCAACAACTTTAGAATAAATACTAAGATTCATCTAAATTGTTGTTTTACTTTTATTCTATTTTTCCATATCTGCTGGGGATCAATCTAGCATTAAAAGCACAACCAGTATGCCTAAAAAATACTAAACTGACTCCGATTGATCCCAAATTTTAACTGTACCTTACCTAACTCATTTGTGACCTAGAAACAAGTTATCCATATTTGTTTCCCTCAACTTAGCAATTTATGCTACTATTTGAGTCATTTTAGGCTACTTTTCAACTTCTGGGTTGCAACTAAGTGCCTAAACGAACTCAGCTCGTCACAAAACCTAACTGACATGTTATACAAGTATAATAGTCCCTCTGAGACCATATACAAGTCTAACATATTTTCTCGAGATGTTACATTCTCCCCTCCTTTTTGAAATTTTGTCCTCAAAATTGTTCACATCTTGTAAACAACTGGGATAAACTTTCTAAACATGGACTTTCTAACTACTATGTAGTCCTTTTCAATACTAGATTTTCCCCCAACCACACTTTCTCTAGAGGAGATCAACTTGCCTCAAAACATTTGATTCCTCTTCTTGTGGATGGTAATCTGTACTAACACTCAACTTTAAACTACTTATGCAAGGCTTCCCAATAACTGACTGTGAACATAGAATCTCTCTCTTAGATACTATATTCTTTGGGACTCCATGCATCTAAACTATTTCCTTCAAAAGTAGCTAAACTACTCTTTTAGAAAATGACTAACTTTTCTTGGAAAAAGGTAGGTAGATACTTACTATTTCCACCCTTACTTGCAGCTTAACATATTCCGCCATGTTCTTTAGCGTACTAGGCTACCAAAACATCTTCCTTAACTCTTGAAGAATCTTAGTAGCCTCTAGATAGATGATATTCTTTCTCTTGTGAGCCTTCTCTGGGATCCCTTCCTTGGTTTTTGACCCTTTAGGAATGCAAAGTCTGTCTTTAAACTTTTGCCATTTCCTCATTGATCATAACCAAGATCTTCTATGGTTCCTTAGAAATCTTGCTCACTCTTGTCCCTTAGAGCTTCATTCTTCTTCTGAGCTTCAAGGAAATTTGAGTTCTTAGGCCTCTTACTATGTCCACCTTGTTCACTATGAGACTATCTGGAATCATAGTCACTACTAGACTCAAATTCTCGAAACTCTTGAAGATTGTCACTCTCTCTTGGACTATCATTTGGGTCACTTGTAGGATTCTCCTACCTAGTGCATCGACCACTACTCTGGCCTTACCCAAATGATATCATAACTCAAGGTTATAAGCCTTGAAAAACTTTATCCATCTATCTATACTGTCTACGTTCAGCTTCCTCTGATCAACAAACATCCTTAAGCTATCATGATCGCTGAACATATTAAACTAGACTCCTTATAAGTACTGTCTCCAAACTATAAGGTAATCACTACTGTGGCTAATTCCAAACCATACCTAGGGCAGTCCTTCTCTTGCAGATTTAACTACCTAGATGCAGAGGTATCTATTTACCTCTTTTGCATCAGAACAAACCCCAACACTATCTTCAAAGTATAACTGACTACTTTAAAGTTCTCATGGAAATTTGGAATTACCAATACTAGTGTAGTGTTCAACCTTCTCTTTAACTATTGGAAACCATACTCACACTCTAGAGTCCATTACTAAGCACTACCTTTCTTAGCTGACCTAATCAGGATAGCACTAACTAAGAAAGTCCACTACTGAACTCTCTGCTCTAGGTTACAATGGTTACTCTTCCCATTATACATTTGCTTAAACTTTGCTAGGGCCTTCTGCAATTTCCACCTTTTGAGAAATTACATAACCCTTAAACTTGTACCACTTGTAGCCCAAAACAAACTTTTGGCTAACTTGGCACACTACTACTACTTTCTAAGAGTTTTCAAATCTTTCCTTGGCATACTTTTTATGTCCTTCACAGTCTTGAAAAACTCTTAAAGATATTATCTTTTTATTCTTGATTCTAAAACAACTAGCTCTTAAATTAACTATACTTAGCGAAGTGCCTTTCTTGCTCCTTTGCAAAGTCAAAGGGTTTATCTCACTCCCTTGCTTGGCGTAGAGCTTAACTCATTTTATTACTTTTGGTAATAAGCTTTTCTCACTTATTACTCTTGGGTGAGCTTAACTCACTACTTTATCTTTAGTAGTGTGCTTGCCTCACTCTTCTACCAAGCTTGGCAAGATTTACTTACTTTCACTTACTTGCCGATCATCTTTTCTAGATAAAGATATTTAGTCTTGATAGTTCCTTAATTCGACTGCCTAACATGAGTACAGTCTCACCCTTAAACTAAACAAGAACTAACATCACTTGTCTCTCTTAGCAACTAAACCATTCCAACTAGGTAAGCAAACTAGATTCACAAAGTAAACCAACATGACTTACAAAGTAAATCCATACTTTCCTTATACACACCTTAAAAGATTTCTCTTTACATGTGCTTTTACCTCATACCAAGTTGGAAGATTTTGTCGTCTCTACTACGCACTCTGATTTATATTCTGCTTACGCATCTTGGTACCTTAGAGTCTGATTTACCTCCTTCTTTAAAGTTGCTCATTTGAAAAGCATCCTACTCATACTTATCATTCTCCAAGCTACCACTTGAACTGGTGTTCCTTCTTCCTGATAACTATTGAGACCAAGAAGCACCCTCCCTAATCTCAATACCTAATCTTTTCCCACTTTAGGAAACTTTCTAACTCTTGTTCCGTTGTGGCTCTGAGATTCTTTGCTTCTCCAGCTCTACACTCATTGACTAGAACGGAGAAGTCCTTCACTTACTCTTTAGCTTTGCATACTGATCTTCAGTAATATCCCCTTGCTCCAACTTTAAGAATTCCTATTCCTTTGCTTTCTATAACTCAAAGGAATAGTACTTATCTAGGAAAATAACTCTACACACCTCTCATGTGGTTCGAGTACTAACCATCTCTAGTAACCTCTCCGCTTCAACTTATCAGCTTTTGGCTTTTCCTACTAACTCTTATGAAGCAAGGTCACCTTCTATTCATCAGCGTACGCTATAGCCTCAAGGATCTCTTCCATCACATGAAGCCATCTTTCGGCTTTGACTGAACAAAACTCTCCCTAAAAAAACAAAGGAGTAACTTTTCTGAACTTTGAGGAATACTTATCTCTCATAAGTTCCTCATCGTCTCTCGCAACTTACCAAGCGAGTCCTTTTCTAGCTACTCTATTTCTCTTCTACTAATGGCAGTCTGTTTTCTCAAACAGTAGCCATTTCTCTAAGAGTTTTGGTTATCTCCTCCTTAATCAGACTCATCACCTCATAGGTTCACTCGGTAGTTGCCATTAGCTCCTGTACATTCAGTACAATACATATTAAGTTAGCTAGGCTCAATAGCATATAACTGAAATACAGTCACCATTAGCACACATACCTAAGGCTAGTCATGCAATCTCATCTGCATATCTCAAAATGTGATAAAAGAATGCATAACACTTAGCGAAAAACTCCAATCTTGACTATGCTTAGTCAGTTTATACCCCGGCTCACAGGATGAACTGCTCTGATACCATAATGTCACAGCCTAATATCTGTACCCTAGTATATCTAGTATATACCTGGATAAATAGTATCAGTTCTACTACTTCTAACTTAATCGTCAACTAATCCATAACATTTAAATAAATCATTATGGAGAGCCATATCTAAAGTTATACATATAAACTTTTATACATACAACTTTTACACTTTCAAAGCAAATATAAATTAATACATAAGCTTCGAATTGAAAATCAAAAACTAAACTCTTCTAATCTTCTGCTATCTTTATCTTCTTACCCTCTCATAAGGTCTTTACCTGCTAACCATGAAACATAAAGGGGTGAGAATATAAAAATTCTCAGTAATAAATATATTCCACGGTATTAAAACTAAATATATGAAACTTAAATATACTTAGGACTTGTATTCCGTTCTTTGGCATTAAGCCTACTTATTCTTAGTTTGAATATACTAATCCTTAGCTTAGCCTTGGACGTGACATCCTGGGCCTAGCTTTGGACAACTAATCCTTAGCTTTGCCTTGGACCTGACATCCTTGGCTTAGCATCAAATAACTAATCCTTAGCTTCGCCTTGGACCTGACGTCCTTGACTTAGCTTTGGATAATTAATCCTTTCATGAACCACTTTGGTGTCACCACTTAACTAGGCTTGCCTGGCAATGTTCACTACTTAGATAACTAATCCTTTCATGAACCACTCCGGTGTCACCACTTAACTAGGCTTGCCCGGTAATGTTCATTACTTAGATAACTAATCCTTTCATGAAACACTTCGGTGTCACCATTTACTAGGCTTGCCCGGCAATGTTCATTACTTATATAACTAATCCTTTCATGAAACACTTCGGTGTCACCATTTACTAGGCTTGCCCGGTAATGTTCACTACTTAGATAACTAATCCTTTTTAAATAAAGGACCATACTCTTGCCAACTAGGTCCCAAGGCACTCAACTATTGCCAACAAGACCCTATGACACTTAACTCTTGCCAACTAGGCACTACAACATTTAATTATTGCCAACTGGGTGCTATGGCATTCAACTATTGCCAACTAGGCATTATGGCATTCAACTATTGCCAACTGGGTGTTATAACGCACAACTCTAGCCAATTAGGCACTATGGCATTCAACTATTACCAGCTGGCCGTTATGACGCACAACTCTTGCCAACTAGGCCTTATGGCGCTCAACTCTTGCCAATTAGGTCCTATGGTGCTCAACTCTTGGCAACTAAGCCTTATGGCACTCAACTATTGCCAAATAGGTCCTATGGAGCTCAACTCTAACTATTAAAAGAGTTACTAGTGTTCATAGGCCTCAAATCATACCCAAAACACCTCAAATCTTGCCTAAAAAGGTTGATTTTCAAGATTGCACCAAACATGCATCATAACTTCTAAAATTCTGAATTTTTATGAGCATATAGCTCTTTCTCATATCTTTCCAATGCGACAAACCTTGCTTCATTTGACTAAGTGTAGCCAAAGCTATGCGACATTTTGCAGAGGCCAAAACAGGGCATTCTTTGATTTACCCGATTTTGACTTGACTTTAAATTGAAACTGGGGACAAATTATAAGTGGTAAAATTATGAATTTTTCAGGCAATAAGCCTTACATCTTAGCTTCAAAATGCCAATAGTCCCATGTCAATACGACATCAGAGCAAGAAACTATGCAATCTGGTTTACTGATTGCCAGAATGCCTTTTTCTGTAGAATCTGCCTTGGATTCAAACAGAAACTGGTACTGATTGGGTTGCTCAATAATTTTGAAATTTTTACCACATGAAGCCTTATGTCTTAGCTTTCAAATAGCACCAGAATCAAGTGATTCCGATATCTACAACTCAAGTTATGGAACAAACAGTACAGGCTGTCAGATTGCTTCCCCTGTTCTGCGTTCTGCTATCTTTGAGCGATTAAGCACTCACTTTTTGGATGATTAATCGCCTAACACCAAAAAAACGTTCTGCAGAAACTATTTTCTGTATAATTGGTGTTCCAACCAATTATAACACCTCTAAAACAATTTCTAGATGATTTCTATCATCATTCTAAGCCCCTAAACTTGTTGTAACTCTTTTACAACCTATTAATTCTCTTGGGGCATAGATCTAGGTCCAAAATCACATAACTCTAACTATTCTTCAAATCCATTTTCTATGGATTCTAAGGTTGTTCTTGAACCATAACTAGTCATCTAGCATTATCTAGGCTTAAGCTATCCTAACCTAGTTCTTGGAATCAAGAACCAAGTTAAGAACATGGATTTGGCTATCCAAACCCCTATTTCTATTCAAAACCCCAAACTATATTCAAAGATAATCAAAGAGGGAGAAATGAATAGAAATCCCCTTAGCTCTTGATTGGATGAAGATCTTGAAGCTTGAACTTGATCATTGATCTTCCTCTTCCTCTTTTCCCCTTCCCTTCTTCGTCTCCCCTTTCTCCCTTTTATTTCTTTTCTTCTTTTCTTTTCTTTCTATTTTTCGATTCTCTACCGAGAGAGAAGAGAGAAATATAGGGTGGGACATGGAGGGAATTAAGGGAAAAGTTTAACTTAAGTTTCTGTGCTAAAACTTATATCTGTTAAGGATACTTGAATTATGCTAATTCAAGTTTTCCAGCTTCCAACAACTTTAGAATAAATACTAGGATTCATCTAAATTGTTGTTTTACTTTTATTCTATTTTCCATATCTACTGGGGATCAATCCAGCATTAAAAGCACAACCAGTATGCCTAAAAATACCAAACTGATTCTAATTGATCCCAATTTTTAACTGCACTTTACTTAACTCATTTGTGACCTAGAAACAAGTTATCCATATTTGTTTCCCTCAACTTAGCAATTTATGCTACTATTTGAGTCATTTTAGGCTACTTTTCAACTTTTGGGTTGCAACTAAGTGCCTAAACGAACTCAGCTTGTCACAAAACTTAACTGACATGTTATACAAGTATAATAGTACCTCTGAGACCATATACAAGTCTAACATGTTTTCTCGGGATGTTACACCAATCACAAAACCCATGTTCTGACTTTCAAGCCCATTTAGCTCCACTAGATGTCCGATTGAGCCCTGGAGCTCTTCATAAAAGTTATAGATCTCTCTCTTATCTTTCCTATAAGGTAAGATACATAATTATAAGATGTCTAGAACTCAAGATATGGCTGAAATATAGAAACAATGTAAGATCAAAATAGTGCTGAAAAAAAATCAATTAAGTCCAATTTGTATCCAAACTTATAAAACATAACCAGACTTAATCAATTAAGTACATGGAGAGTGTAAATGACTAAAAATGAGGATTTATTATTGTATAAAATATGTGATTATCAAATTCCTCCACACTTAGCTTTTTGCACTCCTGGGTAAAATGCATAAGACCAAAGATAGGAAACAAAAAACAATGATATAGACTCAAAAGCTAAAAACTCTTAAAGACTCGATGAAACAAGAAGAGCAACTAGAAATTCAAGGGATCAAAGCATTAATGAGGTAACATTTCTTCACATCTCAAACTAACAAGCAAGGAAACATCAGTTGAAAAGAATGAATCAGGAATGATAGATCCTCACAGAATTCACTCTCAATCTCTCAAGTGTTTAAAAGGTAAGTATTTCACTCTATTCAACCCATGAACAATTGCACTACCATAAGCTTGCTTATCTTCTACTTCTCCGCTACTCAAAACACATGCATACAAAAATCAAGAGGACTTTATTCAAAGTTATAATGGGGCCATGGTAAAGGAGAGGGGATAATATGGATATGAGAAGATAAATACCAAAGAGAATAATAGAGCATTATGGTACAGTTAGAGTGGAGAAGATGTTTGAGAACATTCATCATAAAGGATAATGACCAATATTTGACTAATGTTTTGTTGAAGATCAATCCCAAATTGACGAATTGAATTCATTGTTAAGTCTAAACCTTCTTCTTCTCTTCTTGTTGTTTCCAAGCATCCATCTTTACTCTAGGTATGGATATGTCACATGGTGTATCAGGAGACTCTGATAATCCTTTGATTACCGCGGTGGTCAGCTCTTTCTTTATTTTCTTTTTTTTGATCATTTTGCACACACATCCCCACACTTATTCAAGAACAAGGTCAATGCTCTCTTATTCCCTAAGGTTGGGTAAAAACATGTTTTGTTTTAAGGCACATAATGAGCTAAAAACAAGGAATGGTCAAATAAGCTCAAAGGGGTTACACAAGGGAAAATATACAAGGATGGCTATTTGGTCAAAGTACTTATTTCAAAATGTCTCAATCATATTTATGCATACATGTAAAAATGTAGCCTAAAAAAGAATGAAAGTACGTTCTAGAGTAACAATTCCATGAGTGAAAATCACACAAGAAAGAAGAGAATGATACAAATGTTCAATTCATTCATCAATAGGCTCAAAATCTCACAAGGCATATTTCTATCATTCTCAATCCACCATATCAACATTCATATCCAAGCTTGTGATTTTTAAGAAAGAAGACAATTTATGCTAAGATCCAAGAATTCATTTGCTACTTCTATACAAAATAATTATTTCCTTAACTAAGATGCGTCTCAAGAGTAAACTTACCTCCAAAGTAAAATTTACTCCTTACTCTGCCATCCTTAATTGGTTTTACTACAAATAGGTTTCTGACAGTCATATCACCAAACATACTTCCCAATTTAGATGCGTCTCAAGAGTAAAATTACTCCTTACTCTGTCATCATTCATTGGTTTAGTAAGTCCACGACAATCATATCATACTTCAAAAAAAAAATTCTTTTTTGGTCAACTATCCTTCTCCCCTAACTAGATCACAACATTGTCCTCAATATTAAAATATAGATGAGTAAAGGATAGAAGATATTACCTATTGGAGAAATCTGACACAAATTTAAATAGAAACAAAGTACGATAAATAAAATCAAAAGTAAAGGAAAGCTATAAACGAAGTGTCGAATCTGGCTTTCTTTTTATCCTGCTTCCCTCGCTGCTTCATGCTGACCAATCTATCTGAGCTATTGCTGGCCTAGGTTTATGAACAAAAGCTTCTAATTTATTAATCAACTCATCAATAGTGGAAGCAGAGATAAGAAGTTGTCTTGCCAAAGGTGTGATAAATTTATGTTCCATAGCATGGTCAACAAAAAGTAATAAAATATCAAAGAAATTATTTACATTCAACAAACCTATGGGTTTATGGTGGATGTTCAGTTAGGCCCAAGAGACAATTTGAAAAACTTCTTCCAAGGTACCAAAATCACCTGGTAAGGCAATGAATGCATTAGAGTTATCAAGCATTATCTTCATTCGTTCATGCATTAATGATACCTTAAGTTCCTCCCCAATTGTCTTTTCAGTGATGTTTTGTTGAGCTAAAGGTCTAGGAATGACACCTAAAACCTGACTGCCTCCTATATATGTAGCAAGTGATACCATTAACCCATGGCAACCTCCCCCATATGTAAGATGAATATTTCTCGTAGCAAGTGATCGACCAAGAGTGGTAGCTGCGTTTACAAACTCTAAACCCTTCCTATATTTAGACCCACAAAATACACAAATATTTATAAGTTGACGAACAGAAACACCTTCTATTTCTATTCTTACCTTCCCTTTGAATGATTCTGAGTTAGAAGAAAGTGGAGAAAATGAAGTGTTTAAATAGGAAAAAGAATAGAAAGAGCAATAATAGCACCTATAAGGGTAGGTTGGCTATTGTCAAAAAAAGTTTGAAATTAAGAAACATAGAATCTTTTTTTTTAATTTTTAATTTTTAATTTTTTTTTTTTTTGTTTTTTTTTTTTTTTTTTGTTTTTTTTACTTCAAGAAAACCATCAGGGTAAAAAAGTCTAGAAATCCTGAAGGACCATGCTCAAAGGATCGTTTGTCCAAAACCAAAATACAATAAAATCATACAAAGATAAAAGAAATATAATAGCAAATGATTGCATACCTTTATGTACAGTTTTCATGGCGTATCTTTATACTACGCATCATGAGTGCAATAGTGACATATCTTTATACTGTGTGTCACCAATGCAGCAGGCTTTAAGCATTGAAGAAGATTTCTGGATGGAGAAATCTAGGCTTGATTGGCATTTGCAGGGTGATAGGAACACTGAATTCTTTCATAGATCTGCTAGAATCAAGTCTGTTACAAAACAAATCTTTATTTTAAAAAAGGGAGATCAGGTTTTGGACAGGCCTGATGATATTGAGAAGCACATTTTGGAATATTATATGGATTTGTTTGCTTCTGGGAATGCTTGTCAGCCTAATGATATTATTCAAAGAGTCATTCCTTCTATGGTTACTCATCAAGAGAATGTTATGCTCACTAATCTCCCCTCATTGGAAGAAGTTAAAGCTGCTGTTTTTTCCTTAAATGGCAATAGTGCTCCTGGTCCTGATGGGTTTGGTGGTTTTTTCTTTCATCAATACTGGGATATCATTGCTAAAGATGTTCATAATGTTGTTCTTTAATTTTTTCAGCAAGGTTGGCTTCTTCCAAAATTAAATTCTAATGTTGTTGTCTTGATTCCTAAGGTCTCTGAGGCAGACAGGATTGAGCAATATAGGCCCATTGCTTTAGCTAATTTTCAGTTCAAAATTATAACCAAGGTATTGGCTGACAGACTTGCCACAATTGCCTCTAGAATTATTTCTAAAAACCAAAGAGGTTTTGTTAAAGGTAGGCAGATTGCAGATTGTATTTGCACTGCTTCTGAAGCCATTAATTTAATTGATAAAAAATCTTTTGGTGGACAAGTTGCTATAAAGATTGATATAAAAAGCTTTTGATACCTTTTGATACCTTAGACTGGAATTTCCTTATTCAAGTGCTCCATTCTTTTGGTTTTGATGACAAGTTCTGTAATTGGATTAGCCAAATTTTACACTCAGCTAAACTCTCTATTTCTATTAATGGAAAGGCTGTTGGTTTCTTCAATTGTAAGAGAGGGGTTCGGCAAGGTGATCCCTTATCTCCTATTCTCTTTTGTCTTGCTGAGGAAGTGTTAAGTAGAGGTATAACAAATCTAGTCTTGGAGGGTCAGTTACAACTCATGTTTGGACCCAGAGGTGTTGCGATGCCTAGTCATATATTATATGCTGATGATGTTCTGGTCTTTTGCAGAGCTACTAAAAGGAGTCTTCTCAATTTAATGAACCTGTTCAAGGATTATGAGCAGGCTTCTGGACAGGTTGTTAGCAATGAAAAATCCAAATTTTATTTGGGTTCATCTTCCAGATCAGATGGTATTTCTTCTATTCTTGGTTTTAATGCTGCTTGTCTTCCCTTCACTTACCTTGGGGTGCCTTTATTTAAGGAAAGACCCAAACGTGTTCACTTAATACCTATTGCTGACAGAATTAAAAGTAAACTTTCCTCTTGGAAAGGATCCTTGTTGTCTTTTATGGGGAGAATTTTACTGGTTAAGTCAATTATTCAAGGTATGCTTTTTTACAGCTTCAGGATCTATGCTTGGCCTGCTAATCTCATTAAAATGATGGATGGTTGGATTCAAAACTTTGTTTGGTCAAGAGATATACATAATAGGAAATTGGTTACTGTTGCTTGGAGCAAAGTTTGTAAACCTGTGTTGGAGGGTGGTCTTGGCATAAGGTCCATTAAATCTATCAATACTGCAGGTATGCTTAAGTTAGGCTGGGAATTCCTTTCTTCTAATGAACAATGGTCTACTCTTTTGAAAGCTAGAGCTTTCAGGAATAATAAATCAGTTACTTATCATATCTCATCTTCAATCTGGTCTGGTATTAAGTCATTTATTCATATCATTCAAGATCATTCCTTGTGGCAACTTGGCAATGGGGCATCTATTAATTTTTGGACTGATCCCTGGTTATCTAGTCCAATTGTGGATATAATTGGAGTTCCTGCTGCTTTGCATAGCTCCCTGAAATCAAAAGTTAAGGATTTCATTGATAATGGCACATGGTTAATTCCTATTGAACTGGTTTCCAAGTTTCCTGTTTTGAAGTCAGAAATCCAACAGGTTATAATTCCTTTCCAGTCTTGTCATGATTCTCTGATCTGGACTAAATCTGACTCTGGTAAATTGAGTTTCAAGGATGCTCATTCTTTTCAAAATCCATTACAAAATGTTGTTCCTTGGGCTAAGCACATATGGAGTAAATGCATTCCTCCATCTAGATCATTTCTGCTATGGCGTATTCTTCATGATAAAATGCCTACTGATGACAAACTTTGGTCTAAAGGATGTACTGTCGTTTCTGTTTGTTGTCTTTGTGGTCATGCAGCGGAAACCACTTATCATCTGTTTCTTGAGTGCAATTTTGCAAAGCATATTTGGAGCTGGTTTGGCAGCATTATTAATATGCATGTGGACTGTTCCAGCTTTCTTTCTGTTCTTTCATTATGCAACAGAGGTTGGAGTTCTCAGGCCCGAGATGTTGTCCTAGCTGCCATCATTTTCACTCTTTGGGCTATTTGGTACTGCAGAAACAGAGCTAGATTTCATAACAAAAATATTTCTGTGCAATCAGCCATTGGTTTGATCGTGGCTCATGTTTCTCTTTCTGGTAATTCTAGCGATGGCTGCTTGTCCTCATCAGAAACAGAACCAATGATTCTTCAAGCCTTTAAGGTTGCTCCTCATCAGAGGAAAATGCCTGTTATTAAGGAAGTTTCTTGGTCTCCTCCTTCCTGTTATGTAATAAAATGCAATGTCGATGGTGCTGCCAAAGGATGCCCTGGTCCAGCTGGCTGCGGTGGTATTTTTAGAGACAGTACAACTGCTTCTCTTGGCTGTTTTGCTTCTAATTTGGGTATTAAAATGCCCTTTTTGTTGAATTATCAAGCACTATTCTAGCTATTGCAATAGCTTTCAAAAACCGTTGGCTCAACCTTTGGCTTGAATGTGTCTCTCAATTGGTTGTTTCTGCTTTCAACAATATAAATATTGTTCCTTGGCAATTACAAAACAGATGGAAGAATTGCTTATTCTTATCCAAGCAAATGAGATTCTCTTGCTCTCACATTTATAGAGAGGGTAATGCTTGTGCAGACAAACTTGCTTGTCATGGCTCTTCTATTTCTGGTTTAGTTTGGTGGAATTCAATTCCTTCATTCATTGTAGAAGATTTCTTTAAAAATAGGAACTATGTTTCTAGCTATAGATTTAAGAATATGTAACTCTTTCATGGGTACGGTTTCTTGTCCCCCCATGTTTTCTTTTGTACTCTTTATTTTCCCTTTATTAATATATTTATGGTTTGCTGCAAATGATTGATATCGGCAGAGGTGCCAACATAGTTGGGATGTCTACCTTTAGAGTGATGCTTTTGCAAACCATTCGCTTTAAAAAAAAATGCAGTAGACACTTACGTCCATTTATTCTAAGAAAAGAGAAAGAAGAAACTATCGTGGGTTTCCATCCTGGGTTTGAAACCTGGAGAGCTCACACTTGGGCTTGTAACATCAACAAAGATGTTAAAATCTAAAACCCGTAATGTCCAAGATCTAGAACATCCCATCCCAGGGTGCTGAGAGCCCCTTCTAATAAAAGAGAGGATCAAGCTCAGATGCCTCATACGCTTTGGCAGTCGCGGGTTACTTCTCACTAATAACCAGAGTGGGACACTTCTGCCTGTCCATCAACTCCACAGTGCCTAGATGGTAAACATTGGGTTATGGAGTGCAGCTCTCTATAGAGCATGGTACAAGTACTTTTTTTAAGGACCAGCGTGCAAAGGTCCACCCGAGTCAATGACGGATCAGCCAAAGGCTGGGGCTCCACAACTAATTGAAGCCATGGTATTCCTTCTGGATCACCCTTGTTCAAACATTTTCTTTTTATTTTTTTTAAACAAAACATGAAGAAGAAGAAGAAGATAATATGTACAGATTGTTATGGATATGGCTCACGTCTGCCTCTGGTTTCACGTTTAGTAACAGCTTAAACGCCTTCTATGAGTCGAGGATAAGCATCTCATCCAATTTTCTTATAAATTGGTAAGCAGGGTCTTTTAGAGTCAGATTCCCAAGACTGTAGCATTTTTCTTCATCCTCGAAGAGATTCCACAAATTAAGAAGTTCACGATGCATAAATCCATAAGAATACGTCTCAAGAGTCAATAAGATATCATCTAATGACTCCTTACTTAGTCCATTCTTAATGAAAAAAATTTTATCTTCTCTGTTTGCAGAAACCATCCCCAAAGAATGACATCGCTTGTTACAATTCCATCGTGCACATTTGTGACAGACTTGTAACCTTTTTGCTCTTCTCCTTTTAGAATATGAATTTCTTCCAAGACCTGGTATGTATGAGTCAAATGAAATTGAAGACTCACCTGCTAGTCGGACCTTTGCTTCAATTATCCAGCGTACATCTTCTAGCATACCCTTGTGCATTAACAGTCTCTATCTTTCACATCTAGCTTTGTAGATTTTTGTCAAAGCATTTTGAGGGAGGGAAGGAAAATGTTTTCTCAGGTTTAAAAGAATGACATCTATTTTAAAGGAGAATGATTCAATTATTTTGGGAAACTGAAAAACAAACCGACTCAAGAGCCACAGAGTACTGTTATCCGCCACTTAACCGGGAACACAAAGAACTTCAAAAACAAAGCAACAAAATTAGAATAAATTCTATTCATAACAAGGATCAGAAAGAGAGATGAATTCTACCTCATCAACTTAGTTTTCCAGAAATGGTTTGAGTCTTTGTCCATTAACTTTAAACACATTACCATTCCTAGGATTCTCAACATCTATGGTCCCATGAGGATACATATGTTTGACAACAAAAGGACCACACCACCTAGATCTCAATTTTTCAAGGAATAGGTGCAGACGAGAATTATAAAGCAGAACTTTTTGACCAATTTCAAAAGATTTTCTCAAAATTGTCTTGTCATGAAAAGTTTTTGTTCTAGCTTTATAAATCTTTGAATTTTCATATGCATCATTTCTCAATTCCTCAAGTTCATTTAATTGCAATTTGTGTATCTTGCAAGCATCATCAAGGTTTATATTGAAAGCTTTAATGGCCCAAAATGCTTTATGTTCCAATTCTACAGGCAAGTGACAAGGTTTTCCATAGACTAACTAATAGGGTAACATGCCCAAAGATGTTTTGAAAGCAATACGGTAAGCCCAAAGTGCATCATTTAGTCTTAAAGACCAATCTTTACAATTTGGGTTAACCATTTTTTCCAAAATTTGTTTAATCTCCCTATTTGTCAATTCAACTTGTCCACTTGTCTGAGGGTGATAAGGGGTCGCAATTTTGTGTGTAATACCATATTTCTTCATTAAAGATTCAAATGGTTTATTGCAAAAATGTATTCCCCCATCACTGATGATAGCTCGAGGGATTCCAAATCGACACAAGATATTTTCTTTTAAAAATTTGAGAACAGTTTTATGATCATTGTGTCAGCATGGAATCGCCTCAATCCATTTTGAGACATAATCAACTGCAACCAAAATATACACAAATCCAAATGAGGATGGAAATGGGCACATGAAATCAATTCCACAACAATCAAAAATTTCAATAACAAAGATGGGGTTCAGAGGCATCATGTTTCTTTTTGAAATTGAGCTTAATTTTTGACAATTTTTAGAACTTTTGCAAAAAATATAGCAATCCTTAAATAAAGTGGGCCAATAAAATCCGCACTACAAATTTTCAAAGCTATTTTCTTTGAAGAAAAGTGACCTCCACATGCTTCTGAGTGACAAAATTTAATGACACTACCTACCTCACTGTCGGGTGTAACACTCCAAAAATTCGTATTTTATTTATTTCGGTTGATTCTTAATTATTTTGAATAATCTGACTCGACTTTTGTGAATTTTATGATTGTTGTGATTTTTAAGAATTTTTGGGAGTTTTTACGCTTTTTATTATTTTAATATTATTTTGGGGTTGTATATGAGCCTTCGTATTTTATTTCTTTTTGTAAATCCTTAATGATTTTTACTAATCTGATTTGATTTTCATGAATTTCATAATTATTATGATTTTTTTGAATTTTTGTGTGTTTTTATATTTTAGATTATTTTAATAGTATTCTCGGGCTACATGCGGGCCCGGGGCAGGTCCGAAAAAATAAAAATTTTTCTATGGACAGAAAATTTTGTATTAATGAGATGGAGATGGGGGATCTTACTAAACCCGAAATCGAAAATAATTTTTGAAAATTTCTTTTACTGTGTTTTGTACTGCATTTAATTATCGGGCAGTAAAAAAATACCGTAAAATTGTGTTTATAGGGTAAATCAATTAGAATCTAGTCTTCATTTGATGAACCAATTAGAAGGCTATAGAAATAATATCAACCAATAGAAATTAGTCAACAAAGAGGGCTTGACTTTGATTTGCACCATTGGATAAGAAGACTTAGTTTTGAACATCAACCATTGATTTAATCAACGGTTGAGAAACAAACTTAATGAAGAAGCCTTGGATGATCACCATTGATTTAATCAATGGTGTGAGAGTAAACATAGTTAGGAAGCTTTGGATGTCACCATTGATCTAATCAATGGTTGTAAAGACAAGCTTAATAAGGAAGGCTTTGGATATCCACCCTTGATTTAACCTACGGTGGAAATTGGTGTCACAAAATGGCTAGGACCATTTGTGACCATTGGATGGAAAGTTTGTAGAGAAGATCTTGACCCTCCATTTTTGAAGATGCATCTTATGGCTAGGATTTCATGGAGAAGAGATCCAATGGCTTAGATTTGATCATATCACTTGGAAGCTTCTACCAAAGATCAACCATTGATTTAATCAATGGCTATTGATGTTTAAAATGGTGGCTAATGTATTTGGACAATTCTTTAATGTACAAGGGGGGGAGGTCACGGTATTGAAGACCATAATGCCATAGGAAAGTGTTCATTTCATTTCTATTACTTTTCTTTACCATTTCCTAAAGCAAAGCTTCACAAAGAAATTTTCTCTCATTTCCTCTCAACATAGCTCATGGCCAAGAGGCCAAGATCCTACTATCACTCTTCAAAAATTTCAACTAACCTTATTTCTTGAATCCTTACATCAATCTAAGCATCTTTGTAGTTAGAGTCTTGATCAAAATCATCAATCTTTAAGGAGTTCTTTCAAAGCCAAACACAAAAACTCTTACCTTTCTTCTCTAGAAAAGCTCACGGCCAACCACCATAGAAATACCTTCCAAGCTTTAATAATTCTGTACAACCATAGATCTTGAATCTCCATGAAATTCTAAGGAACTTTTATGTTGAGACCATCTTCCAAATCATCCATCTTCAAGTACTTATCCTAAGATCTAGGTTTGAAGGATAAAGGGTGGAGTTCTTGATATTCTTTTCTAATCTTATGTTTAAAGTTCTAAACCATGTTTTGATCCATGGCTTTCTTATTCAAGCTTTAGATATTGATTATGTATGTTTACTTTGATTTTTTAAGAAACTCTTGGTGGTGAAAGACTTGTACAAGAAGCAAAACAAGGAGCTTTTGAGGTTTCTCCAAGAGGTAAGAGGGAGATTACCCTCATCAACCATGTGTTGGTGGTGAGGAATGGATGTGTGTGTGGTGAAAAATCCATAAGGATTATTTCACTTGTTTGTTTAAGAGCTTTCCATATTTATGGTTGTTTGGTGATTGATATGTTTATTGCTTTGATAATATACTTTAGTATGTGTTTATGATGCATGATGATTTGTGCATGTAATTAAGATGTGAATTACATAACAAAGGAAAGTGTATTAGTTCCAAAGAACCATAGAGGCATCACGACCTCAAATTAATTTTTGGGAGCAAAAGATTCTAAGTATTTTACTAATTATGAGTTTTAGATAAAAGGGTAATAAGTTGATGATTTTGAGGATTTGCAAAGAAAGTGGACATGAAAATGAACAAAGATTTTATGATGAAGCTATTTATGATTTTCGGCTAATATGCCAAGGATTGGTAAATTATGATTTTCATGAATGGTAAAATTGGATGATTAGAAGGAAAAAGGAAAAGAAAAGATATGATGGTTCCAATGACCATGTAGTTACAGTTTTGTGAGTTTGAAATAGTTTTACTTTATGTAAAACTTTGATTTAGAAATGTAAAGTTAATTGATTTAGTACAAGAAATTTATAAAAGGACTTAAGAAATGGAAGAGAAATACTTTGTCACTTGAGAGATGAAGATTTTGTTGATGAAAGAAAAAGAGTGGTTGAAAGTGTTTGAACCTCAACTTATTTTAAAGAGAACTGCGTTTTAGAATTGATTTAGAATTATGAAGAATACGTTGGTGACTTGAAATTTACTAACGTATAGCTCACCCGTTGGGTTTTGAGGCACATTAGGAAATTTTAAGTTAGAATAATTAATCTTGAAGGAATATTGATTTTGAGAGGAAATGATGAAAAATATTATGTAGAAGATTTGTAAGTGAAGAATACGTGAAAAATGAAGTTGGAAATGGTATTGAGTTTTGAAAATCCAAAACGATGTTTGGAATATTGAGAAATATTTTATGAAGTTGAAAAATGATGAAAAATGGTTTACGCGACTTAAAAGTATGATTTTTAAGTTACGTGATTTTGAAAACATTGAAAAATCGCTACGCAATTTGGAAAACGTATAAATATTTTTATGCGATTGAGAAAACATCGGAAAATGGTTATGAGATTTGAAAACGTAACAAAAGTATCACGCGATTGTGAAAACACGTTAAAAATGATATGTGATTTGAAAATACAGTAAAGATACTGTAAAGAACTTATGTGCAATGAGGCATATGATGCATTTGGGAATCCTTTTAATGATGAAATTGAGATGTGCAATGAGGCATATGATGAAATTGAGACATGCATTGAGATATTCATGCATTGAACAAAATTGCATTGAGATATTTGTGCATTGAACAGAATTGCATTGAGGTATTCATGCATTGAACGAAATATAGCTGATAGCTATTATGGCCTTTATGGTCGAAGAGAGAATGAGAATTGAAAAGTGAGATCTATGATGGATCTTGGGGGCGTCGAGATGCGGCGGTCGACCAGTGGACAGTTGGCAAAGTACCATGTGCCACTTGGCTATGCAGTCTGTTGCAACGTATTGATGATACCCGACAAGAACACAATTCTTTTCGAAGACTGGAGATTGTATGTGGGCTAACACTGGACAATTAACCAGAGCATTCTTCTCGAAATTATGAAAACCTCCAGGGAGTGGGAAAATTGGTCTAGTATGCATACACATGAGTCAGAACACATATTGTTGTGGCATGATAAATGTTCATATGATGTGACATAATCATTTTATATCCTGAGAATATCTGTTATGATGAAACTGGGACTGGTGATTTAAATAAGATATATGTTTACCAGAATTGTGATGAATTGATAACGAAGTATGATGAATTGATAAGGAATTATGATGAATTGATAACATGAATGAAACTGTGATATCTGTGCATATGGAATGACTTTGTCATTCATATCATTCCTTGTTACCACTTTGGTATTGATGAAAAGGGATCTCACCTCTTTATTATATTGTTTTGTTGTGCTTGTATTGTTAAAAATTATATAGTAGATGGAACGAGTTTCTTAGACGTGACTGAAGGCAAATATTCTGAGTTCGGTGACAACATCAAGGAGTGACCATCGTGGATTCATTGGTGTGCAGTTTTGAGGAGGAATAGATATATGACACATCAAGATGGATACAAGGTGGAATAAGTATATTGAGTTTTATCAATAGCGTTTTACCGTGCTATTAAGTAGGACCCGTCATAGGGTTTGTTACTATTTAAAATTAAGTCTGTAAGTTTTATATGTCCTAAATAATTGTTAAATATTATGTAGTGTCAATAATGTATATTAATCAGTCTAAATCTATTTTTCAGTATTACCTATAAATTTCAGTAAGTTTATGTTTCCGCGAAAAGAAATTTTAAAACCCATGTTTTATAACTCAAACCTTTTATGAACTGATTGTTAGATTATGAGCTAGTAGTCGGAAATGTGATGCCTTATGGAGGGTGTTACATCAGGCACACATCTCCGAAAGATTTGTTCAGGATAATATTTGAACAAGTATGGGTCATCCCAATAAAAAAATTTTACCTCTGTCAAAAATTTCCTTCTATCTTGGTGTGTCCATTGAGGTTGCATCTTTCCTGTTACAAGAAAGTTGACTATGTTAGCAAACCAAGGCATGGAATTGACACAAAATAAAAATTCATCGGGAAAAGAATCATTGATGGGTGTGCTATCAAAAGGTGAGCCTATTGTAAGTTTGGATAAATGATCAACGACAATATTTTCAACTCTTTTCTTATCTTTTATTGTGATGTTGAATTCTTAAAGCAACAAGATTCACCATATCAATCTTGGTTTGGTATCCTGCTTAGACATCAAATATCTAATAACAACATGATCAGTGAAAATCACAATAGAAGAACCAATTAAGTAAGATTGAAATTTATCCAGTGTAAAAATTACAACAAGTAGTTCTTTTTCAGTAGTAGTGTAATTCATTTGTGCACTATTTAAAGTTCTACTTGCGTAACAAATCACATGAGGCTTATCTTCCTTTCTTTAGCCTAAAACAGCGCCCACAACAAAATCACTAGCATCACACATCAATTCAAAAGGCAAAGACCAGTCAGGAGATTACATGATAGGAGCAGATATCAGAAGACCAATTAATTTTTCAAAATATTTTTGACATTCTTGAGCCCAATCAAATGGTGCATCTTTCAATAGAAGATTACATAATGGTCTAGATATGACACTAAAGTCCTGTATGAATCTTCTGTAAAATCTTACATGTCCTAAAAAGGAACGAACTTCTCTTACTGTTTTTGGGGAAGGCTAATGGGCAATTAATTCAACTTTGGCCTTATCAACTTCAATTTGTAACACCCTCCCTAGGGTATCACATGTCTGACTCCTGACTCATAATCTGAAAAGAAATTCGCACAAAGTTTGAGTTATAAAATGATGGGTTTTAAAATTCCTTCTTTACTGAAACATAAACTTTCTGAAATTCATAAGTAATACGGAAAAACATATTGAAACAGACTCATATACAATACTAACACCAATTAATATTTAATAACTTAAAGAGAAATATAAAATTAACAGACTCTTTTTTTTTTAACAGTAGCAAACCCTATGACGGGTCCTACTTAATAGCATGGTACAACACTAACGTTAAAATTTAACATACTTATTCTGTTGTGTATCCATTTTGTTGCATCAGACATCTGTTCTACATCTGTTCTTTGTCAACACTGCACACCTTCAAGTCCTGAATGTCCACTCCTTATTGTTGTCACCAATCTCAGAGTATCCATCACCTGTTATGTCTAAGACAACTCGATTTTTCTATTATTTGATTTTAACAGTACAGACACAGCAAAACAACATAACAAAGAGGTGAGATCACCTACGCCAATACCAACATGAGAACACAGAGATAACACAAACAACAATATCATACAGGGATATCATACCAAACTTACAATAATATATTCAATATTAATCAACTATCATCATCCAATCATATATCAATCTAAGTATTCAAAACAGTTGTCACAGCCAATATTCCTCAATTAATATATCATACAGATATAAGTGTTCAGATTATGCATGTACACAAGACTCGATTTCCTACTCCATGGAGCTAAAACTCAGGTCGGAGAAATGATCGAAAAGATCTGTCGGTACCACATGCCTCAGACCACGTGCTATAATCCTCATTTTGATTTTGCACATCTAGCATATACACGACAGTCTTTATCAGATCTTGAATAAGAATAGTGTCTCGGTCAGGATCATCGGTGTGTTGCATCGGTCTAACCTACGGGAAGAAGCGCGACCAACCACCCGTGTAAGCAACCCGCACCCCGATGCCCCCAAGGTCAACAAGTGACCTACACTACGCATATCGCACCCACTCAAGAGGTGTATTTCTCCTAGGCAATCAGTCATATCCAGTCCTCATCGGACCATTCCAATGCATGTATAATGCACCAAATCCAATCACAGACAAATATGTTATTTTCTCACAAACAGTGTATGGACACTGGTTCAACAGTAATCATACTGTACTTTCAACAGCAAAAATCATGTTATCACGTTTTCATAGTTGTAAAACACTTTTACCGTATTTTCATAATCGCGTAACATTTCTGTTACATTTTCACAATCCAAAAACGTTTTTGTTATGTTTTCACAATACCATAACACTTCTTTTATATTTTCACAATACCGTAACACTTTTGTTACGTTTTTAAAATTCCAAAACATTTTTATTATGTTTTTACAATACCGTAACACTACTGTTACGTTTACAAAATTTCGTAACATTTCTGTTACGTTTTCAAAATGTTGCAACTCTTCTGTTGCACTTTTAAACCACGTACTAATTTTTAACATTTTTCTCAATCGCGTAAAAACATACGTTTCTCAAATCGCATAGTATTTTTCCACTGTTTCAAAATCGCGTAACTTAAAAATCATTCTTTTATATCACGTAAATCATTTTCTATCATTCTCAAAATATTTAAAACACTTTCTAAATCTCATAACAATTTTCCCCCATTTTCACAATCGCATAAAAAATATTCTATCGCTATTCAATCACGTAGTGATTTATCAACAGTAGTTCAAATCACGTAAAACATTTAAAGGTAAATTCAAATCACGTATAAATATTTCAACGTATTTAAAATCATATAGAAATATTTTTCAATATCACGTAACTTAAAAATCACATTTTTAAGATACGTAAATAATTTTTCACCACAATTTCATTACAGAAAATATTTCTTAACCTTTAAAAATTCCTTTTTAACTTTTCTCAAAATAATATAACTTTATACTTCATTTAATATATTTTCTTACTCAAGAAAATATTTTTTCACAGTTCTTTACTCAAGAAATTCTTTTTCAAAATATAATTCACAAAATCACTTTTCCATTGATGTAAATCAACGTTTCAAAACTTAACATTTTCTAACGTATTTCAAAACTTGAAAATAAGTTATACGTTAGTAAATTTTCAAAACACCATTATGTTCTCCATTTTTCCCAAATCAATTCTAAAATCAATTCTCTTCAAAACAAATTAAGATTCAAACCCTTGCAACTTTTCTTTTTCATTTTCATATGAAAGTTCATTTCTCAAGTGATAAAATACTTTGATTCCCTTTCCAAAATCCTTATACTAAAACATTTTGTTCAAACATTTTGTTTCCACTTTAAAATTACTTTGTTTCATAAAATCAAAATTATTCCAACCTCCAAAAATTGTAGAGTCTTTGGCCATTGAAGTCATCAAATATTTTTATTCTAAATTGATATGGTTTTACACAAACAAAACCATTAAAAATTCTTTGTTTTCAAAACCGAAATACCAATGGTCATAAAAACCAAACCCATTTGTTCAAATTCATTTTTACTTTCCTTACAAATCCTTTTTCACTTTCTTTGCAAATCTTTAAAATTATCATTGCTATTTTCATTTAAATCTTATGTTTAGTAAAACACTTAGAAACTTTTTACACAAAATAAATCAATAAAAATCCTTCTAAAACCGTATTCATGTACTCTTTGAAAAATAAATTCTTTGTTTATTTTCCTTACTTTTCTAAACATTCATTTTCATCATTCAAGAAAATATTAATTTTGTGAACACCTATCTTGAGGTGTCTTGACCAAAATTCACCATGTTCTAAGGATCAAAAATTAATTCTCTTGTTCTTGAAAAATTTCAACATGGAACCCTAACCTTGGGTGCCAAAATCGTAGTCATTCTTTGGCCATTGGAGCCAAAAATTGATTTTCTTTCCATCATCAAATCATGGCATACACATACATACACAATATATATATATATCAAAAACATGTCATATTATCATCATGCATATTATAAGCATACCATCAAAATCATAAACTCATGCAAAGCATATTAAGCATAGGCAATTAATCAAAGCTCATAAACACATATAAATTATTACATGACCATGGATATGAATCCTCACATGGATTCAACACCCATCAAATATAAGACCATCTCTCACCACCATGCTTGGTTGGTGAGATGGATCTCCCTCTTACCTCTTGAAGATCCTCAAAAGCTCTTTGTTTTGCTTCTTTTTCCAAGTCCTTCATCACCAAGAGCTTCTCAAATACAAAACAAAATACATAAAAATTAGTATACTAAGCTTGATTAAGAAAACCATGGATCGAACATGGTTTAGATCATGAAAAAGAGAGAAAAAATGAAGTTTCCTTATACTTCACCTCAAAAACCCAATAACATGGATCTTGAAGAAACTCTTTGAAGATGAATGATTTAAAGAAAGTCTCCAACATGAAAGTTGCTTAGAATATCATGTAGATTCAAGATCTATGGTTGGATGAAATAAAAAGAGATTGGAGAGTAGTTTTAGGGGTCTTGACCAAATGGTTTCTCTTGAAGAACAAAGATGGAATTTTTTATTTTTGATAGAAACTTGAAGCTTGGATTTGAAGCCCAAGATGAATGATTTTGGAAAAACTCATAACTAGACATGTTCTTAGAATGGTGTTTAGGTTTAGAAAATCAAGTTGGATGAAATTAAAAAGTGATGGAAGGTGTTCTTGAAGTGCTTGGCCGAAACATGAAGAAGGAGAGAAATGGAGAGAAAACTTTTGTGTTTTGGTTCTTGATAATTTTGGAGACAAGAATGAATGATCAATAATGACCAAAGGTGATCAATTGTAGTCTTCAAAGCTCCTAAATTCAGACCACAACCGTAGCCCCCCTTCTTGCATTCTTCTTGAGTGCTATTTGATCAATAATGATCAATTATGATGAAACATTGACTAAGACCAATAATAATGCCATGAAACTTTTTCTTTGGCCTAAAAAGGCTACTCAAAAATGTCTCCTAAACAATCCAAAACCATCCCTTCCATGCATGCTTCTCCTTGTGCATTCAATAAATGACCATAATAATTAGGCACCATTTGGAGCATTTCTAGCCATTGATTAATTCAATGGTTAGGATTTAGGTAGATTTTTTATTTTAGAAGACTTAATCTAGGCCATTGGATCTTTCTCCTTTAAATTCTAGCCATTAGATGTGTCTCCAAAATTAAGGGTCAAGATTGCTCCTTCAAACTTTTAATCCAAGGGTCATAATTAGTCTTTGTCACTTTTTAAGACTAAATCTTCACCATTGATTAAATTAACATCCAATGGTCATAAATGGTCCTTGTTACTTTACAAGACCAATTCTCCACCCTTGATCACTTCTAAATCCAATGGTTACAAATGGTCATAGTCACTTTATATGACCAAATCTCTACCCTTGATTTAATCTCCATCTAATGGTTATAAATGATCTTATTCACTTTTAAGATCAAATCTCCACCGTTGATTAAATCAAGATCAAGTCTCCATCATTAATTAAATCAATGGTGGATATCCAAACCACCAAGGTTGACTTAAATAATTTAATTTATATTTTTATCTGCTAAAACCCCATGAAAGAAAATATATTTACTGTATTTTTTATCGCCCGATAAATAAATACAGTACAAAACACAGTACAAGAAAATTTTCTAAAACTGTTTCCAGATTCAAGTTTAGTAAGATCCCCTGTCTCCGTCTAAGCAGTACAAATTTTTCTATGCGTAGAAAAAATTTCACTTTGCAGGACCCACCTGGGCCCACATACACCACCTGCGCCCACAAACAGTAAAAAAATTCATAATCATCCACAAAAATCACAAAAATTATAAAATGCACAAATATCAAATCAGATTACGTAAAATAATTACCTAACGGTAAAAATTAAATTACGTAAAGTTTTCTCCGACCCGAAAATTTTTATTTTCCTGACACGGAGTAAATCACTCAAAACGATCAAATACGCTGACGGAATAAACAAAATAATTTTACAGTATCCAAAAATTACTAAACAGTAAAATTCTGTTAACTGTCAAAATTACTGTTTAAGAGGTACGAAAATTTGGGGTGTTACACAATTCCTTTAGAAGATATCACATGACCTAACACTATTCCTGAGGTAACCATATAATGACATTTTTTTCAATTTAGCACAAATCCTTTTTCTTCACATCTTTTAAGAACTTTTTCCAAATTATCAAGACAAATTTCAAATGAATCTCCAAAAACTGTCAAGTCATCCATGAAAATCTCTAAATAATGCTCAATCATATCACTAAAAATGCTTAACATGCATATTTGGAATGTTGTCGGAGCATTACACAAGCCAAAAGGCATTCTTCTATATGCAAAAGTACCAAAGGGACATGTAAAAGTGATATTTTATTGATCTTCCAATGTAATTGGTATTTGATTATAACCCCAATAACCATCAAGAAAATGGTAGTATGGATGTCCTGCTTCCCTTTCCATAATTTGATCAAGAAATGGCAAGGGAAAATGATCTTTCCTAGTAACAGCATTTAATTTTCTAAAATCAATACACATACGCCAACTAGATGAGATTCGCGTAGGTATTAATCCACCTTGATCATTTTCAACCACTATTATTCCAAATTTCTTAGGCACAACTTGTGTAGGGCTTACCCACTGGCTATCAGAGATATGATAGATAATTCCAACATCAAGCAATTTAAGGACTTCAGCCTAACTACCTCTTTCATGTGTCAATTTAATCTTTTTTAAGGTTGTTGAGATGTTTTAGCATTATCCTCTAAATGTATTTTATGTGTACAAATTAATGGATTAATGCCTTTTATGTCATTTAATGTCCATCCAATTACACTTTTATGCCTTTTAAGTACTTCTGTTAACATACCTTCTTGTTCTTCAGTAAGAGACGAGGAAATTACCACTGGAAAGCTTTGCTCTTCTCCCAAAAATGTGTACTTCAACCCAGCAGGTAATGGCTTTAGTTCCGGTGTGGGTACATCTTCATGGGCATTATCATTCATGGGTTTTAGCTCTTCAAATCTTGGCTTCCATCCCTTGTGTTGTAACGCCCCTTTTTCTAATTCGATATACGCGAAGAAGGAACGTCACACTATAGTACTTAGATAATGATAAAGCTTAAGATAGATAACGTTGCGAAAAATAGTGTTTGTTTTCAGGTTTCCAAAACCCGGTGTAATTACTGTTGATCTAAAATTTTTCCCTTTGTTTATATTTTTTTTTGTAAGTTATTATAAGTGGTAGAATAATAATACCAGAAAATCCCTGCTATAGCAAAACTTCAAGCACTAAACGATTATAATACAGTCAATAGAAATTAAACCATACATCGAAATTACATTATCATGATCATATATACAAGCCTGTATTAATTACATTTCCAGAATGCATACAAAAAGACAAAATATGTACCTACCCCAAGAGATACAAATATATACCCACTGATCCACTAGTACGTCAGGCTCCCTCAAAATAAACAGACAGCCATCAGTAGCCATCTACCTAAAGCAGTCTCTAAGACTGACAAGAACTAGAAGGAACCGTAGACGGATCCTCCACAGAGTCCTCATCGTCGGATGAGACATCCATCGGAACGACGGAACAGCGGGCAGGAGCCCGAGCAGTAGACAAGAAAGAGTTGTCACGTGGGGTATAGTACATGTCCGCCTACATGTCTCTCACAGGCAGGTAGAATTCCAGCCAAACAAAAGCATGGAAGTCAAAAAACGAAGCAGTGTAACGTCCCCACACCAAGGACACAGTCAAATCGCCGTGGTACACACATCGATCAGTCTGCACGTTGATATGTCGGCAATCCAGACCACCATGAAAGTAGATCCGCACGTAACCAAAGAATCCACGGGGGCGATATGACATCCTCAGCAGCCTCAATCTCAGTCAAGATACAGCCAAAAACCCTAAAACTCAGTGGTTTCCTCATCCTCCTCACGAACGTCTTCGAACAATCATATGATAATACACAATAGCATAATATACAGTAAAGAGGTGAGATACTCGTCATTCATTACCAATAATAGTAGCATTAAACTAGACGGCGCTGAACGCCCACGTACAGCACATTTTATACATTTAATCATAACAACATTAAATTTACAGTAAGGCGGAATCACAACTTTAAAATGATAAAAATATCATCAGCAGTCAATAGTTCCAGTGACTAACAATTATTACAAAAGTAACAGTAAATATGCTTTATAATTATCAATGCTCATGCTCAATGAGTTATACGACTGACAGTTCACTTATGCAAAAGTATATCAAAACCCTACTCCATGGAGCTAGACTTAAACAGTTTCGGAGTGAATGATCAAGGAGTAATACTAGTATATCATTAGCCTTAAAATACAGTGTGCTTTATTTCGTAAAAAGGTTTGCGCAATGGCTTATACATGGTACCTCAACAGTTGATCGCGATATAGGACAGCGTCTCGGACAGGATCGTCGGTGTGTCACATTGGTCTATCCCACGGCCCCAGTGGAGCTACCACTGTCTATTGTGAGACACCCACACCCCGACGCCCCCTAGGGTCAACAACGTATGACACCTACGCTTAGTCTATTCGCACCCGCATATAGGTGTTATTCAAGCTCCTAGGTTTACACAGCCTTTCCAATAGTATCTAACGGACGACACATATGCATAACGACACAATGTCAACTCTTGTATGATCATTACTGTATTTCACAATGGTATACTTATATACAGACGTACATAAATTCATTTATTGATATCGTCGTATCCAGGTATTCTGATAATCCATGTTTATAAAATGTTCATCTCACGTTGGGGTCCACAATTACATTAAGGTCAAGTTTTATATCAACATCACTTTCAAGTGCTCATTTATTACTATGATTCCCATTTTCAAGATTACATATTATTGATTTAATGTGAAAATTTTTGGTCACTTTAATTCTTTATTACCATCACTTTCAGGAATCTTTAAAATTGTCATTCTTTGACCACATTACTCAAGCCCAAAACCGTGGCCCTCACTAGATCCCTAAGTCAAGTGTTTATTTTCTTTTTTAATGCAGTAACTTATTACTAATTCTCTTAATGTGTTTAGTTCCAAAATCCCCTCAACTCGCACACTCAAGTTCTTTCTTTAGGTCAAATTATTCAACTTACCAAGCTTAGCCTTTAATTAATTTTGTTTACACATTATGAATCCCTAATTGTCCTCTAAATTCTCTTTGTCAAATTCATCATCCAAGTCACAATTTCCACCATTTTTGCCTCCCATGGCCGTGAGCCATCATAGGGCTAGGGTCCAAATATTTTTATGTCTCCTTTAGTCATCATCCATTCAATTATGTTACAAGCATTTTAAACATCCACACCCCTTCAATGAGGGACTTGGCCGTGAGCCTCCTTGCACAATGCAAGGGGCAATTGTCTCAAGTTCATCAATTCCAAATCCATGAGGGTTATTACCACATTATCAAGAATCGATTCCTTATAAAATTTAAAGAAAGAAATAGAAATGTAAAGAATCAAATAGAAGACAATAACATTTAAAGGAGTAACCCTTATTAGGGTTTCTCACAAATACACAAATAGCAAGCCTCCAACCACCATTATAGGTTGAATGGAGTGGTCTCCCTCTTACCAAAGAGGAGAGCACGAAAATGGCCACCAAGGAGCTTCTTTGTGGATTCGGTTTTGGCTCCTCCAAAAACCCTAGAAAGCAACTTCAAGGTATCAACACCACAATATGAAAAAGAGAGCATCTTTGACCATGAAAATGGTCTTAGAACATGAAAAAGAGGAGAGGAGAGAAGAAAGTTGTGATCTTTACCTCAAAGTCTCAAACTTTGCCCTTGAAGGAGATTGGTAAAGATGAGAGATTTTGGTCTTGGGTATGGAAGGAAAAGGTCTTAGAATGTTGAAGAGAAGCTAGAAATGAGGTTAATGAAGTTAGAAACCGAAAATGGTGATGGTGGAGATGGTAACCCGAAATGGAGATGGAGGATTTTGGTGAAACCTTGTGAAGAAAAGTGGTAGAGATGGTGATGGAGAGTAAGGATGTGTAGTTGATGAAGAGAAAAGATTAAGAGGTTGAGTTGAAGAGTGAGCTGCAAATTCGATTTGGCTATGGAGGTTTAGAGAGAAGGGAGAGCAAGGAAGAAGATGAAGAGGTAGAGAGAGAAGTTGTTAGGTTAAGTGGTGAGGTGTTTGAGTGAATTAGGTTAAGTGATTGAAACCAAAATTCCCCCCTTTTCCCTAGTGAATGTCGCGGCAATCGAGAGAGGAGAGAGGGAGTTGACAAGCTTCTCAAGCAAGCTAGGGGTAGTTGGGTCTTTTCTTGGGTCAAAGCTTCTAGAAACTTGATTAAAATAGCAATATATTTGAATTAAAGTGGATTTGTTATGACATAAAGTATATTACATTGGGATAAGGTGATAGGGTTTTCATTACATGTTATTATCCAGAGGATAATAGTTACAGTCGACAGAAATCAGTATTAATTAATCTGACAGATAAATCTTTACGCAGTGTTTTATTATTTCGTCTGTTAAAATTTCTCAAAAACTGCAAATATTATAAAACAACTATTCAAATATTATAAAACGACTATTCGTCATATAATTTTCCAACTTTTGGAACGTTACAGTCATTTTCTCGACTATGTCCATTGTGCATGCAAAACGAGGAATATATTAAAATATTTTGCATTCCCAGAAAATTCCAAAAAAATTCTAGAAAATCTCAAATATTATAAAATGAATATCCATAACGAAATCAATAAATTTTAGGGTGTTACATATGTAACACCCCGAAAATTAGCCATTATCACGGTAACAATGAAATTGTACTATTTTATGATTTCTGATTGTTATAAAATTATTTTGACTATTCCATGATTGTGTTTGATTGTTTTGAGAGATTTGCTCCGTGTTAGTAAAATAATAATTTTCAGGCCGGGAAAAATCTTTACGTATTTATTCGGAGCCGAGGGATTTTACTAAACCCAATTCTGAGAGATGCGTGTCATAATCTTTTAATTTTTAGAATTTATTTGTGTAATAAAAATATTTAATATTTTTATTAATATTTTATTATCCAGTGGACGATACCTACGAACTTATCTGTGTAATCAAAAACTCCATTGTTGTTCTTTGGAGAGCTCTCGACAGCTACACTATTAACCAACTTCTACTCATCTATAATTTTATCTAATATCATTTCCTAAACCTAAACCATATTCTAAACAACTTTCTTGTTGTGAGTTTCTTCTAAATCATCCATCTTGAGCTTGGAAAACAAGCTTGAAGTTTCTATTCAAAGAGGTAAAGACTTTGTTTTTGACTCAAAGTTTGGTTCTTATTTTCTCTAAGCCATGATTGATCCATGGTTCTTCTTGTTCAAAGCTTAGTTTGTGATTTGTGCTTTGTTTAAGCTTGATAGGAATTTACTTGGAGCCACACGAAATCCCTAGGAGAAGGATCCAAGAAGAGTTTGATCTTCCTTAAGGTAAGAGGGAGATTTATCTTACCAACCAAGAATGGTGGGGAGAGGTGAAATTGTTTGTGATAGATGGTGGATCCATGTGAGGGTTCATATCCATGGTTGTGTAACTTATTTGTGGATGTTTATGTGTTTTGATTTAATTATTTATGCTTTGTATGCTTTGCATGATTTATTATTTTGTTTATGGTATGCTTATGATATATATATAATGTGAATATATTATGTATGCTATGATAATTGTGGACCAGGAAAATAATTTTGGTTCCAATGACCAGGAGGCTCACGATCACAACACCTCAAAATAGGTGTTCCTAAATTAAGATTTTTATGAATGATAAAATTGAATGATTAGAAGCAAAAGGAAAAGAAAAGATATGATGGTTCCAATGACCATGTAGTTACGGTTTTGATGGTTTGAAAATGGTTTTACTTTATGTAAAAATTTGATTTAGAAATGAAGAATGAATTGATTTAGTACAAGAAATTTAAAAAGGGATTTAAGAAATGGAAGAGAAATACTATGTCACTTGAGAGATGAAGATTTCGTTTATGAAAGGAAAAGAGAGGCTGAAAGTGTTTGAACCTTAACTATTTTAAAGAGAACTGATTTTTTTTAGAATTGATTTAGAATTATGGAGAATACGTTGGTGACTTGAAAATTTACTAACATATAGCTCTCTCATTGGGTTTTTGAGCGCGTTAGGAAATTTTAAGTGACAAAATATGGAAAAGTAAAGTAAGAAGTAGTATAAATTTTTAGAAAGGCCAAAATGTGGTTCAGAAGGTTGAGAAATATTTTACATAGTGGAAAAATGATGGAAAATGCTTTTCATAACTTAAAAATGTGATTTTTAAGCTATGCAATTTCAAAAAAGTTGAAAAATCACTACGCGATTTGAAAAATATTTAAATATTTTTAGGCAATTAAGAAAATGTTGGAAAATCAATACGCGATTTGAAAACGCGACAAAAATGTTGTGCGATTGTGAAAATACTATAAAAGTGTTGCGTGATTGAGAAAACACAGTAAAATGCTTATGCGATTGAAAATATAGTAAGGATACTGTTGGGTCAGTGTATGAACCCTGTATATGAAATTATGAATATGAACTGAGAATGGTTTGTTTGCAATGATCATGTGTTAGAAAAAGTCCGATGGACTATGTTAAGGCTAATTGCCTATGAGAGACTTACACCACTTGAGTGGGTGCAATATGCGTAGTGTAAGTCACTTGTTGACCTTCGGGGTGTTGGGGTGCGGGTTGTCTACAATGGGCAGTTGGTAGCTCTTCTGTACCGTAGATTAGACCGATGCAACACACCGACAATCCGAACCGAGACACTATTCTTAATCAAGATCTAGTAAAAGACTATTGTGTATATGCTAGATGTGCAAATACTTATGAGAATTGTGGCACGTGGTCTGAGGCATGTTGGTACAGACAGATCTTTTGGATTAATCTCTCCGACTTGAGTTTAGCTCTATGGAGTAGGAAAATGAGTCAGTAATCATATGCATAATTTGGACATGTTTGGATATTTTGGTGACATTTTATCTGTTAAGTGTCGATGAATGATGGAATGAAACGATGATGTTTACTGTTTATTACATCTGTATCATTGTATGATATATTTGTATGATATGCTATTTGTGTTATCTCTGTGCTACCATATTGGTAATGGTGTAGGTAATCTCGCCTCTTCGTATATTATTTTGAATTGTATTTATATTTTAGTAAAGACACTGAGCGAGGTACCGAGCAAGAAGGTGAAGAGGAATAGATTCCTACTGAGGAAGCTGAGTTTTGATAAGATGGCATCCAGATTGAGTTTCTTTGGGTATGTACGATTGCAATTTCATGGAGGAACTAGTGCTTGGAGGATTAGTCCTAATGAGGAGGGACTAATATATCAGGGACATTTGATGGTCAACATGAGCAGGATATTTCACGGAGATCCGTTCTTTTCTGTCACTATTTATGTACATGTAGAATTTTCGCTGTCGATTAGGCAGTATTGGGGTGGTAGGTACCATGTCCCAACGGAAATTAGTATAGTGTCGTCTGCACGGACACCAATCAATAGGACTTCGTGTCAAGTTGGATTCCTGCCTGCTTAGGAATTTGAGGAGGACCCGTCTGAGGGTTCTGCTGTCTAGTCATACTTGGGCATGTTAGTTTAAATAATGTTCAAATACTTTTGAGAACTATGTCTGTAAATATTTAAGTATGTCAGTACTGAGACTTATGCATATGATGTAAATTATTTGTGATGCTGTTTAGAATTTTATATTCTACTAAGTTTATTTTATTAATATGCCAGAAATTTTATAACTTATATTTACATTACAAATCATATTTTATAATATTTGGGTAATTTGTTAATTAAGTAACATAAATGTGATACCCTACAGTGGGTGTTACATTAGTTGGTATCAGAGCCCAAGTTAGTCTTTTGGGTTTGTGGTTAGGTCTGTCTTGTTTATGTTGTGTGATGCTCTGTGGCTAGTTTCCGAAGGGAAACAATATTGTTTGAAGGATTGACCCTAAATCTTCTTTGTGTTGTCCAGCTTGATTTAGAGAAAATGTAATGGCTGGACGAGGAAGAGGACGCGTAAATACTAGAGCAGGAATTGGAAATGTTGGTGACGATAACCACAACATGGCTGCAGCGGTAGCAGCAATACAACGGATGGCTGATGTTGTTGTGTAGCAAAACCAAAGAGTGAATGAGGACGCTCAAAGTTTGTCAAAATTTCGTAGAAATAATCCACCAAAGTTTCATGGAGAATTTGACCCAAAGAAAGCTAATCTGTGGATCAAAGAACTAGAAAAGATATTTGAAGGTATGGGTTGTACCGATGAACGAAAGCTTACTTTTGCAACTTTTGTGCTAGTAGGAGATGGAGAAGACTGGTGGGTAGGAGCCCAAAGATTGATACAAGCTGAGGGAAGAGTTGTGACGTGGCAGCTCATTAAGTAGAAATTTCTAGGGAAGTATTTCCCAGCAAGTGTTCGGCATGCTAAGGAAATGGAATTTCTTAGTTTGAGACAAGGGGTGATGTCTGTAAGTGAATATGCAGCAAAATTCGAAAGCTTGTCTAAGTTTTCTAGGTATTTTCAAATGCACATGGACGAGGAATGGAAGTGCAGAAAATTTGAAGAGGGATTGAAACTTGATATTAAGCGGACAATGGCAACCTTGGAAATTGATCAGTTTCCAACATTGTTAGACAAATGTCACAAGGTTGAGGAAATTGATCATCAACATGAGGCGAGGAATAGGAACTTTGGACCTACACAATTCCAACGAGTAAAGGGTAGCGGTGGCAACCATTATCAGCAGAAACCATATGTTCGACGGACAGGTGGTCAGAACCGGCAATAATCTGTTGGAGGAGTTTCTGGTGGAAATAAAATAGGTCAGGCAAGAACTTCCACACTCAAATGCTTTAAGTGTGGGAAGGATCATCTAACTAAAGATTTCCAACACAAAGGAGTCATTTGTTACAGATGTGGAAAGCCTGGACATTTCTCTAGAGAATGTGATCAAATGAAGATGGAACCCTTTGTGGGGAACGTCCGTACTGCGAGACCACAAATGAGTGGTCGTGTGTATACTATGAGCGGGGAGGAAGTCGTGAAGTCAGAGGACTTGATTATGGAGGAGTGTGCCATTGAAGGTAATCCTTTAATCGTATTATATGATTCGGGAGCAACTCATTCTTTCATTGTTTGTGATTGTATGGAGCGTTTGGTATTGTCTGTGACTACGTTGCCTTATGGCTTGAGTGTTGCTACTCCTACTGATAAGCCTGTGATTACTACAAAAGTTTGCTTGAATTGCCCTGTATGTGTTAGGGATAGAATCTTTCATGTTAACTTAATTTGTTTGCCTCTTTTCAAGATTAATGTAATCTTAGGAATGGATTGGTTGTCTTCTAACCATATCCTAATAGATTGTTCTAGTAAGACACTAGTTTTTCCTGAGGCTAAGGATTTTAGGTTCCTAACGGCCACTCAAGTAGAAGCTTGTTTGAAGGAAGGAGATCAGGGGTATTTATTGATGTCTTCTTTGGATGTTCAGTGTGAAGTTGTCTTGAAAGATATTTTTGTAGTCAACGAGTTTCCTGAAGTATTTCCAGAAGATATACCTGGACTACCGCTAGTAAGAGAAATCGAGTTTGCTATTAATCTAATACCTGGAGCTGGACCTATATCGATGGCACCCTACAGGATGGCACCGGCAAAGTTGGCAGAACTCAAGAAACAACTGGAAGAGTTATTGGAAAAGCAATTCGTGAGACCTAGCATGTCACCTTGGGGAGCTCCAGTATTGTTGGTTAAAAAGAAGGATGGGACTTCTCGTTTATGTGTAGACTACCGACAGTTGAACAAAATTACGATCAAGAATAAATATCCACTTCCAAGAATTAATAATCTGATAGATCAATTGCGAGAAGCCGCGATATTTTCCAAGATTGATTTACGTTCTGGTTATCACCAAATTTGTGTGAAGGTGAAAGATATTCCCAAAACTGCATTTCGGACACGTTATGGGCATACGAGTATCAAGTGATGTCGTTTAGTGTGACGAATGCACCTGCCATATTCATGGATTTCATGAATAGAATTTTTCGTTTGTACTTGGACAAGTTTGTTGTTGTTTTTATTGACGACATTTTAATCTATTCTCGAAGTCAGGAGGAACATGTTCAGCATCTCAGAGTGGTTCTCTAGATATTGAAAGAGAATAAGCTATATGCAAAGTTGTCCAAATGTGAATTTTGGTTAAGCGAAGTTCAATTTTTAGGACAGTTTATATCGGAGGAAGGAATTGAAGTTGATGCTTCAAAGGTGAAGACGATTATTGAATGGGAAAGACCGAAGACTATATCGGAGATCCGTAGTTTTATCGGATTAGCCGGTTACTATCGACGGTTTATTGAGGGGTTTTCCAAGGGACCTCTTACTCAACTTACACGAAAGAATAAATCGTTTGCATGAACTGACGCATGTGAAAAAAGTTTTCAGGAATTGAAAAGACGACTGACTACTTCACCGGTATTGATTCTACTTGATCCGAATGAACCTTTCGAAGTATATTGTGATGCTTCGTATCAAGGATTAGGATGTGTACTTTTGCAGCATCAGAAGGTTGTGGCTTATGCTTCAAGATAACTAAAGGTGCATGAGAGGAATTATCTGACTCATGATTTGGAATTGGCAGCTATAGTGTTTGCATTGAAAGTGTGGAGACATTTTCTCTATAGGGCAACGTTCACTGTTTTTAGTGATCATAAAAGCTTGAAGTACTTGTTTGATCAAAAAGAGTTGAACATGAGGCAAAGGTGTTGGCTAGAATATCTAAAGGACTATGACTTTCAGTTACAGTATCATCTTGGGAAAGCGAATGTAGTAGCGGATGCTTTAAGTAGGAAAATGCTTAATGCTTCTATTATGATGATCAAGGAGAAAGAATTGATAGACAAATTCCGGGATATGCGTTTGTCTATGAAATTAACGCCGGGGAGGATGCGTTTGAACATGATCACCATCTCGAATAGTTTGATGGATAGAATACGAGAAGGACAGAACAGTGACCAGTATTTGCAAGAAGCAAAGGAAGCAAGGAGCCAAGGCGCAGAGGTAGAATTCAATGAAGGTGCTGATGGAATTCTCAAGTTTAAAGGAAGGGTTTGTGTGCCAAACGATCAAGAACTTAGGAGATTAATATTGGATGAAGCTCATCGGAGTAAACTGAGTATGCATCCTGGAGCCACAAAGATGTACCAAGATTTAAAGTAGTTATATTGGTGGCAAGGAATAAAGAAGGATGTTGCTGAATATGTATCATCTTGTTTAGTCTGTCAGAAGGCTAAGGTTGAACACTAAAGACCTTCAGGAATGTTGCAACCTTTGCCTATTCCTAAATGGAAATGGGATGACATAGAAATAGATTTCGTAACAGGACTACCAAAGACTCGTAAAGGTCAAGATTCTATTTAATTATTGATCGGCTTACGAAGTCGGTGCACATTTTGCCGATTAATATTAAGTACTCGATGGAAAAGTTGACTCAAGTGTACATCAGTGAAATCATTAGACTTCATGGTGTACCATTCAGTATTCTTTCTGATCGAGATCCTCAATTTACATCAAGGTTTTGGCACAGTCTGCAAGGAGCAATGGGGACAAAGTTACGTCTAAGTTCTGTTTACCATCCGTAAATAGATGGTCAATCAGAAAGGACAATTCAGTTATTAGAAGACTTACTAAGGGCATGTGTATTGGAGCAAACTGGGCGCTGGAGTGAATTCTTACCATTGATAGAGGTCACGTATAACAACAATTTTCATTCGAGTATAGGGATGGCACCCTATGAGGCATTGTATGGAAGACGATGCAAAACACTATTATATTGGTATCAGGACGGTGAGAGTGCTATTCTAGGACCAGAACTTGTACAACAGACAACAAAGAAAGTGAAGATGATTCGAGATAAGATAAGGATAACTCAAACATGGCAAAAGAGCTATGCAGATAAGAGGAGAAGACGACTTGAGTTTGAGGAAGATGACCATGTATTTCTGCGAGTGACACCTATGACTGGGGTTGGACGAGTGCTTAAGTCTAAAAAGCTCACTCTAAAGTTTATCGGGCAGTATCAGATATGCCATCAGGTAGGTCCGGTAGGTCATCACAATTACGAAAATATATTCCCGATCCTACCCATGTTATTGAACCAGACACAGTACAACTAAAGGAGAACTTAACCTATGAAACGTTTCCAGTCAAGATTGGGGATCGAAGGACAAAGCAACTTCGAGGTAAGATGTAACACCCCAAATTTCCTAAGTTTTTGATAGTAATTTTGACAGTTAACAGAATTTCACTGTTTGGTGATTTCTGTGTGCTGTAAAATTATTTTGATTATTCCATCAGCGTATTTGATCGTTCTGAGTAATTTACTCCGTGTCAGGAAAATAAAAATTTTCAGGCCAGGGAAAACTTTACGTAATTTAATTTTTACCATTAGGTTTTAATTATTTTACATAATCTGATTTGATATTTGTGTGTTTTCTAATATTTATGATTTTTGTGGATGATTATGAAATTTTTTTACTATTTGTGGGCCCAATGGTGTATGTGGGCCCAGGTGGCCATACGTGGGCCCAAGTAGGTCCCACAAAGTGAAAATTTTTCTACGTATAGAAAAATTTGTACTGTTTAGACAGAGACAGGGGATCTTACTAAACCTGAATACAGAAACAGTTTTAGAAAACTTCTTGTACTGTGTTTTGTATGTATTTAATTTATCGGATGATAAAAATACAATAAATATAATTTTTGTGGGGTTTAGCAGATAAAAATAAATATTATATTGTTAAGTCCACAATTAGTGGTTATGATAATTTTTGATGGACCAATAGGAAACAAGTCTAATATTGAAGACTTTGATATCAACCGTCGATTTAATCAACGGTGTAGGATAAGTCTAATATAATGGCTATGACCATTTATAACCATTGGATTTAGAATTGATCAAGGGTGGAGATTTGGTCTTGCAAAGTGGCTAGGACCATTTGTGACCGTTGGATTTGAATCTAATCAACGGTGGAGATGGATCAATTATGACCATTGGATTTGGATTTAATCTATGGTGGAGATTTAGTCTTAAAAAGTGACAAAGACCATTTATGACCCTTGGATGTAAAGTTTGAAGGAGTAATCTTAATCCTTCATTTTGGAGACACATCTAAGGGCTAGAATTTAAAGGAGAAAGATCCAATGGCCTAGATTTAATCTTCTAACTTAAAGTCTACCTTAATCTTAACCATTGAATTAATCAATGGCTAAGAATGCACAAATAATGGTGGCTTGGAGATTAGTCACATTTTGAAGAAGCAAGGAGGGGGGGACGGTTTTATGATGGTGTAGGAAATTATCCAAGTTTCAAGACACCAATTATATGTTCTCTTGGTCATTATTGGTCATTGTTGATTCATATTCAAGAAGCTAAGTTATCAAAATTTCTCTCCATTTCTCTTTTCCTCTAAGTTTCGGCCAAGCACTCCAAGTATACCTTCCATCACTTTTTAATTTCAAACAACCATATTTCTTGAATCCTTACCTTATTCTAAACAACTTTCATGTTGGAGACTTTCTCTAGATCATTCATTTTCAAGGAGTTTTTCCAAGAGCAAGTTCTAAGGTTTTTGAGGTGAAGTGTAAGGAAACTTCATTTCTTCTCTTCTTTTTTTCATGTTCTAAGCCATGTTTGATCCATGGTTCTTCTTGTTCAAGCTTGATTTACTAATTTTTATGTATTTTGTTTTGTATTTAAGAAACCTTTGGTGGTGAAGGACTTGGAAAAAGAAGCAAAATAAAGAGCTTTTGAGGATCTTCAAGAGGTAAGAGGGAGATCCATCTCACCAACCAAGCATGGTGGTGAGAGATGGTCTTATATTTGATGGATGATGAATCCATGTAAGGATTCATATCCATGGTCTTGTAATTTATTTGTAGGTGTTTATGTGCTTTAATTATTTGCCTATGCTTGGTATGCTTTGTATGATTTTATGGCTTTGATGGTATGCTTATATTATGCATGATGAGTATATGGCATGCTTGTAGTATTTATGATGAAATATGTATGTGTATGCCATGATGTGTTGATGGAAAGGAAATCAATTTTTGGCTCCAATGGCCAAGGGAGAAGGCTACGGTTTTTAATACCCTTAATTAGGGTTCATGTTGAAATTTTTCAAGAACAAGGAAATTGATTTGTTTAAATGAAAATTATGAAGTGGAGAAAATGAATTTCCTTGGTTCTAAAGGCTATGGAATTTTCGGCCAAGACACCTCAACATAGGTGTTTATAACTTAATATTTTCATGGAAGAATAAAATTGGATTGATTTGAAAAGCATGGAAAATGAACAAAGGATATGTTTTTCAAGAGAACAAGAACACGTTTTTTTAAAGGGATTTTATTGATTTATTTTGTGTAAAAAGTTTCTAAGTGTTTATTAAACTTGATTTCGAAAAACGAAACGGGCAACGTGGATTTTAAGGATTTGCAAAGAAAGTGAAAAAGGATTTGAACAAATGGGTTTGGTTTTTATAACCATCTGTATTTCGGTTTTGAAAACAAAGATTTTAATGGTTTTGTTTGTGTAAAACCATATCAATTTAGAAGGAAAGATATTTGATGGTTTCAATGGCTAAGTACCACGGTTTTTGAGGGCTTGTAAAGCCTTGATTTTTATGGAACAAAGTGATATTTTATAAAACAAAGTGTTTTGTCACTCGAAAGATGAAGATTTTGTTTATGAAAGAAAAAGAGAGGTTGAAAGTGTGTGAACCTCAACTATTTTAAAGGGAACTGATTTTTTTTTTAGAATTGATTTAGAATTATGGAGAATACGTTGGTGACTTGAAAATTTACTAACGTATAACTCACTCATTGGGTTTTTGAGCGTGTTAGGAAATTTTAAGTGAGAAAATATGAAAAAGTAAAGTAAAAAGTAGTATAAATTTTTAGAAAGGCCAAAATGAGGTTCAGAAGGTGGAGAAATATTTTACGTAGTGGAAAAATGATGGAAAATGCTTTTCGTAACTTAAAAACGTGATTTTTAAGCTATGCGATTTCAAAAATGTTGAAAAATTGCTACACGATTTGGAAAACATTTAAATATTTTTACGCGATTGAGAAAATGTTAGAAAATCAATATGCGATTTGAAAACGCGACAAAAATGTTGTGCGATTGTGAAAACACTACAAAAGTGTTGCGCGATTGAGGAATCTGAAGAGGACCCGTCTGAGGGTTCTACTGTCTAGTCATTCTTGTGCAAGTATGTTAGTTTAAATAATATTTTGAGAACTATGTTTGTAAATATTTAAGTATGTCAGTATTGAGACTTATGTATATGATGTAAATTGTTTGTGATGCTGGTTAGAATTTTATATTCTGCTAAGTTTATTTTATTAATATTCCAGAAATTTTATAACTTATATTTACATTACAAATCATATTTTATAATATTTGGGTAATTTGGTAATTAAGTAACATAAATGTGATACCCTATGGTGGGTGTTACACCTTGTACTCCATTACCTGTGTACAATCAAGCAAAGAGTATATTTCAAAGATATCATCTTCTAATTGCATGCCTGAATCAAATGAATTGACTAAACAAATTTCTAATGGGTCAGAAGAACTCATTGTTTGAAGATAATCATTTATAATGACTTTAATTCCTTCAACTTCCTCTTTTTCATCAAGGACTTCCTGTGGTTGCTTGCACATGATAAAAACATTAAGCTCCAGTGTCATGTTTCCAAATGTTAGCTTCACCACTGCATTTCTGCAATTTATTAAAGCATTAGATGTTGCTAAAAATGGACAGCCTAAAATAATAGGAATTGACTTGCAACTATCAACCATAGGTTCAATATCCAAGATAATAAAATCCACAGGATATATGAATTTATCAACTTGAACTAACACATCTTCCACTATTCCTCTTAGAATTTTAATTGATCTATCGGCAAGTAGAAGAGTTACAGAAGTTGGTTTTAACTCACCCAAGTTGAGTTGCTGATAAACTAAATATGGAAGCAAATTGAAACTAGCACCAAGATTAAGTAAAGCTTTTTCAATTTTATGTTCTCCAATAATGCATGAAATTGTAGGACAACCAGAGTCTTTATATTTCAATGCATTATTATTCTGAAGAATGGAGCTTACCCGTTTAGCCAAAAATGTTTTCTTTTTCACATTTAGTTTCCTTTTAACAGTGTACAAGTCCTTCAAATATTTGGCATAAGAAGGAATTTGTTTGATAGCATCTAATAGAGGAATATTGACCTTCACTTGTTTTAAAATTTCAAAAATTTCAGTGTTATGATTCAATTTCCTTGAATTGTTTAATGCTTGAGGAAATGGGGGTGCAAGCGAGAGTTTGGTCTCTTTTTGGTCAACTTCTTCATTTTCTTAGGGAATTGGTTCATCTTCTTTCTCACAAGGTTCGGGAATTTATTTTTCAACAACCTTTCCACTCCTAAGAGTTATCACTGACTTGACTTGGTCCATTTGTTTGTTTTCTGAACTCTCCTCATTTAGACTATACTGACCCTTGGGATTTGGTTGATGTTAAGAAGGAAATTTTCCTTTCTCGTGAATGGTGAGTGCAAAAGAAAGTTTAGCAAGTGTTTCTTTTATGTCAATCATGGTTTGATTGTTTTGTTTATTAATGGCCTCTTGCTTTTCTATAAATGCATGCCGTATTTCTTCAAGGTTTTTCCTATATGGTGGGACATAAGGTGCATATCCTTGAGAATTTTGATAGTCCTGTTGTGCTTGAGGAGGTGGTGGTTGCACAAATTATGACTGATTATTATTCTTCCAGCTGAAATTCGTGTGATTTCTCCATCTCAGATTGTATGTATCTGAAAAAGAAGAAGTAAATGGCTTTTTAAAATTATTCATTGGATTTACTTATTCATGTACAACTTCTTTAAAAATAGGAATCTTAGAACATTCATGTGTTGAGTGTCCTAAGTCATCACAAATGCCACAAATTTCTTCATTTTGCACAGATTTGATTTCTTTTGTTTTTCTTAATTCAATGGCTTCAACCTTTCTAGACAAATTGGCAAACCTTGCATTTAGATCTTCCTCTTGACTAAGGTGATATTTTTCTTTATTAGCACTTGCAAGGTTAGATCTAATTGAATTTTTAGAAGGGTTAGTACTATGCCAAGATTGAGAATTTTCAGCCAACTAGTTTAAATAGTCTAAAGCTTCATCAGGTTCTTTATCAAGAAACTCACCATTGCACATCATTTCCACAAATTGTTTAGTTTTAGGTGTTAAACCTTCATAAAAGAAGCTTATAGTGTGTCATTTTTCAAAACCATGATGTGGGCAAGAATTTAACAAATCTTTAAATCGTTCCTAACATTGAAAATATGCTTCATTTGAATTTTGGAAAAAAATTTGGATTTGTCTTTTCATAGCATTAGTTTTATATGTTGGACAAAATTTCTTTAAGAACTCACATTGCATTTCTTGCCATATGCCAATTGATCTTAGTTTCAAAGTGTTAAGCCAAGTTTTTACTTTATCTTTTAAAGAAAAAGAAAATAATTTAAGTTTAACAATCTCTGCAGTGCAATTTTGATCATTGAAAGCAATACATACTTCCTCAAATTCTTTTAGATGTAAATATAGGCTTTCAGATTCTAAACCATGAAAATTAGGAAGTAAAGAAATCATGCCTGACTTAAATCTAAAATTGTTGGCATTGAGTTGAAAGATAAAGCACGATGGACTAGAATTTCCAAGTGGTTGCAAATATTCACGCATGGTTTGCAATGGTTGATTTTCATGTTCATCATGTACACTTTATTTTCATCCATTGTGTCAATTATGGGTGATTGTGATTCAAACAAATCAATATATAAAGTACCAAGATTAATTTTAATGAAATGACTAGAATTTAAATCACAATACCAATTAAGCATAAATAAATGACTTAAAATAGAAAAATAATATACAAGTCGGCGGTTTACACCAACCATTAAATATTAATAAAGATGTGGTATAAACCAACCACCCAATAAATATTAACAAGTAAAAAGTTAGATAACTAATAATGTAAAGAGTTAGATAACTGCTCAATTAAAAAACTAAATAATTAGAGAGTTAATAATTAGTAAGTAAGAAAGTGCAGAAAGTAAAATAAAGAAAATAAAGTACATAAAGTAAAGTACAAAAAGTAAATTGTAGAAAATAAATTTAAAATATGAAAATCAGAAAAAGCAGAGCCCTACCAGAGCCGACGAAAGAGAAAGAAAAGAAGAAAAATTATTTAATTACATTAGAAAGTAATAATAAATAACAAAAATTAAAAAGTTAGATAGCAAAAAATAAATAAAGTAAATTAAAAGTTAGAGAGCAAAAAATAAAAGTTAGTAAGCAAAAATAAATGACATAAATTAAAAGTTAGTAAACATAAATAAATAACATAAATATAAAAGTTAGAAAGTTAGTAAGTTAGTAAATTAAAAAAGTAGAGATAGAATTTACCAGATGATGAATATACAAGATGATGAAATTTACTTAAAGAAAGAGAACATCAATAAATTAAAATTTCAAATCAAGTCTCCAGCAACGGCTCCAAAAACTTAATGCGGACTAAAGGATGCAAACCCAAGTGCAGGTTGTCTCAAGTAATAAATTCTCGGGAGTCCAAGGTTGATCTACAGGGAATTGATAAAGAAAAATTAATTGAGGTGAGAAAAAGATTTGTCACAACACCAAAAGTAATAAAAGTTATTCACAAATAAAAAAGGATTTGCTTAGGTTAGGAGATCCACTCTTGGTAATAAATTAGAGGCAATATTATTTCTCTTTATAACTGAATTGAAATTTACACATAAAGGAAGTTCCAATCAGAAAATATAACATTCAAAGTTTAATTATATATACAATCATATTATGATTCCTTCAATTATCTACCAACAATTGTAAGTGAGCTCAAGCATTCACTGTGCAATCCTCTTGTCTACAATAAATCACGATCTCCACTATACAAGGAAGGTTTCTAAATTGATTGGAAACAAAATATAATACATATAATGTCCACTTTATAATATATCATTTAAGCACAATAAATAGAATAATCTTACCTTATTTCATTACTAAGAGCTTCACTCTTTCATCCAAGCAAAATGAAAATTAAGTACTCATAATCAAGAAGAAAGAAAGAGAGTAGAGGAGAAAGATGAACATAACTTTAAATTAGAACAAAAGTAAATTACAACAAAGGAAGACAATGTACAAGCATGAACATAATTTCTCCTAACTAAGCCTAAAACCAAAGTTTCCTAAATGATCAGCCAATGGAGCCTTTTATAGAGGATTAGAGATACAAAATGACAAGGGGACTGATTAATAAGTGGGTGAGGAGTGGGTGGATGAGTGGAAAATGCCAAATGGTGAGTTAGTGAGTGGAAAATTATTGAGATTCTTTGTCTCTAAAATCATTCAATGCTAATCTCATGGATGCCATTAGATTCTTATCTTTCCAATGGCACTGGTTTCAGCTCCAAAGGCCACTTACAGCCCGAGATATGACCCAATTACTAAATAGTGTTCAGGTCTAAGTATAGCACCTCTGTTCTGACTTCAAAGCCTAATATCACCTTCAAGGAGTCTGATCTGAGTTTTGTGTTCTTCATGAGAGTTGTCGATATGAGTCTTAAATTTCAATTATCCAAATTTTAGCCCAAGAAAGTTCCTACAGCCCGAGTTATGCTCTGATTACTGCACACTGTTCAGGTTCCAGTCATAAAACCCGTGTTCTAACTTCCAAACCCATTTAGCTCCACTAGATATCCAATTGAGCCCTAAAGCTCTTCATAAAAGTTGTAGAGCTCTCTCTTATCTTTCCTACAAGGTAAGATACATAATTATAAGACATCTAGAACTCAAGATATAGCCGAAATACAGAAATAGTGTAAGACCAAAATAGTGCTGAAAAAATCAATTAAGTCCAATTTGAGTCCAAACTTATAAAATATAACCAAGTTTAATCAATTAAGTACATGGAGAGTGTAAATGACTAAAAAAGAGGGTTTATTAATATATAAAATATGTGATTATCAATTATATAGCATAGTTAAAGGATCACTTCCTGTGACATAATCTATGTTGTTTTGGTCCTCAATTTGGGATGCTTTTGCTCCATTCAGATTATCGACTCTCCCTTCGACTTGAGATTTTGAAGCATGTTTATTACCAACAGAAGGTTTTGTCTTTTGCAAAGTACAATCTCTGGAAACATGTCCGCATTTCTTGCACTTGAAACAAATTATTTCCTTAAACGTATAATCCTTTGTTAAGTGGCCTTTTCCACATCTCATACATGCCATGGTCTAACTAAAACTTCCACTACTCGTAACTCCTCCATATGATTGTTGTCGCTGTTGATTTCTCAGTGATTATAAATACATTTTTCGTTAGAATCGCTTGACCTTACGATTTCTCCTCCTTCGGAACCAATATGATCCAATGTTATAGGGTCCCATACCTTGAGACTGATTCAACTCTAACAAAATCTGAGCCTCGATTATCAATTCCTATTGCTGAGCAATCCTTTGCTCCTGTTGTAGTATTCCTTCAGTTGTTCTTTGCATTGCTTCCGTAGTTGCAGTGATATTATCAGCGTCACTTCCTATTTCCTCACGTGCACATTTACCACGAGTCATCATCTTTCTTTAAAGAAAGATAAATTAAAACACAATGAAAACCAAAGTAACCATTCCAAACAACATTGTCTCTTTTCGGAGTCCAAGCACAGAGAGTCACATAACATAAACAAGACAGACCTCACCACAAAACCCCAAAAGACTCTAACCATACTCTGATACTAACTAATGTAACACCCTCCTTCGGGTGCCACATTTTCTGACTCAACAAAAGAAGATTGAATTAAATTATAAAAGATTTGATTATTTAGAATACGGGTAAAAACTTCTTTCTTGCTGAAAATATAAATTTACCAAAGTTGTAGGTAATATTTAAAAACATATTGAATTGATTAAGACTCATATAACAGACACCATATAATATTTAACAAATATTCAGTAAACATAAAACTAACAGACTCAAAAGAAACAGTAGCAAACCCCATGACGGGTCTTACTTAATAGCATAATAATAACACTAATGAGAAAACTCAACATACTTATTCTGTTTCTCATCCATCTCGATGTGCCAGATATTTGGTCCTCCGCAAAATTGCACATTGTCGAAACTGAGAAGATCACTCCTTGATGCCGTCACTGAACTCAAAATATTGCCTCTAGTCAAGTCTAAGAAGCTCGTTTAGTCTACTATACTAATTTTAACAATACAAACACATAAAACAGTACAACAAAGAGGTGAAATCCCCTTCATCAATACCAGTATGGTAGCAAAGAATGATACGAATGACAAAGTCATTCCATACATACAGACATCATAATTATATTCATGTTATCAATTCATAAACAATTCCAATAAACATATACCACAGTAAAATAAACAGTAACAATTTTATCATAACAAATATCATCAATATATATGAAATGATTATGTCACACTGTATGAATATTGACCATGCCACAACAATATGTGTACTGACCATATATATGCATATTGAACCAATTCCTACACTATGGAGCTAATCACAATTTCAAAGATGAATGTCCCAGAAGATCTGCCAGCCTCAATGACAGTCTACGCCAAGTGTGAAAAGAGATAGTGTTGTTGGGCGCATAATGCATTGCAACGGTTCATCATGGCCAGAGGTGTATAAGGTGAACAATTATCACTATGAATCACCGCACCTTACTGACGAGCGTCAAACTCAGTCAAAATTATAACCGAAGTTATACCTAAGCTTGCAGCATAGTGAACAACACCGGATCATCTCCTCAAGGATCATAAATGCAATTTTATCAAATTAAGTTGAGTTAGAAAAGGGGGTTTGATGGTTCAAGGATCGCACTAAATAAGATTAAAGGAGAAATAATAATTAAAAGAATAGTCAATTCAGAAACCTATCTGAGATTGGGTGGATTCAATCATAAACTTTTCGACAAACACTTGAAGCGCATTTGAATGGTTAACTTGGATCTAACCAAGATCTCAGCATCAGATCCAGAATTCATACTAGACAATCGTCTAGAATTTAATTAACAAGTGATAAACACAAATCTGCAATCGCACCATTCATGTAGATCTATGTTATTTTAAGTACCAAATTCAATTAACCTAGGCACAAATCAGTAACCTAATCTCTTCTATTACGTGATTAGTTTAGATCAATCAGTTCTAAGTTTCATCACAAATCTCAATCTTCAGTTATGTGATTAATTTAGATCAATCAGTTCTAGCTTTCATCAAAAACCTCAATCTTAAACTAAGATCCAAAACAGATTAAACATAAACAGAATCACCATTCATGCATTCAAGATCAAGAAAACAGAAGAAGGAGAAGAGAAGAGGAATTCAAATACAATTCAAAAACATTACAGAACCAAGGTCTCAAGAATCCAAACCACAATCTCTTCAAGAATCCGAAATCGACTGAAAGTAACTTAGCTCTCCATTACAATGAAAGAAATCATCAAAAGATATAAGAATTATGAAAAACTATGTAAAAGAAGAAGAAAAACTGAAGGAATGAGAAAGTGGTCATCCAAGCCTCAAGTTACAATTTATAGAAAATTTTAGGTCTAGTAAGGGACACGGCCATGTCTCCATTAGGCACGGTCGTGCCTCCTAAAATAGAAGCTTTCCATGATTAAGACACGGTCATGTGAGGCCAAACAGGGTAGGCACGAGCATATGACTTTGAGGCACAGTCGTGCCTCATGCCACAATAGCATATTCAACAATTTCTGATAGCGTAGCGTGCACGTTTTGGTTAAATTCAGCTTGTGTTGCAAGTTTTTGGGTAGGCACGGCCGTGTGACTTGGAGGCACGATCGTGTCTCATGAAATCATCAGCATATTGGAGAATCTTGGGAGGCACGACCGTGTGACTTGGAGGCACGACTGTGTCTATTGTAAAAATGGTCTTTTTCAGCACAATTGAGGAGACACGGCCATGTGACTTGTAAAAAGCTTTATCTAAGTTAGACATGGCTATGTCTAAGTCCCTGATAGCTTCCTGAATTGACACGGAACCCTGTTAGAGCCAAAATGGATCTCTTTTGCCTTCAGAACTTGGTATCCTCGCTTGTTTTCATCCAATTGTATTAAATATCTTGATTCTACAAAAATGAAGATATTGATAAGGATCCATTTAACATTCATTCTTAATTACAGGGAATTAACCAATAAAAAGATATCAAAATCAACTCCGATCACACCCCCACACTTGAGCTTTTGTTTGTCCTCAAGCATAGAGTATGCATCAACAACAAGATCAACTCAGCATCCAGAAACATGAATTAAGGAGATTTTCACAATTTTAAAAATTTAAGTTCAAGTTCAGCAGTCAAATTCAATCAATCAAGATCATTCAACAATTTTAAACAATAAGATGCTTTAGCCTAGCATGCAATTTTTCTCTTTACCAACATATGAGATCACTCATCTTTCCATCGCTCAAGTATTTAAGGATAAAGAGATCACTCAAATTTCTCATGAAAAATACAAAACCATAGGCTTGCTTATCAATCTCATCTCTACTTACCAGTTCACATACATAGCAAGAATCAAAAGGACTTCATTGGTTGTAATAGGACCAAGGATAAAGGTAGGAAAAAGATAAATAATGTAAAGAACTATCAATACAGAGTAGAATCAGGCTGAAAAGATAAATCATGAAGCATAAGGATTTAAACAATTCTCAATTTCAATCCAATATTTTCATTATTCTTCACCAATAATTATTTTCCTCTTATATATATATATATATATATATATATATATATATATATATATATATATATATACCCTTGAGGATAAAACCATAACTTTCAAGACTTTTTGATCAACGCATTAGATGCTCCAAAGAATTCAACCTAATTATTTAATTGGATATTCAAAGAAATCAAATTCAAGCTCAAATGGGGCAACTAATAAATTATTTTTTATCAATACAACTCTGAAAGTTAAGAAAGAATAAAGCCTAATTGCCTCAATCATATTCAAGAATGTATGTGAATCATTAAAGTTTCAACAAGATGTCAAAGCAAGTTCTAGTGCACATTAATCAAGAGAAAATTCACTCCAGAAGAAAAATAGGATCTTTATGAAAAATCTAGTCATTATGGCTCAAAACTCACTTTCTGGTTAAGTTGATAAAGAATACAGAAGCAAGCAGACATGGCTGATTTCCAAGAAAAATGCTAAATTTAACTTTTCTTAGTTGAACAAGATTGTTTCACACAAAATTATTTCATGATAAATAAATTCCCCTTTCAAACATATCTCTATTAGCTCAGAATAAATCAAGCAATTAACACACTATTCCAGCTCAAATTCCAGCAATACTCAAGTGTTCATCAGTTGTGTAATTTTTTTTTAAAGAGTACATTATCACTCCCCCACACTTAATATAAACATTGTCCTCAATGTGAAAGAGATAAATAAAACATAAAGAAAAGAGCAACACAACCTGATGAGGAGCAAAACAATGGCAGGAAGAAAAGATGCGCAAGAATCAAAGCTGCAACAAAACCTGAAAACTCACAAAATACATGAGTAAAATCTAAAACAAAAATAACAAGACTGTAATAATATAAAATTAAAGAAGAAACATGGGTCTTTTAGAGTCAGATTCCTAAGACTATAACACTTATGTTTGTCACTGAAAGGATTCCACAAAGAAGATGGTCATGATATACAAGTTCACAACAATGCATCTCAAGAGTCAATAAAATGGCATTTACTGACTCCTTACTCCATCATTCCTAATGAAGTATATTTTTATCTTCGCGGTTTGCGGAAACCATCTTCAAATTGTAATTTGAAGGCCAATCTGGTTGGGTTGCCTCCCAACGAGCGCTTGGTTTAATGTCCTCAGCCTGACATTATGACTTCCTTGTGTTATTCATAATGCGGATAGAGAAGGTTCATCTCCTCCACATCTGCACTTTCTAGAAGTTCATGATATGGTTTGAGGCGGTGTCCATTGATGATGAAAGCCTTGGTGTCATTCTCATTTGTAACCTACACAAGACCAGAAAGGAAAACTTTAGTAATGACAAATGGTCCATCCCATCTAGATCTTAATTTTCCAAGCATGAGTCTGAGACGGGAGTTATAGAGGAGAACTTTTTGACCAATCTCAAATGCTTTTCTCAAAATCATTCTATCATGGAAGGCTTTGGTCTTCTCTTTATAAATCATAGAGCTCTCATAGGCCTCCAGGTGAATCTCTTCTAATTCCTGTAACTGTAACTTTCTCTCCAAGCCTGCTTAGTCTAGGTCCAGGTTATATCTCTTCACCGCCCAAAATGTGCGATGCTCAATTTCCACCAGAAGATGACATGCTTTGCCAAAAATAATCCGATAAGGAGACATCCCAATTGGTGTCTTGTAGGCAATCCGATAAGCCCATAAAGCATCCTCAAGCCTCCTGCTCCAGTCCTTTCTGTTTGAATGGACTGTCTTCTAAAGTATCTACTTGATCTCTCTATTAGAGACCTAGGCTTGCCCATTGGTTTGGGGGTGGTAGGGTGTAGAAACCTTGTGCAGGACTCCATACTTCTTCATCAAAGCCTCCATGCTCCGATTGCAAAAATGTCAACCCTGATCACTAATGATGGCCCTCGGGACTCCAAACCTGCAGAAAATCTATGATCTAATAAAATCCACAACAATTTTAGAATCATCAGTCCGAGTGGCCTTAGCCTCCACCCATTTAGATACATAATCCATAACAAGCAGAATGTAAACAAAACCAAATGATACAAGAAAAGGACCCATAAAATTAATACCCCATACGTCAAAAATCTCACAGAACAATAAGGGTTTCTGGGGCATCTCATTCCTATGAGAAGTATTCCCTATTCTCTGGCATTGATTACAAAATTTGCAAAACATATATGCATCATGAAATAGAGTGGGCCAATATAATCTAGAGTCTAAAACTTTCCTACCAGTCCGTTGGGGCTCGAAATGGCCACCACATGCAAATGTATGACAAAAACTAAGAATAGAATGGAATTCATCATCAGGCACACATCTCCTAATAACTTGGTCACTACAAAATCTCCATAAGTAAGGATCATCCCACACATAATATTTTGACTCACTTTTTAATTTATCAATTTGTGCCTTAGTGAAATGTGCAAGTAGTGCTCTAGCAACCAAGAAATTAATCAAATCAGCAAACCACGGGTTGTTACCTTACAGCTTGAAAAGATGCTCATCAGGGAAGACATCATGGATGGGAAAAACATTTGTCTCCCCTTCAATTCGACTCAGGTGATCAGCCACCAAATTCTCCGCTCCACTCTTATCACGGATCTCAATATCAAACTCTTAGAGGAGCAACATCCACCTGATCAACTGGGGCTTTGCATTGGGCTTCTTCAGGAGAAACTTCAAAGCTGCATGATCTGAAAAAACAACTACTCTAGAACCAAGCAAATATGATCGAAATTTATCTAAAGCAAAAACAATTGCTAGAAGTTCCTTTTCAGTTGTGGTGTAGTTGACTTGTGCAGGATCTAAAGTCCTCGAAGCATAGGAAATGACTTGAGATACTTTACCGAGCCTTTGTGCAAGAACAACTCCCAATGCATAATTAGAGGCATCACACATGAGCTCAAATGGTAGTGTCCAATCCGGTGGTTGGATGATAGGTGTACTAGTCAATGCCTGCTTCAGGTGATTGAAGGCATCCTGGCACTTTTGGTCAAAGTGGAACTCTACATCTTTTTACAGTAAGTTGGAAAGTGGAAGGGCAATTTTGCTGAAATCCTTTATGAACCGCCTATAGAAACCTGCATGACGAAGGAAAGAACGAACCTCCCGCACGCATGTGGGGTAAGATAGGCATGAAATGATATCTATTTTTGCAGGATCTATCTCAATACCCTCGCGAGATATTACATGACCTAAAACTATACCTTGCTCTACCATGAAATGACATTTCTCAAAATTCAGAACAAGGTTAGTCTCAATGCATTTATGCAAAACCTGAGCCAGACTATCCAAACATGCATCAAAGGAAGATCCATAGATAGTAAAATCATCCATAAACACATCCATGCAATTCTCTAAAAAGTCAGAAAAGATACTTACCATACACCTTTGAAAGGTGCCTAGGGCAATGCATAGACCAAAGGGCATCCTCCTATATGCAAATGTGCCAAATGGACAAGTGAAAGTAGTCTTCTCTTGGTCTTCTGGGGCTATATGAATATGAAAATAGCCCGAATATCCATCCAAGAAATAATAATGCGACTTGCCAGCTAGCCTCTCCAACATCTGATCAATGAAAGGCAAGGGAAAATGATCTTTTCTGGTGGCCTGGTTAAGCCACTTATAATCAATGTAAACCTGCCAACTGTTTTGAACTCTTGTGGGTAGAAGCTCATTGTTTTGATGCACAACTACTGTGACCCCAGATTTCTTGGGAACCACTTGCACAGGGCTTACCCATTTACTATCGGATATGGGATAAATAATGCCAGCTTGAAACAGCTTGGTAACTTCCTTCTTCACCACATCCAAAATCAGGGGATTTAGTCTCCTTTGGGGCTGTCTCACTAGTTTGATACCTTCTTCCAATAAAATCTTATGCATGCATGTGGAGGGACTAATACCAAGAATATCTGTAAAAGTCCATCCGATGGCCTGCTTATTCTACCTCAAAATCTGCAATAATTTTTCTTCTTGTTCAAGTTGTAGGTTTTTAGTGACGATCACCGGCAGTGTCTCACCATCTCCCAAGTATGCATATTTAAGATGGTCTGGTAAAGTTTTCAACTCTAAGGATGGAGGTTGCATAATGGAAGGTAACAATTGATTTGAAATAACTAACTCAGCAGCATTAATTTCAGCATGGTTTTGACTCTCATTTTCACGTGCTGCATCATTCAAGTCAGCAGTTGTATCATCACTCATAACAACATAAATCTTAACATATGCAGCATATGGCTCAACATCAAAAGCAGCACATGTATCACAAGAAACAGAATCCAGAAAGTCAGCAATATCAAGGAATTCAGCATATAAATCAACATAAACATCATAAACCAGCATCTCAATCACATCAACATGGAAAACAGAATGCTCCTCTAAGGGATGTCTCATGGCATCAAAAATGTTAAACTATACCAAATCGTCGCCAAACTCCATAGAAAGGGTGCCAGCATGCACGTCTATCTTGGTCTTGGCGGTCTTGAGGAATGGTCTGCCTAGAATCAATGGAGCATGGTTTGTTGAAGACTCGTCTTCCATGTCCAGAACGTAGAAATCCACTGGAAAAATCAACTCATTCACCCAAACTAACACATCTTCCAACACTCCTGTAGGATGAGCAGTGGCTCTATTTGCCAACTGAATCACGATACCAGTGGGTTGCAAAGTACCAATGTTCAAAGACTTATAAACTGACATAGGCATGACATTGATCAAAGCACCCAGATATAGCATTGCATGTTCAAATCTGGAGTTGCCTATTGTGCAAGGAATTATGAAAGTTCTAGGATCTTTGCATTTTTGTGGCATGCTTAGCAGAATCATTGCAGAAACATTTCTACCCATGCTGATCTTCTCATTTCCCTTTAACCCTCTTTTATGAGTGCACAACTCCTTGAGGAATTTGGTATATTTTGGAATTTGCTTGATTGCATCCAGGAGGGGGATATTGATTTCCACCTTCCTGAATGTTTCCATGACTTCTTTTTCCATTTCTGCTTGTACTTTTCTCTTGGATTGTGTGACCCTATTTGGAAAAGGTAATGGAATGGTCACATCTGAATTCTCTGTGATTTTCTTCAGTGTCACAGATTTCTGGACTGAGTTATCCATTTCCTGCTATTTCTGGTTAATTTTTGGTTGCTGCAAGGTTGGAACATCAACTTCTTTGGCACTTCTCAAGGTAATGGCACTTACATTGCCTCTTGGATTGCTGACTATTTGTGAAGGCAATTGGCTTGAACCTTAACTCTTCAGCTCACTTATAGTGGTCGCTAACTGCCCGATTTGAGTTTGTAAGTTCTGAATGTTGGCACTGACGTTCTGCTGGAACTGAATGTTATTTGTGGCCATTTGTTTCATCAAGTCTTCCAATGATGGCTCGGCTGGAGTGGATTGGACAGACTATTGAACAGGTTGTTGTTGTCTGAATGCAGGAGGTATTTGTTAGTATTTACTGCTTGGACCTGCAGCTGGGTATCTAAATTGTTGTTGCTGCTGGTGAGGCTGTTGTTGCTGAGCAGAATTCCCATATCTCAGGTTGGGATAGTCTCGCCAACCAGGATTATAGGTACTAGGGAATGGATCATATCTGGACAGTTGCTGTGATTACTGATATTGGGGTCAACCAGGAAAAATACCAGCTGCGGCAACACATTGATCTAGAAAAATAGAACCATCTTCCTGAAGTGTAGGGCATGAATCAGTAGGATGAGATGAACAAGAGCAAATTCCACACACAGTTGTAGTTATCTGCATAGGTGGTTGTTGACCCACTGCTATCTGTCTCACCAAAGAAGTCAATTCATCTAATCTGTGTTCCATTCTTTGTTGGTCTATATGAGACACTTGAATTTCATTAACTCCTCTAGTTGTGGCGATGATCCGCGAGCCAAACTGTTGGGTGTTGGCTACCATATTTGCTATCAGATCTCTTGCTGTGGCAGGGGTCTTGTCTACTAAGGCTCCTCCAGAGGCAGCATCGACCATGCTTCTGTCATTTGGAAGCAAGCCCTCATAGAAATATTGGATCAAGAGCTGATCACTGATTTGGTGATGGGGACAACTCGAACTCAGCTTCTTGAATCTCTCCCAGTACTCATGCAAAGTCTCACCAGACATCTGTCTAATGCCATATATATCCTTCCTAATTGCGGCAGCTCTGGAAGCAGGAAAGAATCTCTCCAAGAACAACCTCTTCATGTCATTCCAACTTCTGACCGAACCTGGTGAAAGATAGAACAACCAATCCTTGGCTGCATCAACAAGTGAGAAAGGGAATGCCCTCAGCTTAATGTGTTCCTCAGGGATGCCTTGCGGCTTCATATTTGAGCACACAACATGGAACTCCTTTAGGTGCTTATGAGGGTCTTCACCTGTAAGACCATAAAACTTGGGCAACAAGTGTATCAAACCAGATTTTAACTCAAAATCAGCATCAAGATCAGGATATTGAATGCACAAGGATTGGTAAGTTATATCAAGAGCAGCAAGTTCCTTAAGGGTTCTATTATGCATGTTATCAGCCAAGATTTCAGAATTAGTTAAGTTATCAGGTTCACTCTCAAGTATCTCAGGTTCACGCTCAATTTCAAGATCAAAATTAGGTTCAGAAACAACTTTGCCTCTTAACATACGAGCTCTAATCAATCTATGCAAGGTCCTATCAATCTCAGGATCAAAATTAAACAAGATATCAAGGTTGGACCTAGTCATGCATCATCTAAAGCACAGAAAACACTAAAACAACAAATAAGCAAAATACACTAGACAACACTAAAAATATGCAAAAATAAATCTAGTTAATATATCTAAACATTTTTAAAAATTATGGGATCAACACAGTACAAAATCTATATAAAAATGAAACTAGAAAATGCAATAAAAAATTAAAAAAATTAAAAAACTGGTCTAAATGATGGAATTTCGAAAAAACAGGGGTGACCTCACAATTGTGAGTCTTGCTTATCAGGCTGTTTTCCTTCAATCGACCAACTTTCAGATCATTTTGGGTATGTTTCAGTCCGAAAATTGCAATAGTTACCCGTAATCACCCGTTTTTCGTCTTTCCTAAACCAGAAAAATTCAAAAACTAAAAAAAAATGTTAGTATGGTATGAACAATGCCAGAAAGTGAGGAAAATGTCAGAATAGTTATGAAAGAACAAAAGTTAGTAAGGTCACTCAAAATGAAAAGATTATACCTACGCCTCCCTAGCAACGGCGCCAAAATTTTGACGAGTGCCGAACTCAGAATTATAACCAAAGTTATACCTAAGCTTGCAGCATAGTGAACAACACCAGATTGTCTCCTCAAGGATCGTAAATGTAATTTTATCAAATTAAGTTGAGTTAGAAAAGGGGGTTTGATGGTTCAAGGATCGCACTAAATAAGATTAAAGGAGAAATAACAATTAAAAGAACAGTCAATTCAGAAACCTATCCGAGATTGGGTGGATTCAATCATAAACCTTTTGACAAACACTCGAAGCGCATTTGAATGGTTAACTTGGATCTAACCGGGATCTTAGCATCAGATCCAGAATTCATACTAGACAATCGTCTAGAATTCAATTAACAAGTGATAAACACAAATCTGCAATTACACCATTCATGTAGATCTATGTTAATTTAAGTACCGAATTCAATTAACCTAGGCACAAATCAGTAACCTAATCTCTTCAATTATGTGATTAGTTTAGATCAATCAGTTCTAAATTTCATCACAAATCTCAATCTTCAGTTATGTGATTAATTTAGATCAATCAGTTCTAACTTTCATCACAAACCTCGATCTTAAACCAAGATCAAATCAGATCAAACACAAACAGAATCGCCATTCATGTATTCAAGATCAAGAAAACAGAAGAAGGAGAAGAGAAGAGGAATTCAAATACAAATCAAATACATTACAGAACCAAGGTCTCAAGAATCCAAATCCTAATCTCTTCAAGGATCCCAAATTGACTGAAAGTAACTTAGCTCTCCATTACAATGAAAGAAATCATTAAAAGATACAAGAATTATGAAAAACTATGTAAAAGAAGAAGAAAAACTGAAGGAATGAGAGAGTGGTCGTCCAAGCCTCAAGTTACAATTTATAGAAAATTTTAGGTCCAGCAGGGGACACGGCCATGTCTCCATTAGGCACGGTCGTGCCCCCTAAAACAGAAGCTTTCCGTGATTAAGACACGGTCGTGTGAGGCCAAACAGGGTAGGCACGACCGTGTGACTTTGAGGCACGGCCGTGCCTCATGTCACAATAGCATATTCAGTAATTTCTGATAGCGTAGCATACATGTTTTGGTTAAATTTAGCTTATGCTGCAAGTTTTGGGGTAGGCACGGCTGTGTGACTTGGAGGCATGGCCGTGTCTCATGACATCATCAGCGTATTGGAGAAGCTTGGGAGGCACGGCCATGTCTCTTATAAAAATGGTCTTTTTCAGCACAATTGGGGAGACACGGCCGTGTGACTTGTAAAAAGCTTTATCCAAGTTAGACATGGCCATGTCTAAGTCCCTGATAGCTTCCTGAATTGACACGGAACCCTACTAGAGCCAAAATGGATCTCTTTTGCCTTCAAAACTTGGTATCCTCGCTTGTTTTCATCCAATTGTATTAAATATCTTGATTCTACAAAAATGAAGATATTGATAAGGATCCATTTAACATTCATTCTTAATTACAGGGAATTAACTAATAAAAAGCTATCAAAATCAATTCCGATCACTTACGGTCCCCTAAGATTCATCATAGATCTCACTATTCGATTCTCATTCACTCTTAGGCAACAAAAGTCATAATAGCCACCAGTTATATACTGTTCAATGCATGATAACTCTGCCTAATTCAATTTCATCATTAGACTGTTTCCAAATGAGATTAGAACAACCACCCATACAATTGTCTAATATCATAAGATCAATAATATTATATAACCGCCCATACAATTACATAATATCACTGATACATCCAGGTCCAGTACATCAGCCTTACAACAACTTTACTGTATTCCTCATTTACGCAATATTTTTATCGCGTTTTCACAATCGTGTAACACTTTTGTTACATTGTCAAATCACGTAACTATTTTTTGACGTTTTCTCAATCGCGTAAAAATATTTAAATATTTTCCAAATCGCGTAGCGATTTTTCAACATTTTTGAAATCGCATATCTTAAAAATCACATTTTTAAGTCGCATAAAGTATTTTTCATCATTTTTCAACTACGTAAAATATTTCTCAATATTCTAAACATCATTTTTGACTTCCCAAACATTAATACAATTTATAACTTCATTTTTCATGTTTTCTCACTTAAGAAATCTTTTCCGTAAATTTTCTACTATTTTTCACAAAATTACTTTTTCATTGATTTAAATTAATTATTCTAGCTTAAAATTTCCGAACGCGCTTCAAAACTCAACGGGTGAGCTATACATTAGTAAACTTTAAGTCACCAATTTATTTCTCATTTATAAACTAAATCCACTAATTTAATTAATTTAAAAAATAAGCTTTTCTTACTTTTACATCTCAAAATCCCTTAATTTAAATCCTTTGCTATTTTAATTCATTCAATATTATATTTAGAAATACTTTTTGTTCTAATCTACTAATTCTTGGCATATTGGCCACAAATCATTTTGTTCTTCATAAATCAATCATTTAGTCACTTCCTGTTTCATTTTTAATTTTAAAAAAACCTTTAATCCAATTTTCTTGATTTCTAAATCATCTAATCCATGATTAGTAAAATAACTTAGAATCTTTTGCTATCAAAAATGATTTGGAGGTCATGTGCCTCCATAGTTCTTTGGAACCAACGTACTTTCCTTTGTCATGTAAATCACATCTTATTACATATACAAATCATCATGCATCATAAACACATACTTAAGCATATTATCAAAGTAATAAGCCTGCCAATCACCAAACAATCATAAATATGGAAAGCTTTAAACAAATAAGTGCATAAATCCTTATGGATTTTTCACCATGCACAAATCCACTCCTCACCACCAACACATGATTGATGAGGTTAATCTCCCTCTTACCTTTTGGTGATGCCTCCAAAGCTCCTTGCTTTTCTTCTTGAAGAAGATCTTCTCCACCAAGTTGAACTTAAAAACAAAGAACACACACAATATTAACATTCAAGGATATCAAAGATGACCATAAGTCAAAATATGGTCTTAGAAACTTTCCAAAGAAAAGAAAGATGAAGAACACAAATCTTCACCTAAAGGCTCTTGATCTTAAACTTGAAGATCAAGGTTGAAGATGGATGATTTAGACTAAGTGTTCAACATCAAAGTTACTTAGGATAGCATGTAGATTTAGGAAACTAGGTTGGATGAAATTAAAAGAGATTGGAGGGTGGATTTGGATGGGTTGGCCGTGAGCCTCCTTGGAGAGAAAGATGAGAGCTTTTTGTTTTGGTTCCTGGTTAGGAACAATGAAAGTGAAGATATGAATGAAATAAATCAAAGACCCCTCCTTTACAAGCCTTAGCCATGAGCCCCCCAAGACACCAAGGGAGTGTCCAAGTTCATCCTAGCCACTTTGTGAGACTTCTAACAACCATGGATTGAATCAAGGGTGGATATCCAAAGCCTTCACCTCTAAGCTTGCTTCCTATAGGTTTAGACAAATGAATCACCTAGTTCTAGATGATACTTGAAGTTTCCTAACTATGTAGCTTAATGGAGAACTAACCAAGTTGCTAATTCAATTGATTCCTAACTAAACTAAGCTAACTTAGTTAGATTTCTTAGTTTCTTTGCTAACTATCTAGTTACTTAAGTGTAACTCATAAGTCTCTAGAAGCTACTAGATCCTCCCAAAACCATGAAGCCCTAATGAGAAGCAAACTAAGTTTGTTCCATTTAGTTACTACATAGGCTTTATGCTAACTTAGTTTAAATTATCTAGTTTCATCTAGTTACGTAGCTAACTAGTCTAGTCATTTCCGTTGACCACATTCTATTGGTTTTCATCAAGCTTCAAATATTCTAATTGGTTCGCAAAATAAGTCATCATAATTTTCTTTACAGACTATTATCCAAATGGACAATAGTTACAGAACTGATTACCCAATGGACAAAACATACTGCTCACAAGTCAGTAAGTATTTGTCCGTTGTATAATAAAATACAGAATATTTTTGTTTTATAGATAAATTCTAAAAATTAAAAGATTATGATATGTATCTCTCAGATTCGGGTTTAGTAAGATCCCTCGGCTCCAAATAAATCAGTAAAGATTTTTCTCGACCCAAAAATTATTATTTTCCTAACCCGGAGTAAATCACACACAACGATCAAATACAATCACAGAATAGTCAAAATAAATTTACAACACACAAAAATCACAAAACAGTATAATTTAGTCATTACTATAAAATAGCAAATATTTAGGTGTTACAACTCACCCCCACTAAAAATAAGTTTCATCCTCGAAACTTAAACATACATTTAAAACAAATACGGATATTGTTCTTTCATTTTGTCCTCCAACTCCTATATTGCTTCTCCACTTACATCACTCCAAACTACTTTAACCAACGAAATCTCTTTACCTCTGAGTTGCTTTATCCTCTGATCCTCGACCTTGATGGGAAATATTTCATAGGTTAAATTCTCATTCAGTTGTATTATATTCAGTTCAATAACATGAGTGGGATTAAGAATGTACTTCCGCAATTGCGATACATGAAATACATTGTGCAGATTTGAAAGAAAAGGTGGTAATGTTATTTGATAAGCTACCGGACCTATCCGACGAAGAATCTGATACGACCTGATAAACTTTGGAGTGAGCTTCCTAGACTTAATCACTCGTCTGACTCTGGTCGTAAGTGTCACTCGCATAAACTCATGGACACCTTCTTCAAACTCAAGCGGTCTCATCCTTTTATCAGAATAACTTTTTTGTCGAGTCTGAGTTATCCTCATCTTGTCTTGAATCATTTTTACTTTTTCGGTGGTTTGATGCACAAGTTCTGGTCCTAAAACATCACTTTCACTGTCTTGATACCAACACAATGGTGTCCTGTATTGTCGCCCATACAATGCCTCGTAGGGTGCCATCCTTATGCTTGAATGAAAGCTGTTGTTGTAGGTAAATTCTATTAGAGGTAAGAATTCATCCCAACTTCCTGACTGTTCTAGCACACAAGCCATCAACAAATCTTCCAGCGGCTGAATCGTTCTTTCTGACTGACCATCTGTTTGTGGATGGTAAGCAGAACTTAGACATAACTTCATTCCCATTACTCCTTGCAAACTGTGCCAAAATATTGACGTGAATTGATAACTCCACAAATTGTAGTTATTTGTACCCCATATTTGTGCTATATTGATGGTTTAGTCCTTATTTTGATGTATGACACGAAGACTTTAGCTTCGTGTTCGTATAATTCAATTTTAATGTCTTTCATCATGATTCTGAGAAAATGTTTTCGATTCTTTGATAAATTGAGTACATTTGCATGGGTTAATGAATTGATGATTTCTCTATGGTAGGTAGGGTCCCAACCAAGTGAAACCTAGAAGATTTGGACCAGCTTTGTGTAACGCTCCTTTTTCCTCAACTCGCGAAAAAGGAACGTCACACCATAGTGAAGTAAATGACATAAAATAACTTGCGAAAAATAATAATAGTAAGTTTAAAACTCATAGACCCGGTTCATTTTATGGGTATTTAGATTCCTTCATTAATGACACTATATATTTTTTTTTGTTAGATTATATTATTACCAAGTAGCATTGATAATCACATATTTTATTCAAGGAAGACCAATGGGATCCCAATGTGAACCCTCATGCTTCAAGTTTCACTTGGTCGTTACGCTTCAACCAATGGGACCCTAGTGAAAGTTATCATGTTGTGTCAACCATAACTTGGTCATTACGTTTCAACCAATGGGATCCTGGTGGAGTCTTTTCACAACCTCACTTAATAAGACCAATGGACACCATCTCAAGCCGAAAAATGTGGAAGTGAAAGTGATGGGCTTTTACCATCCACATTATAAAGATCACTAAGAAGTGTCCCAACGTCGAGCTAATGACGTTAAACAAGAACTTATTGGGAGGCAACCCAACTAGATTTGTTTTCAAGATCTTTGGGGATGGTTTTCGCAATCTGAGAAGATAAAAATATACTTCACTTTAAATGGCTGAGTAAGGAGTCAGTAAGTTATACCTTATTGACTCTTGAGACACATTCTTGTGGCCTGGTACATCATGAACTTCTTAATTGTGGAATCTCTTCAGAGATGAACGAAGTGTTGATCTTGGGAATCTGACTCTAAAACACCCGCATTTCCTCTTTAATTTTATATTATTCCAGTCATGTTATTTTGGTTTTACATTTTACTCATTTATTTTGTGAGTTTTCAGGTTCTGTTGCAGCTTTGATTCTTACGCATCTTTTCTGCTTGCCATTATCTCGCCCCTCATCAGGTTGTGTTGCTCTTTTCTTTCCATTTTATTTATCACTTTCACATTGAGGACAATGTTTATATTAAGTGTGGGGAGAGATTTTAGCATGTTTCTTTTTGTTAAATAAAAAAAGGGGTTCATTGCATGATTGAATAACTTTTCTCCCTTCTTGAACTGATATGCTTGGTGATGGATGATTGAATTGATGAATTGAGTTTGATGGATGCATACCTTGTGAGATTTTGAGCCTAATGGATGGATTCAACATTTACGCCATTCTCTTCTTTCTTGTGTGATTTTCACTCATGTTAATGACCACTCTAGAACTTGCTTTGATTCTTTTTTAGGCTACATTTCACTTGCATGCATGAACATGATTGAGGCCCTCTTTCTTAATTAGCCAGTTTAACCGAATAGCCAACCTTGTTTTCAATATGATATCAAGCACTCTTTTGACTTCTTGAAAATTCTCTGATTCCTGCCAACCTTGTATATTTTCCTTTACTTAACCTCTTTGAGCTTATTTGACCATTCCTTGTTTCTAGCTCATTATGTGCCTTAAATGAAAAATCGTGTTCTTACTTTACCTTGGGGAATAAAAGAACATTAGCTTGGTTAATGGATGAGTTTTTGAACAAGTGTGGGGGTGTGTATACAAAATGGTTGTTAAAAAAAGGAAAGAGTGCCTAAAAAAAAGAGAAAAAAAAAGAAAAAAAAAATGTATGTATATAGTTATGTTCATATATATATAAAAAAAAAGGATTGGGAAATGAATATGTAAAGGGATATACATTAGAGTTGGGATGAACTTTTATGCTTGTTATTTGAACTCAGCTCTCATTTGCTTTTATTCTCTTTGGTATTTATCTTCTCATATCCATTTTATCCTCTTCTGTTACCTTGACCTCACCACAACCTTGAATAAAGTCCTCATGATTTGTGTGTGCATGTGTTTTGAGTAGTGGAGAAGTAGAAGATAAGCAAGCTTATGGTAGTGCAATTTTCATGGGTTGAATTGAGTGAAATACCTACCCTTTAAACACTTGAGAGATTGAGAGGGAATCTTGTGAAGATCTATCATTCTCGATTCATGTTGAAGATACCTTGCTTGTTGGTTTGAGATGTGGAGAATTGTTAACTCATGAATTTTTTGATCCCTTGAACCTTTGGTTGTTCTTCATGACTGTAAAATTTTGGGTTCTTGAATGTCGTTGGAATTTAAATTTTTGTTAATCTCTTATGTCCTTGTTTTGGTCTTGAGTCTTGCCCAGGAGTGCAAAAAGCTAAGTGTGGGGGAATTTGATAATCACATATTTTATTCATTAAGAAACTCATATGTTTAGTCATTTACACTCTCTATATTCTTAATTGATTGAGTTTGAGCTCAAATTGGTCCTAATTGAATATTTTCAGCATTATTGAGATTTGACACTGTTTCTGTATTTTGGCCATAACTTGAGTTCCTAATATCTGATGAACATGAATTTTACCTTGTAGGAAAGCTAAGAGGAAGCTCTACAACTTTGATGAGGAGCTCGAAGTCCCAAAAAGATGTCTAAAGGACCTAAGTTTACATGGAAGTCAGAATACGGGTTCTGTCAGTAGAATCCGAACAGTGTGCACTCATAAAATCATATCTCAAGATGTAATAATGAAGATGGGATCAAATTTGGACAGTGGATAGTCAAGATCCAAATAAACAACTTTCAGGAAGAACACTTTTTGAAAAAAGGAAGTCTAGTAGGTCATTTTGAGCTTGCAAGTCGGAACAGAGGAGCTGAAGTTGGGTTTGAGCAACCTAAGGTATTTGGGACATATCTTGGGCTGAAGGAAGCCAAATTGGACGAACCAGCTATCCATTTTATAGCCAAGACAAGGATCTACAACTTTCATGAAGAGCACTTTTCGTGGATCTGAAGTATAGTTGGTCATTTTTGGCTTCCAAGTCAGACACGAAATTTTCGTCCTCAACCACCCACTCATCCATCCACTAATCCACTCATCCACTCATCTACTAATCCACCCACTCATCCACTCATACACTAATCCAACCACTTAACCACTCCACCCACTCATCCACTAATCCACCCACTCATCCATCCACTCACCCATTCATGTCCATAATTTCCCACTCACCAAAAGTCCTTTGGCATTTTCCACTCAACCAACCCACTTAACCATTCCACTCACTCATCCACTAAACCAATCCACTAAACCAACCCACTCAACCATTCCACTCAAACACTCCACTCACTCACCCACTCATCCACTCACTCCCCTTTGTCATTTTGTTACCCTAGACTTCTATAAAAGGCACCATTGGTTATCATTTCTTTCATGTATTCTCCTTCAATTCTCTTATAGTTTCTTCTTGTTTCTTCATAGTTTCTCATAGCTCTTGTATATTTTGATGATTTCCTTCATTGTAATGGAGAGCTAAGTTACTTTCAGTCAATTCGGGACTCTTGAAGAGATTGTAGTTTACATTCTTGAGACCTTGGTTATGTAATGTATTTGTTTTATATTTGAATTCCTCTTCTCTTCTTCTTATTCTTCTGTTTTCTTGATCTTGAATACATGAATGGTGATTCTGTTTATGTTTGATCTGATTTGATCTTGGTTTAAGATTAAGTATTGTGATGAAACTTAGAACTGATTGATCTGAATTAATCACATAACTGAAGATTGAAATTTGTGATGAAACTTAGAACTGATTGATCTAAACTAATCACATAATTGAAGAGGTTAGGTTACTGATTGGTGCCTAAGTTAATTGAATTCGATGCTTAAATTGACATATATCTACATGAATGGCGTGATTGCAGATTTGTGTTTATCACTTGTCAATTGAATTCTGGATGATTGTCTAGTGTGAATTCTGGACCTAATGCTGAGATCTCGGTTAGATCCAAGTTAACCATTCAAATGTGCTTCAAATGTTTGTTGAAAGGTTTATGATTGAATCCACCCAATCTCGGATAGATTTCTGAGTTGACTGTTCTTCTAATTGTTATTTCTCTTTAAATCTTGTCACTGCGATCCTTGAACCATCAAAACCCCCGTTTTTCTAACTTTCATTTGATTTGATCAAATTGCATCTACGATCCTTGAGGAGACGATCCGGTGTTGTTCACTATCCTACAAGTTTAGGTAATAACTTCGGTTATAATTTTGACTGAGTTCGGCGCTCGTCAAAATTTTGGCGCCGTTGCCGGGGATCCGTAAGTGTGATATGAACTTTTTAAGTTATCATCTAACTCTTTCTTTTTAATTTTTTCTTTTTCTTTCATTATCATTTTGTTGCATTCTGTTGCATTTTAAGGATACAATGGACCATGCATAATGGAGTCAAAACTTGAGGAGTTGACTTTTTGGTAAGACATATAGTAGTGAGACAACAATCACTGTGCGAGGAAGCTACACTTGTGTGTAACATTTGTTTTTGTTCATCTCACCCCACATATGCATGCCCTACACTTCAAGTATAGTAGTTCTATTTTTCCGAGAACAATTTGTTGCAAAGAATTTGGTTATTTTCTTGATGAACCACAGTTCAAATGAGAAGAACGAGTTATGACCCCTTCTTCAACACATACAACCCTAGTTGGGAATACTATCCGGATCTGGGATATGGCAATACGGCATCACTACAGCAACAATCATTTCAATATGAGCAGCCATTCCAGCAGATAACAAGTCCATCAACCACAAAACTTGAGCCTTCATGGGAGGACTTGATGAAAACCCAAATTGAGTTCCAGCAGAATTTCACTGCCACTATTCAGGATTTAACAACCTAAATTGACCAGTTGACAACCACTGTTAATGAACTGAGATGTCAAGAGTCAGGCCAACTCTTTCCCCAAATAATTCCCAACTCCCTGCATTCTAATTGTCATATTGATTTACATGCAGACTTAGTTGAGGAAACTCCTGATGAGTTATGTGCTGAATTTCCTGATTTAATTAGTTTTGATGATTCTATCAATTGCAACTCATGTGCTGATCATGATGGTGATATAAAATGTGTTGTGTGTACTAAAATTTCTGCATATTTGAAAACTAATGATTCTGTTTACGCAGGATCTAATGATATAGAAGGGTCTATCAACAATGTAGTTGCAGAATCTGAAACATATAGGGAGGTGGAGTTGAAGGCCATTGAGGAATTTTCAAAGAAAGAGGAAAGTCAGCAGATGCTAGTAACTACTGAAGTGAATTTTGTTTTTAGGCCATGGTCCAGCATTATCAATGAAAGCACGATTGCAAAATTACACGTATTGCATGCCATTGGTGAAGTCAAGGAAGACCAATGGGATCCCAATGTGAACCCTCATGCTTCAAGCTTCACTTGGTCGTTACGCTTCAACCAATGGGACCCTAGTGAAAGCTATCATGTTGTGTCAACCATAACTTGGTCATTACGTTTCAACCAATGGGATCTTGGTGGAGTCTTTTCACCAACCTCACTTAATAAGACCAATGGACACCATCTCAAGCCGAAAAATGTGGAAGTGAAAGTGATGGGCTTTTACCATCCACATTATAAAGATCACTAAGAAGTGTCCCAACGTCGAGCTAATGACGTTAAACAAGAACTTATTGGGAGGCAACCCAACTAGATTTGTTTTCAAGATCTTTGGGGATGGTTTTCGCAATCTGAGAAGATAAAAATATACTTCACTTTAAATGGCTGAGTAAGGAGTCAGTAAGTTATACCTTATTGACTCTTGAGACGCATTCTTGTGGCCTGGTACATCATGAACTTCTTAATTGTGGAATCTCTTCGAGAGATGAACGAAGTGTTCTGATCTTTGGAATCGACTCTAAAAGACCTGCATTTCCTCTTTAATTTTATATTATTCCAGTCATGTTATTTTGGTTTTACATTTTACTCATTTGTTTTCTGAGTTTTCAGGTTCTATTGCAGCTTTGATTCTTACGCATCTTTTCTGCTTGCCATTATCTCGCCCCTCATCAGGTTGTGTTGCTCTTTTCTTTCCGTTTTATTTATCACTTTCACATTGAGGACAATGTTTATATTAAGTGTGGGGGAGAGATTTTAGCATGTTTCTTTTTTGTTAAATAAAAAAAAAGGGGTTCATTGCATGATTGAATAACTTTTCTCCCTTCTTGAACTGATATGCTTGGTGATGGATGATTGAATTGATGAATTGAGTTTGATGGATGCATACCTTGTGAGATTTTGAGCCTAATGGATGGATTCAACATTTACGCCATTCTCTTCTTTCTTGTGTGATTTTCACTCATGTTAATGACCACTCTAGAACTTGCTTTGATTCTTTTTTAGGCTACATTTCACTTGCATGCATGAACATGATTGAGGCCCTCTTTCTTAATTAGCCAGTTTAACCGAATAGCCAACCTTGTTTTCAATATGATATCAAGCACTCTTTTGACTTCTTGAAAATTCTCTAATTCCTGTCAACCTTGTATATTTTCCTTTACTTAACCTCTTTGAGCTTATTTGACCATTCCTTGTTTCTAGCTCATTATGTGCCTTAAATGAAAAATCGTGTTCTTACTTTACCTTGGGGAATAAAAGAACATTAGCTTGGTTAATGGATGAGTTTTTGAACAAGTGTGGGGGTGTGTATACAAAATGGTTGTTAAAAAAAAAGGAAAGAGTGCCTAAAAAAAAAAAAGAGAAAAAAAAGAAAAAAAAAAAATGTATGTATATAGTTATGTTCATATATATATATAAAAAAAAAGGATTGGGAAATGAATATGTAAAGGGATATACATTAGAGTTGGGATGAACTTTTATGCTTGTTATTTGAACTCAGCTCTCATTTGCTTTTATTCTCTTTGGTATTTATCTTCTCATATCCATTTTATCCTCTTCTGTTACCTTGACCTCACCACAACCTTGAATAAAGTCCTCATGATTTGTGTGTGCATGTGTTTTGAGTAGTGGAGAAGTAGAAGATAAGCAAGCTTATGGTAGTGCAATTTTCATGGGTTGAATTGAGTGAAATACCTACCCTTTAAACACTTGAGAGATTGAGAGGGAATCTTGTGAAGATCTATCATTCTCGATTCATGTTGAAGATACCTTGCTTGTTGGTTTGAGATGTGGAGAATTGTTAACTCATGAATGTTTTGATCCCTTGAACCTTTGGTTGTTCTTCTTGATTGTAAAATTTTGGGTTCTTGAATCTCGTTGGAATTTAAATTTTTGTTAATCTCTTATGTCCTTGTTTTGGTCTTGAGTCTTGCCCAGGAGTGCAAAAAGCTAAGTGTGGGAGAATTTGATAATCACATATTTTATTCATTAAGAAACCCTTATGTTTAGTCATTTACACTCTCTATATTCTTAATTGATTGAGTTTGATATGATTTTGTGAGTTTGAGCTCAAATTGGTCCTAATTGAATATTTTCAGCATTATTGAGATTTGACATTGTTTCTGTATTTTGGCCATAACTTGAGTTCCTAATATCTGATGAACATGAATTTTACCTTGTAAGAAAGCTAAGAGGAAGCTCTACAACTTTGATGAAGAGCTCGAAGTCCCAAAAAGATGTCTAAAGGACCTAAGTTTACATGGAAGTCAGAATACGGATTCTGTCAGTAGAATCCGAACAGTGTGCACTCATAAAATCATATCTCAAGATGTAATAATGAAGATGGGATCAAATTTGGACAGTGGATAGTCAAGATGCAAATAAACAACTTTCATGAAGAACACTTTTTGAAAAAAGGAAGTCTAGTAGGTCATTTTGAGCTTGCAAGTCGGAACAGAGGAGCTGAAGTTGGGTTTGAGCAACCTAAGGTATTTGGGACATATCTTGGGCTGAAGGAAGCCAAATTGGACGAACCAGCTATCCATTTTATAGCCAAGACAAGGATCTACAACTTTCATGAAGAGCACTTTTCGTGGATCTGAAGTATAGTTGGTCATTTTTGGCTTCAAAGTCAGACTCGAAATTTTCGTCCTCAACCACCCACTCATCCATCCACTAATCCACTCATCCACTCATCCACTAATCCACCCACTCATCCACTCATACACTAATCCAACCACTTAACCACTCCACCCACTCATCCACTAATCCACCCACTCATCCATCCACTCACCCATTCATGTCCATAATTTCCCACTCACCAAAAGTCCTTTGGCATTTTCCACTCAACCAACCCACTTAACCATTCCACTCACTCATCCACTAAACCAATCCACTAAACCAACCCACTCAACCATTCCACTCAAACACTCCACTCACTCACCCACTCATCCACTCACTCCCCTTTGTCATTTTGTTACCCTAGACTTCTATAAAAGGCACCATTGGTTATCATTTCTTTCATGTATTCTCCTTCAATTCTCTTATAGTTTCTTCTTGTTTCTTCATAGTTTCTCATAGCTCTTGTATATTTTGATGATTTCCTTCATTGTAATGGAGAGCTAAGTTACTTTCAGTCAATTCGGGACTCTTGAAGAGATTGTGGTTTAGATTCTTGAGACCTTGGTTATGTAATGTATTTGATTTATATTTGAATTCCTCTTCTCTTCTTCTTCTTCTTCTTCTTCTGTTTTCTTGATCTTGAATACATGAATGGTGATTTTGTTTATGTTTGATCTGATTTGATCTTGGTTTAAGATTAAGTATTGTGATGAAACTTAGAACTGATTGATCTGAATTAATCACATAACTGAAGATTGAAATTTGTGATGAAACTTAGAACTGATTGATCTAAACTAATCACATAATTGAAGAGGTTAGGTTACTGATTGGTGCCTAGGTTAATTGAATTCGGTGCTTAAATTGACATATATCTACATGAATGGTGCGATTGCAGATTTGTGTTTATCACTTGTCAATTGAATTCTGGATGATTGTCTAGTGTGAATTCTGGACCTAATGCTGAGATCTCGGTTAGATCCAAGTTAACCATTCAAATGTGCTTCAAATGTTTGTTGAAAGGTTTATGATTGAATCCACCCAATCTCGGATAGATTTCTGAATTGACTGTTCTTCTAATTCTTATTTCTCTTTAAATCTTGTCACTGCGATCCTTGAACCATCAAAACCCCCGTTTTTCTAACTTTCACTTGATTTGATCAAATTGCATCTACGATCCTTGAGGAGACGATCCGGTGTTGTTCACTATCCTACAAGTTTAGGTAATAACTTCGGTTATAATTTTGGCTGAGTTCGGCGCTCGTCAAGCATAAAAATTAATTTAAAAGTTCAATACGTAACGAGATAATTGTTAAGACAATCGCAGTGGAATCGGCATAAAGTAAACCATACACAATATATATATATATATATATATATATATATATATATATGTATATATATATATATATATATATGTATATATATATATATATGTATATATATATATGCATCAACCTATTTAGTTACATCACAAAATATATATAAAAAAAATAAAGGCTTTACCCACCCAAGATAGTTACAAATATACACCCCTAAATTAACAAAACATCAGGCTTCCCCAAAAAGATAAGCGGGTAGCCATCAGTAGCCACCAACAGTATCAGCCCCTACAACTAATGAGAAGGGACGGTAGTCGGGTCCTCCTCAGGGTCCTCATCATTGACGAGCGCCGAACTCAGTCATAATTATAACCGAAGTTATTACCTAAGCTTGTAGCATAGTGAACAATACCGGATCGTCTCCTCAAGGATCGTAAATGCAATTTGATCAAATTAAGTTAACTTAGAAAAGGGGGGTTTTGATGGTTCAAGGATCACAGTGACAAGATTTAAAGAGAAATAACAATTAGAAGAACAGTCAATTCAGAAATCTATCCGAGATTAGGTGGATTCAATCATAAACCTTTCAACAAACACTTGAAACACATTTGAATGGTTAACTTGGATCTAACCGAGATCTCAGCATTAGATCCAGAATTCACACTATACAATCGTCCAGAATTCAATTGACAAGTGATAAACACAAATATGCAATCGCACCATTCATGTAGATATATGTCAATTTAAGCACCGAATTCAATTAACTTAGGCACAAATCAGTAACCTAACCTTTTCAATTACGTGATTAGTTTAGATCAATCAGTTCCAAGCTTCATCACAAATCTCAATATTCAGTCATGTGATTAGTTTAGATCAATCAGTTCTAAGTTTCATCACAAATCTTAATCTTAAATCAAGATCAAATCAGATCAAATATGAACAGAATCACCATTCATGCATTCAAGATTAAGAAGAAGAAGAAGAAGAAGAAGAAGAAGAAGAAGAAGAAGAAGAAGAAGAAGAAGAAGAAGAAGAAGAAGAAGAAGAAGAAGAAGAAGAAGAATAGGAGGAGGAGAAGAGGAATTCAAATATAAATCAAATACATTACATAACCAAGGTCTCAAGAATCCAAACCACAATCTCTTCAAGAGTCCCAAATTGACCGAAAGTAGCTTAGCCCTCCATTAGCATGAAGGGGAGCATCAAAATATACAAAAGCTATGAGAAACTATGAAGAAACAAGAAGAAACTATGAGAGAAAATGAAGGAGAATACAACTTGTTATTCATGATAACCAATGGTGCCTTTTATAGAAGTCTAGGGTAACAAAATGACAAAGGGGAGTGGGTGGATGAGTGGGGTGGTTGAGTGAAGTGGTTGAGTGGAGTGGTTGAGTGGGTTGGTTGAGTGGATGAGTGAGTGGATTAGTGGATGAGTGGGTGGATTAGTGGATGAGTGGATTAGTGGATGGATGAGTGGGTGGTTGAGGACGAAAATTTCTTATCTGACTTGGAAGCCAAAAACGACCAACTATACTTCAGATCCATGAAAAGTACTCTTCATGAAAGTTGTAGATCTTTGTCTTGGCTATAACATGCATATCTGGATCATCTAATTTGGCTTCTTACAGTCCAAGATATGACCCGAATACCGCAGGTTGCTCAAACCTAACTTCAGCACCTCTGTTCCGACTTGTAAGCTCAAACTGACCCATTACACTTCATTTTTTCAAAAAGTGTTCTTCATGAAAGTTGTTTATTTGGTCATAACTATCAACTATCCAAATTTCATCCCATCTCCATTATTAAAGCTTGAGATATGATTTTATGAGTGCACACCGTTCGGATTCTAGTGACAGAACCCGTATTCTGACTTCCATGTAAACTTAGGTCCCTTAGACATCTGTTTAGGACTTCGAGCTCTTCATCAAAGTTGTAGAGCTTCCTCCTAGCTTTCCTACAAGGTAAAATTCATGATTATCAGATATCAGGAACTCAAGTTATGGCCAAAATACATAAATAGTGTCAAATCTCAATAATGCTGAAAATATTCAATTAGGACCAATTTGAGCTTAAACTCACAAAATCATACCAAACTCAATCAATTAAGAATATGGAGAGTGTAAATGACTAAATATAAGGGTTTCTTAATGAATAAAATATGTGATTATCAATCATCCGATGAAATTGCCATCGGAGCGACCGAGTTTCGGGCGAAAGCCCGAGCAATGGAGAGAAAAGAGTCCTCTCGTGGGATGTAGTACATGTGACCCCACATATCCCTAACAGGTAAGTAAAACTCTAGAATGACAAAAGCAGAAAACTAAAAAACAAGAGTGTCGTAACGGCCCCAAGCCAAAGACACTGTCAGCTCCCCGCGATAGACGCATTGGTCAGTATGTACATGAATGTGCCAGCAATCGGGTCCTCCATGAAAGGTCAACTTCACATACCCCACAAAGCGGCTTGGGCGCGACGACATCCTCAGCAGCCCTAGTCGTAATGCGGCCAAAAACCCAGAAACTCAGGTGTTTCCTTCTCTTCCTCACGAGCATCTTCTCAGAACACAGTTCAATAAGGTACAAAAAATACAAAAAACATAGAAAATACAGAAAGAGGTGAGACACCCAGCTTTCAGTACTAAAATGGTAGCAAGAAAACAAAACGGCGCTGGACGCCCACATATAAACACAGTTCATACATCCAATTACAATAATGAGTAAAATTAACAGTAAAAAAAATAGAATAACTATGAATAACAGTAAATATCATCAATAGTAACCAAGTCAAGTAATTATCACAGTAATAAGAACAGATATTAATCCACAGTTATAAATGCTCATGCTCAATGAATTATGAGACTGACAGTTCACAATGCAACTAGTACCAAGTTCCTACTCCATGGAGCTAGACATAAACATTTTCAGAGTAAATGATCAAGGAGTAATGCCAGTATACCGTTAGGACAGTGTCTCAAAATGGCTCATACATGGCACCTCAATAGTTGATCGCGATATAGGACAGTGTCTCAGTCTGGATCGTCAGTGCGCTTGCATCGGTCTATCCCACGACCCCAGTGGAGCTACCACTGTCCATTGTGAGAAACCCGCACTCCGACGCCCCAAGGGCCAACCACTATGACCCTACGCTTAGTCTATTCGCACCCGTACATAGGTGTTATTCAAACTCCTAGGCATACATCGCCTTCTCCTCAATGTCCAATGGATAACACATATGCATGAGGACACAATGTACATCATGTATGTTTATCAATGATGCGCTCATCATAAAGTATACCACAATGGCATATATATTCATTCCTCAACATCGATATATCATAAATTCATCAAATACATATTATCAAACACTTAGCCCACTTAGGGATTCAAAATAACATATAGAATAAATTCTCAACATCAGCATATATTTATGGTTACCCCAATTGTCACAAGTCCACATTAAGAATCCTCACTTTCAAAGTCTCAAACTTTGGTCAATTATGAATAGTTTTGTTAAGTAGCCCTTCAAAACCGTAGCACTCTCAAAAGTTATTTCTCAATTTAATTCTTCAACTTGATTATGGATTGTGCATGTCTTTAAATTCCTAATCTCCAAAGATGCATCAAGGTATCATTTTACCTCAAAATTTTCCTCTAAAATTGTGGTCTCACATTAGGTCTTCAAGTTCCAATTTCCTTCCATATTATGCATTAGTCTCTTCATATATATAATCACGTAAATTTTAGTTCACACAAAATCACTCCAATCCCCTAAAATTCAACCAAAACCGTGATCACATCCTAGTGTAGGAATCCCTCAATTTTTTTCCATTCATTAATTCTAATATCACCATTCAACATTTAATCACCTATGTTTCATTTCATTATATACAAAAACAAATTTATATCCCTAAATTTCTAATCAAAATCGTGACATAGCATTAGGGTAGGAAACTCCAAATTTTCCATTTAACAACCCTAACACCATCAAGCATTTCAACACATCCAAGATCACCATTCAAACATTAATCTAATTCAAGAATACATAAACATACAAGATCACTAAAACAAGGTAAGCATACAAAAGTTCCCTCACCACCAATAATGGTTGAAGTGAATAATCTCCCTCGTACCTAAAGGAAGAACACAAAAATGATCTCCTACTTGGTCCTTGAAGGTTCGGTTTTGAGCTTCCAAAACCCTAGGAATTTCAAGACAAAGAACCATCATCAAAGGTTAATAAAAGAAGAGATCCATGGTTATCAAAGAGACCATGGAGCACGAAAATGAAGAGAAAGAAGAAGAAAAATAAAAATTTTACCTTAAAGTTAGAAGCTTTGTCTTGGAAGACAATGGAGTAAAGGTTGGATTTTGAAGAAAATTTCTAAAGATAAAGTGCATAGGAGGTTGAGGTGAGTATGGAAATGGTCTTGATGAAGAGAAAAGTGAAGAAAAATGGTTGGTAATAGGGGCTGCAATTTCATAGCCAAGGAAGAGGAAGAAGAAAGAAGGTGGAGAAAATATGAAGAAGAAGAACTAAAGAGAGAAGTGGATAGATGAAATGTAATGTTTTTGAGTGAAAATAAGTAAGTGTGGAGGCAAAATTTTTGCCTCCCAAGGGCTAGGCAGCCATAGCAATGGAGAGAGAGAAGGGGAGGGAATGGCTTCCCCAACAAGCCAAGGGCATCTTGGTTTTTTGGTGGTCAAAGCTTCTCAAAGAAGTTTTGATTAAAATACATTAAATTTGAATTAAAATAGGTTTGATTAGACTTAAAGAAGATTACATTAGGATAATGTGATAGGATTTTTAATACATGTTATTATCCAATGGATAATTGTTACAGTTGACAGAAGTCAATATTAATTTATCTGACAGATAAAATTTACACAGTAATTTATTATCTTATCTGTTAAAATTTATTGAAAAACGTAAAATCTCGTAAATCGTGTCCAGCCTCGGGTTTAGTAAGATCCCCCGTCGACGTTTCCACAAATCAAGGTTCTCAGAAAAAATATCTCATTTTCCCAGCTCCGCTCAGTTTGCACGTAAAATGAGAAATAATATTAAAATATTTCGCATTCTCAGAAAAATCTAGAAAAATTCCAAAAAATCACAAATATTGAAAAATGAATATTTATCACAAAATAAATAAAATTTAGGGTGTTATAACTCTCCCCCACAAATAAGAATTTCGTCCTCGAAATTTTGTACCTTAAAATAGTTCTGGGTATTGCTCCTTCATCTTGTCCTCTAGTTCCCACGTCGCATCTCCAGTTATTTCGTTCCAAATTACTTTCACCAATGGAATGTCTTTCCCTCTGAGTTGCTTCATTCTCCTATCCTCAATCCTTACAGGAGTTGTTTCATAAGTCAAGTTTTCCTTTAATTGTACTGAATTGGGTGCTATGAGTTGATCAAGACTCGGAATGTATTTTCAAAGTTGTGACACATGAAAGACATTGTGGAGATTTGAAAGAAAAGGTGGTAAAGCTATTTGGTAAGCAACAGGACCTACCCAACAAAGAATTTGGTAAGGTCCAAGGAATTTTGGAGTGAGCTTTCTAGATTTGAGAACCCGACTGACCCCAGTCGTAGGCGTGACTTTCAAGAACACATGCTCTCCTTCCTCAAATTCAAGAGGTTTCCTCCTTTTGTCCACATAACTCTTTTATCGACTCTGAGTCGTTCTCATCTTCTCTTGAATCATCTTGACCTTCTCAGTTGTCTGCTGGATAAGATCAGGCCCAATGGTAAGCCGCTCTCCATCTTGATACCGACATAAAGGCGTTCGAATCCTTCGTCCATACAGAGCCTCATAGGGTTCCATCCCTATGCTCGAATGGTAACTGTTGTTGTAGGTAAATTCTACCAATGGTAAAATCTCATCCCAACTTCCAGTCTGTTCTATAGCACAAGCTCTCAGCAAATCTTCCAATGATTGTATTGTTCTCTCTGATTGACCATCAATCTGCGGATGATAAGCAGAACTCAATCGTAACTTCGTTCCCATTGCTTCTTAAAGACTTTGCCAAAATTTGGATGTAAATCTAGGATCTCTGTCAGAAATGATATTAGTAGGCACACCATGTAGTCAGACAATTTCACCGATGTACAACTGAGTCAACTTCTCCAAAGGATATCTAATGTTGATCGGCAAGAAATGCGCTGACTTTGTAAGTCGATCCACAATTACCCATATTGAATCATATCCTCTTCTAGTCTTTGGCAATCCGACAACAAAGTCCATGGCAATACTATCCCACTTTCATTCGGGAATAGTCAAAGGTTATAACATTCCAGTTAGTCGTTGGTGCTCGATCTTTGTTTTTTGGCAAACTAAACAAGAAGATACACATGTAGCAATATCTCTTTTCATTCCATGCCACCAAAACAATTTCTTCAAGTCTTGGTACATTTTGGTCATTCCAGGGTGCATAGTCGACTTGCTTGTATGAGCATGTTCAAGAATGTACTTCCTAAGCTCTTCATATTTTGGCACACAGACTCTACCTTGGAATCTCAAAATTTCATCACTTCCTTCCTCTAATATTGATACACCATCCTGCTGTATCAGTTCTCTTTCCTCTTGCAAGAACTTGTCAACCTTTTGCTTCTCTCGGATGTCATCCATTAAATCACTTGAGATGGTGATCATGTTCATATAGATTTTTCCTGGCATTAGTTCCACAAAAGACCATACGTCTCTGAACTATTCTATCAAATCTTTCTCTCTAATCATCATGGCAGAAACACTAATTTTTTTCCAACTTAAGGCATCAGCCACAACATTTGCCTTCACAGGGTGATACTGAAGTTAGAAATCATAGTCTTTTATGAATTCTAACCATCTTCGTTGTCTCATGTTCAGCTCTTTTTGATCGTACAGGTATTTTAAGCTCTTGTGGTCACTGAAGATGTTGAATGTTACTCCATAAAGATAATGTCTCCATATCTTCAAGGCAAATACAACAGCAGCTAATTCCAAGTCATGCGTTGGGTAGTTCTTTTCATGCACTTGCAATTGTCTTGAGGCATAAGGCACCACTTTTCTGCCTTGTATAAGGACACAGCCCAATCCTTGGTATGAAGCGTCACAGTACACCTCGAATGGTTCATTCGAATCCTGTAAAACTAACACTGGTGAAGTAGTTAGTCTCCTTTTTAGCTCTTAAAAACTCTCTTCACAAGCATTCGTCCATTCAAAAGCTTGATTCTTTCTTGTGAGTTGAGTGAGAGGTCCGGCAATCTTAGAAAATCCTTCAATAAATCTCTGGTAATAACCCACTAATCCAACAAAGCTTCGGATTTCTATCACCGTCTTTGGTCTTTCCCATTGAAGAACAACTTCCACCTTCGATGGGTCTACAACAATTCCTTCCTTTGAAATCACATGGCCCAAGAATTTAACTTCGTCTAACCAAAACTCACACTTAGACAACTTGGCATACAACTCTTTTTCCTTCAAAGTTTGAAGAACTATACCAAGATGCTCAGTATGATCCTCCTGATTTTTCGAATAGATCAAGATATCGTCAATGAAAATAATGACGAATCTGTCCAAATAAGGATGAAAGTTTCTATTCATATAATCCATGAAAATAGCAGGTGCATTAGTCACACCAAAAGGCATCACCAAGTACTCATAATATCCATAACGAGTACGAAAAGCTATTTTAGGAATGTCTTCAACTTTCACTCTGATCTGATGGTAGCCGGATTGCAAATCGATCTTAGAAAATACTGTCACTCCCTTCAACTGATCCATCAGGTCGTCTATCCGCGGCAATGGATACTTGTTCTTAATCGTGACCTTGTTTAATTGACGATAATCTACGCACAATCTCGAAGTACCGTCTTTCTTCTTAACTAACAATATCGGTGCTCCCCAAGGTGATACACTGGGTCTCACAAATTGCTTTTCCAAAAGCTCTTCCAGTTGCTTCTTGAGCTCAACTAGCTCAGCAGATGACATTCGGTAAGGTGCTATGGAAATGGGACCAGCTCCAGGTACAAGATCAATGGCAAATTCGTTCTCCCGCTCTGGTGGTAAACTAGGTACATCTTCTGGAAAAACTTTAGGAAATTCTCAAACCACTAAGATTGCGTCCATATCTACATCATTCTCGACTTTCAAAGAAGACAATAGCATGTATTCTCAAGCTCCTTCTTTTAAGAAAGCTTTCACTTGGTTGGCCGTCAAAAATCTAGAATTCTCATCCAAAGGAAAAACTATGGTTTTTCTAGAATAATCTAATAGGACATGGTTAGGAGATAACTAATCCATTCCTAAGATCACATCTAATTGAGATAATGGCAAATAGATTAAATCAATAGAAAAGATTCGATCTTCAATAATCAAAGGACAATTTAGACAGACTTTGGTAGTAACAACAGGTTTAGCAGTAGGGGTTGAAACAGTCAAATCGAAAGGTAAAGAAGGCACAGGCAAACTAAGTCTTTTCACACAGTCATAGGAAATGAAAGAATGAGTTGCACCAGAGTCATATAGTGCATTTAAAGGATTACCTTCTATGACACCTTCCCCTTGTATAAGATCTTCGAATTGAGAGGCTTCAACACCACTCAGAGTGTAAACTCGACCTCCAGCCTGCGGTTTAATAGTCCTAGTAGCATTGACGAAAGGTTCTGCCTTAGGTTGATTACAGTCACAAAAAATGTGCCCAGGTCTCCCGCATCTGTAGCAGATTACTCCTTTAATAGTGCAGTCCCTCATGTAGTGATCTTTTCCGCACTTCATGCATCTTGGTAGTGATGTCGTTGTTTGGCCAGTCCTGCCTGGACTTCCTCCTTGCGGTTTCTGTTGTTGATTTCCAGGTGGTCTGGAATATGGCTTCTTTTGGTAACGATTAGCGTTACTGCTTCCTCTTCTTTGAGACCGAAAAGGTCCAAAGTTTTTGTTCCTTGCATCATGTGCCTGGTCCAAATCTTCCACTCGGCGACATGTATCAAGTAGTTTTGAGAATTGAGTAATCTTTAAAGTTATGACGGCTCTCTTCACGTCATGTCTCAGACCTTCCTCAAACTTCTGACACTTCCATGCTTCATTTGGTTGGTGTTGAAAGTAGGTTGAGAATTTAGACAAACTCTAAAATTTGGTCGCATATTCACTCACAGTCATATTACCTTGCCGCAAACTAAGGAATTCCATTTCCTTAGCATGCCTAGCACTTTCTAGGAAATATTTGTTTAGGAATCTCTCTTTGAACACCTCCCAATTGATTGCTCTATTCTCAGCCCCCAGTAACCACTGCTCTTCGGTCCACCAATCCTCTGCGTCTCCAATCAGCATGAATGCAGCATAAGTCACTTTCTTATCGTTGGCACAGTTCATGCCCATGAAGATCTTTTCCAGTTCCTTGATCCACTGAGTAGCTTTCTCAGGATCATACTCTCCCTTAAATTGTGGAGGGTTAGTGCGATGAAACTCCGCTAGATTCTGGGCATCAACAGTAGGCTCCAATTATTGTGCAGCCCTTGCTTATTGTTAAGCTGTTTGCTAGTTTTGTTGCAGCATGGCTTTGGCCATCTTTTGAATTGCCTCAATCGCAGTAGTCATGTCTCCTCTACGAGCCATAATCCTCTTTCAAGTCAAGCTAAACAAAATACAGAGAGAAGTCAGATGTATTCTTACGGAATACCAAACACAGAGAATCACATAGCACAAACAAGACAGTCGAAAACCACATGACCCAAAAGAAACTTAAACCGGGGCTTTGATACTAAGACAGTGTAACACCCCTTTTTCCTCAACTCGCGAAAAAGGAACGTCACACCATAGTGAAGTAAATAACATAAAATAACTTGCAGAAAATAATAATAGTAAGTTTAAAACTCATAGACCCGGTTCATTTTATGGGTATTTAGATTCTTTCATTAATGACACTATATATTATTATTTTTGTAACACCCCAAATTTCCTGAATAGTTGACAGTAATTTTGACAGTTAACAGAATTTTACTGTTTAGTGATTTCTGTGTACTGTAAAATTATTTTGAGTATTCCGTCAGCATATTTGATTGTTTTGAGTGATTTACTCCGTGTCAGGAAAATAATAATTTTCGGGCCAGGGGAAAATCTTTATGTATTTATTTCTCTTGATTGTTAATTATTTTTAACAATCTGGTTTGATTTTCATATGTTTTCTAATATTTGTGATTTTTGTGGATGATTATAAATTTTTATGGTTATCTGATCGTTTTTGAGCTGTATGTGGGCCCCAGTGGTCCTACATAGGCCCGGGGTGAGTCCCAAAACGTGAAAATTTTTCTACGCATAGAAAAATTTGTACTGTTTAGACGGAGACAGTGGATCTTACTAAACCTGAATCCAAAAACAGTTTTAGAAAATTTTATTTTACTGTGTTTTGTACTGTATTTAATTATGGGGCGATAAAAATACAGTAAATATACTCTTTCGTGGGGTTATAGTAGATAAAAATAGAAATTATACTGCTTAAGTCAACAATAGTGGTTATGAAAAATTTTGACGGACCAATAGGAAACAAGTTTAATACTTTTGATGGACCAATAGGAAGCAAGTCTAATATTGAAGACTTTGATATCAACCATCGATTTAATCAACGGTGTAAGATTAGTCTAAGAAAATGGCTATGACCATTTATAACCATTGGATTTAGATTTAAATCAAGGGTGGAGATTTGATCTTATAAAATGGCTAGAACCATTTGTGACTATTGGATTCGGATTAAATCAACGGTGGAGATGGATCATTTGTGACCATTGGATTTGGATTTAATCAATGGTAGAGATTTGGTCTTCTAATATAGTTATGACTAATTATGACCCTTGGATTAAAAGTAAGAAGGAGTAATCTTGACCATTTATTTTTAGAGATGCATCTAATGGCTAGGATTTCAAGGAGGAAAGATCTAATGGCTTAGATTAAGTCTTCTAAATCAAAAGTCTACCTTAATCCTAACCATTGAATTAATCAATGGCTTAAATAGCTCTAAATGGTGGCTAGAAAAGATGACAACTTTGTTGAATGCATGTATGGAGGGGGGATGGTTTCTAGTGTTGTTTAGGAGCTAAAGGAAAAAGTTTGAAGACATTATTAGTTGTTTTAGTCAATTATGCATCATTATTGATTATTTGTACTCTTTGGAGAAGGCATGAAGCGGGCGGTTGTTATGTTTGTTTAGAAGTTAAAGTAACATTTGAAGACCATAATTGATCACCTTTGGTCATTATTGATCATTCTTCATCATTCTTGAATTTTCCTAAAGCAAAGCTCTTCAAAATATTTCTCTCCATCTCTTCTTCATGGTAGTTTCGGCCAAGACCCCTAGAGTTGCCTTCCATCACTCAAAAATTTTATCCAACTTAGTTTCTTGAATCCTTACCTCATTCTAAGAGCATCTCTAGTTATGAGTTTTCACTAAATCATTCATCTTGAGTTTCAAATCCAAGCTTCAAGTTTCTATCATAAAGGGTAAAATTCTTATCTCTTCACCCAAACTTCAAGTTTTAATTTTCTAAGCCATGCTTGAACCATGGTTTACCTATTCTTTTACTTGTTATTGATTGTAACATTTGTTTATGATTTTTAGGGATTTTTCCAAGGAGCTCTACGAAATTGATAGGAAGGAAAACCAAGTGTTTTCACTTCATTCTTTACCTTAACCAAGTTTAAGTGTAACACCCACCATATGGTGCCACATTTATGTTATTTAATTACCAAAATACCCTCAAGTCATAAAAGGTGATGTTGTGATAAAAATACGAGTTGTAAAAATATTTTTTTTCTTCTTTGATGATAACAAAATAAACTTAGCGAAAAATAAAAATATAATACATCATCACACATAATTTACATCATTATACATTACACACTTACTGTCAGGATTATTTATATTACAGACCATGTTCTCAAAGTAATTAAACATAATTTAAGACTCAACATATTGCCCAAGTCTGACTAAACAGCAGAACCCTCAGAAGGGTCCTCCTCAGATTCCTTAGCAGATAGGAATCCGTTATTACGTGAAACTCTACGGACAGGTGTCCGCACAGATGACACGATACTTATCGCACTAGGAGTACGGTAGTAAGCTGCCCAGTATTGCCTAATGGATAGTGAAAACTCCAACTGTACATAAATATTGACACTAAAGTAGGGGTTCCCTTGATAAAGCCTACTGTAAGTAATGTTCAGGTCCCTTATATAAAATATACACTGTTGATCCAAATGAACATGCCACGCCTCCGAACCTCCACGAAACTGTAATGTCACGTATCTTAGAAAGCTGGGCATCTCTATCTTCTCAAAATTCTGCATTCCCAGACGTGAGAAGTAGTTCTTCTTCTCCTTCTTGTACTATTTCTTTCTCAACGTCTTCAGTCAATTATAAATACAATATACAAATATACATACAAAGAGGTGAGATCACCTACGCCAATACCAACATGGTAGCATAGAGATAACATAACAGCATACCATATAAACACATCATATTACAAATATGGCATCAACATATTATCAATCAAAATTAACATTTAATAATTATAGGAACATGCCATCTACACTAAGCAGATATTTTAAAAAGTATAATTGTCATAATCAATATTTCACAACTATTATATTTCACAGATGTAAGCATTTATGTTAATGCATGAACACATAGACTCGATTTCCTACTCCATGGAGCTAAACTCAGGTCGGAGAAATTGATCGAAAAGATCTGCCGGTACCACGTGCCTCAGACCAAGTGCTATAATTATATCTTGCACATTTAGCACATACACGACAGTCTTCATCAGATCTCGATTAAGAATAGTGTCTCGGTCCGGATCATCGGTGTGTTGCATCGGTCTAACCCACGGTACAGAAGAGCTACCAACTGCCCATTGTGAGCAACCCGCACCCCGATGCCCCTAAGGTCAACGAGTGACCTACACTACGCGTATCGCACCCACTCAAGAGGTGTACGTTTCTCCTAGGTAATTAGCCATATACAGTCCATCGGATCATTTTCAATACATATGTAATGCACCAATTACCAACTAAAGGTAAATCACATAATTTCTCATACCAGGTTCAAATACTATTTTACGTTCGTTTATTAACGCCAATTACAGGCAAACTTCTCAATTTCTTGTACAGTATTCATATACTAATTTTTAACTGTAAAGTTTACTGTATATTAACAGCAAAATCACATTACCATGTTTTTCTCATTCGCAAAATATTTTTGTCACGTTTTCACAGTCACGTAATATTTTATTACGTAAACAATGATTTGTAACATTTTCTATTACGTTTAAAAAATCGTGTAACCATTTTCTATTGTATTCTAATTGTGTAAAAATATTCTTTTGTTTTTAAATAGCATAACGATTTTTCTACAACATTTCGATCGTGTAAAATATTTAAACGCTTTATAAATCGCGTAGAAATATTTTAACGTTTTTCAAGTCGCGTAACTTAAAAATTACGTTTTTGAGTTACGTAAATTATTTTTCACCATTTTTACCCTTCGTAATATATTTCTTAACTTTTAAAAATATAATTTTGGACTTTTCTTACAATAATATAATTTCTTACTTTATTCCCTTACTATTCTTAGTCAAAAATCTTTTCCGTAATATATTTTCTCAAAATCACTTTTTATTGATTTAATCTTACAAAATCACATTTAGTTGATTTAATTACTGTTTCTAACTTTAAATTTCCTAACGTTTTCCAAAACCCAATAAATAAATTCTACGTTAGTAAAATTAAGTTACAACATTTTCTTTTATATTTATATTTCTAAATCACTTCTAAAAATTAATTCTCTTTAAAATAATTTGAAGTTCAACACTTTCAATCTCCTTTTTCTTTTATTTATGAAAATTCCACTTCACTTAATTGATAACACTTTAATTCCCTTTCCAAAATCCTTATTTGAAAATTCTTGTATTTTATAACATCAAAACATTTTTTTTCTAAAATTATCAAAACCTTATAAATGGCCATTGAAATCATGAAATATTTTTCTTCTAACTTAAATAAATTCCGTTCTTGTTTCTACACAAAATAAATTCATGAAAACACAACTCAAAACCTGTGCTTTCTTTTTGCAAAACAAACCCTTTTGTTTATTTTCTTTACTTCTCAAATCATTTAATTTTATCATTCATGAAAATATAATTTTGTGAACACCAAATTGGTTGGTGTCTTAGCTGAAAATTTGCTTAAGTTTAAGGACTAAAAATTAACTTCATTGTTCTTGAAAAGTTTCAATAAAAACCCTAGTTTTGGAAACCTAAAACCGTGACCTTCTCTATGGCCTTTGGAGCCAAAATTTCTTATTTCAACATGCATCCATCATAATATATTTAACATATCTTCATCATGCATATCATAGGCATACCATATAAGTAAATAAAAAATCATACTAAGCATGCATACACAAGTAAATCATGCAAAGCATATCAAGCATAGGCAAAAATATTCAAAGCACATAACACACACAGATTATTACATGACCATGGATATGAATCCTCACATGAATTCACCATCCATCAAATATAAAACCATCTCTCACCACCATGCTTGGTTGGTGAGATGGATCTCCCTCTTACCTCTTGAAGAACCACTAAAAAGCTTGTTGCTTTGTATTTTGAACAAGATCTCCACCAACACAAGCTTCTTAAACATGAAACAAATACAAGAAAATTAGTATAACAAGCTTGAATAAGAAGAACCATGGATCAAACATGGTTTAGAACATGAAAAAGAAAAGAATAAATGAAGTTTTCTTACACTTCACCAACAAAAACTCTATAACTTGATCTTAGTAAAAGTCCTTCAAGATGGAAGATTTAGAGAAAGTCTTCAACATGAAAGTTGCTTAGAATAAGGTAAGGATTCAAGAAACTAGGTTGTATGAAATTAAAGAGTGATGGAGGAGAGGTTTAGGGTGCTTGGCCGAATGGTCTTCTTTAGGGAAAGAGAATGGAGTTTTCTTTGGTTTGTTTCTTGAAACTTAAGTGGAAAAGGTGAAGAAGTGATAATATGAAGTGTAGAAATGAATTATTTGGTCTTCAAAGTGATGCATGGCCATAGCTTGCATTGGAGAAAGGTAGAAAAGTGAAGTTTGAAAAACATGATCATTAATGATCAATAGGAAAAATAATAGATGGTCTTGACACTTGGCTATTGCCTTCATCTTTTTCTTTGGTCTAAAAAGCCTACACAAAGTTGTCTCCCCTCTTCCTTGCTTCTCTAAACCGTCCCCCCCCCCCTCTTCATGCACTCCAAAGTGTGACAAATTTCCTAGCCATCCTTTTAAGCCATTTTAGCCATTAATTAAAAGAAAGGTTTGGATTAAAATAGCTTATAGGTTTAGGTTATAGATAGAAGACTTCATTTGAGTCATTGGATCATTTTTACTTGCAATCCTAACCATTGAATGTGTCTCCAAAATGAAGGGTCAAGATTACACCTTCAAACTTTACATCCAAGGGTCCAAAATGGTTGTAGTCATTTTCATTTTTTTTTTTTGATGACCAATTCTCCACCATTGATCTAAATCCAAATCCAATGGTTATTAATGATCCATCTCCACCATTGATTAAATCTATATCCAAGGGTTGATAATGGTCATAGCCATTAATAAGACTAAATCTCTACCCTTGATTTAATTTCCATCCAACGGTTATAATTAATCCTATTCACTTTTAAGATCAAATCTCCACCGTTGATTAAATCAAAATTAAATTTCCAACGGTGATTAAATCGATAGTGGATATCCAAACCACTAATGTTGACTTAACAGTATAGAATTTTATTTTTATCTGTTAGAACCCTACAAAAGAATATATTTACTGTATTTTTATCGTTTAATAATTAAATACAGTACAAAATATAGTAAAGGAAATTTTTTAAAACTGTTTCCGGATTCAGGTTTTGTACGATCCCCTGTCTCCGTCTAAACAGTACAAATTTTTCTATGCGTAGAAAAATTTTTCACTTTGCGGGACCCACCTGGGCCCACGTGTAGCCACCTGGGCCCACATACACCCCCTGGGGCCTACAAACAGTAAAAATTTTCATAATCACACATAAAATCACAAAAATTAGAAAACTCACAAATATCAAATCAGATTACGTAAAATAATCAAGACTTTTCAGTAATAATTAAATTACGTAAAATTTTTTCGACCCGAAAATTATTATTTTCTTGACACGGAGCAAATTACTCAAAACGATCAAATATATAGACGGAATATTCAAAATAATTTTACAGTACACAGAAATCACTAAATAGTAGAATTCTATTAACTGTCAAAATTATTGTTTGATAAATAGAAAGTTTGGGGTGTTACAACTCTCCCCCTTTAACAAAAGTTTCGTCCTCGAAACTTGATGAACTTAATTTCACATCCTCAGAATAAATAGGGATACTGTTCTTTTATCTTTTCTTCTAGTTCCCATGTAGCTTCCCCACTAACATCATTCCAAACGATTTTAACCAATGAAATTTCCTTACCTCGAAGTTGCTTTGTCCTTCGATCTTCAATCTTTACTGGAAAAATTTCATAGGTTAAATTTTCCTTCAGCTGTACTGTGTCTGGCTCAATAACATGAGTAGGATCAGAAATATATTTCTGTAGTTGTGATACGTGAAATACATTGTGAAGATTTGACAGAAAAAGTGGTAATGCAATCTGATATGCCACCGGACCTATCCGACGTAAAATCTGATATGGCCCAATAAATTTTGGAGCGAGCTTCTTAGATGTAAGCACTCGCCCAACACCCGTCATAGGCGTCACTCGCAAAAATACATGGTCACCTTCTTCAAACTCAAGAGATTTTCTCCTTTTATCAGCATAACTCTTTTGCCGAGTTTGGGTCACTCTCATTTTATCTTGAATCATCTTCACTTTCTCAGTTGTCTGTTGGACAATCTCTGGTCCTAACATAGCACTCTCACCGTCTTGATACCAACACAACGGTGTTCTACATCGCCTCCCATATAATGCCTCATAGGGTGCCATCCCTATACTCGAATGGAAACTGTTGTTATATGTGAATTCTATCAATGGCAAGAATTCATCCCAACCTCCAGTTTGCTCCAGAACACAAGCTCTCAATAAATCTTCTAGAGACTGAATTGTTCTTTCTGACTGACCATCTGTATGTAGATGGTAAGCAGAACTGAAACATAGCTTAGTTCCCATCGATTCTTGCAAACTATTCCAAAATCTCGACATAAACCTTGTATCTCGATCCGAAATAATACTGGATGGTACACCATGAAGTCTAACAATTTCACTGATGTACACTTAGGCTAACTTTTCCATTGAGTATTTAATATTAATCGGCAAAAAGTGCGCCGACTTTGTAAGCCAATCAACAATTACCCAAATAGCATCATGACCCTTCCGAGTCTTTGGTAGTCCCATCACAAAATCCATTGCTATATCATCCTATTTTCACTAAGGAATAGGCAAAGATTGTAATATTCCTGAAGGTCTTTGATGTTCAATCTTAGACTTCTGACAGACTAAACAGGATGATACATACTCTACAACATCTTTCTTCATTCCTTGCCACCAATATAATTGTTTTAAATCCTGGTACATCTTTATGGCTCCTGGATGCATACTCAGCTTGCTCCTGTGAGCTTCATCCAAAATCAATCTCCTAAGATCTGGATCATTAGGCACACAAACTCTGCCTTGAAACTTCAAAATTCCATTAGCACCTTCGCTAAATTCCAACACTGCTCCTTGGCTCTTTGCTTCTTGCAAATACTGGTCACTGTTTTGTCCTTCACGAATTCTATCTATCAAATCATTTGAAATGGTGATCATGTTTAAACGCATCTTGCCCGACGTCAATTTCACAGATAATCGCATATCCCGAAATTCTTCTATCAACTCCTTCTCTTTGATCATCATAACAGAAGCACTAAGTATTTTTCTACTCAACGCATCCGCTACGACATTTGCCTTTCCGGGATGATACTGCAATTGAAAGTCATAATCCTTCAGAAACTCTAACCAATGCCTTTGCCTCATGTTCAACTCTTTTTGGTCAAACATATATTTTAAACTTTTATGATCACTAAAAACAGTGAACGTAGCTCCATAGAGAAAATGCCTCCAAATTTTCAAAGCAAACACCACTGTCGCCAACTCTAAATCATGAGTCGGATAATTCCTCTCATGATTTTTCAACTGCCTTGAAGCATAAGCCACCACCTTACGATTTTGCATAAGTACACAACCTAATCCTTGGTACGAAGCATCACAATATACTTCGAAAGGTTCATTTGGATCTGGCAGAATCAATACCGATGAAGTAGTCAATCGTCTTTTCAACTCTTGAAAACTTTCTTCGCATGCATCAGTCCACATGAACAGTTG